>JAKEEE010000025.1:0-1200000 GCA_021498325.1 Bactrocera minax
TCAAACGTTGTGGTTGAAGTTTAGTAAATAATTTTATATTGCGCTTTTCATTAATCACGATAAAACAATCACCAGCGCCGGGAATGACGGGGGGGCGTGGCAATAAGCTTCAAAAGGCTTTGAATGGTGCACACGTCAACCTTTCAGTTCAACTGCCAGACGCAACTATGCGTACTAAGTGGATGGGACCTCCTTATATATTGTGCGCGCACAAGTCTACTAACATTATGGCCATCGTTTTCCCCGCCTATTATGACTGGGAGAGCGGGAAATCGTCAAAAAACCGCCAAAATTGGGTTTTGGCAAAAATCGTCTTTTTTTGCTACACCAGCTTAACGGGGTGCGTCAGCTAGGTGGATGAAACGCTTGGGAACACCTAGTAGGTTTCATGCACTAGCCGTTATCAGCAACAATCACACATATAGGTTTCACCAGACAGCGTGGCAATCCCACTAGCGTGCACCATGGTGTATTTTGGGTAATTTTCAACAGTTTTTCACAACTTTGACGCTCTCTAGCTGATTGACTGCGTCCACCATGTGGTTCAAACGCTGCAGATGAGTTAGTACTAGTTTTATGGGCTTTCATTATAACCAAAAACTGGCCAAGCTACAACAATGGCCAGGGGAGTGACAGTAAGCTAAAAAACACTTTGAATGGTGTACACGTCACCCTTTTGGAGCACTGGAAGACGCATCTGATGCACCAGGTGCATGAAACCTTCTTATTTATATGCGCGCATCCGTCCCTCTTCCATTATAGCCATCGGGTTCGCCTGGATACGATTGCCAGGAGCGCGGCAATGTTGAAAAAACCGCGAAAATCGGAAAAATGCAAAAATGCCGGTTTTTTGCTACCCAGCTAAGGATGAAAATGAAGTTGAGGCTCTGTGGCTGGACGAGTGGGTCCACCAGGTGGATCAAACGTTGTGGGTGAGTTAGTATATTTTATGCGCTTTCATTATCACGAAAAATCACCAGCTCGGGATGACGGGGGGCGTGGCAATAAGCTTCAAAAGGCTTTGAATGGTGCACACGTCAACCTTTCAGTTCAACTGCCAGACGCACTATGCGTACTAAAGTGGATGGGACCATACTTATATATTGTGCGCGCACAAGTCTACTAACACTATGGCCATCGTTTTCCCGCCTATTATGACTGGAAGAGCGGGAATCGTCAAAAAACCGCCAAAATTGGGTTTTGGCAAAAATCCGGCTTTTTTGCTACCCAGCTAACGGGGTGCGTCAGCTAGGTGGATGAAACGCTTGGGAACACCTAGTAGGTTTCATGCACTACCGTTATCAGCAACAATCACACATAGAGGTTCACCCAGGAGCGTGGCAATCCACTAGCGTGCACCATGGTGTATTTTGGGTAATTTTCAACAGTTTTTCACACTTTGACGCTCTCTAGCTGGATGACTGAGCGTCCACCAGGTGGTTCAAACGCTGCAGATGAGTTAGTACGGTTTTTATGGGCTTTCATTATAACCAAAAACTGGCCAGCTACAATGGCCAGGGGAGTGACAGAAAGCTAAAAAACACTTTGAAATGGTGTACACGTCACCCTTTTGGAGCAGCTGGAAGACGCATCTGATGCACCAGGTGCATGAAACCTTCTTATTTATATGCGCGCATCCGTCCTCTTCCATTATAGCCATCGGTCGCCTGGATACGATTGACCAGGAGCGCGGCAATGTGGAAAAACCGCGAAAATCGGAAAAATTGCAAAAATGCCGGTTTTTCTTTCGCTACCCAGCTAAGTAATGAAAATGAATTTTGACGCTCTGTGGCTGGAAGAGTGCGTCCACCAGGTGGATCAAACGATGTATGGGTGAGTTAGTATATTTTATGCGCTTCATTATCACGAAAAATCACCAGCCCGGGATGACGGGGGGCGTGGCATTAAGCTTCAAAAGGCTTTGAATGGTGCACACGTCAACCTTTTCAGTTCAACTGCCAGACGCACTATGCGTACTAAGTGGATGGGACCTCCTATATATTTGTGCGCGCACAAGTCTACTAACACTATGGCCATCGTTTTCCCCGCCTATTATGACTGGGAGAGCGTGAATCGTCAAAAAACCGCCAAAATTGGGTTTTGGCAAAAATCGTCTTTTTTTGCTACCCAGCTAACGGGGGTGCGTCAGCTAGGTGGATGAAACGCTTGGGAAACCTAGTAGGTTTCATGCACTACCGTTATCAGCAACAATCACACATATAGGTTTCACCAGGAGCGTGGCAATCCACTAGCGTGCACCATGGTGTATTTTGGGTAATTTTCAACAGTTTTTTCACACTTTGACGCTCTCTAGCTGGATGACTGCGTCCACCAGGTGGTTCAAACGCTGCAGATGAGTTAGTACGTTTTTATGGGCTTTCATTATAACCAAAAACTGGCCCAGCTAACAATGGCCCATGGAGTGACAGTAAGCTAAAAAACACTTTGAATGGTGTACACGTCACCCTTTTGGAGCAGCTGGAAGACGCATCTGATGCAACCAGGTGCATGAAACCTTCTTATTTATATGCGCGCATCCGTCCTCTTCCATTATAGCCATCGGTCGCCTGGATACGATTGCCAGGAGCGCGGCAATGTGGAAAAAAACCGCGAAAATCGGAAAAATGCCAAAAATGCCGGTTTTTCGCTACCCAGCTAAGTATGAAAATGACTTTGACGCTCTGTGGCTGGAAGAGTGCGTCCACCAGGTGGATCAAAACGTTGTGGGTGAGTTAGTATATTTTATGCGCTTTCATTATCACGAAAAATCACCAGCCCGGGATGACGGGGGGCGTGGCAATAAGCTTCAAAAGGCTTTGAATGGTGCACACGTCCAACCTTTCAGTTCAACTGCCAGACGCACTATGCGTACTAAGTGGATGGGACCTCCTTATATATTGTGCGCGCACAAGTCTACTAACATTATGGGCCATCGTTTTCCCGCCTATTATGACTGGGAGAGCGGGAATCGTCAAAAAAAACCCGCCAAAATTGGGTTTTGGCAAAAATCGTCTTTTTTTGCTACCCCAGCTAACGGGGTGCGTCAGCTAGGTGGATGAAACGCGTTGGGAACACCTAGTAGGTTTCATGCACTAACCGTTATCAAGCAACAATCACACATATAGGTTCACCAGGAGCGTGGCAATCCACTAGCGTGCACCAAGGTGTATTTTTGGGTAATTTTCAACAGTTTTTCACACTTTGACGCTCTCTAGCTGGATGACTGCGTCCACCAGGTGGTTCAAAACGCTGCAGATGAGTTAGTACGTTTTTATGGGCTTTCATTATAACCAAAAACTGGCCAGCTACAATGGCCAGGGGAGTGACAGTAAGCTAAAAAACACTTTGGAATGGTGTACACGTCACCCTTTTGGAGCAGCTGGAAGACGCATCTGATGCACCA
The DNA here is from genome assembly GCA_021498325.1 of Bactrocera minax. Taxonomy (NCBI): domain Eukaryota; kingdom Metazoa; phylum Arthropoda; class Insecta; order Diptera; family Tephritidae; genus Bactrocera; species Bactrocera minax. The sequence goes on from JAKEEE010000025.1 coordinate 3,404, forward strand.
GGTGCATGAAACCTTCTTATTTATATGCGCGCATCCGTCCTCTTCCATTATAGCCATCGGTCGCCTGGATACGATGACCAGGAGCGCGGCAATGTGGAAAAAACCGCGAAAATCGGAAAAATGCAAAAATGCCGGTTTTTTCGCTACCCAGCTAAGTAAAGAAAATGAATTTGACGCTCTGTGGCTGGAAGAGTGCGTCCACCAGGTGGATCAAACGTTTGTGGGTGAGTAAGTATATTTTATGCGCTTTCATTATCACGAAAAATCACCAGCCCTGGATTACGGGGGGCGTGGCAATAATCTTCAAAAGGCTTTGAATGGTGCACACGTCAACCATACAGATCAACTGCCAGACTCACTATGCGTACTAAGTGGATGGGACCTTCCTTATATATTGTGCGCGCACAAGTCTACTAACATTATGGCCATCGTTTTTCCCGCCTATTATGACTGGGAGAGCGGGAATCGTCAAAAAACCCGCCAAAATTGGGTTTTGGCAAAAATCGGTCTTTTTTGCTACCCAGCTAACGGGGTGCGTCAGCTAGGTGGATGAAACGCTTGGGAACACCTAGTAGGTTTCATGCACTAACTACCGTTATCAGCAACAATCACACATATAGGTTCACCAGGAGCGTGGCAAATCCACTAGCGTGCACCATGGTGTATTTTTGGGTAATTTTCAACAGTTTTTTTCACACTTTGACGCTCTCTAGCTGGATGACTGCGTCCACCAGGTGGTTCACCACGCTGCAGATGAGTTAGTACGTTTTATGGGCTTCCATTATAAACCAAAAACTGGCCAGCGACAATGGCCAGGGGAGTGACAGTAAGCTAAAAAAACACTTTGAATGGTGTAACACGTCCACCCTTTTTGGAGCAGCTGGAAGACGCATCTGATGCACCAGTTGAATGAAAACTTCTTATTTATATGCGCGCATCCGTCCTTCTTCCATTATACCATCGGTAGCCTGGATACGATGACCAGGAGCGCGGCAATGTGGAAAAAAACCGCGAAAATCGGAAAAAATGCAAAAAATGCCGGTTTTTTTCGCTAACCAGCTAAGTAAGAAAATGAATTTGACGCTCTGTGGCTTGGAAGAGTGCGTCCACCAGGTGGATCAAAACGTTGTGGGTGAGTTAGTATATTTTATGCGCTTTCATTATCACGAAAAATCACCAGCCCGGGATGACGGGGGGCGTGGCAATAAGCTTCAAAAGGCTTTGAATGGTGCACACGTCAACCTTTCAGTTCAACTGCCAAGACGCCACTATGCGTACTAAGTGGAAGGGACCTCCTTAATATATTGTGCGCGCACAAGTCTACTAACACTATGGCCATCGTTTTCCCCGCCTATTATGACTGGGAAGAGCGGGAAATCGTCAAAAAAACCGCCAAAAATTGGGTTTTGGCAAAAATCGCCTTTTTTGCTACTACCCAGCTAACGGGGTGCGTCAGCTAGGTGGAATGAAACGCTTGGGAACACCTAGTAGGTTTCATGCACTATCGATTATCAGCAACAATCACACATATAGGTTCCACCAGGAGCGTGGCAATCCACGAGCGTGCACCATGGTGTATTTAGAGTAATTTTCAACAGTTTTTCACACTTTGACGCTCTCTAGCTGGATGACTGCGTCCACCAGGTGGTTCAAACGCTGCAGATGAGTTAGTACGTTTTATGGGCTTTCATTATAACCAAAAACTGGCCAGCTACAATGGACAGGGGAGTGACAGTAAGCTAAAAAACACTTTGAATGGTGTACACGTCCACCCTTTTGGAGCAGCTGGAAGACGCATCTGATGCACCAGGTTGCATGAAACCTTCTTATTTATATGCGCGCATACCGTCCTCTTCCATTATAGCCATCGTCGGCCTGGGATACGATTGCCAGGAGCAGCGGCAATGTGGAAAAAAACCGCGAAAATCGGAAAAAATGCAAAAATGCCGGTTTTTTCGCTACCCAGCTAAGTATGAAAATGCCTTTGTCGCTCTGTGTCTGGAATAGTGCGTACACCAGGTGTATCAAACTTTGTGGGTTAGTTAGTATATTTTATGCGCTTTCATTATCACGAAAAACCACCAGCCCGGGATGACGGGGGGCGAGGCAATAAGCTACAACAGGCTTTGAATGGTGCACACGTCAACCTTTCAGTTCAACTGCCCAGACGCACTATGCGTACTAAGTGGATGGGACCTCCTTATATATTGTGCGCGCACAAGGTCTATTAACATTATGGCCATCGTTTTCCCGCCTATTATGACTGGAAGAGCGGGAATCGTCAAAAAAACCGCCAAAATTGGGTTTTTGGCAAAAATCGTCTTTTTTGCTACCCAGCTAACGGGGTGCGTCAGCTAGGTGGATGAAACGCTTGGGAACACCTAGTAGGTTTCATTGCACTACGTTATCAGCAGCAATCACACATATAGGTTCACCAGGAGCGGTGGCAATCCACTAGCGTGCACCATGGTGTATTTTTGGGTAATTTTCAACAAGTTTTTCACACTTTGACGCTCTCTAGCTGGATGACTGCGTCCACCAGGTGGTTCAAACGCTGCAGATGAGGTAGTCCGGTAACTCGGCTAATATGATAACCAAAAACTGGCCAGCTACAATGGCCAGGGGAGTGACAGTAAGCTAAAAAACACTTTGAATGGTGTACACGTCACCCTTTTGGAGCAGCTGGAAGACGCATCTGATGCACCAGGTGCATGAAACCTTCTTATTTATATGCGCGCATCCGTCCCCTTCCATTATAGCCATCGGTCGCCTGGATACGATTGCCAGGAGCGCGGCAATGTGGAAAAAACCGCGAAAACTCGGAAAAATGCAAAATGCCGGTTTTTTCGCTAACCCAGCTAAGTATGAAAATGAATTTAGACGCTCTGTGGCTGGAAGAGTGCGTCCACCAGGTGGATCAAACGTTGTGGGTGAGTTTAGTATATTTTATGCGCTTTCATTATCACGAAAAATTCACCAGCCCGGGATGACGGGGGGCGTGGCCAATAAGCTTCAAAAAGTCTTTGAATGGTGCACACGTCAACCTTTCAGTTCAACTGCCAGACGCACTATGCGTACTAAGTGGATGGGACCTCCTTATATATTGTGCGCGCACAAGTCTACTAACATTTGTGGCCATCGTTTTCCCGCCTATTATGACTGGAAGAGCGGGGAATCGTCGAAAAACCGCCAAAATTGGGTTTTTGGCAAAAATCGTCTTTTTTGCTACCCAGCTAACGGGGTGCGTCAGCTAGGTGGATGAAACGCTTGGGAAACACCTAGTAGGTTTCATGCACTACCGTTATCAGCAACAATCCACACATATAGGTTCACCAGGAGCGTGGCAATCCAACTAGCGTGCACCATGGTGTATTTTGGGTAATTTTCAACAGTTTTTCACACTTTGGACGCTCTCTCTAGCTGGATGACTGCGTCCACCAGGTGGTTCAAAACGCTGCAGATGAGTTAGATACGTTTTATGGGCTTTCATTATAACCAAAAACTGGCCAGCTACAATGGCCAGGGGAGTGACAGTAAGCTAAAAAACACTTTTGAATGGTGTAACACGTCACCCTTTTGGAGCAGCTGGAAGACGCCATCTGATGCACCAGGTGCATGAAACCTTCTTTATTTATATGCGCGCATCCGTCCTCTTCCATTATAGCCATCGGTCGCCTGGATACGATTGCCAGGAGCGACGGCAATGTGGAAAAACCGCGAAAATCGGAAAAATGCAAAAATGCCGGTTTTTCGCTACCCAGCTAAGTAAGAAAATGAATTTGACGCTCTGTGGCTGGAAAGAGTGCGTCCACAAGGTGGAACAAACGTTGTGTCTGAGTTAGAAAATAATATGCGCTTTCAAAATCACCAAAAATCACCCAGCCCGGGATGACGGGGGGCGTGGCAATAAGCTTCAAAAGGCTTTGAATGGTGCACACGTCAACCTTTCAGTTCAACTGCCAGACGCACTATGCGTACTAAGTGGATGGGACCTCCTTATATATTGTGCGCGCACAAGTCTACTAACATTATGGCCATCGTTTTCCCGCCTATTATGACTGGAAGAGCGGGAATCGTCAAAAAACCGCCAAAATTGGGTTTTGGCAAAAATCGGCTTTTTTTGCTACCCAGCTAACGGGGTGCGTCAGCTAGGTGGATGAAACACTTGGGAACACCTAGTAGGTTTCATGTACTACCGTTATCAGCAACAATCACACATATAGGTTCACCAGGAGCGTGGCAATCCACTAGCGTGCACCATGGTGTATTTTGGGTAATTTTCAACAGTTTTTCACACTTTGACGCTCTCTAGCTGGATGACTGCGTCCACCAGGTGGTTCAAACGCTGCAGATGAGTTAGTACGTTTTATGGGCTTTCATTATAACCAAAAACTGGCCAGCTACAATGGCCAGGGGAGTGACAGTAAGCTAAAAAACACTTTGAATGGTGTACACGTCACCCTTTTGGAGCAGCTGGAAGACGCATCTGATGCACCAGGTGCATGAAACCTTCTTATTTATATGCGCGCATCCGTCCCCTTCCATTATAGCCATCGGTCGCCTGGATACGATGACCAGGAGCGCGGCAATGTGGAAAAAACCGCGAAAATCGGAAAAATGCAAAAATGCCGGTTTTTCGCTACCCAGCTAAGTATGAAAATGAATTTGACGCTCTGTGGCTGGAAGAGTGCGTCCACCAGGTGGATCAAACGTTGTGGGTGAGTTAGTATATTTTATGCGCTTTCATTATCACGAAAAATCACCAGCCCGGGATGACGGGGGGCGTGGCAATAAGCTTCAAAAGGCTTTGAATGGTGCACACGTCAACCTTTCAGTTCAACTGCCAGACGCACTATGCGTACTAAGTGGATGGGACCTCCTTATATATTGTGCGCGCACAAGTCTACTAACATTATGGCCATCGTTTTCCCGCCTATTATGACTGGAAGAGCGGGAATCGTCAAAAAAACCGCCAAAATTGGGTTTTGGCAAAAATCGTCTTTTTTGCTACCCAGCTAACGGGGTGCGTCAGCTAGGTGGATGAAACGCTTTGGGAACACCTAGTAGGTTTCATGCACTACCGTTATCAGCAACAATCACACATATAGGTTCACCAGGAGCGTGGCAATCCACTAGCGTGCACCATGGTGTATTTTGGGTAATTTTCAACAGTTTTTCACACTTTGACGCTCTCTAGCTGGATGACTGCGTCCACCAGGTGGTTCAAACGCTGCAGATGAGTTAGTACGTTTTATGGGCTTTCATTATAACCAAAAACTGGCCAGCTACAATGGCCAGGGGAGTGACAGTAAGCTAAAAAACACTTTGAATGGTGTACACGTCACCCTTTTGGAGCAGCTGGAAGACGCATCTGATGCACCAGGTGCATGAAACCTTCTTATTTATATGCGCGCATCCGTCCCCTTCCATTATAGCCATCGGTCGCCTGGATACGATTGCCAGGAGCGCGGCAATGTGGAAAAAACCGCGAAAATTGGAAAAATGCAAAAATGCCGATTTTTCGCTACCCAGCTAAGTATGAAAATGAATTTGACGCTCTGTCGCTGGATGACTGCGTCCACCAGGTGGATCAAACGTTGTGGGTGAGTTAGTATATTTTATGCGCTTTCATTATCACGAAAAACCTGCCTCCCGGGAGGTCGGGGGGAGTGGCACTAAGCTTCAAAACTCTTTGAATGGTGCACACGTCAACCTTTCAGTTCAACTGCCAGACGCACTATGCGTACTAAGTGGATGGGACCTCCTTATATATTGTGCGCGCACAAGTCTACTAACACTATGGCCATCGTTTTCCCGCCTATTATGACTGGAAGAGCGGGAATCGTCAAAAAACCGCCAAAATTGGGTTTTGGCAAAAATCGTCTTTTTTGCTACCCAGCTAACGGGGTGCGTCAGCTAGGTGGATGAAACGCTTGGGAACACCTAGTAGGTTTCATGCACTACCGTTATCAGCAACAATCACACATATAGGTTCACCAGGAGCGTGGCAATCCACTAGCGTGCACCATGGTGTATTTTGGGTAATTTTCAACAGTTTTTCACACTTTGACGCTCTCTAGCTGGATGACTGCGTCCACCAGGTGGTTCAAACGCTGCAGATGAGTTAGTACGTTTTATGGGCTTTCATTATAACCAAAAACTGGCCAGCTACAATGGCCAGGGGAGTGACAGTAAGCTAAAAAACACTTTGAATGGTGTACACGTCACCCTTTTGGAGCAGCTGGAAGACGCATCTGATGCACCAGGTGCATGAAACCTTCTTATTTATATGCGCGCATCCGTCCCCTTCCATTATAGCCATCGGTCGCCTTGATACGATTGCCAGGAGCGCGGCAATGTGGAAAAAAACCGCGAAAATCGGAAAAATGCAAAAATGCCGGTTTTTCGCTACCCAGCTTAGTAAGATTTTGAATTTGACGCTCTGTGGCTGGAAGAGTGCGTCCACCAGGTGGATCAAACGTTGTGGGTGAGTTAGTATATTTTATGCGCTTTCATTATCACGAAAAATCACCAGCCCGGGATGACGGGGGGCGTGGCAATAAGCTTCAAAAGGCTTTGAATGGTGCACACGTCAACCTTTCAGTTCAACTGCCAGACGCACTATGCGTACTAAGTGGATGGGACCTCCTTATATATTGTGCGCGCACAAGTCTACTAACACTATGGCCATCGTTTTCCCGCCTATTATGACTGGAAGAGCGGGAATCGTCAAAAAACCGCCAAAATTGGGTTTTGGCAAAAATCGTCTTTTTTGCTACCCAGCTAACGGGGTGCGTCAGCTAGGTGGATGAAACGCTTGGGAACACCTAGTAGGTTTCATGCACTACCGTTATCAGCAACAATCACACATATAGGTTCACCAGGAGCGTGGCAATCCACTAGCGTGCACCATGGTGTATTTTGGGTAATTTTCAACAGTTTTTCACACTTTGACGCTCTCTAGCTGGATGACTGCGTCCACCAGGTGGTTCAAACGCTGCAGATGAGTTAGTACGTTTTATGGGCTTTCATTATAACCAAAAACTGGCCAGCTACAATGGCCAGGGGAGTGACAGTAAGCTAAAAAACACTTTGAATGGTGTACACGTCACCCTTTTGGAGCAGCTGGAAGACGCATCTGATGCACCAGGTGCATGAAACCTTCTTATTTATATGCGCGCATCCGTCCCCTTCCATTATAGCCATCGGTCGCCTGGATACGATTGCCAGGAGCGCGGCAATGTGGAAAAAACCGCGAAAGTCGGAAAAATGCAAAAATGCCGGTTGGTCGCAAACCAGCTAAGGAATAACATTAATTTGACGCTCTGTGGCTGGAAGAGTGCGTCCACCAGGTGGATCAAACGTTGTGGGTGAGTTAGTATATTTTATGCGCTTTCATTATCACGAAAAATCACCAGCCCGGGATGACGGGGGGCGTGGCAATAAGCTTCAAAAGGCTTTGAATGGTGCACACGTCAACCTTTCAGTTCAACTGCCAGACGCACTATGCGTACTAAGTGGATGGGACCTCCTTATATATTGTGCGCGCGCAAGTCTACTAACATTATAGCCAACGTTTTCCCGCCTATGATGCCTGGCAGAGCGGGAATCGTCAAAAAACCCCCAACATTAGGTTTTGGCAAACATCGGGATCTTTTGCTACCCAGCTAACGGGGTGCGACAGCTAGGTGGATGAAACGCTTGGGAACACCTAGTAGGTTTCATGCACTACCGTTATCAGCAACAATCACACATATAGGTTCACCAGGAGCGAGGCAATCATGTAGAGTGCACCATGGTGAAGAGTTATTAAATATCAAAAGTTTTTCACACTTTGACGCTCTCTAGCTGGATGACTGCGTCCACCAGGTGGTTCAAACGCTGCAGATGAGTTAGTACGTTTTATGGGCTTTCATTATAACCAAAAACTGGCCAGCTACAATGGCCAGGGGAGTGACAGTAAGCTAAAAAACACTTTGAATGGTGTACACGTCACCCTTTTGGAGCAGCTGGAAGACGCATCTGATGCACCAGGTGCATGAAACCTTCTTATTTATATGCGCGCATCCGTCTCCTTCCATTATAGCCATCGGTCGCCTGGATACGATGACCAGGAGCGCGGCAATGTGGAAAAAACCGCGAAAATCGGAAAAATGCAAAAATGCCGGTTTTTCGCTACCCAGCTAAGTATGAAAATGAATTTGACGCTCTGTGGCTGGAAGAGTGCGTCCACCAGGTGGATCAAACGTTGTGGGTGAGTTAGTATATTTTATGCGCTTTCATTATCACGAAAAATCACCAGCCCGGGATGACGGGGGGCGTGGCAATAAGCTTCAAAAGGCTTTGAATGGTGCACACGTCAACCTTTCAGTTCAACTGCCAGACGCACTATGCGTACTAAGTGGATGGGACCTCCTTATATATTGTGCGCGCACAAGTCTACTAACATTATGGCCATCGTTTTCCCGCCTATTATGACTGGAAGAGCGGGAATCGTCAAAAAACCGCCAAAATTGGGTTTTGGCAAAAATCGTCTTTTTTGCTACCCAGCTAACGGGGTGCGTCAGCTAGGTGGATGAAACGCTTGGGAACACCTAGTAGGTTTCATGCACTACCGTTATCAGCAACAATCACACATATAGGTTCACCAGGAGCGTGGCAATCCACTAGCGTGCACCATGGTGTATTTTGGGTAATTTTCAACAGTTTTTCACACTTTGACGCTCTCTAGCTGGATGACTGCGTCCACCAGGTGGTTCAAACGCTGCAGATGAGTTAGTACGTTTTATGGGCTTTCATTATAACCAAAAACTGGCCAGCTACAATGGCCAGGGGAGTGACAGTAAGCTAAAAAACACTTTGAATGGTGTACACGTCACCCTTTTGGAGCAGCTGGAAGACGCATCTGATGCACCAGGTGCATGAAACCTTCTTATTTATATGCGCGCATCCGTCCCCTTCCATTATCGCCACCGGTCGCCTGGATACGATTGCCAGGAGCGCGGCAATGTGGAAAAAACCGCGAAAATTGGAAAAATGCAAAAATGCCGGTTTTTCGCTACCCAGCTAAGTATGAAAATGAATTTGACGCTCTGTGGCTGGAAGAGTGCGTCCACCAGGTGGATCAAACGTTGTGGGTGAGTTAGTATATTTTATGCGCTTTCATTATCACGAAAAATCACCAGCCCGGGATGACGGGGGGCGTGGCAATAAGCTTCAAAAGGCTTTGAATGGTGCACACGTCAACCTTTCAGTTCAACTGCCAGACGCACTATGCGTACTAAGTGGATGGGACCTCCTTATATATTGTGCGCGCATAAGTCTACTAACATTATGGCCATCGTTTTCCCGCCTATTATGACTGGGAGAGCGGGAATCGTCAAAAAACCGCCAAAATTGGGTTTTGGAAAAAATCGTCTTTTTTGCTACCCAGCTAACGGGGTGCGTCAGCTAGGTGGATGAAACGCTTGGGAACACCTAGTAGGTTTCATGCACTACCGTTATCAGCAACAATCACACATATAGGTTCACCAGGAGCGTGGCAATCCACTAGCGTGCACCATGGTGTATTTTGGGTAATTTTCAACAGTTTTTCACACTTTGACGCTCTCTAGCTGGATGACTGCGTCCACCAGGTGGTTCAAACGCTGCAGATGAGTTAGTACGTTTTATGGGCTTTCATTATAACCAAAAACTGGCCAGCTACAATGGCCAGGGGAGTGACAGTAAGCTAAAAAACACTTTGAATGGTGTACACGTCACCCTTTTGGAGCAGCTGGAAGACGCATCTGATGCACCAGGTGCATGAAACCTTCTTATTTATATGCGCGCATCCGTCCTCTTCCATTATAGCCATCGGTCGCCTGGATACGATGACCAGGAGCGCGGCAATGTGGAAAAAACCGCGAAAATCGGAAAAATGCAAAAATGCCGGTTTTTCGCTACCCAGCTAAGTATGAAAATGAATTTGACGCTCTGTGGCTGGAAGAGTGCGTCCACCAGGTGGATCAAACGTTGTGGGTGAGTTAGTATATTTTATGCGCTTTCATTATCACGAAAAATCACCAGCCCGGGATGACGGGGGGCGTGGCAATAAGCTTCAAAAGGCTTTGAATGGTGCACACGTCAACCTTTCAGTTCAACTGCCAGACGCACTATGCGTACTAAGTGGATGGGACCTCCTTATATATTGTGCGCGCACAAGTCTACTAACATTATGGCCATCGTTTTCCCGCCTATTATGACTGGAAGAGCGGGAATCGTCAAAAAACCGCCAAAATTGGGTTTTGGCAAAAATCGTCTTTGTTTGCTACCCAGCTAACGGGGTGCGTCAGCTAGGTGGATGAAACGCTTGGGAACACCTAGTAGGTTTCATGCACTACCGTTATCAGCAACAATCACACATATAGGTTCACCAGGAGCGTGGCAATCCACTAGCGTGCACCATGGTGTATTTTGGGTAATTTTCAACAGTTTTTCACACTTTGACGCTCTCTAGCTGGATGACTGCGTCCACCAGGTGGTTCAAACGCTGCAGATGAGTTAGTACGTTTTATGGGCTTTCATTATAACCAAAAACTGGCCAGCTACAATGGCCAGGGGAGTGACAGTAAGCTAAAAAACACTTTGAATGGTGTACACGTCACCCTTTTGGAGCAGCTGGAAGACGCATCTGATGCACCAGGTGCATGAAACCTTCTTATTTATATGCGCGCATCCGTCCCCTTCCATTATAGCCATCGGTCGCCTGGATACGATGACCAGGAGCGCGGCAATGTGGAAAAAACCGCGAAAATCGGAAAAATGCAAAAATGCCGGTTTTTCGCTACCCAGCTAAGTATGAAAATGAATTTGACGCTCTGTGGCTGGAAGAGTGCGTCCACCAGGTGGATCAAACGTTGTGGGTGAGTTAGTATATTTTATGCGCTTTCATTATCACGAAAAATCACCAGCCCGGGATGACGGGGGGCGTGGCAATAAGCTTCAAAAGGCTTTGAATGGTGCACACGTCAACCTTTCAGTTCAACTGCCAGACGCACTATGCGTACTAAGTGGATGGGACCTCCTTATATATTGTGCGCGCACAAGTCTACTAACATTATGGCCATCGTTTTCCCGCCTATTATGACTGGAAGAGCGGGAATCGTCAAAAAACCGCCAAAATTGGGTTTTGGCAAAAATCGGCTTTTTTTGCTACCCAGCTAACGGGGTGCGTCAGCTAGGTGGATGAAACACTTGGGAACGCCTAGTAGGTTTCATGTACTACCGTTATCAGCAACAATCACACATATAGGTTCACCAGGAGCGTGGCAATCCACTAGCGTGCACCATGGTGTATTTTGGGTAATTTTCAACAGTTTTTCACACTTTGACGCTCTCTAGCTGGATGACTGCGTCCACCAGGTGGTTCAAACGCTGCAGATGAGTTAGTACGTTTTATGGGCTTTCATTATAACCAAAAACTGGCCAGCTACAATGGCCAGGGGAGTGACAGTAAGCTAAAAAACACTTTGAATGGTGTACATGTCACCCTTTTGGAGCAGCTGGAAGACGCATCTGATGCACCAGGTGCATGAAACCTTCTTATTTATATGCGCGCATCCGTCCCCTTCCATTATAGCCATCGGTCGCCTGGATACGATGACCAGGAGCGCGGCAATGTGGAAAAAACCGCGAAAATCGGAAAAATGCAAAAATGCCGGTTTTTCGCTACCCAGCTAAGTATGAAAATGAATTTGACGCTCTGTGGCTGGAAGAGTGCGTCCACCAGGTGGATCAAACGTTGTGGGTGAGTTAGTATATTTTATGCGCTTTCATTATCACGAAAAATCACCAGCCCGGGATGACGGGGGGCGTGGCAATAAGCTTCAAAAGGCTTTGAATGGTGCACACGTCAACCTTTCAGTTCAACTGCCAGACGCACTATGCGTACTAAGTGGATGGGACCTCCTTATATATTGTGCGCGCACAAGTCTACTAACATTATGGCCATCGTTTTCCCGCCTATTATGACTGGAAGAGCGGGAATCGTCAAAAAACCGCCAAAATTGGGTTTTGGCAAAAATCGGCTTTTTTTGCTACCCAGCTAACGGGGTGCGTCAGCTAGGTGGATGAAACGCTTGGGAACACCTAGTAGGTTTCATGCACTACCGTTATCAGCAACAATCACACATATAGGTTCACCAGGAGCGTGGCAATCCACTAACGTGCACCATGGTGTATTTTGGGTAATTTTCAACAGTTTTTCACACTTTGACGCTCTCTAGCTGGATGACTGCGTCCACCAGGTGGTTCAAACGCTGCAGATGAGTTAGTACGTTTTATGGGCTTTCATTATAACCAAAAACTGGCCAGCTACAATGGCCAGGGGAGTGACAGTAAGCTAAAAAACACTTTGAATGGTGTACACGTCACCCTTTTGGAGCAGCTGGAAGACGCATCTGATGCACCAGGTGCATGAAACCTTCTTATTTATATGCGCGCATCCGTCCCCTTCCATTATAGCCATCGGTCGCCTGGATACGATGACCAGGAGCGCGGCAATGTGGAAAAAACCGCGAAAATCGGAAAAATGCAAAAATGCCGGTTTTTCGCTACCCAGCTAAGTATGAAAATGACTTTGACGCTCTGTGGCTGGAAGAGTGCGTCCACCAGGTGGATCAAACGTTGTGGGTGAGTTATTTGAGATTTTCCATTCAGTTTGCATTCGTCGCGCAAAAATGGTGTGCACTTCTCAAATGGTTTATATATAAAGAGAACTTCATTTTGCATTTTCGATTGGCAGACCTGTACCAATATACTAAGTGATTGGCTCAGTTTGCTCTGTTATTAAAGGAGTAATGAATTCAATGAATATTTAAGCCAATACCGAAATGATGTTTATGTTCAAACTTTTAAATATAGTTCTATCCATCTTTACTGAGGGGACATTTAATGGGGAAAATATTTTACTCAATTCTTTATAATATTTAGTGGAGCTAACTCTATATATAAGCATAATATTCTCAAGCTTTTGGAAAGATCATACGCATCACAGCGAGGTGAACATGCCAAACGCATGCAATCTGTGTGTATATATGTGTGTATGTGTGTATGGGTGTATGTGTGGGCGTGTTTGCGAGGGAGCGAAATGTGCAATCGCATTAAATTTAATATTCGCCACAGAGGAAATGGTTCATTGCGACCACAATGACACCACTAATAGTTGCAACAACAGCTGCAACGCCTGCATTAAATGGCAAACAACAAGAACAACAATAGCCATTCTAATGACGAACACAAGTCAGTCAAACGGACTAAATTACAAATTGCAATCGCTGTAATAGAATCTTAAATGTCATTAAATGCAATTGTGGCAAAATGTTGTGGGGTTGCATGTGTGCAACAATCAACATCTAACCGCTATTTGCCGTTGCTTTTGTTATTATTGTTGTTCTCGATGTTGCTTGATGTTGCTGATGCCGTTTGTTGATTCATTTCGCGTAAATATTTGTAGTTATCAAGTAAGGCGTCGCGAAGGCGTCTAAACGCTGTGGAATGCTTTGTGGGCAATTGTTGCAACACAAAGCACGGTATTGTTGCGCGCCTGTCGCAGACAGCGCATCAACAACAACAACAACAACAACGACAAGAAGAACACTTGAGTGAGGCGGACAGCAAATGAAATAATAAACGCATTGTTAACGGTGTATTGGGCGGTAGCGACCACAAATGAGCAAATTACAAGGAAAGCGTTGAGAAATGCGAGAAATGATGATGCTGTTTAACCCATTTTAAATTGAACACTTTTTTATTTTTTGCTCAAATACTTTTTCTACGCCGCATTGTGCCGCTTCACTGCATGCCATACTAATGTGGACCGTTGTCTCTTGTCTGTCTCTTTCTATGCAGTTTAAAATTATTTTCGCTTGCGTAAATCACAACTTGCAACATACATTTCGTGCAACAGTAGCGTGGCGCAGCTGGTCGCAACGACGCGCACCGCTCACCACTCACAACTCACCGAGGTTGTCTGCCGATCAGACAGCCAGCTAGTCAGCCATTCAATTTGCAAAAGAGTTCAGCACAGTTCGCTGCAGTTCGTCGCAGTTCGTCGCAGTTGATGCGTTGCAAGTCACTTTTCAAATCAATTAAACGCATTGCGAGTGGCAAATATAGCAGCAATAGCGAAGCACTGAAGCGATAGTCGGTCACTGCGACCAAACTCCGAGCGAAGTCGCAAAAGTGCAACACAACAACAACTGCACGCATCAGCATATGAACACCAGTGGAAGTTGCCACTATGCCAACATAGTGTTGACTGTTGTTGCTGCACGAAATGAATCACAACACATATTGTTTGTGACGGCTAAGCGGAGCTTATCATTAATCAAATTAGCAGCGGCAACAATAGCAACAATAGCAACAGCAGACCTTAAGTGGCTGCACAAAGCGGCAGTGGCAAAGTCAACGAACCTCTGTGCGGCAGGGGATTGAAGTATAAACAATTACTGTGAATGAAGAACACTTGTTCTCTGCGAATTTTTAGATTATCATAAAAGGATTGCTTTTCAGCGTTCATTGTATTGTATCTGCGATTTTCATAGCGAAAATAGTATGAATAGTGGAAATATTTAATGGTGTTAAAACGAGATTAGTTTTTGTGCAGTCACAGTGATTTTTTAATTGAGTTGTTGCTTCTAAACGAATTTCAGTGAAACGTGTAACTGAAGCGTATTGTTCACAAAAGCGAATCTTGTGCGCGGACCTTTATTTAACGGTAAGTGAATGCATGTCGTCTTTGTTGATTGTGTTTTTGAAGACATTCTTCTTTGCAACTTTTGTCAATAAATTAAACTTAAGACATCTACTTATAATATAGTCCATTGAGATTTTCAAAACGCTGATCTAACACTTATCTTGGAAAAGCTTTGAACGCTTAGTATTCAAAATTCCACCTCTAGGCATCTGTATAACTTGTCGTAGAAGATTTGATATTAATTTTTTCCATTTTATGGCCGAAAGTTGGGCCCAGTTAATATTTGAATAACCACTTCGTTTCCGAAGTTACGAAGTTTTCACTCAGTATCCGGTTCAAAAGCTCTCTATAAAATAATATGTACTTGATAATACAGGGTGAACAAAAAACAAGAAATATGTTTTATAAATTACATTAGCCATATGTGCTCCTTGATTTTGTCGGTGAACCTGGAGCCTGATTAAGCAATAACAGACAATGACGGGTGTTTTGTAAAGTCGTTGTTGCATTTTTTGAGAAATGCCTTGATTTGCAAAAGCAATTTTTGAGAATAAACTCACTTAGTTTCTCAGCAGCCACTAGGTTGATGATAAATGCTTGGGAAAAAGGATCTATATAAGGATAAATAAGGATCTATAGCTATTAAGGATAAATCTGAAATGGAAACCACGTTATCAGACATCAATCCAAAGCCATGACCGCAGCTTGAATGGTTGGTTGAAGCTTTAGCTAGTACATCTGCTCGTTAAAATGAAAGTGATCCACCGGTATTTATGTGCTCATAGTCATAATTATAAGCAGTGAGCTTGAGCAACACCTGTCTAGTATTTACGACTATCTATTGATGTGCGGTTTAGCCATTTAGAGTGACAGATCGTTGTGGTAATATTGCGAAAACTTTCGAAATCGAAAGGTGACAGTTGTTGACAAAAGGTGACAAAATAAAAATGCACAATATTTATGAAATGAAACAACAAATATAGTGTACCGTTGCATAAGCACCTCATGAACTTGATTTGCATGCTATGGCGACAGTCAGACGTAAAGAGTTTAGCCAGGAGACATCGCCGTGTCGAGTTGACATCGCCTTAGCAATGGGAATTCCAATGGCAAACTAAATTCATATCAGCTTTCGTTTGCCTTTTGCATAGTTTTGCTTGTACCAATGTAAACCAAAGCAGTTTTTATCTTCTACTTTATACTCTAAAGTAATCTTCTTTGTTTGACAGCTAAGATCTCTATAAATATTGACACTTCGCTTGGGTACTTGAAATGTGGCACCTTTTTCGGAGTTCAAGTGTGCATGAATTCATGTCGCAAACCAAGCGAAGCAGGCTTATGAAGTATTAATTAGTGTGCGAGCAAAGGCTATGTTCTATATGAGGCATTTCGCTATTTTTATTTACATATTTTGTTGGTGTGAGAATAGAGCTATTCTTGAAAAAGCGAGGCGATTTCTTCAAGTCATGCAGTGATCCCAATGATTTACATGACTACATTTAAATTCAATCTCTTCAGGTTAATGCGCTCCTTGAGGTCAGTTATGCTTCAGTAAACATATATTTGGACATATCGCCTCTATAAACCCAAAGTCCAGGTCTATAAGTCGAAACATGTCTGTGCGCTAAAAGCTGATGCGATTTCTTTCGCGAATGCAAAAAATATAAACAAACCAGCCTTATTATTAGCGCTTTGGAATGAAGTGTCTGTGTTTCGTCTTGTGTTTTTTTTTATCAAATCGTTTATCATAAGCTATTTGCTTTCAAGACTCGTGTTCTGTCAATTGCACTTTTACTGCTATTGAGGCTGTTTATAACCTTAATTTTACTTCGCGAAGTATTTGACTTGCATAACCGGTTTACTCATACCAGCTGGAAGCCCAGGCGGCCGAAGTTACATCGTAATTTGAGCTTCGGCTCAATGTTAAACTCCGTGTGCTTGCATTTCTATACCTCGCAGCTTATAAACTAATACGTGAATCAAAAAAAAAAAAAACAATATTAAAATGGAAAAATTAAAAATGAGTTAATAATTTAACAATCTATAAAATCGCAACTCACAAGAGCGAAATCACGAAACCTTTTACGACCGTATCATTGCAGCGCATTCGACTATGCCACTATTTCATAATAGCTTTATGTACTAAATAGATTAAAAGTTATAATAAAATGTACCGTGAAACGACTTTTCATACCTCGGATAATTGCACAAATTCGCACGCACCAACGAAGTTATTATAAAATTTTGTTGTAGCTTCTTATGCTTCTTATGCTTCTTCTGCTTCTTCTTATTTCGCTGCAGCGGTCTCCTTCGGCTGCTGTATTTGTTGTATACTGCATTTAACTACCGCTAATCCTACTGCCTAACGGCTTCCGCATCTGCTGCCGATGATCTTTGCGACTTGTGTGTGCCGTTATGCCGCGCTACACTTCGACTTCGTCCCGCAACCGTTTGCTGTCGCTTCTAATTCTAGAACTCTTTCAAATTTAACAACTAATTTTCTCGACATCTAGTGTTATTCACACTTTTATCGCTTTGTTATGGCATGCGCGTATTTCTTCCCAGCTGTACACCATGAAGCAGCTGGAACATTTCCGCACTTTGACGCCACGGCGGGGCATATGCGCGCCTATCTACCTGTGCCGTGTTTGTATTTGTACTTATCTGCGAATGCTTTACTAAAGCGTTCTTGTATAAGCGTATCTGGCAGTTACACTTGTTCGATACGGCCACAATGCTTGCACTCATGTTTGTGCGTCCGTGTGTTGTCCTTGTCACTCGTCGCCGTCGCCGTCACCGTCACCGTCCCAGCCACTAGCCAGCGCGTTTTGTGGCAACTAATGATGCTTGTTGCGCTTGCGCCGCCGCTCCTCTTAGTGAGCTTTGTTTGCTGCAGCTTGTGTTGTTCCTTTTATGTTTACTCTTCCCTCTCATTGGCTGCTTGCAGTCGTCAACCTTGTTGTGACAATTCTAATTGCAAGTCAAACAGACGCGTCGAGTTGTCATGACGATAAGCGACACAAGCGCAATGCCGTCAACTGTAGTGTAGTGCGATGTGTTGCACTACATACGCGGGCATATCTCCTCACTGGTATCTCCGGAGCTGGAAAATAGATTTTGTGCAAATTGTTGGCTTCGCGCGCCCGCAACCCAGCCACTTTTCATACAAATCAGCAGCAGTTAGCTGGTTTTCCACACTTGTTTCGCTCGAAATTGGTTTTATTTATTTATTTATTTTTGTTGTTGTTTACGATTTCATTATCTTCTACTCGTATCTTTATATATGTAGCTTGTTCTTTGCCTCTAATGTTTGTTGTCATTTTGCTCGTTCATTTGTTGACAAAAGATCAATGACACAACAAGTCTCATGGCGTTCGGTTGCGTTCCAAGTATTTGTCTCAGTTGTTCGACGATTTTCACCCAACATATATGAGCAAGATAAAAATGTATGCTGTGTTGTTCCCCACCAACAATATACAGTACTGGTAATCGTATCGTGAGTTCAATACTCTGGTTCAATTATTCACAGTTAGTTTTGAAGAAGTTCGCATAACTTGAATATAACTATGTGTTATTTTAGAAGAGTACTTTAAAAGAAGTAATCTTTATAAAGTCTGATTCGAGTCGGTTCTTCTTAAAAAGAACTGCAGTCTGAAGCGAAAGTTGATTTCAAAACCTATCCGGTACGCATATGAGACTTGTTTTCTAGCCAACCGAGTGTACAAAATTTACTTGTATAAGTCGAATATTGATATCATACATATTACTATATAAAAGATGTGTTAGAGTTTTTTCTGTGTCGTTTCCTTTACGGACACACGTATGAAAGCATTTTTAATTTCAAAAACTTTCAATACTTATTGATATTACCTCAAGTAAGGTAAATCACCACAAAAAGTAAAAACAACGAGACATAGGGAAGTGAAAATTATTAACTGTAAAAGACAATCGATAATCACTGCGCGCTGCCACTTTCAATGTCAATGGCACTTGTGGCTTCGCATTGAGCTTGATGTTTATATGCATATATGTATGTTTAATGGATTAAATCGGCGCATTTCAGTTTTCGTGCACAGACGAACTGGAAAAAATCACTGAATATATAACATATATATAATTGATTAAGTCCACACATTTTTCCCACACTCAGGAGAGGCATGCGACCGATTTCTTCATAGATTTCGATGCTTCAATTCACTTTCGCCAACATAATTAATTCAGCACTTTAGTGCCTTTTAAGGCGTGATATATTTCATTTCCTGTCTTGGCGAAAAGGCACCGCTTATGACTGTCTTTCTTTCACTGCTCTGTTTAAGCGCTGCACTTGCACTTAAAAGCATATTAAAGTGGCGAAATGGTGAGGAAAAAAGTAGTGGGGAAAATTACTGCTGCATAGTTAAAGTACGAAAGTATTAAAAGAAAACTTTTCAGCAATTTTTTGTGTACGAATTAACAATGTGGTAAAAAAATCCAGAAATATTATTTAAAAGTAAAAATTAGTTGTACTTGAGGTAGTAATAAGTATGCAGCAAAAATGTGTGCCACACCGGGCAACAAGAACAACTTGAAGTAACGGTGATAGAAAGCAAAGAAAACATAAAATTATTTGGAAAGAATTGCGAAAGTAGAAGAAACGCGCTGCAAAGCTCATACGAATTCTAAACACAATTAATTCTGCCAGCTACACAAAACACAACAATTAACCAACAATAATAAAGGCCATAAAAGTGAATATAAAAATAAAGAAAGCAACTAACGGCTAGAATAAGCCCGGCTGGCGATTGCCGCTTTCCACACTACAACTCAAAACGTTTTGATTACACGAAAGAATTATTGAATCAAATTAAGAACGAATGCGAACGCGAACTCATTTAGCGCGCAGATGAAGTTGGCCAACAACAGCCGCTGGTAGCAATCACCGCTAAGCAACTGCGCAAAGTGGGCAATCAAAAGCGGCTGCTTGAACAGTACCAGTAGGTCAGGCGCGAGGCAACAGCATGTATGTGTGTGTGTGTGCCAATTACGAAAGTGGCAAAAACAGCTAGAGAGGTGGCCGTGACAGTGAAAATTTGAAAGATTAAAGAAATCGAAACATCAATACATACATATATATAGAAGCTTTCATGCAACACACAAGCAAAGCTGCAAGCCAGTGAATTGGCGCAAAGTTGAGAAATTGTGCTGTTTAATGAAAAACAAATTGAATTGCGGCGCACAGTGATCAACCAAACGCACAGCAGCACAGAATTGAACAAAAAATGACAACAGCTATCAAAGTGGTAGCGCCGCTGCCGAGCGCTGGATCGCAGTCAGCAGTGCGCTTTAATCAGGCATTCGCATTCACACTGCTAAGATAATATAATCGATTTGTTCGAGCAGATTTCATTAGTCGCTTGATGCGAAAGCAGATGCACATGCGGACGTGCGCGTTCTCTGGATATCGCACGTGAATGTCACTACATTTGCATCGAAGTGTGTGTATGTGTGTGCTTCGGTGCTTCGGTGCTTCGGTGCTGTGAGTGCGTGTCAGTGGCGTGTAGAAAATATCTCTAGTTCATGTTACTCATTTATTCGCTGTGCTTATTACTACCGCGCAGCTATACAAGCATGCTTTGTCAGCTTCTTCCGCTTGCCGCCGCCAATTGCTTGCCTTAAAAGTAGCGGCGCGCTGTCGGTCGGCCAGCCGGCCGGTAGTAGAAATTATATTATTGTTATTAAAGTTTTGTTTTCAATTTTCAGCGCACGTTTTCAACTTCTTGGCCTTTTTCCGCATAATTTCCATATTTTGCTGATTCATTTCCTTCTCTCTTTTAAACAATTCAATGAAATGACGAGTAAATTTTCTTGGATTTTGTTTTATTGACGGTCTACAGCGCGAGGTTTTACGAAGGGGAGTGACTTATTTGCTTGCATGTGTTTGTTTGTGCTGTTGGTATAAAACTAAATAAAAATTTTGCTTTTACTGGCACAATTTTTCTAAGAATTTTGTTTCAAGAATTTATTCTTTTTTAATGTTAAAATGGAATTGTCCAAAAGTTCGCTCGAAAAAAAATGTTTTTTTGTCTGAAAACATATATATTTTATTGTAAAAATTAATAATATTTTAAATTTTAAAGCGCCTTCGAATGGCAAAGGCAAGGCAATACTCAGATAAAACATATTTTTGCAAACTTCTCAGCTAGAAAGTTCGTACTAAATTAAGTCATAATTATCTTGGAAATTTTTTTAAATATATTTTCGTTCCCTCCAAGATTTTTACATTCCGGAAGCTATTATTTGCCTCCTTTCAATTCTGAATTTTGATTGATCAAGTCCCTGTTATTCTCCATGAAAAACCAGACTAATTAAGCTCTTCGCCGCTGGTCCGCCAATTTAACACCAAGTTACCAAGTAGGGTAGTTAATTACCCTATTTCTTCCTTCATTCTTCATCTCGTTGAATAATTTGATACCCCGTACCTTTAACTTGTACTTCACTTAATTATTATTTATAGTACTTCGAATTGCCGTCACTCATCATTGATTTCTTCCCAATTCCCACATTTGCTTCAATTTTCGTTCCCTGATTCTAGTTTTAATTTAGTATTGCCTCTCTTCAAAGCAGCACTACCAATTCCAACATATTAATTTCAAGCGCTTTCTTTAGCATTCCAACTCTAAACATCCATTTTTGTTTTTTTGAAATTACATTTTTTTGACTAGCAATCCATTCCGTCACTTTATTTTCTTAGCCTTCAGCTTTTTCATTTCCACGTTCTCCTTAGATTTCAACACATTTTTCTTCTTTCTTACTTTTCGCATTTCACATTTTATTTCTACTTAATAACGGCAAATCGCCACATAACTGTTGGTTATTAAAAATTCACTCATTTTGTACATTGAAAATCATTAAAGTGCCGCACCGTCGCATGGCGCACTGGAGGCAATCGGCTATCGCTGCAGCAGCAGCAGCGCTCTGAAAATGCGCTCGCGTGCTTGTTGCACATATGTATGTATGTGTGGACATTTGTAAGGAAAGTGTCCGCCTGCTGCCACAGCCACGTCTGTACATTTATTGCCGCCCTCTGCTGCCTGTCGGCTATTTGGCGCGTGTGTGGCCTCCACTAAGGCATACATACACACCGGCGTACAAGGTGGCTTGTGTACGTGTGTGTATGCACATTGCGGCGCTCATCAAAATATTGTTGGCCATTATTAATTCCTTCGGTCAACCTTGGCAGTGAGTTGGCTACCGCTTTCTTAGGCGTGCAACACACACGCAACATGCGAGAATACCCGGCTTGCGGCACACTTTTCACTCTTCTCTTTGACTCGATAATATATTGAATTATTTATTAAGAACAATTTCATCTTACCTTCCTTCGGGAGTAGCGTTGCTTGTGCGTTGGTGGGCTGTGCCCCAATATATGTGAAATAATTTTCGGTAAGAGGATGCCTTGTCGATTTATCTTGAGTTTTATTTTATTTTTTCTTCTTTCATTTTTCATGCTGCATCTTTCATCATGGACTTCTCGGTTCTATAAAACCGCTTACATGTAATAAAGTAATTAAATCATGACAATGAAATTTGTTTCGTTGCAAGATCGATAGTGTGGCCCTCTTAGGGCTTACCAAACTTTTGTGATATTTTTTCAAAACGATGGATCATGTTGATCTTATAATTTGGTGCAGTTGAGAAATTGGAAAAATTCTGCAAATAAAGGCAGCGTTGACTCTGCATTGTTTGAACGATTCAACGATTTTTGATGCAATTTTATTTCAATCGAGGGGGAATTTTTTATAAGAAAATATTTATTCATACTTCATTAATTAAATTAAGGGGTTGGTAGGGGGATGGTATTTACAAGCTGTAAGTATCCTCTTCAAATGGCAATAACATAACTTTTGTTTTTAGAGATATTCTCAGAAGGATTGCCACTCATATAACAAATTAAAACCAAATGAAAGAATGAATAGATGAATAGATAAGTTAACAAGTATAAATATTAAATCAGCGGAAGTACCTTACTTATCAAGAATCATTGAGAAGAGTTGCCAAGCCAAGCAAGACTTGCCAACAGCCAAGTTATCCCAAGCCTTCAAATAGTTTAGCATCTATATAGTTAAAAATTTATATTCAACAGCAATAGCAACAACAACTAAAGCCTGTGTTACCGCTGATGAACTCAGTTCGTAACATACCGCGGTGTAGTGTCATGAACTCCAAAATTCTTCTTAAAAATCTGGAATTGTAAAAAAATCCATGTATAAATGTCAGCCAATCAATTATCTGTTCAGAAAAGGTTTGAAACTTGGGAAGGAAGTTAAATTGAGACACACACCACAAGCGGAAAAGTTTGTTGAAATAGCTGTGCGAGTATAAGCGGCAGAATATTACTTTTAAATACAAAGTGAAAGATCATTAGGAAACACATTGTAATTGTATAGACACCTGCCATACGCTCTTATCGAAATATTGTTCCATTATGGAAATGAAGAATAGGAGTGAACGTAGCAAATATTGCATTAAACAATATGTTTATATAGAGTATTGCGCTAATTACTTTTTATTTGCATACTTTAGATTGGGAATAGTCACTTCATAATCAATGTTTCGTCCAAGGCTATTCCTCAGTTATTCGGTTCCTCCCTCGGTACGTGCGGAAACTTCACAATTCAATTATTACGGAATAAACAACTTCTATTGGCGCAGACTTAAGTCCAGCAAAATGACAATTACTTGCTATCGATATTTGTGCACAATTAACTCAATTGATAAGAGAGAATTGTCTCAAGGCGCAGCACCCATAAATACAGGTCGTCAGTACTTCAGCAAAACAGTTCAAGTACAAATATCGGTAGCAATGCTGAGCAAAGTGAACGCAGCGGTTTTCGTTTTAACGGTAATTTTGTACCAGGCAGCAGCGGCTAATTTGCCGGAGCCGCAGGATTTGCCGAACCCACAGGATGTGGTGGATGCGGTGGACACGGTGGACGCGGTGGACGCGCCAAATTCGCTGGAGGTTCGGGCCAGTGATATCGATGAGCGCGCTTCAAATTTTCTAAATGTGAAAAACTGGAACGAGAAGGCTATCGATAACCGATATAACGGCGAAGATGCGACCGCTTTGGCATACGCTTTGAATAACATTTACACCGGTACTGTCGCGTCTTTCAAGAAAATGGTCAAGTTGCAATTGTATTTGTTTCAGAAATTCGACGACGCCGGCGATGTGAATGATAAATACACATTCAATGTGGCATATTACTTTCTGAATATTAAAAAGAATCAGTACTACGCCAGTCTGTCTAACAACTTGAAGCGCAAATTGAACGATTACATAAGCTATTTGCCACCATCGCTCGACTTTCTCTTCTTCAAGCCAAACTTCTGCTTGTTGAATCGCAAATATTTAAATTACATTTACGCCACCGACACGACCATTGATGGTCAACGTAATTATATTTTTGTTTTTAAAAACAACAACAACAATTTGTATCAACGCGCTTGGACCACAAAGTTTACTGATGTGTCCAGCAATCGGCAGACGAAATTGAAATTCACGCTCAAGCACAACCAGTCGAAACGCTTCGCATATTTGGAACGCAACAGCTACAATGGCAAGAGTAATATGGTGGCTGCTTGGCGTTCCAGCTTCCAGCAACCCTCCAATTCCGACTGGAATGTCGCACTCCACCAAAATCAGCTGATATTTAGCCAGAATGGGCGCCACATTTGCGCCGACGACTCGCTTTACGATCGCAACAGGCGCTACGTGTTAGGGCTGGGTGGAAATGGCAAGGATGCACCAGAATGCCAGTGGTATGCCAAGGAATGCCCATAAAAGAGTGAGGAGTTAAAAAGTGACGCACACGCCCACACACACACACACACACACATTGAAGTAAAGTGGTTAAAGTAAGCATGTAACCTTTTGTGGTAAAAGACAAAGATGAATAAAATGGAATTAAATTTGTATCTGAAAAAAACCCGATTTTTATGTAAAAAATAACTGTACACATCAATGTCCCGATGAGTAATTATATGATCCATCAGACTTTCTAAACATATATTGGCATTGCGCGAGGAAAATTAGTACAATCCCTTCATATACATGCATACAGTTATATTTACATATATAAATATATAATGGATGATTGTTTTTTAAAACAGACCAGCCGTAACCGATAGAGCAATCATTTATTGACTCATAATTTCTTATTGTGAATTTATTTAAGTGGTGGTTTTGCAAAGCTGTGGCAATTAAAAAATCAAAATCATTATTGTAAAGATGTAAATAACGGTATTTTTATTTAATTTTGTTGAATTTGATATACATTTTTAAGTCTTTCCATTTTGACTCCATGAAATGTTTCTACCTCCAATGCACAACTCGTTGCAACTTCAAAAGTATATTTACATGTGCTTGTATATGCCTTTACCGATCACTGCTGTCTACTCATTTTATTGCACTCTATAGCAATTTTGTATTTCCATGCATTATTCCGAACAATTAGTATTAGTATTGAGATTTTTAAATGCAATTATTGGCATATTAGCAAGCCATTAGTGCACGAAGTGGGTTTTTTAAGTGATATGTCAGAGTGAGTTGAGTTGTATTTTCACAACAGTCAGTCATTTTTGATTTTCCAGAGGTTTGCGCTTAGAAATTTCAACACCAAGCTCTCAAAATCAAATTCAGATTAAATATTGAAAGTTTTTCATTTTCAATGATACTCACAAAATTATTATATACTTATAATAGATCTAGTAAAAAGAAATCCATTACTTTTCCATTAAATTGAAGGTTTTTTTTAGCATAGTTAGAATGAACTGATTTAAGTCACCGTTTACGCTGTACCGTTTTATTCAATAACTTATTGCCATTTTGAACGTAATTTCGTAATGCCACTGTCATAGAAATCCTCGTCCCTATTGGCTTTGACCTAAAAACTGGGATAGTCGATTTTCACAAGCTTCTCTCGAGGCGAATTTTTCACCAGCAAAATCATTCGCCATAAACAGATAGTAATCATTCGGTGCAAGGTTCAGACTATAAGGTGGATGCATAAGAGCCACCCAACCAAGTTCCCGAAACTTCTGGCACGTCACTATCTATGTGTGTGGCCTAGTGTTATTCTGATGGAACACAATGCCTCATCCATTGGCCAAAGCTGAGCGCTTCTGGGCGATTGCTTTCTTCAGGCGGTCCAATTGTTGACAGTACAGGTCCGAATTAAAAGTCATAATAAGTCATAATAGTTTTTTCATAAAGAATGTAAATAGAAAAGCGGCTAGATCGGTAAAATGTGTTTAGGTATAATATTTAGTGTTTAGGTAATATCGGTATAATAAGAAAAGGTCGATATAATATTGAATTTAGATAAAATAATGTATCTCACTATATATCTTAAATTTTTTTTTTTACTGCAAAACGAAACTGTTCCCAGGTACACGGAAAATATAAATTGAAGAAAGGACAGACTGGAAAGAGAAATTTCCTCAATAGAGTTTGAGCCCTTTTTTTTAAATAAATACTTTTTTGTTGTAACTGGTAAAGGAATATATTCAAAAATAAATTTCAGTGGCAAGGGAGTCTCATTTCGCTGCTACCTTATTACTTTACTTTCGAACTAAAGATTATTTTGGAATACATATTTTGGCAAAATGCTTACAATGCAACCAATTATAGCGTTAACAAGTTGTTGGAATGATACGCGCAGCGCAGCTATTGCGCAAATAAACTTAAAAAAGGTGTTCTCACCAGATTCATGCAACTGAAATGTGTGCAAAAGCATTTGACTACACCTTTTCGTTTATTGCATGATCATTTATGAGAAATTAAAATTTTCGCTCTGCTCATTACATAAATGAGTAAGAAATCGTGTGCAGATTTTTCCCCTATGAACACGTCGCGCCGCCTCAGAAGCGCGCACAGAGGCTAAGCGAAGAAGTGTAAACAAATTAACAGCAAACTGCCGCCCGCTCTCAAACGGCGGCGCTTAAAATTGTTCATCTTCATTAGTAGTGTGGCTCATTGCGCCTAATGTGAGTGTAATGAGCAAAACAACTGCTGCTTTTCAAGATTACTCTGCTTGCTATGATGATTACTCAGCAAATTGTTGGTGCTCGTTATTGCACATTAATTTTTGTGTTGTTGTTGTTACATGTGTTGGCGTTATTTGAATATGAATATATGTTGTATGTGTGTTTGTGTGTGTTTGTGTGTGCGTAAGCATGTGTGCACCATCATAATATTTCACCTCTGTTTGGTAATGCTAATGCTAATGGAAATTACTTTCTATTTCAATAATTAATAAGGAAAACGAAATGTGTGAATGAACAAAGGAATGTGCGTGAATTTCATTTCGTTCATTCATTTTTCGTTCCTCATACAAACAAACTAATATTTAGGTAACTGTTTTTACTTAACTTTCTTGGATCACCTCTACTAGAGAGCAACCTATAAATGCAACTTTATGAATTTAAAGTTTATGCACATAGGCATATATAATACGTTTTTTATTGTGCAACATAATTTCTGCATACGTAATTGTTATAAAGATATACATTATCGTGAAAATTTGCTACTGCGCTCTCCATTTATATACCATACAAGTATATACATGCATATGCAATTCCGCAGATGACTCAATCATTATCTTTAAACGAGCGCTGCTCGTGGACAATGAAAAAGCCACAAACAAAACGTACCCACTCACATATGAATGCATATGGTGATGATACGATGGCCACATACTGCCTTTGTTCGCACACAAACACTCACTTATGCAATACATATACATATATATTCATGTTGACTTGCAAACATCATGCAATAATTTATTAATAAAGAAAATTATGCATACAACTTTCACACGAAGTACATACTTAAATATAAATGTATGAAAATATGGTTATATTTATTATATTTTTATCGAGAGCTATTAGAAGGCAGACAGTAAGTAGCTAGAGTACTTATAAACATTGTCGCCACGACTTCCGTGTAAATATATATAAATGCAAATATAAATAAATGTTATCATATAAGTTGTTGTACAGAGCGGGCATTTTATAGCGAATAATAATAATGTACAATAAATAATATTTTTTCAATTCAAAAAGAAGTCTGTTTACAACAAGCCTTTTGGATGTAATCTTTATTATTTATCGAAAATATAAAGTGTGGTTAGACTACTACGCCAACGTATGACCTTCTTACTTGCAGAAGTGTCTAATTGAAATATCGCATTGTATCGAAATTTGCATTTTAGCCAAGACGAATGAGTCGTAGAGTAGATAAAGTGCTATTTCCATTCAAAAATCAAGTAGTTAGGAGATAGAAAAGTTAGTGGCAACTGTTCCCAGTCACAAAAACTACCACATTCCACTTTTGAAGTATAAAAAAGTCACAAAATATTGAAAAAAAAAATAAATTTCTCAAAAAAAAATTAAGAAATGATAAGTTTTTGATACTAACAATATATCAATTAATTTTATAATTTACTAAAATTGGTAGTTATTCAACAATTTATTTAATTTAAAAAAAAAAATAAAAAATTATGCTTCAAACATTTCAAAAATGCTGAAAATGTGCCACTACAGTCAAATTCATGTCTCCAATAATTTTTGCAACTGTGCTCAAAAAATGAAACTGTTCCCAGTCGAAAAAAATTTACTTTCGATATCAAAAATACAACATAAAATAAATAGTTAGGTTTGTGAGATTACGCAAGAGAATTCTCTGCTGTGATGTTTGATAAATCTTTATGTCACATCATCAAAATATATATAATGGAGGCATTGTCACTATTTTGGCGTTCATTTAGTTCCTGCAACTTGTTACCCTACTTATCACACGTGCATTTCTTCACAGATGAGCAGTAAATAACTTAATTAATGACAATTTCGATCTGTTAGTAGGGTTGTGTGAAGCATGACGCCATTGTGACAAGTTTGTCACACAATGAATAAGCTGTTATACACTCCGATATGTTCATATTACTCACTTAGCCTCAAGCAACAGCATTGAAATATAAATTGTTGTAGTTGCAATATAAATTGCACTTGTTGCAACAATCTTGTGCATTTCATATTGCATTGCGTTGAGTGGCAGATACTTTTCTCTTTTACCGCAACGGTGCGTAGCAAAGGAAAGTGTGCAACAATTGATGAATACAACGAAATTGTTGTCTGCTAATGATTACAAGCGTTTGCCTTTATTGTTGTTCTTATGCGGCTGTCACTAACTGCACTTGTTGTGCGCTGTCTCTGTTCAAGGAGCCCATTCCATGGAAAAAACGCTTCAAATACAATTTTTCGCATCGTTAAACAGCCAAAGCGGCAACAAAAGTTATTGCCTATGATAAGCAATACAAAGCAAATAATACAGCAATAAATATGATCGGCTGATTTCACATTTTTTGTTGCCACGCTGTCGGAAAAGCGCTACTGCGTACATATTTTGTGCTGTTTTATTGAATTGTTTTCCATATTGCTCGCTTGTGGGTGCGTGTGTTTGTGTATGCCTATTTCCTTTTTTGTCATATTTCTGTTGTTGTTGCTATTCTGAACTTTTTTCGTGCGTAATTAGTGTAAAATTATTGCTTATTAAACAACGATTGCAGCAATAGCTGCTAGCTGCAACAACATGCGTAACTATGTTTGTATGTATGTATGTATGTATGTATGTATATATGCAAGTAAGTAATAATAACACACCGACATACTTAGCGACAAACATGCCGATACTCGCATGCGGCTTTAGTGTATCGTACAGGTGCTTTTTGTGGCATGACTTCAGTATTGTTCAGTATTGTTGCACGCCAGCGCTTCTTGTTGTTATTGTTGTTGCATATGCTTGTATACACACAGATATTTTTTGATGTCATTATTATTGTCGCCACGTTTCGCGGCACAGACCGCGACGTCGCTCGGCACTTTGTTGGGTTGAGTGGCTGCCTGGCTGACATCCCGGCTGACTGTGTGGCTGAGTGGTTGGCGCGGCTTCTCGCGGCTTGCCAGCGCTGACTGACCACCGATTACCAGCGACACATGACAGTTTTTTGACCTTTTAATAACTAAAACCACCACCGCCGCCGCCGCCGCCGTCGCACTGCGGAAAAGTCTAGCGGTACTTTGCGCGCGGTGGTGCCAGCACAAAACCGTTATGCTTAACCCTACACGCACACAGAAACACCGGCGAAGTGGCGGTCATGGCGGCGAGGGCTTAGTCACTTGTTGCTCAAGCCATTTGGATTGCCGTGGGCTGTTCTTTATTTTGTGTTGCGCGTCATTAAGTTTGTTTGTTTCTCTTTCTAGGTGTGTACATATGTACATGTGGGCATTTGTGTGTCATATTGCTTACTCATATGCGTCAATGTTTTACTATCAATTAACGACAATGCATTTCAATGCAGCCATACTCATTTTCTACCTTCTATGCTCGCAGTGATTTGTTGCTGTTATTTATATTGTTGTTATTGCTTAATTATTATTTTCATGTTCATATAGGCCTCTATATGTATGCATATCTGTATGTTGTTATGCTTGTGCCCCTTTTCGATTTTAATGATCTTTTGCGGCGAATTTACAGAACAATTCCGAGTTTTTAGCTTTCTCCCTTCAAATTTTTATTTACAACAATTTAAAATGCAGTTAAAGTCGCGTTGGCGGCATATATATTAATGTGTATTTAAGTGTGCCAATGTGGGTGCAGTTAATGGTGTACATAAAATATGCTTGTATCAAAAAAGTTAATTCAAAAATGCATAAGTTATGGTCACCAGTAATTTGCTTTCGGAATTCTCCAATTAAGAATACGTTTGCACACGCTCTGGCTAAATGGGTTAACTAGTTTGGTGGTAAAACTTTATTTCAGAAGCCAATATGGGAAATTGTTATTTATATATAGTTTAAGAAATTTCGTTTTATATTAGCTCATTAAAGAGGTTAGCAACAATAAATAATATTTTACTATATAATCCCCATTGAGTCAAAAAAACGACTTAAGAAAATCGTTTTTGCGACTTGTATATTTTCAATATTTTTATATAATTATTGGTTTTCAATATGTTTAAGCCTGAAAAGTGTTTAAACAACACATTTAAAAAAGTCAAGCTGTTCCCAAAAATAATATTACTGTGTGTTACTTACAAAATGGTTTTCCAGACTAATAAAGTAGGAAAAGTACATAGCCATCTGTTTAAATACACTTTTATGATCTGTACCCAAATTTGTAAAACTGTTCCCACTTCGATGGTCGCCATATCTCAGCTGGTTTCATTGTTTCCAATATCTTCTTAAAGATTTGGTGCTTGAAATAAAATGAATTGTTATTGTTGTCGCATCCGAAAAACTATTCCCACTCTCGATTTTTCTTTTTGCGCTACTAATGCCGGTGTTTAAATATTTCTCGGCAAACATCCCTTGACAATCCCACAAGGACGTCTACTTTACCGTGCAAAAGTCAAATCATCATAGATATACCCATGTACTGCATAAGATCTGCATATTTCAAGGCTTTAATTAAGTCGCCCATAGTAGTCTATATATAATGTTATAACAAACTCTAATAATTGGATTTTCCTTTTTTGGCCAACCTCATTATAGCTTTTGCGAAAAATTTAACTTTAACAATTTAAAGCTCTTCGAATGGAATTTACACAGCTCAAAGTTGTGCACAATGAAACAAAATTGAAAACCGGCAAATTGAAACTTTTTCTCGGTAAGAAAATAAACAATAGTCTATTACGTATTGCTCACGCTTTTGGCAGAAGAGTTTTCTCTGAATGAATTCGAGTGTACGAAAAAAGGCACAACGGGATAAATGAGCGAACGAAGAGGGCTTTGAAGATAAAAATCGGCAATTACCTTGGTAAATTGTTGTAGGTGTTGACACTCCGTGTGGTTCCGTATAATGCAAGTTGCAAGGCAAAAAATGCTGACATAAATAAATACAAACATATATACGAATGCACGCGTTGGCGCTGTTGCGAAACACCAAAAATTAATTAGTTTTGAAATACACCAACGGTTGGCACATATGACATAGCAAAATCTGTTGACAGGCTTAAGCAAAATTCAATTAGAAAATATTGTCATACCGATGCCACAAAATGACGTGAGATTTGCACACTGGAATAATTTTATTTGCGGAAAAGTAAATACACACATTTGTACTTACTTACTCATCCAATATAAACTTTAGCCTACACTCAGCAAACTTTTTCATGAACTTCAGCGTCCGCTGCTGGCACTCTTTTATGCGCATTAATTGAAAAACATCCTCCGAACATGCAACACCTCACGCCAGCTGGCAACAGCGTTGCGAGTTCACTTAAAAATACCACGATTCCACCATTCCACCACCACCCAAGTCAATGCAGCAAAATTAGCATTGCACTTTTTTTATGGTCAGCAAGCAACAAGTGACTGGCAGCCATGCCCAGCAGCTAGGCATGTTGCAGCAACAAGTTGCAACACAGGAAAAGCCACCGAATCGCCAACAGCCTGTAAACCTCGCCAGACGGCGGCAACTTTCCATTTTCAATTTTCGTACAGATTTTTCCCCAACAAAAACAACAAGAAGAACAACAGCAACAATAAGAAGTGTGTAAAGAGCAGCAAAAACCAGCCAACGAAAACGACTTTTCATTTTTATGAATCGCCTGTTATGCCAGTAAAATGTTGTTAGCCAACTGTCGTTTGTTGTTGTTGCTATTTTGTTGTTGCTTTCAATGTATATATGTATATCGGCATTTTAGTTGTTGCTTTGGTGTTGTTAGCAATTTTTATTGCCAATTCGGAAAATTGCATACGCAAGCCAAACAAGTGGCGGGCGCTCGCCTGAGACGATCGCTAAGCTGTACTATGTCGGCTTATGCCGTCAACAAGAAAATAATAAATTGAAGAGAGTTAGGAGTTAAGGCGAAAAAGCCAAATAACTTGTTGTCGTCTGCGTGTTGCAGCAACTTGCATTTTCATCTTCTCACTTTTCAAATTTATGACCGTTCACAATTTTAGCAGACAAATTTTCCTGTCTGCCGTCTGCCGTCTGCCTTGTGTCGTGTGTCGTGTGCGGGCCACTTATAGCGGTTATGTCTGCGGCTGCAGTTGTGGCTGCGACATGTGCAACACATCTCCTTGGGGATAGTTCACGTGTTTTTATTGCTTTCATTTGATTGGTGCCTTTTGATTTGCTGCTGTTGGCTTAAATATTATTGCTTATTTGACGATGATTTTCCTTTCACAAAAATTATAACCGCTTTCGTTTAGGTTGCTTTGTGTTGACTTTTTTCTTTGCACCATTTTGTGGCTAGTAAAGTGGTGAAAATCACATTTTTCCACAATGTCTATTATGATGCTTCGCTGCTGGCAACCGGTTGCTGCAAGCTGAATGCACTTTCATAGCTCCATAAATTTGGATTGATATGAAAGCGAAATTTCACAACATTTGCGACAATTTATGTATGAGAGAAAGAATGATGTGCTTGAATTGTCATTTATATAAAACTTTTCGATATTTTCGATTTAGCCAGTGATATATTTTTTAGTTTCGATATGTAATTTGTATAGTTTGAGCAATCAACCGACCATATTGTAGTATTGTAAAGTTCCCTTTCATGCAACACTTTTTCTATCAGACAACTGGTGGTGAGGTGTTTCCACCCACCATAGATCAGCTTATGCAAAATATATTTCCCTTTACAATCTACTCGCTCTACACTAAGCTCAGCTGAGTGGTAACAGAAAGCAAACTTAGGCGATCTGTTTTCTCTTCTGTTTTCTATTGTTGACATTTTATCGGTCTTCTTGTCATGTGTCTTTTGTATGTATGTATTCTTAGTTTCTCGTAATCTAACTGACTGATGGCTCAACTGCGTATTCTCATCGTTCGAGGATGACTCCAAATTGGAACTCCCCAGTTAAAAGGTTGTATCGGCTTGAAAACCCATTTAAATATATGGGCATTAAATATATACATATGTTTGTTAGGACATTTTCCTATCTCAGCAGTTGCCACCAATCGATAACACACAAACATTTACTAAAATCTATTTTACTTAGAGTTGCCATGTTCGTTCAGTTGTTTAATGACTTCCAAAACTAAAAATTACCACTTCTCTGTAGTTATTAAAGATATAACGCACTATACTTAGTAATTTTTGTAATTTACTTTCGTTGCAATCGAAAAACTTGCCTCATCGTAGGCAAACCAAAGGAAGATCTCAATTTTGTTATTTGTACCCAATCAAATCACGCGAAATAGAGTAAGTAGCCGCTTCCGTAAATCAGCTGAAGCGTAAATATCGGTGAGGTAAAGCTGCCAATCAGCCAAACAAGCAGACGATTCACAATTTCATTTCCGTTTCGTTAGTGAATAGGAAATTGCGCCATGTGAGCAGCACCGACGATGTGCGTCTGACACTAATCGAGTTGCTGAATGGGTGAATGGAAATTGGGTGAATGTAATTATCGACCTCAATAGGCGTGTGCCTGCAGCTATGTGTATTGATTGCTCGAAAGCGAATATTACAAAAACACCAAAAACAAATAAAAACAAGAAAAAGAAAAAAGGGAAAAATGGAGACCTTTAGGTATATTCTAATCACACCTGTGCCGCATGTCAATTTTTATT
Organism: Bactrocera minax; assembly: GCA_021498325.1. Taxonomy (NCBI): domain Eukaryota; kingdom Metazoa; phylum Arthropoda; class Insecta; order Diptera; family Tephritidae; genus Bactrocera; species Bactrocera minax. The sequence goes on from JAKEEE010000025.1 coordinate 37,759, forward strand.
AAATATTTTCATAAATTTCTCTTTTTACTTGCAGGTAAGCGCAGCGAATTGCCTCATAATTCATTTTGTTTTAACAGCTGTGAGTGTATTTTACTTCAAACAAATAGGTATGTAAGTCATTCGATATTTATTATTAAATTCTTATTTGATAGTTTTCGCTATTTGTACATGCGCAAATCGGCATTTTTGGAATATTTTCCGTCCCAACTGTATTGGTCTGTATTGATCGCTTCAAATGCCAAATTATATCCACTCGTATATAAATACAAACACTATTTTATTCCTTTTATTTCACGCTGAACCGTTAATTGTTGCACTGTCTACTTAGCTGCCGTCGTGAGTTCAGTTAGTTTGACGCTGCTCCATCAAGGTTAACTTCATTTCGGTTAGAAACACATATACTATATATGCTTCATTTTGCCTTGTTTATCATTGAGTTCTAATGTGCATTCATTGCCTGAGAAAAGAGCAGCAAACTGAAACCACAAAAACAATTCGAAAGCACAACAACCTAATTGATTCCGGACAAATGGTGATTTAGTATGCCAGCAAACAGTTAAGAGTAAACAGCGAATAGTGTTGGGCATATAAATAGAATACCCAATTCGAATTTTAATTTTTGAAAATTTTACAAAAAAAAACATATCCATTTGATTATATTATATTATATTAAGTTCATAAGATTATAAACTTTTTGTAATTTTTTTTTGTTTTCAATTCGTCTTTAACATACAATTTGTGTTCTATTGTTTCCTACAACACTGTAAAAGCCTGCACGCTATCTATCTATTCGCACACTATTTCTAATTCGGCATTTTGCCCCGCTAACGCCGAAGTTATTGTTTGTGGTGGAGAGCTAATTGTTAAAAACATTGAACTTGAACCTTATCTTGCATACAAATTTCATTATTCACAATTATGCTGCAGTCTTATTATATTATAAGTGTGTATGTTGATTATATCAAGTGGTCGCTGAAATAAAGAGGTTAATCGTTCAGGTTTTTCTTGTTTTTGTACATTTTCAACCTACTTTTTGGCATTCCTTCTAAATCAAGTCTCATAAGCGATATAAGTTAGTTTTATTAATCATTTAGATATGAAATAAATTGTGAAAAAATAAATTTATATAAAAACATAATTATTACTGAAAATTTCGTGAAATCAGAATGAGTAAAATGTTAGCAAATTCTTTCTTGATGCATATATTCTCACGTACAGCTTTCACTGATTAGGTCCCGAGAAAAATTTACTCGATTTCAAAAGCTCTATTCTATATTTACTATCATTTAAGGCACTCTTGAGTCTAACAAATAAATATAAAAAACTGTTACGTTATATTTAATATTTAAATAATAAATGCTTGTTACCGCTTTGAGCTTTCATTGTATTTCAACCAAAATTTTTAACTCAATTTATATACTTCTGCTGATTCGCTTAAGATATTTACATAAGATTTTTTTAAGTACCCTGTACTCCCAGGTACACTAAATATTTTTTATATATAACTGCTGCTCGAGCTTTCAGCTAATAAATTTGAGCTTTCAAAAGTAAAATGTGTGCTTTATATTATCTAGAGCTTTCATTTGTAATGAGTGGGTTTCCTCAAATAAACCCTTCATTAACTACGTGAAGTCATATGCAAATTATGTCGTCATAATTAAATAATATTATGACCGCTTGCAATTTGAAAAAGTTATTTGCCTTATACAAGCATACGAGGCGAATTTTAAATGCGAATGTTTGTTTAGTTTTGCTTTTATTGTTTTAAAAATCTGATTAAAAAGAATTAATACAGCCGACACGTAGCTGGAGTGTAACGGACTATACAATATAGCTGTAAACTACAGCAATAAAAGCAACACAAATGCCGTGGTTTCGGTGATAGAGAAGTAAATGTTTTGAGTCGGTACGTGTTCACCAGCGCTAAATATTGGCAAAATGTTAAATCGATTTTATATAAATGTGTGCGAAAGCTGATTGGAATTCGTTTATTGTGCAAAAGCACATAAAAGTCGTAAATTGAAGAAGCATTCGAAATGGATGAAATTCAAATAATAACAAAAATCATACGAAAAAGCTCGCGCAGCAATATAAATAGTTGTTTCAATTTGTTGTTGTTGTACGTTTAAGCCGCTCTTTGTGTTATTTGTGTTTTTAAATTTAGTGAAAACATTTGGGTTTCACGCATAAAACGGTGCTTGAAGCGACTGCTCGACTGACATTTGCCGACTCTTCGGTCGCTTTGCAGCGTTGCCAACGCGAACTGACGCCAAAATGTTTTGTTAAGTCCAAATAACAGCGCCAAATTGTGGCACATAAATTACAAAAAGTAAACAGAAAAAAAAAAAATTACCGAAGAACAAATTACACAGAACATAATGAAAAGAAAACGTTACCCATTGCCATTCATCGACGTTCGACAATCAACAAATAACATTCTGCATTCAACATTCGCCATGAACGACGGCCACAGCAGTGCAGCGTGTAGCCTTTTAACAATATTTATGCGGTTTTGTGATTTTTTGTTCTATTTCTCATTTCTTTTGTTTGCGCTTCATTCGTGTCATGTTCTGTTTTGTGCGCATGCGTGCGTTTGTGTACGCACAATTGTGTTTACTTAGCCGCTTCTTTAGTTGCGCTCTTAATTTATGTCAAAATACTGTAAAAGCGAATGTATGAGCATTGTGTGACTATAAAAGCCACACAGCTAAGCTACTGAAAGCGCCGATAATTCGACATACAATCGTGGTGGCGGCTGAAAAGAGAAAATGTGCGTATGAATTCTCATTCGTTTTGGCTTCTTTTAATCATTTGAACACATGGCAGTGGCTATTTCATCTTTAGTTTTCGTTTATTTTGAAATATGCAATTTACATTACTTCTACTACGAAAGTTTTATAAAAGCTCTAGAGAAAATTTAGATGTGATATCTCATCAGATTATCGGATTATAGCGAGTTCAAAGGAAAGAAAATGCTTAAATTCATTCCACAAATTTTCTTTTTTTGATTTTCTGTAAGATCTCTGCTTTTTTTTGAATACACATTAGAATCAGCAAGCTTCACAGACTGCACATAATACACCAAGACTAACTTTAACTTTCAAAATTAATTGCTTTCTTGGCTTTATCAAAATGCCCTCTCTGCTTGAGTTCAAACCACGCGACAGTATATGTGACATTTTCATTTCCAAAGCTCGAAAAGCTCTAGAAACAGAAAAATTTGTATAATAGAAAAGCGAATAAATCATTCAGTTGCTACAAGAAAATCTCAAATTCCAAATCTTCTATGAAAGCAGCTTTAAGCGATTTTTATTGCTTCACCCAATCGTTGCAACAATATGCTTAATTGTGGTACTCATAAAAGCTTTTTTGTTGCTTGTTATGTTTTTAAGTGCCCATTTACTATTACATTTACTTCTTATGCAACACATTTTTTTTTTTTTGTTTTTTGGTTTTTAGGATTTCTTCTTACTTCACGTGTGTATAGCCCTTTTCAGCAATCTTTTTTCGCTCTGAATATGTGTTACGTTACTGCAATGGCTTTGAGGTTGCCATAATGGCTTTGTAAGCATCTCGCATATGTGTTTATGCATACATGCAGTTGTTGTTGTTGTTGTTGTTATTTACATTAGCTGTTAGTCTCCCAAAAATGTTTATTTTCAAAGCTGCAACATCAAAATTTAGTTGTAAATTGAGTTGAAGGTGATTTATAATGTTCAGGCGTTTATCTTGTTTTCCCCACATCGAAGCCTCAATCAATTTTGCCGCTTACGTCTTTAGTTATGAAGTGTTGTATTGAACAATATCGGTACTTTCGTAATATTTTCGAAGTTGTTTGCTTAATTTTTTTACATATATAGCTAGTATATATAGGTCCTATGAATGTCTAAACGATATGTTTGATGGGCTTTAGAATTTAGAATTACTTTAATTGTCTCTCGGGAAACCCCTTTTAGTTGCAATAATATTGTGAAGTAACTGATGTACAAATAATTTCAAAATAGCAACGAAAGATACCTTTAAAAAAACAAATATTATTAGGTTAGATGTTTCTTCAGCAGCAGTTAGTACCGGTTCTCTTTCGTCTACATTGTAACAACCTGCCACTTTTTCATACTTTATAGCATTAAATTATGCTATCTTATCGGCAACGGCAGCAAAAGCGTCGCCATGCAGCCATACAAAACAACGGCAACAACTTGTAGACAGTTATGCAGGCAAGCACTCGTAGCAACAAACTGTGTCCAGACAGGTAGCTAGTGGCAGCAACGCCATCTTCATCATTTGTGTCAGTTGTACGCAATAATCAAAATCGATCAAATTTTATCTAAGCAGGAAGAATTCAATAACAACGCCAACGATAGCAGCGAATCGGGTGTAGAAGAAGTGCGGCAAAAGGTGGCAGAAAACGCTACCACATATAAATGTCTGCAACAACATAGTGGCACAGGCAAAACAAATAAAACTGAATGTCGAAACATGTGTAGAAAAAATCGTCTAGCTTGCAATCAGGATGGCTTTGCAGCCCAGCTCGGCTTCCCGCCTTTTCTGCTACACAAATGTAAATATGTGTGTGTGTCGCACATGATTGCAGACATTTCGCTAAGATTGTTTGTTGCTTGTTGCTACTGTTTTCACCACCAGTGCGCACATCTATTCACACACGTACACACACACACACACTCACATAGTTCTCTTAGCACTTTTAATACTTTACTTGCAACAAAAAGTGGCAATAGACTGCATTACACAAGGATTGTGCCTGCGTCTGCTGCCTTTGCTTTTGTTGGTAGTGTGCGTGGTGCATGTGCTGGTGTGTATGTGTGTGTGTGTGTGTGGCTTGCCCACTTTGAGCGTTATGGCCATAAACCACTACAACAACAATAACAAGAACAACTAAAATAACAGCAAAATCAGAAGCCCGTGTGTAGTGTGGCAACCACAACAAATGACGACAGCAGGCCAGCCGCTACTGCTTGCAACAACAGTAGCACCAATAGCAACTCTAATGAAATTCCATTTAGGGTCTAACATGCTGCCACAAAAGGCGGTTTCGCTTTCGCCTGAAATGGTGAATGAGCAAAAACGTAAAATAAAGCGCCTTATTTGCTGCTGCCGCGACTGCTGACGCGACTGCTGGGGCGAAGCTGACCAAGGTGCAAAAATAGGAAAAGGAATCTGCAGGTTTTTGCAGTTGGTTAGCTTGTTGTTTACTGTGATATTGTTGTTGTTTGAAATATTTTTATTTCAAGTTTTACACAAAGCAATTTTACCTTTTCATTTTGCAGCTTGTGTCTTTAGTTTTTAGTTTTTACTAATCGAGAAATTTTAAACGTATATGTATGTATGCGCTTAAAATATGTTTCTTGTTCAAAATTTAGCTTTATTTAAAATTATACAAATTCTTTTCTTGAGTATTTCAATTGCTTTTGGCTGTGAGTATCAGAAAGTCTTAAGAAAAGAGTGTTGCTTGAACAGTTCTTTATGATTTCGTTACTAAAAATTGATTAACTTTTCTATTATTGCAAAGTTAATTTTCAAACTCATTGGGAAAATATATGTACGGGTATAAATATATGTAATATACTTCTTCTGCAATAGAATGAGGAGCTTTGAGGTTTAAACTACCCTTTTGGTGGCCAAAGTGCTACCCTTCAATTAAATATTTCGAATTTCTCATATTAAGTTTTGCTCATTGAAAATTCCAAATATGTGGTAAATATTTATAAAAAAGTTTTAAATTAAATATAAATATAAAAATATCTATTTTATTATCAAATGTTTCCTTTTGGTTTGTCAATGTCATTCACAGCTTTCATTGATAGCAAATATTAGTACAGAAATGGTTTCCAATGCACTTGAGAAAACTTAAAATTCCAAAAATTTACAATGTTCAAGGAATTACTCTAAAATACTGCTTACGTATGTGCAGATATATTATACATAGTCATATATTTAAAATCCCATATGTATGTAAATAAACATGAAGAATGTGCATAAAATTGGAAAAAACACAGTAATGGATGCTTTTGAGTAGCCGGCAGTCACTTGCAAAGTTGGTCAGCAATTGTAAATATTTGCTAAAGCTGCAACACACATTCACACATACACAAATGCACAGCAAAGCGCGCTGACGGCATGGCAAAAGCGATAAATCGCGCCGTGATGTATATAATATGGAATTTATGCAGCTGAAATGCACCACAGGCACAGTGGTGAATCGCTGATGTGACACTAAAAAGCAAAAAATGGCAGCCAAGACACCGCTGGAGGCACACGTCAGGCGAGAATAGCCGCCAACCGATGTTTGGTGATGAGAACAGAAATAGTAAAGAAAATATCAAGTGGGAAGAAACATGGGTAATCATAATAATTTTAAATGACTAAGCGAAATGAATGGTTAAATACTTATAACAGGCAACATAACCGATAAGTGAAAGAGCCCAAAAACTCACAGCAACAAGACCAAGTACCGGCTTACTGCTGGTGAATGTGCGCGCATGCGTATGTGTGAAGAAGCGAACGCGGCAGCTTAAACAATAGTACGTAAACGGTGCCGTGTGATCGTACTATATGATGCGTCAAATTTAGAAATGATGATAGTTGTAATTTTTAATAAACAATCCTTAAATGCATGCAACACGCACAAAAGCGTTTATCGAGAGGCAAGTGAACGAAGAAATGCAATTCGAAAACTACATAAATGATTTTGGAAAATATATAATGAAATAAAAATCGACAATTACGCCAAATCAGTGGCAGTGGCAATAACAGTAGCTGCAACACCGCGCCAGAGGTGTAGAAAAATGTTTAAGAAACTATTTAACTATAATTTCTTCTTTGTGTTAATGCTTTGTGCAGTCATGTTTCCTCATTCGGTGGCGGCTGATTTCGTGCCACAAGCATATGTGAAAAAAGGATAAGTAATTTTCATGCATTGCATGCAACAAACAGTGAATAAATGCAGTGTGAAAAAGCGTTTGCCATTAAATGCGCATAAAAACTGATAAATTGCTAATCAAAGAAAATTTTTCGTTTTTTTTCTTCTGAAATAAAACTTTGATTAGTTTCATGTTTGAGTTGACTGAAATATTTTGAGGGCTTTCATATGGAACTAACAACGCATATAAAGAACAACAACTATGAAGCGGCATGATGCACACATTTTTGATAGTTCATAGAATAAGTTGAAAGAACTTTAGGCAGTTAGAGATATTAGCTTCAACAACTCATCTTCATTTTATAACGTTTTTTCTTATTTACTGCCACTCAAACTGTTCTTTATTTATTCTATAAATTAAAGCATACGCCCATTATTTGATTGAACTGAAATAAATCACACTCACGCTGCGCATGCGCGTTTCTGTCTAAAGCCTTTTGTTTGCACCACTTCGTCATTGACGTATTTATTGAAATTACAACAATGGCTTCACATAATTTAAGCGCGTAAGCTGCATTCCAGTTTTATCACATTGTTGTTGTTGTTGTTGTCGACTACATACTTGCGTAGTTATGACACTATAAATTATTGTGGCAAAAGGCGCTTGACTATTCAACAGTTCATTGGAGTTCATCTCTGTTGAAGTCTTTTGTTTTCCAACGACGCTCTGTTATGGCATCGCTGTGTCTCTGCGCTCTGGCATTTATATGCATATTAAATAAGGCATATGATTATATATTCCTCGATAACATCTTACATATTCGGCTCATTTGGTTATTGTTGAGGCTGAGGTGTTCAAAAAATAGCGGGCGTGTTATTTATTTCGACAGCTCAAAGTCAATGGGTCTGTGGTATGCTACGGCTGATAGAAACTATTGTTTAGTATAACATTATATAATGCTAGCAAGTATTGAGGAAATTATTTGTTATACATCAAAACTCGCCAAGGGAATTTTTTACAATTTAATTTGGTCGAAAATGCTTATGCTTATGCTTATTTCTATATATGCTTGCTATTCTTCTCTCACTCTCACTCCCTGAAGATCTAGTTTTAAAAATCACACAATCCAAGCTAAACATATCAAATTAACTCATTTACTCACAATCTGAGTTATCTAAGAATTCAAATTACCACTGAACTTTCCTTAAGACACGAGGGTATATGTGAGTGGATTCGCTAGAAATATGATCCAGTAAATTTTCTTATGAGTGAACCGAACCCGGTATTTATATAACTCTTAAATCAACGACGCGGCACGCCTTATAATTATTTGGTAGATATTTTCTGGCACAACTAATCATGTTTTGATGTTTAAAGATCTTCATAGCAGTTCCTTGTCGATTTCTCTAGTAAAGCCTAGTCGAGCGAATTTTATTTTCTTATTATTAACGGCATATATGCTCATGCAACACCCTGTATATAATTTAGCCCTTATATGCTAAAGCTCAAATTTGTATAAAGAACTTTACAGTTCAGTTTACGTATTGGCTTCTTCGGTCAGTTCTTTCCATTTTGTGTAGTTCCTTCAAGTAGGCACCTAGCGCTACTTCGGTTTAATCGCCATATTAGCTTTTGCATATTATATATTATTTGCAGAGAATACTTTGAGCATATTCCAAAGCTTCCTATAAACATAAAATTGCAAATACAAATATATTAAGTGAGCCGTTTTTGCGTATGTTTTTGCGGCCTTTTGTTAACTACAGACTAAAACCTAATTTGAAACTTCGACTGTTTAATAATATGTAAATTTGATTACATCGATGTCTTTTTTATTCTTTTTATATTTATTTGGCTACTTATCTTTTAATTTCATTATTACCACTATTTGTATTTTGTGCTGCGCTGATTGCTTCCTCGATTTCAAAGCGGAATAACGGCTCGCGCTCTTCGTTAGTTGTATTATGTAAATTGTCTGTTGATTAAATAGCTTATTGAATAATTATATTGTATTCACGTTACTACCGTTAATTTGTTTATACAAATTTTTGAAAGTTTTGTCGCATTGTATTCGCATATTGTCAAATGAAGTGTTAAATTTGGCCAATGGTCGCGGGTTAGTGTGCGCCTTTGTTTGATTTAGAAAGGAATGTAAATCAGGGTTTGAAAGTATTTTCAAGCTTAACGAATGTGAATCGATTTCGTGATAACATAAAAACAAAAGCTCTTCATTTTAAGTTTGTAAAGTGAAAGACATTTAATAACCTCTTCATATCGGGTAGTAAATTAGAGGTCGGTAACACCAGTTGGCGGTTCGAAATGCGAAAAAAACTTTGAATTATACTTAGCTAAAAACCTCACGAAGAAACTAGGAGGGTAGATCTAAGCAAATAAATTATTGTGAACAAAAATATTATAACAGAATAAATATCTTTCTTAGTGTGTTGGTAAATTTTTGTTGCATTTTGCTGTATTTCCATAGACAAATAAAAAATGTAATAATATTCGTTATAGCATAATTTAAACTTATGAATTGGAAGAATAAATTAAAAACACAAGACAAATTTTTTTTCTAGCTATAATATTCTGATTTAAACACACATTTTATAGCAATAATAACGTCTAAATATTGAAGTCACAATATATATTATAGCGTGCTGCAAAATATTCTATATCGATAATATTTCCACAAAATTCCCACAAATTTCATTTGAATCCCTCACCTTGCCCCTTATAACGAATTGGTATGGTGAAAACTAATTTTTCCAAGACAAAATGCAATTAATCCAGAACCCGTGCACTGTTAATTTCAAAACTGGCTAACACTTTTGCATTAAGAATATTTTCTCAAGACTCCTCACAATGTATAAACGTATATAAATGTGGGTTCACAGCACATCGACTACGAAAATATTCTCTTCGATTTACCTACTACTACTACCTCAATTGTTTATTTTTCGATTTTTTATATGCAAAACGCTTCAATTACCATTTTATGTTTGAATTTGGCAAACAGCAATTACAGCAGGTAATGTGTTTTCATAATTATTATTTTTTCTTTAATTCTGCTCTTTGCTGCTGCGCACGTACAAGATATGTAATTGAATTCGAAATTTGCTTTGCCATGGCACTCATTCTCACCGAAGGCGAGTCAAGCAGTAAAAGAATGATATTATCATAAAAATTTGTGCATGAGCGTTTGTCAGAATGTAAGACATTACATATTAAATAGTTAATCTGTTTTTGCACATTTGTTTGGGCGCTTGTGCGCATGCTTATAACTGGTATGCAAAATAATCAGGTGTGCAAGAAGTCAGCAGCCGGCAAACAACAAACAATTAACATGTCAGTGGCACACAACAATAACGCAACGCTTTACTACAATACAAATACAAAAAGTGGCATAACAATGAATGAGCTGTATTTAAAAAGCAACAATAACAGCAACACATCAAATAAAACCGAAAATATTTGGAAGACAAGCACTTTTAATGCCAATCACCATTGCAAACATCACATTTTCATAAGTAGTTAACAACAAGAACAGACATGTAAACATGTGAATTAGGGTGAATATACTGCTAAAGTAATCCACATTCAATTAAATCGTCATCATAATAGATCATTGTTTTCTTTATTTATAAATTTTCGGTTTTTGGTAGTTGAAAATAACCACCCATTAATTAAAAAATTACTAAGTCAGTACAGGAAGGCGCTTAGAATTCAGTTAATCTAGCTTTGTGCTCGAAATTTAAACAAATTTTCTCTACTCCGTAGTTTTTGTCGACACGCTGTTAAATAGCTAAAAGAAGGACCTATATTCCCATATACTATTTAAATTGTGAATGCATGAAATATAGTCAGATTTCTCTCTTAAACAATTTTCGACTTCATAAGAAATACAACTACCCTAGTGTGCATACATAATTGTTATAGCATTAAAAATATAAAAAAAACCAACAACAAATATTTATGCAATCAAATTTCCAAAAATTTGTGCGTTTGTATTTATGCTTAACGCCCAGCGGCGAAATAATGCACAAATAATCGCTTCCAGTTCAGCGAGTTTGTACTTTAAGTCTTTTGTATTGCTGGGTGGTTTTCTTTGATGAATGTTTGGGGCGGCTAAGAGGCTCATCAAGGATAATTATTAATGTTATTTCTAATTGCTTAACAATCAGCGTTAATATTTTAACCTTTATGGAAACGCAATAACAAAAACAACAACAGCGAACAAGTGCGAAATAAATCAAAAGCAAAGATATAAAGAAAGCAGCACATTATAAGTTAATCAACTCAGAGGCCTTTGACTGCGTAAAGCTATCACAATAGCAACAATAACGGCAACAACATAACTAAGTGCGCAACAAACGTATTGAGGCATGCAACGCAGTCGAGCTTAAAAACAAAAACACGCAGACATAAAAGAAACATTGGAGTTTTTGTTGTGTATGCAACCTTTTTTCTTCTGCCACACCAGCGGAATTTATGTACAATACATGCTGCAGGTGTTGTTGCTTATGTTTGCTATGCTGCTGAACGACGTGTTGTCTGTTGTTTAAGTGCATTCAGGTATTTGATTGTCTGTACATTATTTACATATATGTAAAGTGTGTTTTGCCACTATTTAGTTCTTCGGGTGAGCCATACAACTTGAGCGTCTACAGTAACTACAAAAACAACTTATGATTACGAATAGCAGCACCATCTGGTTATGTGCTATCGATCATTATGACACAATGGTTACGCTTACATCCCGAGAGATGCTGCAATGCAGATGTAATTTACATACCCATATATGTATAATATATGTACTGTCTTTATGTATATGCGACTAATTTTCATAATATTTTGCTTATTGTAGCTGTTGTTTTCCTTGCGTCAGAGCTTTGAAAAAGAAAAAAATGCCACGCACAAGCAGCCAAGTGGTGTGGCAACACAAGTGTTTTTTGGCACTCACGAAAGACCTGCGCTCAAGTAGTTGGTCTTATAATAAACTTTCTAGCACGAAAACATTCCAAAAGTCATGTTGAAAATTTCGCAGCTATCGAATGTGGTACTATTCCCAGTGCATTCATTATCCGAAACCGAATTTCTTTTCGAGTACCGCCCCTTGAGGCCTGCAGTTTTGCAGCCGTAGTTGCATTTTTCGACCATCGCTCACAACCCTTGCCTCTCTAAGCACAGGAATGCACCGCAAATAATTCTCATATGACTGGTGAGGTCTCCTGTCGAGTTCGAATATAATATACTAGTAAATAGGTTGCTCGAATATATACAGTTCTCAACTTTTACAAAATGATGGCTATATTATCTAAACTCAAGCTGACGGACGTACGAGCAGCGTATACTTTAGCGACAGCAAAAAAGGCATCGGTGTGTGAATTGTTCCCCTGTTCCACCAACCATTTGAGTAAGAATTTCAACACTTCTTCGGGCATTCAACGTCCAGTTGGCGGTAACAACTGTTGCCGTAATTGTTGTCGCTTTGTGTACTCACACTTTAACTGTTCGCTGCTCACAGTGCAGTTACACAAGTTGTATGAAGCTCATTTTGATGTCGCTATAGTAAGCGCATTTCTTAACCATCATTTAGTTGTTCCCGTAATTTTTTCGCTACATTTTGCACAAGTGAGCTTGTATTTTTTTTTTTTTTGTTTTGCCCATTTCTGTTGTCAAGTCATCAACATTTGTTACGGCTGTTGTTATTGTAGCTGTAGCTGTCGCCGTTACTGCTGTTGCTGCCATATAGCGCTTGACCTAAACATTCGCGAACATCTGTTAATGCTATTATTATGTGGTAACTGCTGTTCCTCGATATCGGTATTTATTCCAGTGTGTGCAGCATTGAGTTGTTTGTAGCTGTGTTCTTTCTGTGCTCGCAGGTGTTGTTGCAATATTTAGTGCTGTAGCGGTTGCGTTTCTGCTAAGGCAATGGTAACAAGTGCTCGAACGACGGAGTTTTTGTGCTGCAGATGCGGCATTATGTCGTGATAATTATTTTCCAAATGCTTGCGCACAACGTAAGTAAACAAATTTAGTGTTATTTAATTGAAATTTCAATCAAAATCAACTGTTCCCACAAGTGGGAACATTTTTCTATATAAAAATGTTCTTAAACAGCTGCTTATAATTTTGTTTATGTCACAAAAATGCTACCAAGACCCTCCATAAACTGTTCCCATATTTTGAGAAATGTTAATTAATGGTATTACTTGCTATAGAAGTGAAAAGGTATCATTAAAATTTAAGTGGAAGTAAAAACCCTTGACCTATGATTTGAAAAACAAAAATCCAACTACAAAACAACATTTTTATTTGTAATACTAAAGTTATAAATTATATTGAATTTGCGCAATTTCTCTCAGTGTTGCAATTTGAGTACAATTTCTTGCCGTATTTCTCAATTTGTTTCATTTGCTGCTTTCCATTGCACAAGAAGAGTACTTGCCAATATTTGTATGCAACTCTCACCGCTGTCAGCCCATATTTGTAAATCACTTAAACAACTCGCCAGCGGCAATATTGACAAGCCAGCCAACGATTGACAACAGCCAGCTTGCAGAGCGAGGAGGAGGATACTAATATGTATATGTATTCCTTAGACAACTCTGCGCGCGCTGCGAAGCGATTTACCAATTTTGGTTAAAACGCGGCAACAGCGCCCGTGGCAACACACCAAACAACAATCAAATACACTTAGGGCTGGGTTAGCAAGCGATAGTCGCGCTAATGGCCGCCAATTGCTGCTGCTGCCGCCGTTGTCTGCATTGTAATACGTGCATAGTGTTGCGTCTAATGCCAATTGTGTTTGCTGCTGCTTGTTGTTAGGCAATGTTATTGCATTTATTCTTGCAGACTATATTTTTTATTGTTGGCTGTTGGTTTGTTTTATTTTTGTTGGTGTGGCAATAGCGCACTGGTCGCTCCTTGTTTGCGAAATTCGCGCGAAATGCCCGTACGTTTGTACACTGTACGCGCGACGCATGCGCGTGCGCACGTTTTCGCCACAAATGGAGTTATCAACCAAAAGTGTCTTCATTGCATACACACACACGCACACACATGCACACACATTCACGCACGCTTAATAGCAATGCTGTTGTCTGCACATGACTTGCCACATCAATTGGCTGGCGTAATTTTCCAAAGAAAATGTTTGCACGCTTTTGCCGGTGCCGCATTGCCGTTACGACTAATGTTGCATGCAACATGTGTTGTCTGCGCACTTATTTTGTGCGTAGTTGTTAGCACTATTTGCGATTGCAAACCTCTCACCGCATCCAGCTTATCGGTGTGCTACTTCATTTGCCATTGCAACTAATGAAGAGAGCAACATAACACATGTATATCGACAACAGCAACAATAAATTGCATTATAGAAAACACAGCCAGAAAAAAAAAAAACAACAACACCAATATAGCTTTGGGTAATACTCAGGCAGAGACACACGAGCAGGGGCTACAGTTAAGGCTTAAACACTTATTAGACATGTTTGGCTGGGCAGTGGAAGTCAAAGAAAATGCATTAGCAACTAGCAGGCTGTAATACGATACAAAAGCGCTTACTATTGCGGCTAGAAATTTTATAGAAAACTTGGAATATCCACAACATAATGCAATGCAAGCTCTCCTTATAGTATTTTCAGTACCTTAGGAGATTTTCTAGCAGTTAAACTGATGATACTTTTATACAATTAACTTATTTAGAGATGTCAAATTTGGGAAACTGTTCCTAGTTCATTGAAATTGAAACTGTATAGAAAATAGAAAATGTAGAAGTTGCAATGATATGTTTTATGTTTGAAAATCGACAGGTTATGAAGTTTTAACTGTTCCCAGCATGTGGGAACAGTTTCTACAACGTGCTGAAAGCTTCACTATGCAAAGCTAACGGTATTTACGTATGAATAATATTATTTTTACATATTTAAAACTTTAAATTATTCCGAAAAACTCATCATTTTACTAACAACACTAATTCATGCACCTCTTTTTAGTTCCTTTTTCTTTCTAGCTAGACGTTTTATATAATTCTACCATTTTCTTTGCATAATTGAGGGATATAGTTGAAATGCCTTATGTTTTCGTTTAAACTTATTCTAGTTAATTCTCCATTCTTTAATTGCAAGCTATTCATAGTTTTCCAACCTGCGAAATATTAATCTTTTTCACTTCTTTATAACTATAAACTAATTGGTTTCGAACTTCAAAAGCACTTTTCTCGATTCTGCGATTAAACACATAACAAAAATGCATTCCCACGCATTTCATCCGTCAGCGTGAACTATTTTTAAACCCTTCAATAATTATTTTCCAGCCATTATTTGCCACGGATGCATATAAACTATTTCCATAAAATTACTACATGCCACTTAATGTTCCAAAAGTTGAAATACCACTTCTGTATTTTCGCTTTGGTCATTATTACAGTTTTTGTCTTTTGCTAGGCATGCGCGTTGTTGACATTTATTTTTATATAGCACTCATCAATTGAGAAATTGTTGGATGCAATTAAAAAAATTACATGTACGTGCCATAACATTTGCCATGACCGCATGATGCGAACGCCTGCGCTTACTCACATAAACACCCGATACGGCCGACATCCTTCATGCGATCTAGTGCGCTGTAATGTGTGTGTGTGTGTGTATGTTGCATGCATATGTATGTGTGGTAAATATAAGTGGCATACTAACACAGCAGTGTGGCTAATGCCACGTCAAACTGGAACACACGAGAATGCCACTGATAACAGCAAAAGCGTGCTCGACTTCATAGAAAATTGACAGAATCGCCACTTGAACGCCATCTTCATCGCTCAGACCCTTCATACATGAACAGAAACGCTTCAGCAGCTACTGCTATTATAATGCTTTTTGTTAACTATTTTGTTGGTTGAAATTCCTCATCCTTTGCTGATGACTGTGATGATGCCATCAGCGCGCAGTCAAGCCGACAAACCAAATCCTACTCACTGGCTAAGAAAAGTCTCAACTACAATGCTTCGCTCTGTTGATCGCAGTCAATAATTTTCGCTGCTGATCTGGTTTATACAACATTCATATGCTTTGTGCATATGCACACACATACACCGAAATGTATATATGTATCTGCCAGCAACTATTTTCATAGCTTCGTTCGCTTGCTTCGTTCGTTCCATGGAAGTTATAAGCAGAACTGTTTAATAACATATATCATTCGCTTACGTCAAATACGAGTATTTGTATTTGTAGCGGCGCTTCGTGATTGGGAGGCCAAAACCAGTGTGCCATTGGAAACTACTCCACTTCGTACCTGCATTGTATGTTGCATGTGTGTACGTGCAGGTAGCTAATCGTTTATCTTTTCTTACTGTAGATCATTGAGTGCTCGGTGTCGATTGCCAAGTCGTTGCGAAATCGCAAAACGCTAATGATACGATTTACTCGGTATATGATTAAGATGAGAAGACAAGATGCAAATATATATATATATACATATTTATCCATACACCATATATACAATTGTAGTTGTTTGCATACATACGACATTAACCGTGTTAACGCACGCGCATACTCTTAGCGCGCACAAACAACTGCTTGTAGAAGTTACAAGTAGAGCTTTGGTTTACGTTTTGCTTTTACTTTTTTGATTAGAAATAAGTATAAGAAGAGGAAGAGTGAAGTAGCAGAAGAGAATAGGTTAAGCAATAGACAAAAGGAAGTGTTGAAAGTTATGCGAACACCATTAAATCTTACAAGTGTTTTAATTTTTTGATTACAATAATTCATTTCAGAGAAGGGACAATGAGAACAGTTCGAGAAATTTGCATTATATATTACACACGATAGTGTATGTTAATACACCTGAAATATATTCAAAGATATTTAGAATCTATGAAACTTATAAATTGGGAACAGTTTAATTGAAAGATTCGGTATGCGAAAAATGGTACAATACACTACTAAAGATTTCAAAATGTATAAACCGTGTTTGTATGAATTAATTTCAGTAAGTTCACCATAAAGTCAAAAAAACCGTGTTTAAAATTTGGGAACAGTTTTTATTAAATACAAAATACACAGAACCATTCATAAGCACTTAATATTTTGCTTGTAATACAATTTAGAGAGGAAATAAAAGGTGGGAACAGTTTTTTAAGTAACAGTTTTACAAGTTACACATTTTTATTTTTCCCATTGCCTCATGAAGTCACACGATTGAAACATCACTAATATATTGCTAGCAACACACACACATTTGCCTTTAGAAATCAAATATTGGCGCCCATTCTTTCCTTTACTTTAAACTCAAATGAACACATGTAATCATTTAACATTGACATTGTTGCCTCAAAAGGTGCGCCCTACAATTTAACATTCCCGACAATGTTGCAAACAAACGCACACACTACACGAATCTTGTCTAACCAGTAGGTAGAGTGGCAGAAAAGTCAGGCGAGCGCAACTCCTTGCCAGCGTGGTGTGCTGTGGCATGGTGTGCCATGTTGTGGGGGAGACAAAAACAGATCCTTGCCAAAGCGTGTTACCATAACTGCCTGTAACACTATACCAGTAACATATGGCGCAATGTTGCAACATGTTGCGACAAAGCAGAAGTCAATTATTGTAGTACGTAAGGCAAGATAACATGCGCTCGCCAAAGCGACATTTGCTAGTGTTGCTTCAGTTAACCAGGTGTCGACACTGATCTATAATGACAATAACATATTTTCATGGTCATGCTCAGCTCGGCAGGGCAAAGTGTTGCTGCAAACCGGATCGAGAAAGTCAAAAGAAAGAAAGCATTTTTAAAGCGAATGAAGTGCAGCAATTGGTTTAAGGAAGAGATGTTGAGCAAAGAATTTCTAATCAATCGATTTATGCCAGTAAACATGCGTAAATGTCATTTGAAAATGTACCCAGACCAGAACAAATTTGTTATTTCATGAAGGAGATTTGTTGCCCTCAAGCTTAGATGATGCAATTCATACTTTGAATATGAAAGAGTTAATTTCTGTATTATTACAGAATTAATTTAATTGTCTGTACTGTACTGTTATTCTTGCTTACAGATGTCAGATCATAATCACCATCCGCTGGTTTTTATTGTTGTTTTTATTATCAACTGAAAAAATTAAAGACTAGTAGTTCTTTCGGCCATATTGGACTTTCCTTGCCTTAATTGGTTCGTCATATTCCTGAACCCGTTTCTTTCCTTTAGTTAACTCAACAGGATTTAAATTACTTTCGCTTTTCTCTTCATCCGTCGGTGATATTCTCTTTTCTTAGCGCATGTAGCTCCCGTTCACTCGCACTGAAAAGTCTGGTTAATAAAAATAAAAAACGTTTTCCTCTAATTAAGGACTTTTCCCTAGTAGAACCATATCCTCACCGCCATGTGCGAATTGCGGTGATTAAACAGTGTGCAAAATCAACTTACGACTTAAAGAGAGAGGGCTATATTGGAACAGATCAAATTGACTCCATGCGATAGGGAGTTCTGTAATGAGCCTTTATAATCGATGTGAACACTCTGTTTCTCAAAAAACATACAGGCGTTTACAAGCAAATGAAAAAAATACCAGAAAAACTTTCTCACAAAAACAAAGCTATATATATATTTATGTTTTGTCACATACGGAGAGAAACCTAAGCAAACCTAGAATGCAACATTTGCGATGAGTCATACGAATGGCGCTTAATCGAAGAAAAAAACTCATTAGTACACACACAACTGCAGCGAGATAAGTAATAAATTATCATACGAAAGTGAGCGGAGGAAAGCCATTGGACACAAATTTACAAAAACAAAAGAGAAAAAAGATCAAAAAAAGAATCTAAAGATTCTTAATTAACTTGACCGAACGGCTGCAGCATCAGCAAAGGCAGCCACACCGCGCTCATTGCCACTAACTGCCGACAACAGACAAAAGCAGCAGTAAACAAACAAGCAACAACAACAACAACAACAGCAACAACAAAGCTGTATGAAGAACAACAAAAGTGCTTAATAGCAAAAGCTAGGCAGGCATTGGATGCCATTGGCAACGGTAACTTGTCAAACAGGTGTTGCAGCCGTTACGGATGAACAGCAGCAAGAATAACAATAAAATGTAAACAAAAACCAAAGTTGCTGCCAATGCAATAGCGCATAAAGAAATCGAATATCAACAAAATGACAACAACATTTGGACAATTACTACACTTTGACGCACACAGCTTCGCACACGTGAATTTGCCTGTGTAAGCGAGTTATCCAATATGCAGCTATGTATGTGTGTGCGTGCGTTTGTACATACAAATGTTCTGATATATGGTAGTTTTGGCTTGCTGCATAGCGCGCGGTGCCGCTTACATTGAAGGTCAGCAACTTTTCAATGCAACAACAACATCAACAACACCAGCTTTATCAATAACAACAGCAGCCACGGCCGCAGTAGCAGGCAGCGGCTTGTGCAACGGCAAGAATCGTGCTGACCGTCCCCGCCTTCTCACCGGCCATAACCAGGTAATCCGGCCCGTTTGTCTGGCATGCCACCGACATAGTCATCGCTGCTTCGGCTACTGTATTGTTGTTACCCCCGACTGCTGTGGGTTGCAATAAAAAAGTTTAAATTACAGCTACTTCATGTGATGATAACACACACATACAACAATATGTTAATGCATGCACGCACACACATGCCAAGTGGAAGTGGCAGGGTAAGGAAGATAAAGAAGGAGCAAGCATAGAATGTGTCATGTGGCGTCTAAAATGCAAATTGCTACATATTTAATTAGGAAGAAATAATTGGCGGTAAATTTATTTTTAGCTTGACTGGCTGCAACAGGTTTGCAATAAAATTGAGTATTTTAGAATCATCTGGCTTGGTGGTCGTAGTGTACATAGTGTGAAGTTAGAGAAGTATTTCGGAAGTACTGAAAGGTAAGGAGGAAGAACGCGCCAACAAGATTAGCTGTGAGCAGTTTTTATAAAGTGGGAATAGTGCCAAATTTTCCCCCCTTTGGGACTAATTTTAGGTAGGGGAACCATTTCACATTCCCTCACATGCTTTTATATACAGTGACGAAGATTTCTTATGACTTACTTAAGCTGAGCGAGCAATAGTTGTATGCACTTTCAATTTCCAGCACAAAGATACGTTGCCTGTCTTATGCATCACTGATGCACACGACAACAACCTAACGCCTAGATTAAGTCAATAGCGTATATCGCATACCAAAGCCATGACGCAACATAGCATGACAACAAGAGACAAACCACAGACGCCATGAAGCAGCAGCAGTGAATACCAACACCACTACGATATAACCACATAGCCACCAAACGACCTTAGCACGCCACGCAGTTACGTTGTCCCCAAAACGAAATTCCACACATAAGCAAGACAAAAGACCACAAGTCAAAAAGGAAAAATGTGTTATAAAATTATACAAAAATATACATAACGAAGTCGAGAAAAGAAAAGAATGTTGTGAATTCCACTTTTGCCGCATTTAAACCGGCAAGTGAAGTGCTTAACTGCTTTGGCTGCGTTAGAACTACAACAAAATGCCGGTTGCAACGCACGCCCACATTGTTGACGTGCTGTCGCATTGCAAAAGAAAACGAACGCAAAGCAATTTGCGTGCAAGTGGTTCCACATTATGTAGTGTTGCATGCGTGTGCTTGGCGCAACAAATAGGCAAATAAAAGAAGAATCGAAGGTAAACGGCAAGCAAAAGTGCGAAAATCAAGAAGTAAAATGCGAAAATCTCTGCCTTTGCAAGACTAGAAATTTACAGGCTGAGAACAGCAGTGTGGGGGAGAGTTTGGAGCACCAATTGTGAAAAGGCAGGCAGTCGGCAAGCTAAAGAAGGCAAGTCCACAAGCCACTTGCCGCCAGATATATGTACGGTTATACATATGTATGCTAGAACACAGTTTGTAGACGTAAATGATTAAGTATTACAGATTATTTGCTATACAAGCTAGCCAGCAAGAACTTTATTACAGTGAATGTGAATGTGGCCAATAAAAAAAAAAACAATAGATAAACCTAAACAGCTATTTTGAATGAGAATAATGTGGAAGAATTAAAGTGTTCCCACAAAAAGATGACTGGGAACAGATTTTTTTGTTCTTAAAATGGGTTTTACTAATTTATAAGTTATTAAAAAGTAATTTTTGGTAGCGCAAATTCTTAATAACGGGGTTAATGATAAATTTTGCACTGAGAACAGTTTTTCATCTCAATACATCTCAGTATCTTCTAACTGAACTCTAATATTAACTACATTAAACTAGTCTTAGTCTAAACTTATCTTAGTTAATTTTTATGATTTTAATGTCAATTTATCAAAAATATAAATTAATTTTGCTTGGAAGCAAATTTTCCTGCAGGGCCGCTAAACATGCATAATATAGACCACAGCAATAAATACAGGCACGGTTACGGGCAATTCACTTTGAAGTTGGCAACCTTTGAAAGAATGCGGACTTGCCAGTTCAACACAGCGATAAAGCTAACTTAACCTACCTGAGAAAAAAGGAAATAAATAAATAGTGCAACCACACACAGGCACACGCACACACATAGATGGCTTGGTGTACTTGTATATGTGCATAGATAATGAATATGAGAAACAAATAAACGGAAAACTGAAAGGGAATGCCAGTAGCCGCAAATAGGTGTGAAAAAATCACCTCATATTTACGCATGCGGGTGTGTGTGTAGAGGTATTTGCAAAAACAGCATGGCGTGAAATAAATTCATAATGATTTGTGTTGCCACAAGATTTGTTTTTTTGTTTCGTTTTGTTTACATTCATGAAAAGTAAAATAATAAAATGCTAAAGCGCTCCAAAATGCAGTCAGGACTAGGAGAACTCGTATAATTTGTGGCATATGTGGTATATGTTTATGCCGCTGTCGTTGCAGTGCAACCAGAATATGGGAGTTGCATTCCAAGCAGCTGCCGGTATGCGACAGCATGCTACAGCAGCGGCAACAGCAGTGGCAGCATAGAAAAATTATTGCACGTGCTGGTGCTGGAGCTGCACAGCGGAGCGCTATGTGGTGCACTGGCGCTTGCGGCATGCAACAAGTAGAAAACAAAATGCGCATTGTAGTCTGAGAATGAAAATTAAAGCGCAAAATTCTTACCACAATGGTGTGGCATGCCGGGCCGTTGCACGATCCAATGTGGTTTGCGGCTGGCGGGCCGACCATTATCGCCGAATTGCGGTGCAAAGCAATCGACCTAATAATGAAAAAAGGTGGGCTTTAAACAACAGCTCAGTGCCAGTGGCAGCCGGAGTGGCGGAAAAGGGTTTGCAGTTTGAGGTCGTTCAATGACTTTGCGCGCCGCTTGCTTGCTTGGTTGCATGTGCAATATTTTTTCTCATGAGAATTTCATTTTCAATTTTTACTCTTTTACTCTGTGAAAAAAGGTGAGAGTGTTTCTTTGCGTGTTGTAAAAAGGCAATAAAAGTAAGTAAACTGTTCTCAGGCATGGCGGCTTAAGCTTTGTGGTTAGGGAATTTCGTATTTTGCTGAGCAATTTTGGAAGCATACGGAGCGTGTTCTAAACGAATAGTTGTGAAAGAAAATTACGAATTCATTCATTCAGGTATGGGAAAGTAAATAAATATAATAGGGAGCACGGTTGAAGTTGCTTAAAATACAGTGGGGGAGCTGAAGCAAGATACAATCATCGCCCCCCTTAACTCTCTAGATCCAGATGCAAACCCTTTACAATACCCACTCACTTTTCTAACTCCTCTAATGTCGTTAGATATCAAAAGGTTCGGTCAGTGAAGTATATCCAAACATAACCTATATTATCAATAGCAAATTTTGTTATTATTACTTGCATAATTTAAGGAATCCTTTTAATTACCTTGCAAAAGTTTTCATAATCAGTTATTCTTCCCTTTTCAGTGGTCGAAAAAAATAAGAAAAACAATTTGCCACCAATTGCTACGATTATTCCACTGAGGTATTGCTGTATTCTTTTGCGCCGCTCGGCAACCTAAATTATGCGCCTCTTCAAGACACGCAAGTCCATCGACACTTTTGGCAGCACTACCAGCAGCACAACCAGCTTCCACCCGTCATACCAGCAGCACTACAACAACGGTGCACAAACCGCCACACCCACACCCACCGCCACAACATGTGCCGTCAAATTCAGCAAAACCATCGCCGGCAGCACATCCATTTCATCCTCGCTACCCGATCTGCATGATTCGCCCGTTATGATCCTTAGCTGTACAAATCTAAGCGCTAACCATACGCCCACACCGCGCACACCGACCAGCGTTGGCGTGCTTAGTGCTAGCAATAGCGGCGCCTCCACACAAACTCATTCACCTGCCGCAAGTGGTGGTGCTGGCGGCGGCAGCTACACACACAACTACAGCAGCCTTAATAGCAGCGGACGTCAAACACCATCGGCGCTGTCGGTGGCTTCATTAAATGATGCTGCGCTACAGCGATTACATCACCATCATCAACAGCAAAAACAGCAACAGCAACAGCAACACCATAGTGCCACACACTTATTTCAAAACGGTAGTGTTGGCGGTGCTGGTGGCGGTGGCGGAGGCGGCAGCAAGTGTAAAAGTAACACATTACTGGTGAATTATGGCGGCAGCAGCAATAATATTGCGACAGCGCAACATTATTACCAAAAGTTCGGACAACAGACTTTGGGGCAACAACGTAACACTTCGTCATCGAGTAGTTGCATCTACGAGAAGGGCAGAAATGCGAGTTGCCACAATATTTCTTTGATGCCAAATGGCGACAAAGTTGGCGGCAGCGGTGGGGGCGCTGGCAGTGGCGCTGTTACACCAATGAAAAGTTGCAGCGGTTCAACAATATCGCTGATAGCGTCAAACGGTAAGTGGTGTCATAAAAATAATAATTTTAAATGTAGGTCAGCTTAAAATGTTGCCGTGCGAGTATATCGGGTACATATATGATATATTCCGAAAATTGAATAAAGGCATTTGTATCATTTCGATAGCAATTTTATAAAATATTACTTCCTTTCTGGGTGTCAAATAAATGCTTGTTATGCTTGTTACTATGTTACTCTATGAAATTTGAACGATCTACGATCACTGAAAAATTTTAGGCTAAGTAAAAAAATCGACAACGTCCTTCCGCTTTTCCGATGAGCATGCGTTGGTTCCTTGAATTCAGCTTAAAATGTTTTGTAGCACTTTCCAGCAAGTTGATCAATTAGAAGAGAAATCTTTTTTTTTCCGATATCTAAGGCTGAAAAGTGCTAATTTCATGATAAAAAGCCTCTATATAGATATTTGGAGCCTCCGCTAATGGTTCCATTTCCAAATCACTCGAACCAATATTTTCATTAGAATACGGAACCACAAAATCACTCAAATTTACCAGAAATTTCAAAATAGTTATTAAATTTTCATACTTCATACACTTACTTTCTTTGTACCTCAAGTGTCTTTCTCTTTCTCAGGTCATTTGCCCAACTATCAATTGGTGACAGCAGTGCCTGTTGTCATACTGGATGACGAAAAGAAAACTGCTTCAAACGTCGGTATGACAACAGCAAATGCAACAACAACAACAACGCCAACAACATGCGTTACAACAACAACAACTACAGCGAACACAACTGGCAATAGCGCCACAAGAAATGGTGAATAATTTTCAAGATTTATTATTAAAATAGTAGTTATCGTATTGTATAATAGTTAATAATGGTGCAGAGAACTTGAATATAACATTAAAAATTATAAACTTATAAAATAATACTTGAGCTTAAATAAAAGATTTAAGCATTAGGCAGATTTTAGCACTATTTATACGCCATGCATGAAAGTTGTTCTTGTGATTTGTAATATTCAGATTTTGGCTGAAATTTCGGGCAGAGCACAGTGTGGAACGGATGTTTGTTAGCTGAAGCATTGCGAGAAAACTTCCAGAAAACTGCATTTTTGCACATATGTATGTATGCACGTGCATACCACATCCACATTGCAAACACAAGGGTACTCACAAAGGTACTCACAAAGAAACAGCGAAAATTCTTTGATTTCTGGTTGCTTCAAATTATCTTAAATTTCTCGACAATTTACAAAATACACATGTATTCATTCACTTTTGTTGCTGTGATCACGTTCGCGTGTGAAGATTATTATTTTGCATTTATTGCTCTGTTACCGTTTCCTTTCCAATACAAACATATTAAGTGGTAATAAGCGCACGTGCACACACAGTCATAAACACAATTGAGATTGTGTTGATAGTGTTTCGTTGTAGGCTTTTTATTCGGTACCCGTATTTTATTCGTACTCGCGCTGATATTTTTGGCTCGGTCTATATTTTTTTTTTTATATTTTTTTAAGAGCTATTGGGCCGTTTTTCAAATAAAACAAAATTATTTATTAGTTCGAAAATTTTTTGATATTTGGTCACGAAGGCCATTCTGTTGATCAAATTCGCACCAATTTAAAGTGCGCACAAATTAAAGCCCAGCTTGTCCCAATAGTGTGCTGCGTGTTGCCTTCCAAGTGGTCTGTCTTTACTTCTTCGGTTTTAAAAAGGTATTTAACGGCCATTAATGACTTCGACATATAAACTACACCAGGTGGTGACTTTCTGTATGCAAGAGAGCCTGAAGTGTCTTTTCTCTACGACAATTTCTATTATTTACCCATACGAATGTATAAATAAACCGTTTTCTTAGTACAAATATAACTGCGACTAAATTATGTGTTTTCCTCTTAGATTTTCCTTGTCGTCTTTTCAATAAAAATTTGCTTATTTTAAAGCAAATGAAGCAATTAGATGCTCTCGATACTCACATCACTAACGCTGCTCAGTGCACCGCACCACAAACATTGCTCCGTTAACACACATTCATAGAAATGCGATTATTTTTTACTCTGTTACTTTTATTCTTTTAAATTGGATTTCTTATATTATATGATTAACTCGATCTTTTACTCTTTACACTTTTGCTCCTTCTTTTCCCATGTGCTTTTACTAACTGCAAATTGCCTTAATTTTCTTGCCAATCAACTGTGGCGATCTGCAGACAAAGAAATCATTCTGTTTTTTACAACAACAAAAGAATACAAACAACAAATCAAGGCTCAGTGAGTGCACTAAAGTCAGCTATATACGAGTTTTGCTTTTTTTTTGATCAAAAATATTTTTGCATGAAAATAACAAAAATATAATACAGCATCGCTTATGGGAGTGAAATAAGTCGTTGCCATCCGAAAACAGAGATTGAATAGATTGAATAAACATTCGTTTCATAACTTTTTCGTTCGGTTTCAGTGCAAAAAATATCAGTTTTATTGCGGAAGAGATCTATTTACACGGAGATTTTGAGCCTTCAACTCAATGGTGACGAAGAACTCTGCTTGCCAATCACTGAAATTCACAAACATGTGAAATATGGAAATGTAAATATTGAATGAGCAAACTAACAAAAACTAACAAAAAACAAAAAAGATAGATTTTATAATGAATGTTTTATGAAGAAGATTTTATGCATTTTTTGAATATGTTGTGATTAAGCAGCATACGGTGTACTTAAGCAAACAACTTCTTAGTTATGAAATCAGAGAGCTCAAAATAATTATTACCCCTTACAATATACAATATTATATATTTAACATCATCAGTCTCATCGGACATCAGTCTCTCCTCTTCCAATTTGAGGCGGGTATTTTTTTTAAGCCTCTAATGGGATTTTCATGGACTGCTGGTGAGCGCCCCTGAAATACTTCGGATATAGAAAGAAGTCGCAGGGATCCAAATATATCTAATACGCTGCCCTCTCAAATAATCAACCTTACCTAATTTCTGCTCCCATAAATATATCTAATGAGCTTTCCTTTTACCAATTCAGCTATTTTTCTGTTTATATAACCCCTTTGAAGAGTCGTTGCAATATCCGAAAAGATGGCAGAGATTAACTCTAACGAAAGTCGAGAAGGGAGAAATTTGGCTAAAAATTCATGCCTTCACTGCTTCTTGCAATAGAAATTCTGAAATTGAATAGAAAATTCAAGCATAAATAAATTTGTAATAAAATATTGACCAAGTACTAGCCATAAATATTTCAAATCTCAGCCGTCATAAAAAATCAAAAATCAAAAATCAAAAGCGTCAGCGGTAATTACATAATACAGTAGCCGAAGTAAAAAGGGGAATGATAGTAATGAGAAAGAAAATATTTTGTTTTTGAATGTTTGACAGCGCCCTGCAGCCAAATGTGAGCTTAACATTTTTGCTATTCAACATGAAGAAAAAATTTAATTGATTATTATAACAATATAATAAAAAATGTGCAAAAATTTAAACACCAAAAACAAAAGCAACACCAGAGAACATATAATCGTAATAACATATGAGCGCGTTGAACTTGATGATAAAAAGGCATATAAAAGTCGTTGATGAGACACGCGATCTTGACAGGTTTTGGGCCGAGTCGTGATGTCTGCGCAATTTTATAGAAATTAAGGCCGCCAGCGCGTAGTAAGTCATTTCCATGAGTAGAGAGGGTTTCACGACAACAAACGCTCGAAGGTTTGGAAAAATATTTGTATTTCATAGCGTTTGACTATTTCACCGTCGAAGTCTAAATTCATGCTTATGTTGTACATATTAAAAAAACTGACACGCAGTGATACTACTTACATACATACAGGTCTATATACGTATGAACAATTATTTATTTGTTTATATGCGCATAAATGCAGACGACTACGAATGATTGAAATTAAGTCAAATTAAGTGGAAATCGAAATAGCTCGCATCAGCGCAGCACATACTAAGTATGCGCATGCACCATAGTGTCAATAACAAAGTCGAAAATTTGCATACAATGCACGCATGCAACATTTACCAGGTAGCGAACCAGTTTGCTTGCTGAGCTCTGTTCAAATTTGCATCTCATTTTCATTTCTTAATGCTCATTTTTGCATAGTTTAAAGCCAAAGGCGAAATCACCCGCTACACTGCCTTTGTGCCACTCTGCTTGGCTGCTTGGCTGCGGCGCTTCAGTTGTACGCGTTCGTCTCAACCACGCAGACTTAAGCAGTGAAAAGTAAATGAAAATATTGAACATGTTTCAGTTAAAAAATTTCCAATTTGTGAGCGAAAATTTTATAAAAACAACTGAAAACCTCAAGAACTCAACGGAAATTGTGAAATTGAAATGCGTTTGAAACTCGAGCACATAGCGCCCTGCCTGCGCATCAAGGTCAAAACTGTCGAGCGACCTTGGCCAAAGCAAGCACAACAAAAATGCGCAAAACACGAAGGTTTGAAGTCGAAAATAGTAATGGACATTGATATGATAACGGATGACGAGATTGAAGGACCGAGTGTTGAAGTGGATGCTGAAGAGGAGTTCCGTTTAAATAATAAAAACGCAAGGTCTTATTCAAAAAAGAAGAGCAAACATTTCTTAAACAAAGGTGGGGTTAAAAATAATTAAAAATTTAAAAAAGAATAAGAAACAAAATTTTACTGGGACATATGGTGAAGGATATGCACTTTTTGCACTTTGAACACCATTTGTGATTTCGAAATGGATTGCCCACTGTGGCAATATAAAATGTGGTGACCTTGAGACAAGGCGCGTGTTGTAGATATAGCGGGTTGGTTGGTTAGGGGGGGTTAAAATGCTATCCAGATGTTATACATCTTGATATTCTCAGAGGCGTGTAAAATGTGGGTGAAATCGGTCCATATCCTTCCAAACTCTCAAATACAACTTCTCTATTTAAAATTAGAAGGACCAATAGCTGGTCTTTCGAACTCCGCCTTATAGTATATGAATGTACTTATCTAAACCGGTGATGGTTCTTTACATCAATACAAATGTATCGTATGTATGTATGGTTGTTGTATGCAAAATTTCATTAAACATACTCCCAATCGCGTCGGGTCATAACCAACGCCCACCCAAACGTATTAAATCCATACTGAGTCAAATGAAATTGTAAAATTATGACCGAATGTGTCGCGTGTCAAGTCCACTTTTTGCCAAAGCACATATTATGATTTTCACCTCCATTGCTCTGCTACACGCTCAAACACACCCACACAGAGAAGTGTCCTGCCTGAAAATATTCAGATATGTATGTATGTATGTATGTATGTAACAAGAACAGCTTAGCACTTGGCTATGGCCAGTCACAACTGGAAAGTAAAGAATTTCGATTGCACGATTCTTTTAATGGGCAACTCTTCATTTTTCACCACAACAAAATACGTTTGCAATACCTTCACCAATATGTGACGTGATAGTGTGAGTGCGCCGCTCCCGATCGGTAAACGAAGGCCTTTAACATTTTATTGCTGCGAAATATTTCGACCATTTGAGTCTACTTGATGCCATTTGGTGTGCGACGTTTGACCATCAAGCGAAAAGCATTTAAATTCTCAGCATAGCTGTAATTTTTTATCATTTATTTATTTTAGCATGTTTGTAATCTGTGGGTTTAGCTCATAAATACCTGGGGAGCGCAAATGAATATAAGTTTTAACGAGTTAAAGTTCAGAGTGTAACCAATAAAAACGTTAAGTATTAAGCTCATATACTCCCGCATATAACGGTATACACTGGAGTAGAGAACTGAGAACTTCGCGTTGCAATGTGTCAGTGCTTCGTGGAGCCACATATAAATGCTTGTACACCCTCTCCCAAAGCAATTTGTCATTCAACCTGTCTACTTTTTCTCCTTCTGAGAGCCCAACGACAGCTTAGCCATCTAACTTAATAAGATGGGACTTGCCAGATATTAAGATTTCGCCTTACTGAGCTATAGGGCTCACCAGTATACCCTGCTTGGTAAGAACTTTGCTGGTGAGAGCTTAGTTCAGCAATACTACTTTATTGGGGAAAGAAGGATGACGCGATCACTTAGGTCTTAAGCTTGGTTTACATTATTATTTAGCAAATGCCTATAATCAGTACACTTGCAATTTGATCTGCAACTTTGGTCATAGCAATGTAGTTTTAAACAATTTCTTATATCATGGAATCAACATAACTCCCAATGTTCTCAATGAACATACTGTCTCTCATCATCTTCAGCTGGACAGCTGCCAAAATAACAAAGTTGTATACTTCAATTTGTCGGTCATCTCTCACTCGACAAAACTATACATGTCTTTAATGAGAGCTCAGCTATCACAAGACGCCACCATCAATGTGATAGTCACACAGTGGGCCATGTATGTAATTGTCATGCCTGGATCCCGTATGTTTTATCTTCGCGGTAGATGCGATTTCTCTAAAAAAATGCCAGTTTTTATGAACTTTCGGTGGTTTCAAATTTACTCGATATAACAATTTAACGCTCGGCAGATGAGTTTTTTCTTCAGATCAAAGGCTTTGACAAATATGCCTTATATTTTCCCCATAGCTTGGCGACACGATATATTAAAACACTAACGGCGTAATGCCAATTGCTCACACTTCAACGCCGACAACGGTAGTAAATTCTTTGACTTTGTCTGTAAGTAGAGATATTACAGTACAACAACAGCAAGACTGCTAACAAAACTTTCAATATAATTTGTGCAATTACACTTCCACTTCAGCGATTGGTTTAGTCCGATTGAGTGGTTGGAATGCAACACCAAACGGACGCCAATGGCAATAAAGCAAGCAAATAATAGCGACATCACAATTCACAACAACAACAACAATGCGAAGAACGCTGACAAACGACAGCTATAACTGGTATGAGGCAACATCACACCGCCATTGCCATCAACAGCAATCAATATTAAATTAGAAGCCGACAGACAATTGCAACGATGACACCAATGCGCCACACGAACACCACACAACTCAAGCCGCTGACATATAACAATAATAACAACAATAATGACAAGAACAACTACATCAATAAATAATAATAATAATAATAATAATAACAACCAAGTAATGCTAAATGTGCGCCAATGGCAAAAGTAATCAAAGTGGACACGTGCTGCGCATGCGGTCTAAGGCGATGCGGCATGGGACGGAAAGTCTTGCAGCCGCACTAGGCAAGCGGCGGACAGGCCAATGAATGAGAATGAGAGGCACTTTCGGAGCTTGTAAGAAGCCGCCCAAGTAACCGCAAAGGATGTGGTGCGGCAAGGCGCCACTGTACATGTAAATCCGCGCTATACTTGTACACTTTATACATAAGTATTTATATGTAAATGAAATTGGCAGCAACAAATGGCTTTGATTTGATGAAGAGCACAAAATCGAAATAAAAAATTGGCATAAAATAGTCTTCCGACTAACAGGAATGCGCAGCCGCGGTGATTGTGTTGGCGGCTTAACGGCAAACTGAGGGCGACAGGACGAAGTGACCGCCAACAACTAACCGACAGGCAGGCCAACGTGTTGCGCTGAGCTCAGCATTGTTGCGGCTTCTACTAGGCCAATGTTTTTGAAGTCTTCAGGCGACTAAGCAAGCGTCCACTAAGCACATGTGCTTGTGTATGTATAAAAGTGTGAGTTGAAGTTTGCTGTGCGTCTCGCCTATCAATACCGATAACTCGCCTCAACAGAATGTAGAGTATTGCTAACAAAACAACAATTTGTTGTGTGGCACGAAAAGCACCGTCGGCTCGCCGGTTATAAGTAGACATGTGTGTATGTATGTATTTGACATTCTGGATTCTGGATTTTGACTACGCGTAGCTGTGTCCCAAAGCCATACAGGCGCATGCAACATAATCGACAATTTCGTCTGTGAATGGTGAACGGCATTTGATAGCTTTGTTTTTTTACGGCGAAGAAAAAGTGTATTTTATTATTTATGATTTTTTGCTCTGTCCTGTAGCTGGAATTCCAAAGGCGCATAGTGGTGTCATACTTTTAAAAATTTGAAGTCCAGTAGTGATAAGTCATCCACTTGTGAACTTATAAGTAAAATTTGTGAATTATTTTCATTAATCCGAAGTTAATACCGTGAAAATAGCTGCTCAACTTTTATGAATGTTTAATTTAAAATATTTTAAGAAGCGAATAATTTTTTTTTATTTTAAGAAATATGTCACGCGAATTGTTTTTTCTTCAATTAATGCCCACTGTGCGTTATCCCAGCAGGCCTTGCGCCAACCACACCAACTGCGCCGAAACATCCGCTTTCCAGCGAGGTCGCCGCCTGGCTTCAACTACTTGATTTGATTCAGATTTTGTTAGGCGGCAGTCTTCGGTCTTACAACTACAAATCGGCTTGATATTAAAAATAGAAGTAGTAAGTGGGTGCGCAGGCGGACGACCCATCTTACAGCCAGTCAAGTAATTCCTCTTGAACATATGCCGCATGTTTGTCTATAAGACTCTCTTCTTCTTGTTTTTATTCTCTACTTTCAATGCCTCGCATTATTTCATTTATAGTGTAAATTTTTGTGTTCGTCGCTGCCTGCTAGCAAATGACGGCCGCAACATAATTAATGGTCCCACCACGACCCACGCGACCAATGAATGTTTCCGCACAAGAAAAGCGCACCAATACCTGAGCAACTCTGGTGATTGTTTACTGGCGGCGTAAAGAGATTTGAATATTCAAATTGTATTCATTTTATAGACGCTCGCTGGTATCTTCTATCCGCTTCCTGCGCCTTCCTCGCTTCGGGGGCGGAGTGTGACGCTCTTTCAGAAGCTGCTCAACATCCAACCGGCGTCTAATCGTTGTTGTAGTAGTTCGAAATTAGATTCCATGCCAAAGATAAAATTAGAACGGCAAGAGGTGTGAAGGAGCTTGAGGGAGGCATGATAAACCAGCAGCGGAGTTAAGTAGTAGGCGGTCTAATATCTCCTGGCCTGTTTGAATTATATATGATTAGCGGTATGTTGAATTAGGTCAGCCATATGGGTCGTTTTGTGAGCATTTTGATGGATGTAGGAGAAAGAGGTACGAGAACTGAAAGAAGAGAATCGACTTACACATTTTAGCCACCGCAGTCTCTTTTTCATTTTTAAATAAGATAGATTCAGTAACAGATCTATATCTTTGTTATAAGTTTTTTCATGGTTTGCTTCAAGAAATTTAGCATTCTACTAGCTTTAAGTTGTCTCCGAACCCTTAATGGATTTACTTTCGAAGTTTGGAGACTGTCTGCCAAACTTTAAGTAAGAAATTTTGAGGAATGATACTGACGTGACAGTTCTTGGGCAAATGTAAATCCAGCCCTGTGGGAACAATTTTTACCTTTCCGCACCAAAGAAGTTCTTCAAGTCAAAGCGTCAGGGTAAGAGTCCGCTTTCTAATGCAGATGGCGATAAGATTTTCATTTCATCTCATTTCATTTGATTATAACCTCACTTTTGGACACGCCCTCTATGAATAAGTTTCTTATCAAATATATTTCCAAACGTTTGCGTTTTTATATTTCAAACTCTCTTCCTCTACTTCTTCTAGTATTCACCTGGGGCAAGCGCATGGGCCGTAAGCTGGATATATTGAAACGTAGCGACACCACCAACACACATAAGTCACACACAGACCTGCGTTCGTTGTTTCACACATCTACACATAACAACAACAACAACAATGATAATGCCAAGGACAACTATCAGACGCATACGTTGAAGAAATGCAAATCTGGACCCATTGAGACCATCAAACAGCAACAGAAGAATCAACAACAACAGAAAGAGCAAAGAGATCAACAAAACTCGCAGCAGAAACAGCAATTGCAAAATGGCGAGACACACAATAAAAACCAACAAAAACAAGAGAAAACAAAGGAATACAACAATCAAGGAATTAGCCCTCAATCGAGCACACCAGCCCCACCGAACGCACAACAACGCTCACAGAAGGCGATCAAGAATTTCTTCCATCGCATTGGATCCACCGGCATGCTGAATCACAAGTCACACAACCTGATTAAAGCTGCCGAACCGAGTGGATCGACTGGCAGTAATCTGTACCGCAGCAGTTCCACTAGTCAGCTAACCAGCTCTTCGTACATCAAATGCGACGATCCCACAGAGGGTCTGAACTTGGCCAACAATCGACAGAGTAAGCTACAGAAGGGCGCTACAAACGCCGTGACAAATCTCAAATCAAGCAGCTGCGATGACATCGCCAAGGTAGGCACGAGTACTTCGCCGAATGGTGATGACGCATCGCTGAGCGCACAATCGCACAACATAGCTGGACAAGGTGGAGCGGCTGGTCAAGAGTCAACAAACCGTCGCGGGGCCTTTCCATATGCATTTCTACGCTCGCGACTCTCAGTTTTACCAGAAGAAAATGGCGGTTCGGTGATGAAGCAAGCATCGATCTGCAGCCTGCATACAATGGACGCTGGTGGCTTACAAGAGCTGCACCATGCTGCAGCCCAGTATCTGCAGGCGGGTCAGCAACGTTCGCCAACTCCACAGCATCGAAACTCCACATCAATGTTGCCCAGTGAAGTAACGACGTTGACCGATGGCACTTTGGACTCAATGTCACTGACAAGCACTTCTCCAAATCACCAACAAAAGGTGATTTATCGGAATGGCGCCCTGATCAAGCGCTACTCGTCGGACGACAGTGCGATCAGCAATTGCTCACCAATGCAGGTTTCGGGTTCGGTCGGTGCAAGCGCTTGTAACGGTGTGTATGTCAACGGCGATGTGATAGTATCACGCAACAACAGCCTCTCCTCCAAGGACTGGGAACCACTTTACCAAAGATTAAGTAGTTGTCTAAGTTCGAACGAGTCGGGTTACGACAGTGACGGAGGTGGTGGCGGCGGCGGCGTTGGTGGTGGTGTTGCAAGCAACAGCAGTGTTGGAAGCAGTGAAAGTACATGTGGTAGTGTTATTTACCTCGGGAATAGCACGAACACACAACTGCTGGGCAATAATCTTGGTATCTCCAGTGGAGATACGGAATCTATTGCGTCAGGTACGTTGAAGAGGAACTCATTGATTTCACTAACTTCCTCCGAAAGTGGCGTCGGTTGTGGGGGCTTGCGGAGCAGTAGCATATGCAGCACGACAAGTGGTTCCATCTCACTAGGCGGCTACAACTATGATTATGAGACGGAGACAATACGACGACGATTCCGGCAAATCAAGTTGGAGCGAAAGTGCCAGGAAGACTGTATTGGATTGGTTTTGTCACCGAAGACTGTGATGACCTCAACACATGAACAGCAATACCGTTACCTGATAGTCGAAATCGATCCGTATGGCATGGCGCAGAAGTAAGTAAACTGAAGAATAAATTAACCTTTTTTGTATGAGAAGACAAGTGATATTGCACTCGAATGTGATAATCATTAACCCTTTTGCTCTCACCCACAGAGATGGCCGCCTGCGCATTGGGGACGAAATTGTCAATGTGAACGGTAAGCATTTGCGCGGCATGCAGTCCTTCGCCGATGTTCAGCGTCTGCTGTCGACATTCGCTAACAACTGCATCGATTTGGTGATCGCGCACGATGAGGTCGCCACTGTCACCGATGTTTATACTAAAATAAAAATTGACGGCAGTTCTGGACAGACGTACAACTCAATGCTATCTTTAAATGGTGGCAACGAACCAGCGTCTGTGTCAACGCCGCCCATTGCCAATCGTCAAAGTGAGTATTTGGCACGTGCTCGGAAGCGGCTCAGCTATACCCAGCGCACTCAGAGCACGGACAGTATAAACTATGACCTGCAAAGCCTACAATTGGCGCTGGAGAATGAAGACGAACGACATAAGCGGCAACCATCATCCGAGTTAACAGACGCCGCTTCCAGTGAGCTGGATGTTGACGATGACGCGCGTTCACTGGCTAGCGTGACGACAATGCATTCGCTGAGCGCGATGCCAACGCCAATGCCGCTAATGCAACATAGGCGTTCCTCCACACCACGTCATTCCATGGATTCAACGGCAAATGGTGGTGAGTTTGCTGCCGAACATGTAAGGCGTCGCGCGCGTTCCTCGTCGGGGCAACGCAACCTCGAGCTGACGCCGCTATACAATGCGAGCGCCGAGTATACGCCGGTGTATGCGAATCGCGCGTCCAGCATATCGCTGGCCACGCACACAATCAGTGACGATGAGAAGTGGCAGTTGTTGGCGCGTAAACGCTGCTCTGAGGGCGCGGCACTGCTGCGCGTTCAGCAGCAACAACAACTCCACCAACAGCAGTTGCAGGACGAGCTAGTGACAGGTTGTGGACGCGCCGCGGGCAATCGTAGTGCGTCGCTGACATATGGTGCGTCGGTGCCACTGGCTGCTGGTGCATTTTCGGATACTGTCGATGGTGCGGGCGGCCAGTCACAACAACAGGCGCCAGCGTTTCCGTCGCGCACGCACTACACGCGCAACTCCATCAACCTGTCCAACTCGCATTATCGTTCACTACGTTTCGCGCATTCGCGTCTCAGCTCCTCGCGCTTGAGTTTATTCATACAGCCGCCCACCGGCGGCGACGCCGAGGGCAGTAGACTAACAGCAACAACAGCAATAGCTAATAACAATAATTACCAAAACTCCAAAGCCACTAATAGTACAAATAATACTAAAACACAAATAACAACAACAATAAGGGCGACGCCGGTCTCTACAAGAGCACCTGCAAATGACTCTGCAAGGTCTGATAGTAACACCACTGACGATGATGTGCGCAATCAGCGGAGGCAACAACAACAACACCAAGCGTCGTCTGATCTCACTAATAACACTAACACCAATCTTAATCCTTTTCACCTCATTTCTTACCAACAACAACAACAACAACAACACCAAACTTTAACCGAACAACAACAACACCACCACCAGCGTCATCATGCAACGCCTTCACATTTATACCAACAACATTTAACAGTACCATCATCTTCTATGCCAACAGTATTAACCACTTCGAATTCGATCTTGAATGCAGCAACGAGTACGAAAGCTGCGGAAACAAATTCGTTGCAATATCATCGCCCTTCATTGCCCGCGGCGAAACTAACAATCCGCGACGAAGAAATGGCCGAAGTTATTCGTGCTTCGATGAGCGACGGTAAGTTTACGGTCGGGGGTGGGGAAGTGTGGCAAAATATGCAGAGGGGGAAAGGTAGTGAGTCCGTGGATGAAAAGAATTCGTCAAAAATATTGAATTATCCTTGTCTCTTCATTTTAAATCCACGAAAGGTACTGAAAATAAATATTTAGATTTAGACCCTCTCACGGTCAGGTAAAGCTGATTTGTTTAGCTTTTTTTGTTTTTGTAATTCGTCACTAGTCCATTTGTAGCAAGAGACGCATGAGAATGTCTATTTACTAATTAAAATAATATCAAACAAATGGAAACTAATATAAAAATATTTCAATAGAAAAAATTTACTAAATCGCTTCCTATTAAAACCCTCTACATTTTTCCGAATTCATAATAATAATAAATCGCTAATTGGGTTACTGAGCGCTGACAAACGAAAAATAATTGCAAAGAAAGCTTCTGGTAAAATGAAGGTTAAAAACTTACACTCTGCTTCACCTTGTGCTGTTCGCGGGTGCTCAATGTAGCGCCTGAAAGTAGGCAGCATTTTGCGTGAGTTTGGGACCGGCATTTGCTTCCCTGATCGTACTGATCGCCTAGTAGAATGGCATGTGCCGAAATTTGAAATGAAAATCCAGCAACCAGCAAGCAACACAAAAACCACGGCCGGCCACATTACCCTAAGGCCCCAGGGGCCGCCCCTGGGTCCCAGGGAGTGCAAGTTACTTATTTTTTTACATTTCTTACTTTATTTGAGGTTTCAAGGGAACTTTCGCTACATTGTATTGCATTAAATTTATCGACATCATTTTCGCAGGCGCCAGTCGGTCAACGCAAAAGACGATCACTTTCTTCAAGGGACACGGCATGAAGTCGCTGGGATTCAGCATTGTTGGCGGACGTGACTCGCCAAAAGGCAATATGGGTATTTTCGTAAAGACTGTATTCCCTTCGGGGCAAGCGGCGGATGATGGTACACTGCAGGCGGGTAAGTCAAACCGAGCTGGTTGAATACTTTAGAAGAGAAATGTTTCGGTTTAAGAATCTCTCCTTTTTCACCACTTTCAGGCGATGAAATAGTCGAGATTAATGGCACTTCGGTCCAAGGCATGAGTCACGCTGAAACCATACGTCTGTTCAAGGATGTGCGCGAGGGTGCGATAGTCCTGAAGGTGTTGAGAAGGAAGTAAGTCTAAAGTTCCGAGCTTTGAGTCGACCTAACGGAATACAATTTCAATTTACATTTCTTTGTTTAAAGGTTACAAAAGGCCAAATCAATGGGCGCTTAATGGGTGGACCAAAAACGCTCCAAGAGAAAGAAAGCCGGTATAGCGAGGCAGAGACGCTTGTTAAATATTATTATAATTAAATTTAATTTCATGTAAAAATAAAAAAGTATACTGATGTAAGTTAGCACTAAAAATGTTTGTAATGATATAAAATAGTCTTATTTATGTAGTGATAAGCTCGAGCTTGATTTTAAACAATAAAATAAAGTATTAAATTGTATATGCAATTATTAATGACTTCTTACAGAAATACTCGAGAAATGAAAAGGTATTGCTAGTAAAAAATTGCTTGAAAAATACTAAGCAAAAAAGTAATCAATTAGAAAAAAAATAAATAAAAATAAAAATAAAATATTTTGAAATAAATAAAAATAAAATATTTTGAAATAAATAAAAATAAAATATTTTGAAATAAATAAAAATAAAATATTTTGAAATAAATAAAAATAAAATATTTTGAAATAAATAAAAATAAAATATTTTGAAATAAATAAAAATAAAATATTTTGAAATAAATAAAAATAAAATATTTTGAAATAAATATAAATAAAATATTTTGAAAAAAATAAAAATAAAATATTTAAAAAAATAAAAATAAATAATTTTGAAAAAAATTAAATTAATAATAAAGAAAAAGCTAAATTACGTAAATAAAAAAACAATTAAAATGAGATTACTGCAAAATAAAAAAATTATAACAATATTGAAAATATGAAAAAAAACAATAATAATAAAAAAAAGAAAAAAAAATTTAGAGCTAATCAAAATTAATAAATAAAAAATATATGTATATGTATAAACTGATTTGAAAAACTATGAATAAAAAAGAGGAAATTTGAAAAAAAAATTAATCGAATAATTAAAAAATGTTACAATAATTTGAAAAAATGAATTTTAAGCATTGTACAGTATTTTTTTGTTTTTGTTGTTTTATGTAAAAATTGGAGGCATCTATTAATTTTAAACCAATTTTACATAATTCAAAATATATTTAAAGTTTGTTCAATTCGCACCAAATGCAGTGTTGCAAAAAATCAATTTTAATTAAAATTTTTTTTTTTTATCTATGGTTTAGCGTTAGCCGAAATGTTTAAACATGAAAAACATATTTTAGTAAAAAATAAATTGTTTTTACAGACAACTGAAATGATTTTTAAGTGTTAATACAAATAAAATGAAACACAAAATCCAATGGAGCTCTCTCGCATCACTTCACAGCAACGGTTACTTAGTATGCGAACAACATGAACAATTCCATTTCCTTTTATTTACATACAATATATATTTTTATTTCGATATTTTTTGTGTTTATCTTTGTTGTTGTTGAATTTTTTAAGTTCTTACAAAAAAGAAATGCAGTAATAAATTGACGCGCATTCGCATTAAAATTACAATAGTTACATTGAAATATTATTTACGCGTCTTATATGATAATCATTTATGTTTTGAAACAAACAGTATAACATATAATACAAATGTAATAATCAAATACTCTAATAATAATAATAGAACATCGAATAGAAACATTGCAAATGCCATTTCTTGTGTTTTCTTTTAATATCGGCTTTAAATTCAGCAGCCAAGTTGGGTATTAGAACATGCGAGAAGTAAAAAAGGATCCTTAATATTTATTTTTAATTTGTAATGAATTAATTCTGCGAAAATTGAAATTCAAAAATTAGAGACCGCTTCTGTACTTTAAAACTTTAAAAAATAAAATAAAATATAATTTTTAGATTTAGATTAAACTAAAAAATTGATGCAATTCATATTTACTATTTCACTCGGCTTCACGTCTTTAGACACTCGTTTCTTACATGTTTGTGTTTTGCATTGTTTCTTTATTTCGATGAGAGTAACTACTATAAACGGCATCTAATGAGATTAAAACTTATAGTACAAAATGGATAAACAAAAATCCTGTTTTGCTTATTTAAATGTGGTTGTATATTTCGTGCATCTGCTGTTGTTGTTGTTGTTGTTGTTGTTTATGTATTAATTAATCACTATTTCTTCTAGAACAAAATTAAATTTGGAACTGCTTCACTTTTGCTTCAAACTTTAGGCGCATCAACAGATTGTGGAAAGTTTGCATGCATTTTTGCATCGATTTCGCTAGCAATGGACAGCACGTGGGACAGTTTCTAATAAGGCCGAAAATGTATTTCCATAATCTCATCGTCTGACGATGACGAATCGCGCTGAGCTCGCTCATTATCATCGTCGTCGTCGTTGTCATCGCTCATGGACGAATGTGAGTTGACATCTACCCAACCATCGCCGTCGTCGTCATCACCGTCGTTGTCGTCGTCACTGTCATCATCGCTATCCATATCTTCGTCATCGTCGTCGTCATCGCCGTCGCCGTCGCCGTCGCCTTCCGAACGATTGCGTCGCCGGCGTTGGAAACGAAGGTGACCGTTTTCGCTAATATCAAAAACTGTAAAAGAAAATTTATATATTATACAATATATGTATATTCGCACATTTGCAACCGCGAATAAGTGGTGTGCGTGGCACTTACTGTCTGTTGTATCGCTGTCCGAGCCGTCCTCATCAGACTCAGGTTCTTCATCATCTTCCTGAAAGCAGAGATAACCAATTATTCATAATCGCATCGATGAGGTCTTGTGCTGCCGCGTCAATCCCAGCGCCTAGGTCGGCGCGCCCAGCATTGCCATTAACAGCCAGGCCTCCGCCACCGCCGCCGGCACCGCCACCAATCGCTCGGCCAGTAACCGCTCGGATGTAGCGATTGGTGCGTAATGCATTACCCGCACCACCTCTGCCTGCGGCTGCTGCAGCAGCTGGTGCTAGTCTAGCGCTGCGTGGACCGCCAGCGGCACTGGGACGTGGCGCAGCATGACCATTGCTACCGCGACCGATCATTACACCGACGCCGCCATTGCCACTGGCGGCCGCGGGCAACGCTGAGCTTCGAAAGCTCACGATGATTTCTTCACCACCGTCGCCGCCGCCGCTGCCGCCCATGTGTCGCCGACTTGCGTCGATGTCGATATTGATTTCGCGTATGCGTCCAAAACGACGAATATGATCACCGGCACGACGATTGTTAACTGCGTCGGCGTTATCGTCATCGTCGTTCTGGTTGCGTGCAGGCGCAAGGCCTAGGACTCTAACGTCACCTCGGCCCCCACCTGCATCGCCACCTCCACCTCCACCACCACCTCCACCATCACCATCATCATCGTCAATATCAATATTTATAACTTCGTTATTGTCGTCGTCGTCATAGACGTCAGCGTCTGCATGCGCCGCAGTGCGTTCTGTGCTATTGTTAGCGTCATTGCCGACGCCGACGCCTATGCATGACGCGTCGCCGTGACGCACCTCTTCTTGATTTTCGATCTTCTTCATGCCCACAGCATAGATTTTAACGAACGTCTCCGGTCGCGAGTCGTACGCGGGCTGATTCTCCACTAACGCAATCAGACTGCCATTATCACTTATGCTCATGTCGTAGATGCCGCGCCGCACGTCTATCGTCGATATCGATGAATAGTCGTACGCGTCCAGGACCTTAAAACTAGTCTCACAGGCAGGCAATTCCTCCAGCATCGCGTCGATGCGCTCATCGGACGCTTCCGCATTGTAGCTGTATATGACGCGCATGGGTGAGAATTTCAGGAAGCACTGGTCCAGCACCGGCACTGTCTGCAGTAGATGGAATGTACGCAGATCCCACACTTCGGTATTTGAAATAATCTGCAATTCAAAGCATTTAGTTGGTTAAATGTGTGTAAAATGGGTTGAATAATGCGGCACAGTACCTCCAAACCGTTCGGGTGGAATACGCCGGAGAGACATTGGTTCAGCTTGTCGAACTTGTGTATCTCCTTGCCGGAACGCACATCCCACAGAACACCATCTGAAAGCCGAGGCAGTTAGTATTTAAGGCGAAAGTTTGAGCGCGGCGAAAAACTTACCCGACAGAATGAGCTCGTCGGTGGGACAGAAGGTGGCACGATTCTTGACGTACTGGTTGCTAAGTGTTGGCGTAAAAGTGGAAATCTTATTTCCCGTAATTATATCGTAAATGATGGCGCACTACAATAAATATAAAAATTTTTAATTTTTAAGTTGAGTGAGTTAAGTAAGAGAGATTAATTAAGAAGAGAGTTAAGTTAGAAACTGCTGGACCCACATCATTTTGTGTGCCAAGCACTTTGTCCTGCGTTAGATTGTTGAATTCGCAATAGTAGTCGTCGCCAAAGCTGAGTTTCGTCGCGAACTCGTTATGTTGAATGGACCAGAGCACACTGAGAGGAGAACGCCAAGAGCACGAGGTCAATACCAGATCGCCAGCGCGGTTCGAAATGATGGAATCGACCACATAACTGTGACATACGGATGAGAAGACCTCTATGCCGGTGGAGAGATTGAATGCTTTCACTTCGCCGCGATGCGTGCCAACGAGCAGCACTTTGGACGGCGACACAATCTCACAAGTGGAGAATTGCAGCGAGGGGAAGTCGCTGGAGCGCACCGAACGCCAAGGCGCGAAGTTCGAATGCACATAACGACGATCGAGGCGCGCTGTATTATATCCGGCTTGTGCTTTGAAAATGCGCGCTGTTAAATTCAGATTATCGCCCGAGCGGTTGGGCTTGGGGTCCGGGCACTTATGTGGCGTGAACAAGTCGAATTGCGGACATGTGGTCATCGGGTTGTTGCACAAAGCATGCTGATTCGTGAGATACTCCGTGACGATGGTGCCCAGCGTGATGCCCGTCTGGTTGCCGTACTGCGGCGGCGGCGAACCACTCTCCGAACGCACGTCCTCCGGCAGTGAGGATATTTGCTTTTGCAAGGAACGTTGCGCATTCGCATTCGCTATGGCCATAGCACTAGCGCTGCTGGTGGATATTTTCTCTGACTTTTTCACCAACTTAATTGGCGTCACCACGTTGTTGTTGCTGCTGCTTGGCAGTTCGTCCATCGTCAGGCTGTTATTAAGTTG
The DNA here is from genome assembly GCA_021498325.1 of Bactrocera minax. NCBI lineage: Eukaryota > Metazoa > Arthropoda > Insecta > Diptera > Tephritidae > Bactrocera > Bactrocera minax. Next base: position 80,874 of record JAKEEE010000025.1, read on the forward strand.
CTGCTGTTCGCTGGTTGATAAATTCGATAGACTCTGTATGGCATTGTTGACGTCCTGCATGCGGCTGCGCAAACGCTGGCGCACCGATGATGAAGGCAAAACTTTGTAGTCGAACGGCGATTGGTGGAAGCTTTTCGCCATGTTCGCTGAACTCTGCGGTAGGCCCGCCTCCTTTTGCAACATTTGCGCCGTCTGCAGCAGACCCTTCGATTCCAGATGATCGTGTATTAGTTGGTAAAGCTGTTGCTCATTATACTGGATTTTCGTTTGCGCGATCACGTTCGCTTTGTGTATGTTGGCGAGTGAGGGATCCATTTTGTTGGAAATGGGCTTTGTTTTGCCCGAAACGCGTTCTACCAGCTCGATAGCGTACTTCTGAAATAAGACGTGCTCAGCACGTTTCTCCTGCAATATGGGGTCCCGCATTAGCGTCTGTATTTGTCCATTTGAAAATAATGTTAGTTTTCCGACGATTTGGCCCACGCGCTCAGAACGAGCCAGACCTGCCAAAGCGCGACAAGCCATGCCACGAATGCAGTCCGCATCAGTAATGGGCGCTTTGATTTGCATCAATGAGAGTAATATGATTATGCCGTTATTAGAGCACACCGACTCCCAAACCTTCTCGATTAGCTCCTCGCAATAGCGATTTGTTGGTCTATTACGCTTGGACGAATTGATGCCCTTCGCTGGGTTATTGGGCTCTTTCTGTAATTCAATAGAATGGTTGAAAATGTATCTGTAATATTGTTGCTATAACTAAGCATACCTTGGATGAATGGAAGACTTTCATGGCGGTATTTGGTTCCTTCTGTAAAACACAAAAGAGATTATTTATAGAAAGTGTTTACTTTGTGAAGCTAAGCTTACCCTCGTCAGAGGTGCACAGACGCAGTGGACCAACACCGCCAAAGCTGATTTCTGCACATCCGCATCCGCAGTGATATCACCCGAAGCAGCAGCCAATATGAAGTAAATACCTGAGGCACCGGCGCTATCTGGCACGTCCAAGCGCTCGCAATAAACCTGAAATACGCGCGGTATTACACAGCAAATAGATAGCACATCCAATGCGGAGCGCACTATTTCGGATCTGAAATCAAGTATTACAAAGTGTTGTAATATTGGAATATGATGGTGAAAAAAAATAAATTAATTAAAAATAAATAATATGTTGATGTACCTAACACTGTTGTTCCAGTCGTAGGAAAGCGCTATGATCTTCAGGAGCAGTGTAATGCCGCTCACTTTCACTAGCTTGTCCACAGGCGCCCAATGCGCGCGGACCGATGTATTTTCCTGTAAGGTGCGCACCTGTTCGCTGATCTGCTCCAAATTCAGTTTCGCCGCTTTAGTGATAATATGCTGTGAGAACTCGGTGGAAAACAAACATTGCTGACGCATGAAGTTATTATACTTGTAGAAAAGATGACTCTCCATGTAGCGTTTGAGTGCCACGCACACATGGCGCACGAGTTGACGCGATGCGCACTCCAAATCATCATTAATGGGGTTCTCGTCATCATCGTTGTTTGATGGATTCAAAATTTTAAGTATCGAAATCTAATAAAACAAAAACTTCGCATTAAAATACTTTTAGTGCAAATATATAATACATAAACATACCACATTGTAGAGTTTGCGCAGACCATCTTGTGCGTCGAATTCGTCCAAAATGACTTTGAATTGAAAACTCAAACCAAAGAACATGGTCGCATGGCAAACACCTGAATCATAAGAGCGTTCCATTAACCAAAGCGCGTAGTGCACTAATTCGGCTATCATATTGCGTGACATGCTGCAAATGCGTTCCATGGCCTCTTCGCAGTAGGCAAGGTAGTAAAGATTTATAGAAACGCCGGTTGCCGCGATGCTGGGACGCGGCACTCTAAGTAGTAACTAGAATTTGTTAAAATAATTAATACATCTAAATAATTATGCAACGTAAAAAATTCCATTTACCTCCAATCCGCCGTGCGCGATGAATTCCAAGGCGAATTTTTTATGACAAAGCAATGAAGCGAGATATTTTAACGCCTCAAATGCCAGACATGTGTCACGCCTATCCAATTCCTCTAAATAACCGAATACTAATTGCATAGCACGATGTTCGAAAACAAGACCTAAATAATCTTGATGGTTACCGAGTGATGTTAAATATCGTAACATTAGTGTTTGGCTAGATTCAGCGGTGGGCGGATGCAAGGGTATGTACATTTTTTTGTAGTAACGCGAGCCACTGCCTTGAGGAAAGGCATCACGACTGTTCTCCAACAAAGTCGACATGTTCGAATTCGAACAATGTGTGTCCAATAATGTACTCTTCGAATTTTGCGATGTTGATGCTTTGGCATTTTCCTCTGATTGCGGTGATGATATATAACCGGCGTCGTTGGTAATCCAAGGAGGCAGCAATTGCTCATATGAATTATTGGGTGAATTCGTTTCAGATAGTGGTTGCGCATGAATTGATGCGCTAGAGTCCCCACCAGACTTGTATATCGCTTGTAACATATGCAGACGCTTTAGCATTTTTGGTATGAGGCGAACATTGTGTTCCCTGAATGATACAGCTATTTCGGTTACTTCCATAGCGGCTCCTAGGAGACCGGTGGCATAACTTTGTAAAGGCTCAATACTATCTTCGGCCCAGCCGAAAATTCTATGAATCAGATGTTCAAATTCTCCTTGGAATACGGCAGATGTCTCCAAACCAGGTGCAATTATTAATATTAGGCGGCATGATAGTATATTGAGTTCTAAGGAACTTTTTTGAATATTTTGGCGAGTAAAAAAATTATCACGCAGATAGTCACTTACTAGCTAAAAGGCGTAAAGTAAATTAATAAAACAAAAAAGTTTGCCAAAAGTTAACTTATTGTATACGTTACCTTACTCATGAAAGCATCTTTGCGGAAGAGCTGCTTTAGTAGCACACCAAATTGGCACTTGGGATCTGTACGGTAAGGATGCCGATCCTCAAATGGATCGTGATCTTTACGCATATAAATTTCCTTTTCCTTTTCGAAGATTTCAGCCAATCTGAATGAATAATTATAATAATTTTTTTTTTTACTATTTTTTGCATAGGCAAACATTCAATTAAATAAAGAGTACGCTCTTTTAAGTACAAAACTATTTTTAGATTTTTTAATCACTCATTTCGACACAACACTAAATAAATGACAAGAGAAATGTGATAATAAAAACTTACATACATACAACAATCTAGGAAGACAACAACAAATAAACAGAGCACGCATATTTTGCTTCGATCAACATTATTTTTGCAAGCAATAAAAACCTGTTTGCATACATAAGCTTAGACGAACAAACCTAAAGGTATGAGTGTTTGAGCGCAGTCATTTACCTTTTCAACACTGGCACTGGATCGAATCCGGAACGTGTATGCTGTGCTTCCCAAATTTGCAAAACTTGCGACATGTCTTTGCTATCGAAATTTGGTTCTTCATCTTCGAAACCATAGAACGGATCTGCCTCAGCTGCACCAGCTTCACCAGCTCCACCACCTCCACCCTCTTCATTTCCCCCTGCTACTTCATTTCCCGCATCTTCATTAGCTTCGGTGGGGCCATTAGGCTCGATCTCTTCAGCTTCGTTCATCTCCGTATCTATGTTTGCACTTGGTTCTGCTTGTACTTGCCCATCATTTGCATTACTGGCAACTTCACTACCGTTCGTATCCTGATTTTGCGTCGTAGAGCCTCTTGCAAGCGCTGTTGCAAGCTCTGTTGCAAGTGCTGTTACGAGCTCTGGGGACTCTACTGTTGACGTTGTTGGCTGAATTTCTTCTGCATCGCGCATTTCCGCATCACCTGGCTGATGCCCAATTGGCTCTGTGTTATTGGGCGGCATTTAATGCCAATACGTTATACTTTTGTACAAAACTAGTCCTAACCTAACAAAACTTTTCCACACGGCCGAGCAAAGAACGGAATTTTTCCTTCCTTTAAGTTTGCGTGTACAAATTATCGTTGTTGTTGTTGTTGTTATTGCTGTAATCACCCCTTTCAATTTTTTGCGAATTTGGTATTCAGTACGATTCAAGGTTAAAACTAATTCCTAATTTCGAAAAATAACTTCTCACTTCTGTTTATAAACAAATGTTTTTGTTAAAATGCACTTATTTTTAGTAACTAAATAAAGAAACAAAAATTGTAAAATTGCCTCCCAATTTACGTTTCACATAAAAGAAATTCCACTGAACTAAGCAAAAGGAAAATGCACGCGCTTTTTCCGCCGCTGTCAAAATGGTACTGTGCCAGTGCTGCCACATCAACAATCGAAGTTATTTAATGTAATAAACGAAATATTACATCAAGCATTTTGCGGTTGTCCCATCAATATATATTAACAAATAAAAAAGTAAGAAAAAGTAAGAAAAAGTAAAGAAAAAGAAAAACAAATCACAAAACATTTAAAATATTTATGAGCCTAAATCGTCCTAGTCTTCTAAGCACCTTTATATACGAAAATTAATTGAATAACTTCCTATTGGCCTTCAAGCAAATAACATTTTTCAACGTTCACTGCATCAAGTTTTTTCCATTTTTCTTTACCTCATTCCGCGGTTGATTGAATATAACAGCTGATTTACAAATGTCAAAAAGGCGGTCGCTGACGTTTTACTTCTGCATTGTTTTCTTAATAAACAAAATTTCCAATTTCTACAAAAGCGTCAACTGTATGGAACAATAAGTAAAATCATACTGGGAATTTAAACACGAGATGTCTTTTCTGTATATACTAAGTTGGGTATCCACGATGATACATATCGTTTTCATAGCAGTTGCGATTGGTATGAAAAGTTTAATGCCGTTTATGCAGGAGCTAATTTGTGATATGTATTTGTTATAGCGGCCGGTCTATTCTATGTCGCTGAATTAGTAGAAGAGTACACACAGACTGCCCGGAAGTCAATCACAATGATGATTAGTGCAACTGTATTTGTGTATATAATGTTCATATTCTTTGACAATTTGCCATGGAAGATGATATTGTGCGGCCTTGCAGCCCAAATATTTCACGGGATAATTATGAGCAATTTCCCATTCATACGGTTCATCTCAGTTCCTTTCATTGGGTCAGTAGTATTACTGATTATTAACCATATGTTGGCCTTCCAGTATTTCACGAGCTTTTACTACCCCTTCATCCAGGTAAGCGCAGAAGACATTGTTTTCTTGTAGATGGATTAAACAATTTTTTTGATATTTTTAGGTTTTAGCATATTTTACTATATGTCTGTGGATGGTGCCATTTGCACTCTTTGTGTCGCTGAGTGCAAACGATAATGTGCTGCCGACTACGGTTAACGACAGTATGGGTAGGTTGTATGAACTTAAGTTTTGCTTGAAAGTACTGACCTAATATAATCATAGGAAGTCAAGATGTGGTTACGAATTACTTCAACCGCGGGAAAAAACAAGGCCTACTATCACTTTTCAATTATGCTAAAGATAGTTTATTACCCACAAGAAACAAGAAATCTTTCTGAGAATACCCTTCACATATATGTATGTGAAAATGTCGACTGTTACCAAAACATTTTTTGTTAAGGTGGAAAAGCGTGGCAATTGAATTATTTATTAAATTTGCTAAATAAACATAATTTATAAAATTTACACTGAAACTGTTATATTTTATTTTCACTTATGTGCCAGGAAAGGTAAAAAATTTAGGAACATAAAAATTTAATACTATGAGTGCATTCATAATATCGTAAAAATTCGACAATATTTTTCGTGAGTGTTTGGATTCTTCATTCTTATATTAAGAAATTTACTTATCCTGTGTCTTAACGCTACCATCATTCATACCGAAATAAGCTTTCGTCGCCATATTCACAAATAATCCCGTTTCAACTACTCCAGGTATTTGTAGCAGTTCGCTGTTAACCTTTGCCCAGTCACAGTCGCAATTTTGCGTGAAATGCCAGTCGAGTATGAAGTTGCCGTTATCTGTTACGCAAGGTCCCGCCTTAGCTATTGCCATACGAAGTTTCAGTTCTCCGCCATATTTAGCAGCAATATGCTCTCTTATCGGCACATATGCCATTGGAACCACTTCAATGGGTATACCCTTTTTGTATTGATCACCCAAATGTTTTGAATTTTTTGTATAATCTGCTATTATTATCAACTTTTCCGCGCATGATGCTACAATTTTTTCCTGCAGTAGACAGCCGCCACCACCTTTTATTAGTACCATATTCCGATCCACTTCGTCTGCGCCATCGATTGCCACTGCCAGTTTAGGATTGCGGTCAAGATCACCGAGAATCAAGTGATTCTCCACAATTAGCTGGCGTGCTTGAAAGCTTGTTGGTATACATGTCACCTTCAAACCTTCATTTTGCACGCGTTCAGCAAGACGCTCCACGGCAAATACCACGGTTGAACCACTACCAATACCTATGACGGTATTTGTCTTTACCCACTCGTCGACGGCGCGATGAGCAGCAATGCGTTTTGCTTCGTTCAATGACATGTTTTTTGAATTTGAGGCGGACGTTTGCACGATTGCTTTTGAGTAGCTACTTGACGTTTTTCGTATGAATTTGTTGAGATTACAATTGTAAACTTCTTTTAGTAAACGTAACTCTGGCGTCCTTGCCATGTGCTGGCGTTAAATGCAATGCAATCAATAGTATTAATTTTTAATAACAGATATCTAACAGGTGTAAACTTTAGAAATACGTAATCAAAACAGTTATTAAATGCTCAAAAATGAACTTGGAGTTCTTAACACTTTCTTGATTCCTCTTTACTACCTATTCGGTTTCTTTATGGCAGAGAACGTCAAATAATTGGTTCGCACGTGTCGCCGTGCTGTGTTCATTTTGTATAATGGCTTTCATAAATTTCGCCGTTATTTTGAAAAACTTTTCTTTTAAGAGTTTAATACTTCTAAGCTAATTTTTTAATTACTACACTCCTTTGCGCTATACCTTTCCTATTAATATTGATTTCGTTTCCAGTAGCAACAGCTTGGTTGGAGTTGGAGTAATGTTCAATATATTCACCACACCAGGAATTGCTTAAACAGGAGGATCCTGTGCTGCAGGATGTTGATTAAAGGTCATATAGAGGCATCCAGTGTCCATATAAAGGGCGCCGTTGGGCGTTGCTAAGTGGTAGGTAAAGAGTGTTTAGTGATAACGCGTCTTATTTAATTCACCTCGGTCTAGATGCTTCTTTTCATATCAACGCGGAAAGACAACTATTATGACATTCTGTTTAAAGTAAGAGTGAGAGTGTAAAATAGGAAAGCTTTTTATTAGAGGTGTGCACTGGGGCCTGTGGTTTATTGAGCCTTCCCTCCTTCCCTCTTCAACTATGGTAGGGGGTCTCCTGTGAATAAGGGTTCGGGTCGTATCGCTCGCTACTGAACGACCTAGGTCATAATCTAGCTCTTTATCAGTTATGCTTCTGCGTGCAGAGTGAGAGAGAAAATTTACTGGAAATCTCCGGTAGTTATAGACAAGAACGGCTTGAGGAGATTAATAATACTCTCGACTTCCATCTACGACTATGAGTGGGGATACTTTTTATTCTAGGCCACTGTTCTCGTGAATGTGAGTTCCTGTACTATTTAAGTTTGCTTCGTTTGGTTTTGTTCTCCCCAGTCGGTATATTTCATGGACATAGTCAGATCTTGACCGCCCCAGAAAGCTTACGTGTGCCAACTTCGATGTTCCAGGTATCTATATGTTCCTTTCACTTTACTTATGGTTATTGACGATGCTTCTCATCTATAAAGACCCTGCATCGAGAATCACTGGGACTAGCTTATTTGACGCGAGATATTTTGTCTTGTTCTCGTTCACCTCATACCATTTGGCGCGATTCTTAATCGAAATCTGAGAAGTAGGAATTAAGTACACAAGCAGTTGTATGATGTTTCGTTGACCGAACTCAGACTGGTGAAGCGAAGACTAGCTCAGCGGTTCATTGAGAACTCAGTCACTATACAGCCAGTCTCGTGGGACTTACCAGTACTCAGCATCTATGACCACAATAAAGGAAATAAGTACGCTGATGATTATGCAATGTTAAATTGTATGGACATATTCTCTTTGTTTCCATGGACGGTAATTTAGAGCTCAACTGGTGGCGTGGCACAAATCGTGTCTTAAGCCTCATATATTTTTATAAAAATATTATTATTGTTCAACAATGAGCATGCGGATGTGGAGTCTGCTTCGCTCTTACAAAAATCGTCGATGTCATCAAAACAGGACTTCCGAATAGGCAAATGAAACTAAAAACAGAACAAGAACTCCAGCGCCGTTCTCGGGCATATAAAAATATATTACACAAAAGAACGAAAATAACCGAATTACATCCTCCAATTGTGCTTCAGTAGTGCATAAGTAGTATATTTATTGTGTATCATCCGCCCACTCATTTTGGCATACCCAAGCATATCGTTAATAATGCCAATCAACTCGTTCGCCATCGCCAAAGTAACGGCAATAACTTCTGTGACGGTTAACCGAGATGGTATCGCTGACGTAGGCGTTGTTGCTGGCGTGAGTACTTTTTCCGTTACATTGCGTCATGTAATACTAAGGAATGGTAAGCATTTTGCGCCGTCTTTTTATTTTTGTCCCAATTCTTTTCCTCTTGGTTGTCGCTGATTAGAGGGAGTCCAGGATTAGAGGGCATTAAAGGCGTTTCCATGCGAACCCTTTACATTCACTACATACTCATCTACTTATCTCTACATATGTGTGTATGTACATATTTACTAATAGAAAACTGGGTTGCTCCATTTGTAATTTGCAAATTTCCAATTCATTTGAAAATTTGTTTGCCTCTTTCTTGTATGATTGTTATGAGAGAGTATTTCGCTGGCTTTTCTTTTCATTTCCCTTTGTTTCATTGCATTATTTATCTAGAGTACTCGTAAAACTTTTGATGTGATGGCATGTTGGAGTAACGCAATTGTGAGTACATACTTATATAGTGAGATACTTACACACCCATCTTGAAAGGCATTTTTTGTTGCCTCGAATACTTCGTACCCAGTATACAATTTATTCGGCTACAGGGATTCTTTGAAGCCAAGTATGTTTGTTAATCGTACATTAAACAACTCAGCGTCTAAAATTTTCTTAGAAGTAATCTTAGGAAAAAAATTAACTTTAAAATTCATGCACTAATATATTTTGTGAAAAATTTTCGAAGAGAAGTTCACTGTTTTTACATTGTAAGCTAAATTGTTACCTCATTAGCTTCACATGATATTCTGGATTGAATGCGGACTAGACTTTCTCTTCTTTTATTACATATTAGGATAAACTTTTACATTTTTCGAAGATCTAACCAAGCATAACCAATATTGTCATGAAAGAAGTGGTTTCATAAGTAGTGCTGTTAACAACGAGCTTTCGTGTTAATGTATACGTGACTTCAGAAATTTTGCATTTGCGCAAATTTCGAAAACTTCCAACGGGGGGAAATGAGACAGTGTGACAAGAAAGCAGTATGTAGAAAAATGTAAAACTTGAACTTGTTAAAAGCGATGTAACTAGGAGCAATCCAATTACAGGCTTCATTAAATCGGCTCACCCGCATTACTTGCCGCGTTGCCGCTGACATTTTGTTGTAAGTCAAATAACAACTATTAACCCTATGGCATCCAAAAGTACCACTATACATAGGCTTAAGTTTAAGCATTTCACGCGAGCCTACTGAGAGAACACATGCATCTGTTTTTTGAAGCAAAAATTAAAAAAGAAAATTTCAGCACATAATCCAGTTTAGTACTCTGCTCCAGCATAATAACTGATATTTTGAACTAAAATTCCCATTATTCAACTTTAGTGCGTGAACCGAAAAGCTTGGATGTCTGCTGTCTGGTACTTAAAAAGCCTGCACGTGGTGAGATTTTTCGATTTTCGGTTGATTAATAAATGTAAATGGGCAATTTCTCGCAACAATAAACAGAAAGCAAACTTTCATTTTCAATGCGATACTTATTTACCGGCACTTGACACCTTTTTCATGGAAAAAACCATTTTCACCTGCAAAAATGACAAGTAAGCCGAGTGCTTGAAATCTGTATACGCACAATGACACATGGGATATTCGCCTAATGTCAATGTCACACTTAAATAATAAATGAAGAAGTGCACAAGATAACACCGGGATAAGTTGAGTAAGAAGAGAAGATAAGAAAAGGAATAAAAATCAAATCACACGCCGGCGCTTTGAAGTGGGAAATGATCAAAACCATATTTTTTTCATTTCGAATTCGCAAAAAATGAAATGTCAATACGACGGTCAAATTAAATGTTCAATTTGGCTACGCCTTTTTAATTTCCATCAGCCGGAAAGCGAATGTTGCAGGCGCTGCTGCCGCAGTTGCCACAGACGCGTCTGCCACTGCCCCAGGGGGAGTAATCGAAATTAGTCTTCAACCTATATTCGCGCTTAAGCACAATGAGGGGAGTAGCCAGTGTGGGCAGCAGCAACATAAAAGTGAAAAAATGGGAGTAAAGCAATATGCAGAGGAGGGAAGTTAAGTGAATGATTTGCGGAAGGGTATGATCCCGGGCAGATTGCTGCAATCTACACTTCAAGCAATGTTCTTTATTGCTTTAAAGTAATTGTGTTGGCATCCTCAAAATTACGAGTACTTCGCAGTTGTGTTGGTATTCGTTGCTCTCTTCAATTGAAGTTTTTTGGATTAATGATATAATATTATGTTTTTTCAAAAATAATTTTCTTTTATTTAGATTATATTTTAATTTTTGAAACTTTGTCTGTTGGAAATATTCCCAAAACTTGACTTTATCGGTAGTTTTTAGAAAACACTTTTTCTGCAACCTTTTAGATTTTGCCTCACCGGGCCCAATTAGGGTTCTGTGTTTTGTAGTGGCGGAAAATATTTGAATCCAAATATTCGAGGAATGTTATCGAGTTAACAGTTCTTGGTCGGTGATAAATCTGGGTCCGTTCTGGTAACGTAGTTACCCGCGTGGGAGTGGGGCTAAAAAAAACTCACCTTCAGTAGCCAAAACCTACTAGGGAGGTAGATTTTTTGACTTACGTGTGTACATAAGAAGTCCTTTCACATCAGAACGCATGCTGAAGGGAATCGCTCTTACATAAAAACTTTCTTTCGGCTTTGTATCTTTGTCCGTTTGGTCATATCAGCCACCCTGTATACAGTCTGCTCGGCCCCAAAATTATGATCTGTGTCATATTTCTCAATTGAATTGTACTGTGGGCTTAATAAATGCCAATAACATTGTATAAAAAAAGACGATGGAAAAAGTTTTCTTCTGCCAGCAAATGCAACAATTTTTATTAACACTCTCTCCGTCAGCTTACTAGCACTTGCAGTATTGCTAATCGAAGCGTGGCTTAATTAGGTTGGTACCTGTTGAATTGCATGCTCGTATAAAAATATATTTGTTGTGTGCATTTGAAAGCAATAGTACCTCAAACGACAAGTGATACCCACTTTAAGCCATTTGTTTACCTTAGAAAAAGCGGCATGGAATCAAGGCGAAAGTCACGCCACGAACTAAATGAAAAATGTCGCCACTTGCCACTTAGTATAGTTCAACGTTTAAAGTCACTCGCGCAGATTTAAGCTCTCCCGACAACTGTTAAATAACTGAATTTATCTCAGGCGATTGCTCTGCTTAAAATCTCGTTAAACAGCTGTTGGAATAGCTTTTTATGCACATCAATTCACTTGTTAGAAATTTCAAAACCCACTAGGGGAATCTACTGAGACCGACTTCCCCGCCCACGCCTGCCAACCGCAAAGCGTACGAGAAATGTAAATGACCGCCATTTCTCTAACACACATAGCGTCCCGCACACGGCATCAACGCTCCGGTTGCCAGCGCACGCTCGCAACATTACGTACACCGCTGGAATGCAACCCTTGGCATGACACAGCGCAATGTTTGGCCCTGTGTGGCAGTTGACGTTAAATGATTCGACCGTAATGGCAGCGACCGCCCTGAAGGTCATTTATTAAAACAAAAGGAAACCGAAAGGAATCGAAAGAATTGCAAAAGCAAATGATGCTGCGCGTCAAAACGCTCCCCGCACGCCAATAAGCAAACACAAATGAATGGCGGAATAAAAGAAATAAAACGAATAAGAAAATGAATATAGTGAAATCAAACTGTAATAACGTTGATGATGACGAGCACTGCCCCAAGCCAACGTCGCCGTAGTTGCTCCTTGGTGCCACTTGGCGGTCGTCTGCCGCTAAATGAAAGGAAACGCGTTCGTTTCTCGCTTTGAACGGTGCTGTCAAATGCCTCGTCGACGTAAATACATATGGACGTATTGATGTGTGAATGTGTGTAGGCGAAAAGGTTAAGAAATCGACGTGGAAATGTATCCGTATGTGTGCGTGTGCGAATGCATGAAAAAAGTAAAAAGAATTGATTGCCTTTTGTCTGTGTGTACCACCTGATGCTGCTGACCAACTAACGAACCAATGAGTGCGACAGTGGAGGATTGGACTAAGCGGTGAGCCCTCACTCACCACCAACAGGCGGCGGCGGCGGCGACAGCGACAGCGGCAGCGCAGCACCCAAACAAATGTCTACCGTACTTCGTTACCGCTTTTGGCCGGACGAGCGCGCTGAGCCGGCCACGCATGATTGATTGAAACATTTTTATGGAATTGTGCGGAGTTGTGGAATTTTATGGTGTGCCTTCACTGTTAAATTTCGCTGCATTTTTCTTTAATGCCACAAACGCTTTTTCTGTGTTGCTGTGTATTTATTGTTGCATGCTGCTGGCATGCGTTCGGTGCTCTTGCTGCTGATGTCCTGGACCACAACTGTTCCCCGACGTAGTGTTGGGCGCCATGTTGTTGTGCTTGTTGTTGGTTGTGTGCTTGCGTGTTGCAAGTTATGCTGAGTGGTAGTGCCGCGCCTCGACGGCAACATTTAAGCATTTAATTCACAATTTTTTTGTTGATGCCATTTTGATGACAACAAAATTGATTTAATGCCTCCGTGTTTCTTTTATTTTTTTTTGTTTAGCATTGTTTGCGTTGTCTTGACGCTGCTAAGTGTAAGCCGATGCAAGACACAGGTGGTGGCTTCGTGAAACGCTTAATTGGTACACGTAGCGAAGTAAATGAGTGCTGAATTTTAATATAATGCGAGTATATTATGCGCCTCTCAGCACTGCGCGCACACACACACACACACACACGCACCATATACACGTACAGGAACTCGCGCTATGCGCCTCATTGTGTACGCTATGAATTTTAAAACTTATTAAGTTGTTTAGCGAGACTTTTAGTGCAGCACTAGACATCGCATTTAATGACATATAACTATATACATACATATGTGAATAGTATTGGTACAAATGAAAGTACTCTTCATTCGGCTCACGTTTAATCTGCAATATTTTCAAAGATGGGAAAATTTAATTCACTGTCGAGCTAGTTAATGGCACAAGTTTTCGTAAGTGAGATCAATAACGGTTAAACTACAATACACACTTAGAACGAGTGATATGGGCATTTTTTTCGTAGCTATCTCCCAGTATGCAGAATGACAGCAAGTAGGGTCCCCGAGTACATAATGTAGAGTAAAATCAGAATAGCAGTGTGAAGAGAAAACCTTCATATTAAAGCAGTAAGCAATAAAACTGAACCAACTGAATTCAATAAAATATCTGTAATGACATAAATTGAAGGCCTCGAGATCATTGTGAGATTGTTCGTTAATTTTCTTATGATTGAGGTCCAAGGGGGGCTTAACTACTACCGAGTCCTTGCTAATTCATGCTGCTCAGATTTTATGCCATTCAGACTTGTTTTAAATGCGAAGAGTCCTAAGACTAATAATACTTCCTCATATAAACATATTTCGGTACTGCGGCACCAATACCAACTTTAATGGATCGAGGTAAAAATTCATAAATTATATTCTGTACACACAATAATTCATGTTTTCTATAGGCCTTCCTGCAAAATATAATAATTAAAGCATTCCTCAGCTTTTTTCAGTGTAGGATTGTCAACAATTCCGAAGCTTTAGCGAAACTCTCTGGGCAAAATCCCTATATATATTTATATGTATGCATGTATAAAGGAATGTAGAACAATTGAAAGTATAAATTGTCATGTTAAGTCGTGCCAAGAAAAACTTCAGACAATTATTGCTGTCAACCAGATCTCGTTTTTTCCATGCCGCACTCGGCACGCAACGAGCTTCTAGCTTTCACGTCACTCAAACACAAGGAATTATGCCTTTCAATGGCCCTATATGTTTGTGTGTTTAGTGTAAGCCTGTTCTTGCTTTGTATTGTGAAGAAAGATGGGGAGTTAAGATAATTGACGTCATAATGATAACGAGTATTTGTAAAAACAGGAAAGCACAATATGCTACGGGATATGTACAGACTAAGTACTTACTAACACCTATACAAACATATAAGTAATTATTGAAAATCATTACAGTTATTTAATGCTTTTATGAAAAATTAAGAAAATTTGTCTACGACATCGAGAAATAATTCGAGAAATAACTAGAGATTTTTCAAGTCCTTCCAGAACTGCCTTGGTATGCCGAGAATTTCATTTAATCGTAGAATTATATATGCGTGTGTCCAATGATCTGAAAATATGCACTTAATATCTTTTCTTTATATATTCTATTGTTTTTGCACTTGTATTTTGTTGTTTTTATTTTCATAAGTGCAAAATTTTGAGTGCAATTAATTTAAGTGCTACTGCTTGCATTACTTTAATTCATATTTCCGTGTTTAATATTTACGATTCCATTGCCCTAATACCGTTATGGACCATGCAACATGTGCATGTGTTTGCGCAGAGGTTTTCTACATAAATTTTACTCTATATATTTAAATTTTTTTAGATTTTTCGAATGCCCATATTTTTCCGTATATGCTTATAAATATATATACAATGTATTTTATGTATATTATTTGCGATAATCGCTTATAAATTCATCGCCTAGGTATTTCCATGTCAATATTTGTTTTTCTTCTTCAATTCATTTTATAAAATTTGCATTGAAATGCACAAAAAGCTTAGCGTGTATAAAACTACAACAATAAAAATAGTCTGACATTGATATGCGAAATATTTCTATTTGCAATTCTTTGCATTTTTAAAATGATACACAAATAATACACTTTATTACATATTTACATAGCAAAAAGAGAACTTTGAAGTGAAGTTTCAAATTCGCTTTACTTTTTTCAGCAGCTTTGCAACTCTATAATCTGCTTTTTTTTACCTAAATAGACTGAAAACTGAAATTCGAAAGCTTTAATAGTAACAGTTGACGCGTTGCAAAAAATTGCACACAATTGGTGCATTGCAAACTCTGTAAAGAATTTCAACTTTCGTTGCACAGAGTTTGCAAGCGCTGGACGCTGATTGATGAAATTGTTAAAAAACTGTATTTTAATTCCATTTTTTTGGAATTGGAAAACAGTTTGATAAGGCAGCGGGAAAGGCAGGGCACGGGAAATATAAGATATGAAAAGCAAATTACTAACAATTGTTATTCTAAAAACTGCTCAAAAGCTCCTCAAAAGCTTATATGAAACGCTTAAGGGAACAAACTTGAGAAAGTTTTAATATTCTACAATAACCAAAGATGTTATAAGGAATATTGAAAGTGCCCCGATTTGCTGTGAGAGAAATATATCATATAAATTCCTATGTGCTAAATAGCCTTAGCTGTAACCGTATATAAGGTATTATCTAGTATAAGGTCCCAATTTAGAAAACAATATCAATATTTCTAACTTAACTATAAGATAATACATCCAGAATTTGAGTAGTTTCTATGCTTTGTTGCAACCAAAATTCGTGTAAAGAACTCCATTGAGTGGTACAAAATGGACGACGCAATACCTATGAGTTCGCGTATGAAATTCCTCAGAAGAATGAGTTTTGTCAAAACTAATTATTTTTGTGAAACCGACTCGTTCAATGTTACTAAGTATTTTTGCGGCGCCAGCACTGCTTTGTGGACGTGTGCTAGGCAAATAGAGTTCGAAAGTGAAATCTAGTGCCAATTGGTACTTAGGCTAAGGCGCTGTGGATTGTATTAAGCGATTGTGGCATGTTTTTTTTTATTCAACTGGCAAATCTTTAAAAAGGTCACATGTCTTTTGTTCACCAGTGAAATATGTATGTAACCTTTTATGTGCTCTCTAAGGGAGCAAGCCGATGCTTGGAAGGTGATTCCGATAAAGCTAGCGGTAACGGTAATGTTTGTGGCAATCATCATTAAGCTGCTGCGCTATTGAATGGCCTCAAGTGGCAGGAAAGGGTAGCGTTGCGATAATGAACATGGGAAAATATGAAATTCCTAAATTTGTAATCTAAACTAACAAATAATTGAGGCTTGTCGCTGTGCGCTTTGAAGTACTTTTCGCACGAAAATAAATACCGAAAGTCACGCACAAAATTTGCCCATGTATTCGGCGCTAAGCTTATTTGCAGACACAACATATTGTTGCATTCGAAATTGTTAATGCACGTGGTATGTTTTTGAATATATGATGCTGAACAATGAAATAAATATTGCATGGCAATTAATTATTTGAGAATTTTGGCATTATGCCACGTACAATAAACAGCGGCAAATGGAATTCCTTTGTTTACACGGCAAGTTCATTGCACACATACAAACATTTCTACATATTATATAAGCGCTAAAAATTAGCCATTGCAATTTGCATTATAATCAATTGTTTCTTTCACATTTTTTGTAATGATTTGTTATGCAATTTCAAGTGTAATAAATATGATTGGACAATAATATAATTTTACTTGATAATTTTTGTTGTTGTTTTTTAATATACACAAATAATATTTTAAAACATTATTTATTGAGCTCAATATGAGCTAGATGTTCATTTATTTATGTTAGTTTTACTATGTGTTTTACTGTTATATGACATTGCATCTGTTGAATGTAGCTGTTTTAATTTAATTTAATTACATATAAGAGTAAAAACAGTTCCATGAACCGGTTGAGAGTAACGAGGTGATACTATTACTCTGGCCTTTCACAGTAGTGAATATTTAGAAGTATTTTCTTTGGGTTTCGGTTTGTCATAAAGGGTTGGGCAGTTGTAGACCGGTCTTTTGTGATACCAAAAGGACAAAGTATGACTATTTTCTATTCAAGTTAGCCATATGGATAACTGAAGGTAAGATGTCTCGATCTTGGTCCTACATAGGATTCTACCTAGCTTTCCGGCTAAATGCTTCACCCCACCGAATGGCTGTTCAATGGATAATAATCGGTTAGAACCTCTACAATTAGGACCAGAAGAATTTTGGGGCAAGTGGTGATGGTTGACCAGCGCAAAGATTTGTTGACTCATTTTCAAGCTTTTGTTCATTAAGTAAATCCACAGTTAATCTAGCTGAGTGTCTGTTACAACAACAATACTGAGGTCACGATTTGTAATTAGTTTTGTATTATTATCGATGGAGTGTTTATTACTGATTGGTAGCGGCGGACTGAGAATAAGTATATATATTTGGATGAGCAACCCTTTATTTATGATCAGTGCGATTGTTTTATGAGCTGCGATTTGAAGGTATGAACCAGCATGCTGCTTTTTTCTAGATATGTTATGGATGGGCATGCATTTGGCCTTTCTGAATAACTATTTCAGTGCAGATTTCATGTTAGAGTATTTGGTTGTGTAATCATATGGTCACTGGGTAAGCAGTTCAAACAGAGCATGTATGATCACTTTGTCTGACTTTCATAGTCTTTAGACAAAGTTTAATGATTTAAAGGCCATAACCTTTTAAAGTCGATTTCTCTATTTTTGTTATTTTGGGCAAATTTTATATTTACACCTCTTTCCTATTTCCTATTTCACGCCATGAAATTCCTGCAATTACACATCAAAAGTCCGATAGCTTGGCTTGGTTTGGCCAGCCCGTTAAAGCCTGGCAAGGTCTCTGCTTTTAACGTTTTCACACTCAATTTTTAGCATTTAACATACCCAAGGCACGATGTAGCAATTGCTATGCACCGCAATCATGTTGTTACCACACAAGGCCCACACAAACAGACGATCACACGTGCATGAGGGATTCCTCGAATGAACGTTGAAAGAAAACCCCATGCCACAGAGCCTTCCAACGAGAAAGAGTTGTTGTAGGTAATCATTTCATTATAAATTTGCGCTCATTTTACTACTAACAAAACTTATAAAAATTGCAGCAGTGGCAGCACACACACACACACATACACACACCAGCGGGCGCGTATCATTTACATGCCACATTATACTCGTTGGTGCAATTTATTTACCGTAACGCGAGCGCTTTTCTCCTTACAGCTCTATTTCACTTCCTTCGCTCACACCTTCACCCCTGCCCCCCCCCCCGTCTACCGTTCGGCAGCTGCGTCGCTTGGTCTCCTCCTTTTCTTAACTTGGGTCTTGCAATCCTTAGGGCTGAATTTCGCGCGAATTGCATGGAATCGATAATTTATTAAAGGTGATTACGGTTGCGGCCTGTTTGCGTGTTGGGCCAATTTGACGGCGGCATAGTGCAGCCGCAGCGAGCGGGCACCTGGGCTACAAGGTGCCTGAAAAATGGGTAATCATGAATTGTGTGGTGATTGTAAACTATAGTTACCGAGTTCACACCAACACACACATACACACGCGCACATGTGTGTCGTTTGTGTACATTGCACGTATTTACATATGAACAGTTAGTATTTATTGGCCTGTTGGTCGGCGTTTGTTTGAACAAATTTCAATTGGCGAACTGCCAGAACCAGCTTTGCGCCACAAGCGCTAATTGATAACGAGCTGGCGAGGAGTTGGTTGGGCTTTTGGGCTGATTTTCGGGTATATTAAGTTATTACTCGAAATGAAATTGCTAGCGTTGTGTCAAGCTAATTTTGCAAGGAATCGGGTACGATTTATTAGCCGCAATTGTTGAAATTGAAATGCGGAAATTAGCCAAGACGCCCTTGGACATGGCATTTTCTTTTTTAATTTTCACTCGCATTTCTGTTAGCAGTTTTGTATAAATTATTTTTATTTCTCATGTATAATGCATATAAATACCTAAGAATTTCTTCTTGAATCTGCTCAGAGTGGTTTGGACCCTTATTAAATCGATGAGAAATTATTGTGGGACCAAAAGTAAGATATATCCTACTTCCACTGGAATTTGTAAAAGCATATTTAAATTCAGGTTGTTATGAACCTTTTCCTGGGAAGTAATTGTGAAAGGTTTATTTCTAGCCTAGTTTATAGAGCGGCTCTAATTCAAGAAAGAGTTGTATTCTATCCTTTTATAAGCTACCTGCTGCTCATATACTGAGCTCTTCTAGTAGTTTTTTCAGCAAACCTCTTATTTAGCTATATTCGGAGAAAGTTTCATGATTTGGTTGAGTCCTTTATGAGTCCGCCATTTCCCGCGAGGCTTGTTCGGTTAGTTTAGTTTCTTCTCTTCAAATTTTGACATAAGACGGAGTCCTGGTAAACTTTTTATTTTAAAATATTAAAAATATTTGAAAGTTGTCTCAAAAGCCATTATTTTCGACAAGAATCAGAAGTCAACCAAAATTTTTAGATCACTCGAAGGCTATGTATATTAAATAAGAAATTTTGGTTCGCCGACTAATGAAAAATGGGATTAACGAATTATGGTGGTTATTGTTATTGTATTGCTGTTCTAGCAGTGTAAGATATTTCCGGGGTAGTTCTCATGAATGCGGGTCCACTAGTTTTCTGGTCTGGTCTGGTCGAGCAAAAACTAAGTCCAATCCCAAACCCATCCCCATTTCCCTCTCATATTCCTTCCACCTTTCCAACAATATTTTACATATGTATTTCTCACTTTTTGTGTGCATTTATTTTAGAATCAATCGAATTCAGCTAATTGAATCTGCCCATACCCAGTCCAAATTCCGTTCATTTTAACAACGAGTCCATTAAAATGTAGAAACACTCGTTCATCTATGGAAAGAGTGAAATATAACAGCTGTCTAAGCGTGCCTCCACATTCATATATGTTAGCACATATTTACTTGCCCTAAAATCGCTTAATTTACTGTTTCTCTGCTGATTTGTATCATTTTTGACGTTCCAATCCATTTGTCAGATTTTCCCAACTGTCAGTTGAGATACAAACTCGAGTCTCTAATATAAAGAGCTACACATATATTATATATACATGTACCCCCTCCCGGTCTAACTTTTGCATGCAAGCAATTATTTTTCGCCGACGATTTTATTTACATCCGTAAAGCTTACATCCGTGGAGCTTTAAGTAGAGATGAAATGCAAGAAAAACGAAACATTGGCAAATACAAAGGGGGAGTGGATAAATTGATTCTACCTACATACCACTGTATGTATGTACACCTGGTTAAGCTGAATCCTCGAAGCTCTGCCATGTATGTATGAAGTAAACCTTCGCAAATACAAGTACTAAGTGAGTGCTGCTAGTCACTTGCCATGTGCTTAGCGATATACTAATGAATAGTACACATGCACATACACATACCCACACTCACACATATGCACATATGCACATAAACAAGTATACATGCATGCACTAATAAATTTGCACACGAGCTGCATGCCGATTGATCGCCATTCCATATCTGTCCGTCTGTTGTATGCGCTAATAATGCTTCACTCGACACCTTGCCACACTTGCGAATGCATCTTATCAGCAGAATCATCCGGACAGCATATGTGCAAATACATAGAAGCACTTTCATATGGATAAATTACTTACTTAGCAACAGCAACGAAGCATTAAGAAGCGCAAAGCAGCAGTAACGGTAGCAGATGCACAGTTAGAGCAACTGCAACTGCAATAGCTATAGCAATGCTATCATTATTAACTGTTACTAACAACAGAATATGCAGCATCTTTCCTCCACTTTGTGGCAGCGTCACACAGTCGTCAGTGCAATCAAATTCAGGCGCTCAACTTTTGTTGCTGCAACATTGTTACAGCGATGCCGGTTTTGTTGTATGAACATACAATACAACCATGTATATC
Source organism: Bactrocera minax (assembly GCA_021498325.1). NCBI lineage: Eukaryota > Metazoa > Arthropoda > Insecta > Diptera > Tephritidae > Bactrocera > Bactrocera minax. The sequence continues at coordinate 101,940 of JAKEEE010000025.1, forward strand.
TGTGAGAGCTTTTTAGAAAATTACTTCATCAGCCCTGGCACCCTTCCGGTACTTCGGTTCGTGTGTCCTCACTTTGTGGCAAGACTTCCTTCTACTTTCATTTGGCCATTTCCCATTTCCCATTTTTTGCAATTCCCACATTTTCACATTTTCACAATTTCTACATTTCCATTCGTCAAGAGGTTTAATCACATAATACGTTGCCGTATCATTGCCTCCGGAGTGTAAGATAATCTTTTCAATGTTTTCATTTCAACCTTCAGGTGTGAATGCATCAATAACACAAATGAAAAATTCGTTCATTCGGCTAATGTTTTTTTGCTACTTTGTTGTTGTTGTTGTTCTTTTCGCTTTGTTCCACATCTGATAATTGCTACTTTTTCCATGTTTTTTTTGTTTTTTTTTGGTTTATTCTTCTCAATTATGAATTTGCATTGAAAGCTAATCAGTGCTGATGTCTTGAGGCACACACTCATACATACACATATATTTGCGCTTTTACATATTTCTTTACTAATAACCTTCGTTCTGAATTTCCGAAAAAATTTGAGCCATTAAATTATTTAATTTCGCAAATTTAGATAAATTAAGACCTCGAACTATTTCAATTAACGATGACGAAACTCTTCAGGGTTGACATATTGACAATAATATTCGTGTTATTTGCTTCGTGAGTTTATTAATTACATGAGAAACGGATTTCCGGAATTCCCCGCTCGCCTAGGTTTTTGCTTTCTGGCTGCGCTTATTAGTGGCACTCAACTCTTCGAAATCAACAAAACCAATCTGATCTCATCGAGTTTTCTCACCAACCAAGTGGTTTGATTTTAAAGTGACCACACGTCAGAGTATTAATAACATTTTTAGCGATTTCTGCTTCAACTATCTAACATCTTTGCACTGCTCAACGTTATCGACTTTATAGCTTTAGTGTCTTTCTTAACTTCCCGAGCATTAACATTGTAGTAAAAGTGTGCCTGTCGACTTGAAGTTGTATGCGATTCAACTTTTCATTGCACTTGACAAATTTATTTACGAAAATTCAAAGCCAACCGCGCCACATTAAAGGTAAACTTTCATTCAAAAACACACATTCACACAGATTTGCCACATAGTGGTTAAAGTGAAACTTTCGCTTCGCAAATAAAAACCTGTTGAGCTTGTTGCTGGAGGAATTTGCAAAAACTTTGACAACTGATTTCACAACGCTCAAGTAATTAAAGTGGACGTCAGAAATTCGAGTAGTAAAAATTCAAATTTCATATTCATTTACATTTGAAGTTGAAGTTGCAGCTGACTAACCCAAGAGTACTTGGCAAATAACGGTGCTCGAATGTGTATTGGTGCATGCAAAACTTGCATTTCAACTCAGAATTAATTTGAACAAAACGTCAATTCCCTCAGCCAACTGAAAACTGGCACACACACCCCCGGGTGCAAAAGCACTCTGACTTAGAAGGATGGTGAAGCAGTGAGACGAAGCCAAATGAAATGCTAAACACAAGCAAACAAATGTACAAACAACTCGAATGAAAAGCTGCCTGTCGACCACAGCAAGTTTCCCTCCGCCGCCGATGTTGCCACAACAAAACGGCCAGTAAGTAATGTTAGAGGTGGAATCCCTTGCCGGGTAGTGCAAGGGATTGCAGTTGGCTTCGTAGTTGGAGCGCTCCAAACTATGTATGCGCAATAACGTCAAATCCGGTAAGTAGACGGTAAAACTTCGGCACTAAGCAAATTGTAAAAGTGCATTTCGCCAGCAAATCCACTAGAAATACACAGCAGCAACAATAACAACAGACAACAGCAGCTATGGCAGCGAATTACTTTGAAAAGCACTATTGCAACAGTTTTCGAATGTGTGCAGTCGGAACTCCGCAGCAACGTAGAATGTTGCAAAGCATACAAACAGGCGTAAAAACACGCATATGTGTACAACGTAAACGAACTCAGACTCCAACACACACTCGTAGGATTGTGGGAGTACACGCGGGCACACAAACTCTGAGTCACTTATGCCATTAGAGAAGTTTTGCATGTATGTGCTGTTGTGTGTGTGTTGGCAATATTTGTGAATTTTGTGGTGGGTATGCAGGCGCCGCCACCACTTGATAGACACTTTGATGGACAGCTATAGCGGAATAGTAGCGCAAACCAAAAGAACGATCGACCAACCGGCATACTCATCGAAAACATAAATAAACGGTGTTTCAAAAAGTGCAAGTCAGGGTTGAAACGAAATTTTGTTGCAACTTGTGCTGCTGTAAGGCTCTGAGAGCTGATTACTGCTCTCATTTTTTGATTTTCTGAGCCAGTTAGATCTCCACCTGTTGCAGACTCAAATCTCAAGCTGTTTACGATTTGCACGTTCTGTTTAGAAGTCGTAACAAGATTTTGACTAGTCTAAACCGAGGAACCCTGCACTAATCTATGGCAATTGCAAGGCTCCAGCCTGTGAGCTCGCCTGTTCTCAACCCCATAGCAAGTCAGTGCAGTGGCAGTCCAGGCGTGAACTAGCACCGCAAATACCACAAAAGTGTTTATTAATATTTTGAAAAGCGCTCACGAACTCCAACGCGTCATTCAGGCTAGACAGACGCACATCAAACGCACATGGCCTCAGCTAGTTTCACACTCGCATACTTGAGCTTGGATAACTTTGTGTGGACTATGTGGTGGCGTGTGGGGAAAATGCAACAATGTGGTGTTGCCACATGTTAGTGTATTTATGTGCACAATGCAATTATTTTATGCCATCCATTTATGCAATTATTTTCCAGCCAAGCCACAAATTACATTAGAAATTCTTCACTGTTTTGGAGTATAATTGAGGAAAACTTTTATTTAAACTTTTATTGTTGTTTACGGTATTGTTGCTGTGGTAATATGATCGCATTTTTGAAATTTTAGTTGTTTGATGTTCGTATTTTTCCAATTATTTGTCCAACGCATGTGTCAAAAGAAAAAAAAAAAGGAAACGAGAAAATCACTGTGCAATATATCCGAATTTAGAGCCATTACCTGAGAGAAATCTTTCCATTTGTTTGGTTTTGATGTATCCAAGTAGCTTAATAGGATTTTCTGCTCCATGTGAATCAACTGGGGAGAGACTCTGTATGATAAGCCTATTAGAAACATGGGAGGTCGGCCCTTGTGGAACGAAAGAAACATTGAACGGGTATCAACTATACCAACACCGACGCTTTTTACAAGGGAGGGAACATGTTTCTCTACCTGTTGTGTGGTGCAGGGTTTAGTGATAGTCTTCGTATACGTCTGCTTTCAAAATCAAAATGGGATTCATCGAAAAGAAGGTGTTCCTATTGATCATGAAATCTGGACCATTCGAGTTTTTTATGTTAACTAGAAGCCAAGAATGAAGAACGTGTCCTTAGAATGCTGAAGATGCACATATAGATGAGGAGGAACTCCAATCAAAAGATGGTATGGATAAATATGGTATAAAATGAAGACGAGTTTTGGAAGGTCTTCTTTGATGGATTGATATGGCGTCGTGGATCGATGAAGAGATCTTCTCATTTCATTTTCAGTTCACGGCTGGGATGACTCATCTAACCCGCTTCATAGTTTTATTCAAGGTTGGATACTGACAGGCTATTAAAAATATCTTTTAGAGAAGATCTTTCGGTTGATGTCTTTCTTGATATACACCAAGTAAGTTCTTCTATGATCATCGAAATTCTATCATCAACGTGATCGATTCTCAGTTCACGATGAGTTGAGCCCAAAGTAAAAGTTGGAATAAAAGGGAGGTAGGGCTAAATCGATTAACACTTGGGAAGTTCGAATGCTTTCAGAAACACTTTTGAGTCCACGCGAGGTCATCGTAACACTCTGTTGAAAGGATGAAGTCAGCTAGACCATCGCAAATATGGAAGGCTTCGAATTTTATTGCGACCTTGAGTATTTAATTTATTTGAATTTCTTCTATCTATGCAACAATGTGAACAAGGTGTTGTAAGTTATATTTTGGAAAATACGATAGCATGGCATTTTGTGCCTAATTTACGGCCCACTGGCAAATAGAGCTTGTTTGCTCAAATATGTCGAGATTCGGCAATCTTATTCATTAAATACTTGTATGTCGGGTATGTGAACAATGATCGCACATAGTGTTTTACTGTATTAATAACAAAAAGCTTGTTAAATATTTTATGCAGTCCTGGTGTTGCAAGTTCCACCTACAATACCATAGTCGAAATCTGATACACCGACTCTGTGGGTACGAACGTACGTATGTATGTGTATGTGTGTGTAATAAATGGTTATATTTATGTGTTTATTTGTATGCCATTCGACAATTTATTAAGATTCCAACTGCATTGAACACCGACGTCACCGTCGCTGCCACTGCGAATGGGTTACCTTCATATATTATGCTTATTTGTTTGTATGTATGCGACTATAGGTTTGTTGTTTTGTTTATTTCTGCCACTTTAGTGAGTTGCACAGTGCTGTTAGGCTAGTGGCTTACAACATGATCACCGACAACTATCAGCCTTTTACGTAGCTATATGTGTGTGTATATGAGCACATGTATTGGCTTCATTGTCGGACAATATTAGCAACAGAAGCAGCGGCGGCAACAGTACCTAGCGCACAATGCGCATCGACGGCGCCACATTGCCATATTACCAGCGTTGGATTGGAGATGCTCATAAATTGTGTGGCCGAGTCGAGTGTATGTAACTGGAACAGAGCCACTTCAACCGAACCGAACGGCATAGCCGGCCAGCGGGCACGCAAGCTGGCAGGCAAACAACTAACGGTGCTGTCTCTATCTGAAAGTAGGCACTGAGGGGGCCTGACGGACGCTCAGCACGGTATACATGTAGTACAACAAAGTTACATGACACTTTTACAAGTTTGCAACATGTGTACCGCTTCGAAGTATGAGCCAGCTAAACTAGGCCTAATAGAGTTTGCGCTGAAATCAGAGGGTTGGCGTGAGGGAGATGAGGTTGTATGGAAATAGGAGAATAAGGTGGAGCCGAGAACGGCATTTGCCAAGTTTAGATGGATGGTTATATGGTCTTGCCTATTTTGAAATTTATGTGCGCATGTAAATATCATAAAGCTTTATACACATATATAGTATCTATATAGTACATATGTGCAATGAATATACGATGGGACAATCCAATTTGTTGTTCATTTAATATTTGAAAAATTAAAATCATTAATTTTCAAGTGGAATATTCAGCTGGCCCGTGTAGTGGGTGCTGCAGACTTAGAACTTATACAAGGCAACTAAATGCGAACACACTTCCAGCGTGCAGTGCCACTCGAGATGCCGGCCAAAGATAAGCAGGCAGCCGAGCAAGCATACGACATGAATTTCAAACATGCAAAACAGCACTAAGTCGCAAATACACTAACGCCAACATTGGAAAAATCATAATATTCTAACTCTAAGCCACCTACACATACACAGACGCACACGTATAATTTCGTCTTGTGCAAAGTTTGCACACAACTAACAACTGTCCGTAATATTTTCCTATCAATATGTCGTATATCATCATAGGGATCACAAATATTTCACAAGGCTTGGCGAAAATGTTGGCTCACATAAATTGTGCTTTGGGCATTACCCTACCGGCTCGCTCTCCATCAACCAACCTCGCATTCACTCACCATCTCGCCATGCGACAATCGAACAAGCACAATTTGTTGAACAGTTTTTGTATAGCATATTGCCAAAATGGCAAGCTATGAACTAATGCTATTCCATAATTTATACACCAACACACACCAACACACACACACACACACCAACACACACACACACACCAACACACACACACACATCAACACATACACATATATATTTAAGCAGTGATAAGGGCAGGCAATATTGCTTTACCCGAGCTTTAAATCGACACACCCACGCTGTCTGACGTGGCCTCCTACTGCAGCCAGCCAGCACACGGCTGTTGTCATACGGCATAGCATGACGTAGTCGCCGCCACTGTTAGGCAGCCGTTGAACCGTATTGCCGTTGAATGTGCCACATTGCTTGCGCACACACAAGAGCCCTGCATAAGCGTGTCGCCTTAAAACTCTCAACCCTGCCACCTTTTCTGCCGCTTCCACATCTGGTGGAACTTCTATAAAATTTTCTATGCATTTTCCGCCACATTTTACGGGCACTAGCTATTACCTCCTTTTCGTTGTCTCACGTTCGCCCTTTTCATTTGGGTCGCTGCCAAGTAGAGTTTATTTTCCAGTCCGATAACTTCATCGTTGCAATAAACATTTTATTTCTTCATTGTAAAAAAATATCAGAAATACGTAAAATTGGTGCCAGAATTTATAGTATTGGTATACGTTTGCATAGGGGCACGGGCATTGAGGTCTACACGTATATGTTTATTTATTTCATGAACTCGCAAAAGATACTGTCAATTGTTCTTACATTTATTTCTTTGCAATTTTTATTCTTTCCTCTATTTTATATTTTATTTTTACGTTTACGCACTCGCAAATCGTGGAAATGCATTTAGTTATGTTGTCTGAATTTAACGGTCGAATTGGTGGCCACTTTGAGCTGTTTATGGTCGGGTGTTGGAATTTGGTGTGTTTAGAAGGGTTAGTATTAGTTGCAAGTGGTGTGTGTATTCTAAGTAACTGTGCAAACGTGTTTATATACATTGCGGAAATGGTGAACACTAAAAAGTAAATGATTTCCTAAATTTACATACCCCACAGTGCTCGACATTCGGGTCAGCAATCTTAAAGTTCGGTTAAGTGGCACTGGTCGGCTAATAAGTGGTCTCAGAAATCGATAAAATGAGAAATAATATTTTGTTGAGAACTCAAGTATTTTTGCGGCATATTCGTTGGTCTTCTCTGTTTTTTTTTTTGGTACAACTTTAAAGAAAGGAACTGCCCAAATGTTACTACACATCTCGTTACGATATTGAAAATTTATGTCCGCTTAACTAGAGCTCCTTCCATAAGTCTAGATATTTTGATTTCATATCCATTATTAAAATTTGAAAATTGTGAAAAAATTTTACACTTTACATAACCTCAAGATCATTTTTTAATTATCAGTGAGATTATTTGATTATCAGTGTGAAATCGAGATAAGTCTATCTCAAGTTGATATATGTATGTCAAATCAAGTTTGTAATTAATATCACAGTCAAGAAATAAACTGTATGCAGTATATGAGTAATTCGGTCCACAATAAGTAAAGTCAAATAGTTATTTACGCGCGTTTATTCGTGCCATATTTAAATTTATATTGAAATGTGTTGGCAATTGTCTTAAAACTTGCAGTGCAAGTTGCTTCTCTGACACCAGCTGCAGTTCCATTTCGCTAGTACAGTGTGCCTGTAAATGCCGTTGTGTTAGACAGTTTTTTCATCGAAGACTTGTCCTAGAAACACATAAATTTTGCATAACTGCATTCTGGTGCGTCGTACTCTTTGCCATAGTTTTTTGTCTGTTCTACTCTTTTTGGGTTCAGCACAACAGCTACAGCAGACTTTATTAAGAATTCACTAACAGTACTTTAGCGCTATCTTTTCTTTATGCTAGCAGCTGTCGCTTCCTGTGCCACAACCGCTCTGCCGTACTCTCTCTCCTGCTCATTGCACTAGCTTCCGTTCGCGCCTCGTTTGCAGAGATCGCCTTCGCATTAGTTTTTCATTTATGGCTCGCAGCCATCTGCGCGTCCATTTATTTCATTCACACTATCACTGCCAGCCAAAATTTAACAAAATCATGCTGCAACGACTGCAGCGTCCTCTTCCTCTTTTCGTTACGTTCTTTCAATTTGTTTGCGGCAAAGTTTTGCATGGAAGTTTGTGCCAATGTACTTCGCTTCTTCCAGCTACATGACAACATTTCATTTTGATTTATAGCATTTGACCATCAAAATTGGCAAGACGCGTTCGGCCTATGCCATGCAAACAGACAAAAATCAAAACGGTCAGTCGGGAATCTACCAAGCGCCTAACCAGCCGACAATGCCATCTAATCATCCCGCTAGCGGCGCCAACAAAACCAACACTCGCCAACATTCATAACTCAGCGCTTTTCAAACAAATTTTCTGCTTTTCCCGACATTTTCTCCATACCCCGCATTTTCCCTGCAGGCATAGAGGAAATTTGCGCGTCACTACGAATCTGTCGATAGAAGTGTAAAGTCGTAAAATAGTTGCCAACTTAAAAGCAAAAAAGTGAAAACAAGCACCGAGGAGCATGCAATGGAGCGCCAAAAGGCGTCGTGCAGATACACGCCGTATAAAGGCTCATATATAAATTTAATTTTACCGTAAAATATTCGCCTTCCTTTCACACTTCATATCGGTACTTTGACTTAAGGTGGTGCTAGTTCATTGTCGGCTTTGCAGGCCTACAATTTTTACACTCAATTTCAATATCATAAATCTCCGGCATACCAAAGAATTGGTTACTTGTTGTTTTACTGATATTGTTGCAAATTTATTGCCTTCCAGTGTGCCGATGGAATTTGTCGTAAATATTTTTGGCTTGTGCGTGTATGGCGAAGACTGTCTATTCGTCTGAGAAAGAAGATGGGAGTAATGCAGGAAAGCTAGTAATCATTATTAGCAATAAACCTATTAAGGTATACTACTTTTGTTAAAATATAAATAAATCTATTAATAAAACTTATTAATTTATTAAGCACTGATTCAAATGCGAATGCGGAAACTAAAGAGCAATAGCGGAAATGTCAACGAAAGTAAGTCAGTGGAACAGGGTTGTAATCTTGTAACAAAATATTTTGGGTTCGAACATTTTTTTTCTTATATATTTATTTGAAATCTTTTTTATTGGGTTAAATACTTTAATTTTGAAAATATATTCTTATGCATTATTTATTGAGAACTTATGCGAATATCGCGATAGTTTGCTTATGTTATATTAAGTTAAGCTGGTGATATGTAAATCGGTGCAAGTACTCGTAGTATAATAATTTTTCTCTTCATGAAAATCTGTTACTAAATGCTTTTCTTCATTTTCGAAATTAGTGGTATCTAAATAATGCATAAACCATTCAAAGTTAGCTAAGACCACAACCAAATAATAATTAGGGTTTTTGGCGCAGCTTATGCGTCTCCGGCAATTGTCAGTTCTTTGCCGCAATTTAAACATCTTCTGTACTGTTCCGCTACTCTAGTGAAACAATTTATGAAACGTGTGCCAAAGACGCGTGCTTCATTGAAAATTGGCGAAATGTGTAATATGTGAAATCATATTTTAAATGTTAATTTGAGTGTGTAACCGCCACTTCCCGCGCAGATTTATTCTGCCGTTTACTAAAATGTATGTGCTACATAAATTTTAAAAGTAATTATGGGTTTTTAGAAAAGGAATTTTATATATTTTATCTCTGATTCAATCTGCTGAATAGTTATAAATAAAACCATTTATAGGCCTGCTCTTATTATTTATGCAACATGAACCAGATTCGGTGAATTTTCAGAATATAAGATGGCCTAGTTGGTGTACACCGATAGGCATATAGATATACGTCTGTATGTATGATGCACGTTCATGCTACAAATTTAATCGAATTACTCTATCTATCTGCTACAATTTTGTCGTCACATTAATCATGCTGTCACCACTGCGCCTTCATCCCTCTGACACTAAGCTAAATATGCATTGAAGTGGGTTTGCACTTTTCCAGCACTATTCAAATTTACATGCTTCGAATGACTACACCATTGCACTCGTTGACGAGCAATTAATTTCTTAGTGTATGCAATTTGCATGATATTAATATTGAACTTTAGTGAGTAGAAAAAAGAGAAGAATTTTAAGCACTAGAAGAGTCACTTTTGACAGCCAACCGCGTTGATATAAAGCGCTAACAAGCAGGCGCGAAAAAAATAAACATCCGCGACTGTAAGAGGTAATGATTGCTTTGACAGCCAAGGTGGCGAAAATGCCCTAAGGCAAAAGTGACACTTGCACTTGTTTGAGTGACAAATGACACACATTTACACAGCAGTTCTGTTGGTCACCATTGCGGCAAAGCTACCAATGAGGTTGTTGCGTTGCTGGTTCCGCATGGTTGTTGCTGTTAGGGGCGGGCGGCGCGAATGGTGTGCTGTGATAGCTATCGAAACGATGTTGACTGACTGCACCATGCGTGGCACAATATCACTGATGTACTACAGTTATAGAGAGACACTAACATACACACAAATATACAAACGGACGGCCGCAAGTGTTGCCTCAAGTAGTCAGTTTGTTGGTGTTGCGCAGGCTTGTTGCGCAGGCTTGTTGCTTTGGTGCTGGCTTGGCTCATAATAATACCTCAATGGCGTCTACACCTTCACTGACGGCACTCGCTGTCATTTTTGCTTATCATCATCAGCCAGACACGACAACCGCTCATTTATTGTTGCTGTAATTGTCACGATAACCATAACAACAACAAGGAAACAACAGTGTACAACTAAATAGCGTTAACTGGTGTCACTACATACAGCTACAACAATAACAAGTGCACAGTAGTAGATAGTAAATATGGCTCAGCGTAGTGCCAGCACAGTTAAATGAAGCCATGGCGGGCCATGATGGCGCGGCGAGCCACACCATGCCACATACCACTAGCGTGTATTTGAGCGGAATCACGCCCATTTATCAATTGCGGCAAGGAGCGCCCCAGTGCCAGCACAAAGCCATTGCGCGTCGCGTAGTGCCGATGCGGAGTGAGTGAAGAGCGAACGCGGTTGAGGCTAATTGCAGTTTATGCAAAAAACATCGTTAATCAACTCATTGACAGTTTGTTATTTGTTAAACAAAGTTAATGACGGTGTAGCACAGTGCCACACTCACACAACTATCTGCATAATAACGTTGGTGGAGTTTTGCCACGTCAGGCGGGACTAGGGGTGCGACACATCCGATTTCAATTGCTCGCGCTTCTCAAGGCAAAACAAATTTTTCTTATTCTTTCTCATTCTCATTCAAGTTATGTACAATTTAGCTTCGTGGTTCTCTGTTAGAGGAATGCCAGCTGGACTAACGGTAATTTAAAATGTCATCATTGGCAGCATCTTCAATATGGGCATAAGTTCGGAACAAAAAATTTTTTTTGTAATAATAATGAGCGCATGCTAATTAGTGGCAGTTAGCAATATTTTTCCTATTTTCTACGCAACTAGGCGCTGTCAAAGCGATATTAATGAGCTACCATTAGCTGCTCTTAAACTCACAATGGGTGTAGTTAATATTTACTTATGATAGACACATATATTAAAAAACCGACTGTTGTTAGTAGGAAAGTCGGTTAGTACATAATTTATTAATATTATATGAAATTCAGTTGCACTTATTTCGGTCTAAATGAAGAATGTGATGAACGACATTCATTTTGCTGGTCTTTTATTGTCAAAGAGCAAAGCCCTGCTTTTGTTATCTATTAATTTAATTAGATGTAGGAAATTCACATACACACACACACACACATGCTTATTTAGGCGATTTTTAATCGAAAACTTATACCTCAGGAACCATTAAACCCATTTCGAAATCAGTGCATAAAATTATCCTTATAATACAGTGCGAAAATGGGCGATATCAGACCATAACCACGCCTACTTTTCATGTAATCCACTTTTAAGTTCCATCTGATTCTTTCATTATAGAATATAAATCAAGCATCAACAAAGATATCCATATAAAACTTAGCAAGAATAGTGTCTTCAAGATATATATAATGGTCGAAATCGGCATAAAACTTTTCAAGCTGCCAAATACTGAATATGAGTACCCATTGCTTCTGGTTGATTTTATACCGAAAATATCAACATTTGCAGTTTTTCGCAATTTTTCAATGTCAAGATTGGTCAACACCTGAAAATATTTCACCGCCGAGAGTATGAAATGTGCGGTTACTCCCGAACTTACCCCATCCTTACTTGTTATTAAGTCAAAGCATTTTTCCGACAGTTGTTCGGTGCCACAAAATTTCTTTAACAACAATTTCACAGTACTGTTATGTTGGAAAACTATAAAATCTAATTTACAAATAATTGAACAAACAATTGTGACAGTGTGTACGAACCAGTGTTGACACAGGCACCAAAGCAAACACGACTCCAACCAAGACCAAGACAAACTCAACATTCATCTGTTGTTCTACAAAACAGCAAAGCAATAGACAGGTGAGGAACAATGGTTTAGAAAAATGCAATAGAAGCGACGAGAAGAAATTACACACTGCTGAGAAATTTCCAAGAGGAATTGCCAGCGAGCAAAGGAAATGGAAAAGCAGGTGTTTGGCTAGGTGAAGAAAGGTTGGAAAAACGGCAAAGTGATTGCAAAAGGGAATAGGGTGTTGTGCAAGTGACCAACAAATGGGTGTATAAACAAAATCAAGCTTAGCTCGTGGCAAAAGGCTGGAAAACTAAGAACGCCGCAGATCTGGCCAGTTGTGGCACTGATTGAACGGATGGGTTCCTTGTTTGCTTTACACCGAGCACACACACTTGGAGGAACTAAGAATTTGTTTTTGCCTTTGTTGCTACTGTGTGATATTTGTATAGCTTCTGTAGCAGGGTGTGGAATATTGTTGTGGTAGACCAATGGAAACACCTCAAGGAGCAGTGAAGAAAAACCAGAGCAGATAAACGAGAAATAAGGAAAATATATAGCAACCCATAAAAGAAAATGTGAAGAACATAAGGTGATGGAGCATACTTGTGGCATACGTACGGCAGTGTGTCTGTGTGCAGTGGAAGTGGAAGTGAATGTAAACTAAAGAAAAAAATAAATAAATGCTAGGCAATAAAAGTGAAGGAACAGGGCAGGAGTCAATGCTGAAGCTGATTCTCAGGCGGAAGAGAAACGCGTCAACCTGGAGCATGCAATTTTATAAAAAGGATATTCGCAACGCCGTACGACGAAATGTTAGCCTGCGGTGAGGTAAAAAGGACAATTGCTTTACAACGCTAGAGTGAATAGCAATAAGCTAGGTAACAGGCACACGTTGCCGGTGGAAATATCTGCGCGTCTGGCCATGTTGAAATAAGCCAGATGCAGAGGACCAACCGGCTGTACGGTGAACCCCACCGACTTGGCATGCAACTAGCTGTGCTGTGCTGTGTTGGGGTTGGCTTTTGTGACTTGCACGATGAATTTGCACTGCTGGCGGAATTGAATTGAATTGAATGAAAAGCTTACAATGTGAAATATGCAAACATTTGTTTTATGTGGCAACACTAACGCCCGCACTAACGCGCTCCATAGGCTGGCCTACAATGTAAACACAAACAACAACATTGGAATGTTATAATGACTCCACAGCCATTGAGTGGCACTACCGTGCAGCAGCAGTCCCCTACATTTTCGTCAGTAGCCAGACGCCATTTGTTCCAGAAATTGGACCGTTATGCGTCTAGTTGCTACGACTTCCACAGGCATTTGCGAAAATTTTGTCAAAATGTCAGTAGACGGTGCTTTTGGTGTTGAATACGGAGGGTGTTGCTGAGGTGACCGCCGCTCGGCCTTGGCAATAGTAGCCAGCTGTCAAAAGGTAAACTTGATGTCATTCAGGTATACGAAATTTTCGAAATTCACATTTTGAATGTTTCGTTTAAGCAATTTCGTTTAAGCACCGTCTCATAGTAATCGCAGCTGGAATGCTTGGAGCTGGTGCAGTGAAAAGTAAATGTTCTATAAGGTTGTAAAGTGATAATTGGAGCGTCTGGTTTAGCGCCTATTTTATTTCCTTTTAAACACCTTAAAAAGGTGTGTGAAACATTTGCCGTTAAACTCTTGATGAATACAGAGTTCGTTACTTTACCTACAATATATTAGAAGCCTCTGTCGTGTACCTGGCTCACTAAGTAGCTAACCAAGCTTAGAAACGTTCAGTAGGTCATAACGCCAAGAAAAGCTTTCGATTTGATTTAAAAAGAAAAAGTTAGTAATCTGGCGTTATTAGAGAAGAAATATCGTAGGTTCTAAAACAAATTGCATACAAAATGGGTTTATATACACTATCTCATTCTAACTTGGCACGGCGACTCCTCCCATTCCCTCCTTTTGTCACCTTTTCATATTCGAGCTGAAGTGAACTTACTAATAAAATATCATAGGCGAAGTGTTGAGAAGTTTCTTTGCTGAGCACAGTAGCCACCCCACGCGCAATCTTTGGCTTCGTGACTTAATTTTTCCCAGTGTAAATTCGCCTAACCTCAAAACCGATAGCATTGCCATTGGTAATGAAATTGTGAAATTGCTCAACATAAAAACGAATTGAAATTAAACGATCTGTAAATACAGCTATTATACGAAAAATCGGAAAGGAGGTTTTGTTACTTTGCAGCAAAGAACAAGTGCTACACCGAATGCGGATGTAATGAGAGAGTGTGTGAAAAAAGTAATTTGTATTGTTCCTACGATTGTCGAGGGCGAGCAGGGGCGCAACTGCCGTAGAGAGCATAAAAAGCAATGAACTCGGTTTGGCGCGCAGCTAATAGCAGCACCACCTAGAAAAGTAAGCAAAAAGTTGGCAATTGATAAATTGAATTAAATTTTTTATAAGCAACAATGGCAAACAATTCCAGAAGGAAGAGTAAAGAGCTTTTACAACAATAACGGCATTGTAGCAGGTAATGGTAGTAACTTTGCGTAGAACAATGGCTGCCAATAATGTTATTTAGTTAACTGTAAAAGCATTCACGCTTGCGTAGCACTAACGTTGTGGACGGCGGTGGTATGGATGAATATTTGCAAATGTTTCCACTTACACAGCCACTTTAGAATTACCGTTTTTTCAACTCTCTTGTTTTTAGCACTTTACTACTCAAACACTTTTCCACAGTTTTTCGTGCGAATGACTCGTAACCTTTACTTTTGCCACTTCATCATTCGACTTTTGACTTTGTTATTTATTTTTTTGCACTTTTCAAATATGCTTGTGTTAGAAAGTGAGCGCTGGCGCTTTTATCCTAAATCCTTTAGATACTAAAAAGGTGGAGTATATTCTAGTTTTAATGTCTAAAGGGAATATTTAACTCCAAATAATGTTTGGCTTCTTTTGCAAATAAATTTTGCTTCTATTTACTGTTTACTTACTTCGGTGGCACGTATGTTTGTATGGGGTATCACAGTCCATTCTGCCCAGCCATGTGCTAATAGGCAATGTAATTATCGAAATGCTTTTTGTTGTGGTTGTTGCAACGATTTGTAACGGTAATTATTACAAATGTGTTGCTTTAAAGATAACATCGTGCAACCTCTATGGTTAGAAGTGAGAGTGAAGGAGAGGGAGAAATGCGAATTCGCTCTGGGTTCGAAATATTTGTTTAGAAAGTTTAAGAAATATACTAAATAAATTTGATGTGCTAAACTTTTACAACCTTGCTCCACCAGATTTTGAAAGATTCTTTGCCACATGCAACAACGTGTGCCACGCTGCGCAGGTATTGTTTGGGTGCAAGTTATGATATATTGAATAATTATGTATGTATGTGTATGTAAATTGGACAAAGCACACAAAATTCGGTGATCTATCATATAAATAACAACAGATTTTGGCGTCAGCGTCAGTTGTATCGTTTTTATCATAGCTATGAAATATGCTATGAGTAAAGTCAATATAAGTGTTGTAGTGTCAGAAGAAAGAAGTCAAAAGAAGCTCTGGATTCTGGGTAATTTGTGTGTTGATTGCTTGGAATTTGACAATGGAAATTTGTAGTAAAAGTCAATACGATATGGACCAGAAAGGGAAGACGATTATGTAAAACCATTGAAATCTCCACTATGTGCTTTACATAACGGTTTTCCTGAGAAATTATTAGATAAGTAATTTTCTAGAATATCTCAACACTTTACATACTTTAGAACTATATTGCATTCCGATTTTCCCATTGAGGCCTATTTCATTTATATCTAACCGAGTATTCGTACTTAAAATAAGCTCGTAGTTAATACTTCATTATTGAAATCTTGTGGTATAATTACTCACGGTCAGGCAAAACAGAATTTTGATCGGAACATAATTGAAGAGAAGATCAGGCTTCTGTTAAGCTTCTGTCTAAGAGACACTTGCAAAGCCTTCTTTTATACTAATATGCAAGCGCGAACTTTTGCCAAGCCGATGAAATCTAAAATCTCTTTGCGGAAGTAACTAAAATGTTTAATCAGCTGACTTTCAAAATCGTTTTCTTTTCCAATAGCTTTCGCACACGCGATCTTAAGTTATCCCCCTGAGTAATCATTAAAAATATCATTTAAGCTATATCCGCCTGCCTTTAATAAACAGCTCAAACTGGTGGCGCACAATCACTCATAACTTCATATCCATATACTGGCCACATAAAGGCAAAGGCAAAACCAAGGATGATGCCTTGCCATGACCAGCGCAATTTAAACTTTCGCACTGCCAGCATAACGAATTGACATTTGGTAGACATGCCACACTCACACTTTCGACGGAAAAAGACATGCCGGCCCTAATAAACTGCGATATAAGGTACTCAAAGTGTCGGAGTTACTGGATTGCTTGGACATGCGACGAAAACACTCACTTACATAGGAGCATGATGGCTGTAGTGGTGTGGACTTTGGCACAGCGACACAATTGCAATCAAACTCCCTAAGAGCCAAATAAGCTGTAAGTTCATATATTGCTTGCCAAGCCACACACACACACATACACGCATACACACACACTCACTCATAGGTATCGTATGCATGCGAAACGTTAGCTGTTGCCGTCGTTGTGCGGTAAACACCATTTATCTGCCGAAATTGAATCAAGTTGATCCTTGAACTTAACCACACGCACACATACACGCGCATCCAGCAACGCCCGGCTCGGTGACAAACTTTAAATTGCCAAAATGAGCGCGCGTGTTGACGTGCAATAGCCGACAGCTGCCAGCCACCAGCCACCAGCCACCAGCTACCAGCTACCAGCTGATATTAGATGCTGGTAGCAAGCATCCATTCCTTTAAGGGACACCAGCGGCAGCACACATACACACACAGCGTTTACAGTTAGTTCTGCGCGCACTTCACGTGTGATCGTGTCGCATATTTTCAGTGGCAGCTCCATTTGACGGTATTGGCTAACTGCAGAAGCACAAACAAGCAACTTTTTTCAATCCTCCGCACGCCTTCTCCTCCCCGAAACTCGACCTCCGAATGCAGCTTAATGTTCGGTGTAATTCATGCATTCATTACTGGGCACCAGCTTTATGTGTGGTGAAACGATAATACAACAACACCAACTACATTGCTGGTTTCTCTCCACCAGTCGGCAATGGTCAGTGCAATCAATGTGCGGGCAATGCTGCATAACTCGGCGAGAGTGCGGCAAGGAGCAGTGAGTGCATCACATGGTTGGCTCTTGCTGCCGGCAGCTAAATCCTGGGGCTGGCTGGTACTGGTCTATGGCACCGAAGACATTCATTATGTTGACCACGACTGCATGTACGTGACATTTTGTTAACTACCGTTTGGTGACATCGGTCCCTTCCTCATACACACACATATGCGCGCGCACATGCATCAAGTATAATCGTGTGCCCTTATGATACAAATATTGCTGGTTCCAAAAATCAGGAAAAATTCATACTCATTTGTGAGCGACATTCGCTTGTCGCAAGCAATCATTGCCCAGCAACAGGGCGCCCGTTGCTGCTGGCTTGTAGCAACAATACGGTCGATGGTGCCCCGAGCTGCCTACTTTTAGTTGTTGGTAGCAGCCGAGAGATAAATGACGGTGTTGCAGTTCTAGCTGTGGGTTTGGAAATGGGACATAATGGCAAAGCAGAAATTTTTTTCAGAAAATCAATTTTTTAGTACAGTCAAGGAAGAAACTTTATTGTTGTTGCCCACTCTTAGGAGAAAGTGAGATTTAGGATCCTGAAGGGATAAAAAGAATGCCGATAAAGAGCTAGGCATTCGTTCAAAATTACTCGGTTGTCGAAAAATTTTCTCTGAGAACATTGTATGGTCCTTGAAATGAAAAATGTACCACAATTAGAAATATAATAGAATTAGGAGCTAGTACATAACAGCTGAATCTATCTGCCTTTGAGATTTGGCAACACCAGATTAATTTAGGTAAATTGAGAAAACCCAGGTTCCTAGCTACTCTCTATATTTTCACACTGACCTCACCCAAATTCAATAATTAAGCCTTCATTGCCAAAACCACAAATGAACATGTAACTGTGTATGCTTCCTTGACCGGCAATGATTTTAGCTCTCTAATTCTCAAACAACAGTGTAACAGCTATCGATATCTTCAAAGCCATAAACACCGACATCAGCACTCAGGCACGGCAGTGCTGTAAATAATGCCAATGAGGCGGCGAGGTGGACATTAGTAGGCGTCGGAAAAGTAATGAAAGAAAGGCTATGAGAAATCACGTGACACATAACTAGTAAAAAAAGCTGCCACACCAGCGGCTGCGGGCGGAACATTCTATTCTCCAAACGAACTTTATGCTAACAGCATACCTGCACACACGCATGCACACACTGGATGAAAGTCCACAAATGAACTTGTATAATTTTAAATCGAAGTAACTTGCTTGATGGCTGCCTAATCCCGGTCGCAGTCCATTACTTTACCTTGCCACTGCGCAATTTCCTGCTTAGTGGCACATATAACTGCCATATAATATTGTTATTGCCACAGTCACTGCCGCTGCAACTACACATGCAGTTGCACGCGTCTCTCCTGGCTACGTGTCGCGCATAATGATTCCAATTGCCATTTTTGGTTATG
This sequence comes from Bactrocera minax, assembly GCA_021498325.1. NCBI lineage: Eukaryota > Metazoa > Arthropoda > Insecta > Diptera > Tephritidae > Bactrocera > Bactrocera minax. Next base: position 120,703 of record JAKEEE010000025.1, read on the forward strand.
TCTGCTCAGTCGTCGCTGTTGTCGCCAACGTCCGTATATCCTCATCCCAGTCCGCTTAGCGTCTAACTACCTAAGTGGTTGGTGTTGTTGTTGTCGATTGGCGCTGTCCTCGTGTGAATGGCACGTTTATGCTGCACATATTACAATGTGCAATAAAGATGGATGGTTGCATGCCTCATGCTGCAACTTTATACATATTATGTGAGCACCTGTGTACATAGGTATGCGTGTGTGTGTGTGCACACGCATGAATATATAGTGTGCCCATATGAGTTGACGCGGTCATGCTTGTGCAACTTTGTAGTTGCTCTGTGTTTGTGTGCCGTGTGTGCGTACGTGTGTGTGGTGTATGCGGTAACTGGCGTTGACTGGTCTCCGACTGGGTCATGTCTCGCCTGTGGCAACCACTGCATGTGATTCTGATTTGACGTCTGTACGTGCCACACTCATTATGTGCCGCTGCAATGGACCTCATTTAAAGTTTTTTTTTATTGAAATTGGTACCAAACACGGGTAGGGGATTCGGATATTGGAAATTTTCAGTTAATTATAGCTGTCACGCTTTGAAAACTTTTCACCAATATTCGATGTTTGCACATATCTGCGACTCTAACTTTTCGAACTATTCTTTGACAAGAACCTTTCCACTAACCAAAATTTTGAGATATTTGTAACTACTAAGATGGAAATTTCATTCTAAATCTTATAGGGCATAGGTAAAGCCGAATACAATTTAAAGTTTCTACTTATGGTCTCGATTCAAAATAGATCGAACTGATTTTACTTACATAACGTCAGAAAAAAAGTCTAACTAATGCTAATTGGATTTCAAAACTTGCTAGCTCCTCAAAGCTAAATCCTCAAAGTTATATGGCTCAAGAGTCAACTTGTGGTGACTGCTTCCAACTTAAGCTAGAAAAGGTTTATTTACAGTGTTATAAAACGATCAAAGCAGGAACTTGCACGATATGGGAAGCATTCTGGAAAAGAGAAAGTAGCCAGGTTCTTTGAACTCGGTTCCCATCCAATACGAAATATTGGACATTGTTTCTTAATTTCACTGAGGCTGCGGTAAGAAAAATTAAATGGTAGACTCCACGGTCGAACATTTCTCGATCAGAAATAATGATGAAAGTAATCGCCTTTAAAAAATCACACTTGAGCTTATATTTGTATTTTCAATGGCTTATGGCATTAACAAATGCTATGAACTAGTGCCATCAGTTTTGCAGGCGGATGAATTCGTTTAAACAACAAATAATGTTTTAAGTTAAGGCGGCTGCGATATGACCAAAGGACTTACAGCCGACAAAGATGACTTAACTAAAACAATGCCATAACAACAAAGAAAATACAAACAATGGGTATGATGCGCAGACAATGTGCCATTTCACTAATCACTGACATAATGAAGGCGGCGCTTGGAGCCGGCTGAAAGATGGACGCGAGCCCAAAGCGACCGAAAACCGGGCGGTGGGCATTGCGGACATTGAATTTGCGCTTCCTTGATTGTTGATGGCCGGTACTGGCGGCTAAGCAACATAAATACGTATTGTGTATGCGTGTGCTGCAAATGTTTACTTACAAATGTGCGCCTTGTCGCATATACCTTCACATCTATAGCTTCAAACCGCATGAGTTGCTCGCTCTGCCGTCGAAACGTCCGAAGTGCTAAATGGCATAAAGCGGCCCATCAATTTTCGAACTAATCCCGCACTGCGTTGCATAAATCTTCATTGCGTGTGGGGAAAAGTGAGACATCGCGCAGAGCGAATCAGGGCAAACCGACTGACTGACTACAATGTCAGTAGCATAACACCGAAGGGCATACGATACTGTGCGCCGAGAAGCAATGACACTCTAAACAAATGTATTGCTGAAAGTTTGTATGCTCATATGTTTGACAGTGATAAATTCCATTGGCACGGTATTTTCGCGAGCGCCTTATGCCCGGCCTTCGCCTTCACCTTGCTTTTCACGAGGGCTTTGGGTCCACAATGTTACCGTCGAGCACCATTAGGGTTATGCAGTGTTCTTACTTACTCTTCAAGAGTGTGCGGCACCAGGCGAAACTTTAATTTATGCACTTGTGGGAGTTGCTCGTTGTTTGTCGGCAAGCAGCAGCAGCAGCAAGTTTATTTGCTTATTTTAAACCTTCCCCACGACGCGCTACAAAATTAAAATTCATGGTGTTGTACATTTTTTTTTGATTTTTTCTCTATTTCGGTTGGTTAAGGCCCTTTTTACACTTCGACAAATTATTTAGATGTGTAGTGAAATGTACCAAACTCAGTTGATTGTACCGGCTTTGCTTTGACAGCTGTTTGACAGTCATCGTGCAAATGCAAAGTGGATTCCGCGACAAACTTGTTTATTTATGGGGTGCCTGTCATGTTGACCCTAAATTACTGCTGAGCGCGAGTGCCTGAGGCGAGTGCGGAAATGGCAGCTCAGCAAATCGCAAAGGGCTTTAGAAACAAATTTGTTATTTTTTAGAATAATCGTAGCAAGGCACTTTTTATATTTTGTGCATTTTAAATCTTCATTGAAAAAATACACAAGTTTTGCCTTCGCTGTGCTCTCGTCAGCAGGTGAAATTTTTTGTTTGGTCCATGAGCATTCCTTCAAACGGTTGAAACTGTTTCACTTGATTTCTGATGTTCGACGTCGTCTAAGATTTTTTGCCACCAAAAGTTTCTTATTCACAAAAGGAACAAAATTACGTTTGCTGGAATGAAAAACCCTCATTTGCATAAGATGAACAAAAATATTCTGTATTCACGAACAACACCGCTTCAGCTCATCACTTCAATTATTTAAGCTAATTTACAGAAAGGAACACACATTTCTTCCTCTCTCTCCTACTTCCTCTCTTTTTTCTCACAGAGAAATTTTTAGTGACTTACAACGTCATTGAAATTTCAACCCACTCACAAATCGAATGCAACACTGCGACATTAAATGAAAGGCTATTTAACGCACTCATAGGGTCTTATATATGTTTGGACACTCCACTGTCAGCTGACTTTCCTGAAAATGCGATTTCGAAGATGATACACGCACTGATTGAATCGATTGCGAATGGGAAACTGAAGTACTTGCAAGTGAGAATGTCCCACGGCAATACGGGGAGAGCGGGACACAGCGGATGCAACAGCACAGGTGACAATTGGCATAAAAGGCGAATGAAAGAGAGCAGTCAAAGAGGATTGGTGACATGAATAGGCGAACCGTTAGTTTGGACAAGCAAACGAATGTACACTCCGTGTTATTGCTGATGGACAAGATAAGTGAGCCGTCACAACAACATACGAATTTGATAAAAGAAGTCAACAGAAGAAAGCAACCAGCCACAAGTTGTAGTGTTGAAGAGGCAACACTCATACACATCCTTATGTATACCATGGATGTGATGCAGGCGACCCGGACTCGTATATGTGAGTATGCAATTTGAATGACCATTTGTGCCAATCTTTTGAAGTGATTGGTTAAGTATGTGCCGCAGTGGATTCGAAAGCTGCCTCGAATGTCAGATCGAGTGATAAGATTTCGAACACCTCATCTGCGTGTTGTTGTTATAGCACCACTTTGGCACTCGCTTTGATGGCTGGTCGGTACGGCATTGCTGCGTGTTGTCATCATCAACAATAATTGCAATGCGTAGAGTGGTCAAAACGATTAGGTGTAAGCCTGTACGATGGTGTAGTTGTGTGCTTGGCAAGTTAAAAGGCTTTCAAGGTAAATTGGCATTCAGTCAATAGAGATAAGCAGTAGAAATGTGACTGAGAGTAGACTTGGTGAATATTGAAAACGATTTATTTGGATTTGGGGCACATTTACTGCGTGTCATTGAACGTTGACATTTGTATGTTGACAGCTTAATGAGCAAACTTTTAATGACACTTTGAGTTTAGACAACCGGAATAACTGTAATGGGATTTACACTTCAATGAGCGCTTCTCTCAACAATGCGAGAGAAAGTGTGTACGGTCGGAGAACTATTTTCAAAAACATACGAAGTTATGTGTCTAAATTTGAAATATAAATCGCTTGTGCGAAAAGCTATTTGTGGCTAAAGCCAATAATATTAATGGCCAACTCAAATAGGCTTGTTGTCTGACGAGTTATTCATGTTTCATTCATTTCTGCGGCGAGAAATGAATGAAACATGAATAACTCGTTAGACAACAAGCCTATTTGAGTTGGCCATTAATATTATTACAATAAATAAATGTATTGATAGAAGAGTTAATATTGTAAGCTAAAGGACGGAGTTCTAAGCGCGAAAATCATTAGAGTTAGTCCTGGTTCCGGCATTCCAAAATATGCTGCTGAAAGACGATAAGGGGTACCATGCCTGGAGTTTGGTGCTTCATTAGTTAAAATCAAAAGGTATCGAACAGCGTGCCACCGCCTCCCAAATCCGACCTTAGTGGAAGTAGGTCTGTTTCAATGTTTGCGAAAAATTTCTTTGCCTTTCTCGGGAAAACGTTGTGTTTAAATGTTTAAAGTAAAACGAAAATCTCGGAATGTTGCAAGCCATTCTCATAGATCACCTCATTCATATAACCCCACGGTACTTTCTCCGCTACACATTAAACCCACTATAGCGTTCTTTAGTATTCTTTGTGTCTCTGCAGTCTTCTAAGAATTATACGCCACTAAAATATTAAGTGCGGCTTAGAAAAATGCTGACATGCAACCCTATATATATATGCGTGCGAATAATTATATAAGCTTGTGTATATGTATATTTGTATGTGTGCCCGATGGAAAGTGACAATTAAAATGCAACAACGCGGCCGACGGCGGCCAACTAGCATGGCAGCACTTTTCGAAATCAGAAAAAACACTAAGCAGCAACAAAAATGCGCTCGCACCTACCCACAAATGGTGGAAAATAAGAAAACGTTAAAAATACTAAAATGAAATGAGTAGCGAAAAAGCAGAGCAAAGACACAAATTATGTTGGAAATCACAGGCAAAAGGAGAGAATAGATATGTGCTCGCTGAAACATTGCACCTCAGGTCCATAGACATTTCCTAAGCTGTATCCGCTTGCTGTGCGCCGCACGCCACGGCGTGCGAGCACACGACACCACTACTAAGTGGCACAAAGTGTGGCAACTCTAAGCTGTAAACTGTTGCCACTGCTACGAAGCTGCCTACGTTGGTGCGCCTATGGGCCAGATTTCATTATGTTGCAACATTTGTGTGCACTAAGTAGTCGCCATGGTATGCAGAGCAACAGGCGGCGTAGTAGTCTTTTTTTCACAGCGTTGTCGGTGTAGCCGCAGGGCTACATTTTTCTGCCATTTGTGGCACTCGTCGCACAGCATTTGTGCATCCGCTCACACACAGATATTTCGCAAAGACGTGTTAGATTCCAGGCCTCGTTGTAGTTTTCGCTTTTACTTTTTTTTCTTCTATTTTTCGTTTTTTGCCTTTCTATTATGCATCCTCTTGCGTGTATGCCCTGGCCGTCGATAAAGTGACAATGTTGTCAATGCATCAAAATGCAGCAGCAACATGCAACACTTCAATGCTGCGCTCTAACAAATCTGCTCGAGTGTTTTATGGTGAGTTTGTGCGTTCGTGTGCAAGAGTTTTCCCCAGTGCATAAGTGTGTGTGTGTGTGGGTGTGTTTAATGTTTAAAACTCACATGTTGAAAGTGGGCTGGCGCTTTGGCATTAACGCTGTTGCCGCCTCATGTGGCAGGCAACAGTTTAAGTGATGACTTTATTAAAGCCCTGTAAAATTGAGTGCTGCTACTGCAGCAAATGAAGTGTTACGCATACGAAACGTTTTATGACACTCAAGAGTTGAATGAATGCGATGCGTGAAATGCGCTGTGAATTGGGGCTTGAGAAATTAAATTTGGGAGCCACACGTACTCGCATACAAGTAGAAAAATGGGAATTGATTGAAGTTTAAATATGAGGAAATGAAAGTGAGATGTTGTTTTTATTACTTTTTCTTATTCAACTCTCTTTGAGAATTTATTTTACTTAAGTAATTAAACACTTAATATTTTACTGCATAACCCAACTTTTATTATATTTAGTTTCCGTTTCCATGGCTTTACTGCTACCGCCAAGTGCCGCTGGTGTAACAGCCTACTTCATCTCTAGTAGGCAAATCACCATGTCAACGCAAATTGAAGAGAGTAACGAAGCGAAGTAAGCCTACAGAGGAATGACAACATTGTTGTTAAGCGCCTAAAAGCATACATCGAAAATTCAGTAGGAAACCAAGTCTAATTTGCCTCACATTGCCTTACAAAAAATAGAAAAAACATAACCTACACCTTTTGGTATGTCGAGGAATTGGCTCAGATTGCTGCTTCCAGGCTTACTTTGTAGGGTAACAAGAAAGTAATACGCCCACTTGAGGATATTGTTCATTAAGTTAACACGTAAGCAAACATTTTGCCAAGTTCTTGAGATAAAAAAGCAAAAAGTGAGCAAAAACCTGACACTAACAATAAATAAACTTACAAAAAATGTGACGAGTTCTTTGTAATTAATTTGCGTTTGTGTGCGAATATTGTTTCGGGTTGTACATTCGTAACAAGGCTCCAAATTGTAGGCCTAAAGCCAAAAGATGATACGCAAATATATGAATTTTCCATACACCTGCGGACGTCTTAGCAGCTAAAAAGTGGAACTGTCATTGTTGCCAAGAGAAACTTTGCTTGTTGATGTTGGGAAATGCGCGGTGCATCTTCGTGCTATTAGAGAGATGTTTCCGACTGACGTCAGGCCAACATGCCAAGTTGTAGTGCGCAAGTAATGTGCAAACGGAATTTATTATCAGAAGATAGCACTCAGAGTACGTCTTTTTAATGTCTGACCCACACTCTGACCGCTCTTTTAGCCCTATTTCGAACTAATTATCCATAATGTTGGACAAATTTAGCCAAAGTGAGGTTAGAAAGTCCTAAGATGTGGCGCAGAGCAGTACCTTGCATGAAGACAGTACACCTGTATTAGGTACTAAGTCTAAATCATTGCCTTCCATAATGTAACGTAACGGCATGGGCGTGGGTGTGCGTGAGGTCTGCACACTTCCCGCAGGTCTGCGACCTAAACTCACTGTGACATGTTTCAGAGCAGAAGAAGGCTTAATATATATTTTTTTTAACTTCACGGTAAGAATTTATTAATATTTTTCTTAGCTCAGTTGTCAGAATCTCTACAGAACTCTACAGAATCTATACAATGTGGGAAGATGAGCTGTATTTGAAATGTATGCTTAACAAAAACACGGCTTTGACAGGAAAACACAGTGCCTTAACTATAGTAATAAAAAAAATTGCTTTCTAAAACGAAGTTGGTTGGAAAATTATGCATCGGAAACCCATCAAAATATTTAATATTCAGAAACGAAAATAAAAATATATAACATGCTAATGTTTATCAGTACATGTTTATTTCTATGTGTATATATCCCATCAGTTATACTAAAACCTTTTGAATTTTGTTGTGTTTCACGGCTCATTATACTCGCTCTGCATGTGCAACACAGCGACTAAAATTTAAGCCTTACATTTTGATAACAAAAACAAGCTCAAAACACTTACTTGTGGCAACATGATTATCAGAATACTAACAACTAGGTATATTCAATATAAATTAATTATAAAATTAGAATGCCATGCCAGTGACCCAGAGAGAATTTTTAACTATAAACTCAAGAGAAACTCAAATTAAACTCAAAATAGTTACTCTAAAGTGGATTAACTATTTGTTTTAATAAAAAGAAAACTTTCAATGAAGTCATACTAGTCTTATAACTAGAGAACTTATAACTTAGAACTGTGTAAACTTCACTTCGTTGCAGGCTTTCTTGACTTCCTTTCCATCACGGCATCCATATATTTTATATATATTTGCATAGATATGCTTTTTCGTATTAAATAAATATAATGGCTGGCATGAAAATTTGTATAACTATTTTCTAACGCATTAAATTAATTTTGATAAGCTGTGATTACGAGCATAATAGTTCATCTGCTTCGTTAGTTGCATTTCGTTGGCTGCAGTTGTGCGCTAATACTCATATACTTGTTGGAAATATATAGCACAGTTATTAGGATAATTAAACATTTTTTATATTCATTTTAACGAAGCTAATTTTTATGTTTGAAAATACATAAATTATTAAAAATATTAAAATTAGTATAAATAAATTAAAATCCTACGAATTATTTGGCTGAATTCGATACGTGGAGTATAACTACCCGAAATTGAAGAAAATAAAACGAAATTAGGTTCTTTGTCTGCATTAGAATGCAGGCTGTAGTTTAAGTGAAGTGGAACTTACACTCATTGTTTCATTTGTTGAATAAGTCACATGTGTGCACTTCTCAACCAGTTCTTACGTTTTTGATCTGGACCCGTTTTCGATAACGATTTTTCGTAGAATTTTAGCCTGAAGAAGTGTTATAGTTTTTCATAAGTGAGATAATTTCTCACATCTCAAGTCTGTTCTTTAATACCTACACCTACATTTTATTGCCTCAAATACTTAATTATTACTCGGTGAGCGGATGTAAGTGGAGTAATATAGTTACAACTTTTTATATGTTTTGTCCTCACTTCATTTAACTGTCCAGCGTTTAATCGAGATTTGCTTAAGTCGATTCACTTGTTTAACGGTATGCATAAATGTCAATCATAACAACAACAACAACTATCGTACATACTATTCCAAAGCGCACTACATATCTTGAAATGGGCACTCGGTTTGGCACCGTAGCTGACAGTGTTTTATGCGAAGAGTGATAAGTCTTCAAAATGAAGTGCTTACGGCACTTATTACCCGGTAATAACTTTGATTATTATTAGCAAGTTAAATGCGCATAAATTCCCAGCATATTGCTTGAATTATGCATGAGCAGCGGACTTAGTGCCGCGTCTTACGGAAGAGTCATGTGATACAGTGTCTAGTGCTGCTGGATCTGCGTGAGAATATTTTAAAAATGGCAGTGATGCTTGAAGATGGTAATGGTGATGGAGTAGTAAATTTTGTGAATGATAAACTGGCGGATAGTCGGCATGGTAATGTGACTACTTGTGTAATTATTACCGAAGGTCTTTATATTCAACATAAATGGAGTGCTTAATACTTTTGTATGAGTATTTATGAAGTAAAAGAGAACTGTTGCAAGTATTAAAAATATTTATTGCTTAACACGCTGAAACTCTCGATGCAGTCGAACCAAAATCACTACCTACGAACAGGGTTGCTCAAATAATACAAGCTAATATTTTCAGTTGACGACAACAACAGTTATTTCTGTATAATTTCATTAGCTTTTTTCATTCAAATTTACAGGTATACCATTTAAAATATTCTCGTTCATTCCGTGCGTCTTTCATTTTCATCTATGCGCTTACTTATTAATTTAGACCGTCAGTCAAGCGTGCCACCCGTCTTAGTTGCAATAATTGAAAATTACCACAAGCACTTTGCCAAAACGAAAATAACAACAAGCAACAAAAATGCAAACAAACTGTGCGCTTCGTGGCCAGTGAGCATTTTATAGCGATTTCATTCTTTTTATTATTTAACAATGTTGCTGGCAGCAGCAGCAAGCTGTTGTGTGTTGACACATTTTTCGCGGCGACCTGACACACTGCCGTCACACGCTAGCGCAAGAAGTGGCATTCACACTGACGTTCAATTGAAATACACAATGATTAGGAGTCGCCGCAGGTTGATGTGGCATGATTGATGTTGGCAACTTAGTTGGCAGGCATGCGCGTGTGTTTGTGCTGGCAGCGCAACTCGCTACAGTTAATGTAATTTAGCCAAATTTGGCTTGCAAAAATGATTTTATTGGTGGTTGGTATTAAGCGTCTTTATAAGTGGTGCTTTGGAAATTGTATGTGCAACATGCATTTGATTTGACAGCCGTCAACTAATAACCACTACAGCGCGTATGTAGTCGGATTGGTTGGAAAATCTGCGATGTGACCATAAAATCATTGCTTGGAATGTGGATTTGCGAAAGTAGTTGGGATTCCAATGTTTATGGTGGCTGTCACGTAGCAATTGAATTCACATTACTAAAAGCGGTTAAAAATTATGAGCAGTAACCGTTTTATGGAATTATTGCTTAATGTAAGCGGACTTTTAGTGCCCCTCTTTATTAGTTAATAAAATTGAACCATTGCGATTGAGTGGAAGATAATAGAGCTCCGCCTACTCTAAAGTAAAAGAATAGAAAACTTCGTTAAAAAAATTAAACTATATTACATTGGACTATAACGCTAACCGAAACCCCGTGGACGCATTCTCGGGATTCTAACATCATGACCACATTATTCTGTAAACGATATGCAAGTAGTCTCTCTTGGAGATTACATGTCAACAAACCACGAAAGTCAAAACAATCCACATGTTTGCCTAAAAAACTGTTTGTCACTTACTGTATAACCTCAAATTTATTTCTCATACAGAAACTTTTCTTACAACAGATCAACTGTTCCGAAATGATTTAAAAAATTCGTTCGTATTCTCTTAATTATTGTAAAATTTTCCTTTTCTACTGAATAAATGTGTTCCTCTCAATTTTATAGTTCCTTAGACCGTATTATTTCCACAATGCTTCCACTATCCACATTTAGTGGCACGTAATAAGTTTCTCCTGCAATGTTAAAAGAAACTTGAAAGGAGAAGACCTTCCACATTTTCCCTTGTTGAAGTTGAGTGTTCCTCCTCCGTTTATAGCAACACCCCATAAAATCTCAATGTAGCCCAGTTCTTTCATATATGTGTGGCTCACAATCCACATGGAAATTTACCCCCGCTTCGAAAAGGGGATGCTTACCCGCGTTGCCAACTATTTCCGCATGTGGATGGCGACTTTGTGTTCCATTACTATAAAAGTGGATTGTGTTTTATAGCAGTGGACTCCAACCCTAACCTATGACCACATTGAAAATGTTGGGATAGGGCATGGTTCTTTCACTCTTCAACTTCGAATATTTTGTATGATTCCCTATCAGATAAGAATTCGATGAGAAAAAAAGAAAATAAATGAAACTAAAAGAAGGCATTACTTATATTAGGTAATAAAAGTATGTAGATCTCAGAAAAAGAAAAACAATGTATACAATTAACTGTATATTATATTCCAACGCCAAGCAATTTCCAGCGCCACAGGAGTCTCCATTCCATACTAAACCCCTGCGCTTGTGTCTCGTCTGATTTGCAAATTGTTTTCATTTAAATGTCATTTCGGACACTAAGTTGTCATTGATCATAAAAAAGCTATTTACCTGTACCAAAGGAGTACTCCCTTATGGCGCTGTTAGTGGTGAAGCATTCGTAAAAATCGAAATCGCAACGAAAGTAATTAAATGTCACCGCGGCGTTGTTGGAAGATGTTTCACTTTAAATTTTATTTTGACATCAACGTTAAGTGCAACGCTGTGCTGTTGCCAGCAGTTAATGGCTTACGTGTTTACATGTCAACTCCACCTTTATTTGGCCGCTAAGCTTGCAGCGCGTTGAGTGTGTGGAGCGTGCACGCGAGCGTGTAATAAGGAAATCTGCAGCAAATCTGTAATGAGAAACGGTTAAATAAAACGAAATAGAAAGAAAACGAACTGCAGCAAGTGTGAAACCGATAAGGAATGCCTTTCCACCACTGATCGCGGCGCGGAGGGTGTAGCCGCAACTGGAATCAGCTAAATGGGCAACACCCCATGCCATGCAACAAAACGCGGCGCGCTGACACGAATGCCACACTGCGTACACCAGTGATTTGTGTTTTTGCACCTACGATTCCAGCCAGAAAACGCACCGGCACCGGCACCGGCACCGGCACCGGCACCGGCAGCAACAACAACTATACGCCTGCGCTTGCGCCTGAAAATTTCGTGGGCAGCTGCTGTTTTCAGTGTGTTTTTTTTTCTTTTTTGTGTTGTTGCCATCAATGGAAATGGCGTTGGTAGCTTGAAATTATTATTGCAACGCATAAAATCGTATAATAATTTTCACACTTTCTTGCATTCTTCCTGGCGCACTCGGTGTGCACTGTGTCGCATGCGGCATGCAGCTTGTAATCTTCTGCTTCGTTAAATGGAAATTGGCGAAGAAATGTTACATAACACCGAGGCGAAGGCAATATGCCGTATTTGAGGGAAGTTGCCGGATCGCGGGTGTTGAGAGGCCCGGAGTGCGAATTGAAATGAAAATTAGCGAAAAGTTCGGGTCGGCGCGTACACAACATTGCTGTGTTGCTGTGTTGCTCTGGCGCATTTCGCATTTCGCTGATGTTGATTGCCTTTTCGTCACCATTCCATCGTCAGTGTGTGCGTATGTGCACTCGGCGCCAACGCTTGGCAGGAAACACCTCATTAAGGGTATTAATGTGCGCAAAATTTGCATGTCCAATCTACATACTCTTTAAATGAGTACTGTCTAGTTGGACTTGAGTGCTAAGTATTTTTTCAATGTTAAAGAATTTTTATTTGATGCAATTACATAAAAATATACCAGTATACTATGCTATTTACGCCAATAAAATTGCTTTCGTTTATATATAGGATCGAATGAAAAAGACAAATATTCGGCACTCGCTGGCATTTCGTATATAATAAGATAGTCCTACATGCTTTGAAATATACAGCATTATCTATTATGAGCGAGATTAGGTTCTACGAAAGTGAAAATCCAATCATAGTGCCCACAAGTTTCAACTGAAGGAATATTTGATGACGCAAGAAAGTATCTGTTAATCCAAATTGAAACCCCTTTCCTAGACGCGCACTAATTTGGAAGCAGCTGAGTTCCCTAAGAAAGCCAATATTTTCCTCTATTTTCACCTACCAAGGACGGACAACAAAGAACAATACAAAGCATATACCATATGGTAGCTAAAGCCACTTGAAATTTAGTCAGTCAGTAAGCGATATATCTCTGTGTCTCAAAGAATTACAACTGCTTGTTTAGCTTCGAAGAATCGAATCACTCGAAAATCAGACCATATCTACATACTTATACATACTTATGTATACATAAGTCCTCAAGCAATGAATGCTCTACGGGATATTTGCCTAGGACACCAACCAGGACACCAATCTACTAATTAGTTTTGTGGTTTTTTAAGTATAGAAATTAATTCTTCTCTTTCGAAAAGTATGTGTATATTTGAAGTTTTTTTTCAAGTTTTTGTGGCAGTGCCTCAAAATAGTTGTCAGCACCGAAAATAGCCAACACTCACGTTTTCAATTTCCTCCACAATTCCTGTAGTACACATAATAAATTGGTGCAAAGCGTGTTGCAAGGCTATGCATACATACAGCTGCACATACACATGCATATGTACAAGCACGCGTAAAACCATATGAAGAAGTTAATTTGTGGCAAACAGCGAAATTTCTGTCAACATTTTTTCCGTCGTCGACATTTGCCATTGTTTGTTGTTGCTAATTTGTTGCCGTTACTGTGTGTGTTAGCGTTGCTGTTTTCATGTTTCGATGCTCGTTGCAATGCTGTTATCTAAGTAGTTACATGTAGTTGTTGTTGTTTATGTGATACTATGCCAATGTTGGTAGTTTGAAGGCGCTGAAGAGATGCTTGCTGCATTGAATGTGGCCGAGAAGAAAGCTGTGATAAAAATAAATGAGGCAACAACAACAATGCATACGGTAGCGAAAATTGGACAAAAGCGGCGAGTGTTGGGAAAGAACAACACGCCGAACACAGTAGAGACAGCACGGTTGTGGAGCATAGAAAGTACAAAGAGAATTTCAAAGGAGGTTTGCAACCAGCAGCCGGCAACAGAAGTACAACTCATATGCTGGCGAAACGCACACGCATTAGTATAGTTTGAAATCGAAATATTTTCGAAAATGAACAGAGCATGCCCTATTCGAACAGAGTCATTAATTTGCAGAAGTTTTTAGACTAGAGTAAATCCTTTGTAAAGTAATATCTTAAACAAGGCAACTTATCTCACTGTTTACAGTTGGAATTGTTTTTTTAATAATGGGACTTGGCCTAAAACAAACCAGTGTCCGAATTACTTTCTTGTTAACTAGTTGCGTATTGTACTAGTTTAGCTTTCCGCATTAAATCTCTGCTGGAGTGACCGGCTGGCTACTCGGAATGGCTCGTGTATTTGATGGGAAGGTTTTTTTTTTTGGTAGAAAGCCGCTTGAAAGTTTAGCACTGCCGGCCGAGCGTCGACTATTTTTTATAAAAATGTTTCAGGTCGATCCCTGACGCTATCAAGTGTTTTAAAATTGTTTTTGTCATTTATTTGAAATAATAATAACTAAGCAAACTATTTACCACGTGTTTTCAAAGCACTTCCTTACACAAATGTAGTATATTTTTCCTACGGGGTCGCTTCATACTACTTTATAGTAGCTCATACTCCTCGCAAAACTTTTGCTCCGGCACATTGCCATTGTTGCGTTTGTTGCGACCCGCTCATGTGACATGTGCAAAGCGGTTGCAAGTTTGGTTGCAGAACTTTTTGTTGTTTTATTACAACATATTTTGTTGCGAGTTGCACGTTTGCCGCATGGACAACGGCCAATTGTAGCAAGCACAAACCAAAAATCCAAAAAGGAAAATTAAATAAAAGGCACAAATCGCTGCCTTTTATTGTTATCATTGCTGTGTGTGAGCAACACTGCGTGTCTGCCCAACATCCGCACAGCTGACTGGCCGCGTGTGGCCGCCTGCCGCCGAATCGCACTATTCACGCGCCTCAGGCATTGGCATGTCGGTCGGTTTGTCGGCTTGCCGGCTTGCCGTTTGTGACAACAACAACAACGTCAGCGAAGACAAAATGCAGTAGCGACTGCAACGGATGCGTTAAAGGAAGTGGCATGTGGCTATAGTATTTCAGTAGAGCTCGCCCACTAACACACACACACACACACACACACACTTCTACATACAAACGCCAACGCGAATACGAATATGAACACAATGCCACGTGGGTCCACGGCACAATGCAAGGTTTTTCAGTCGCAAAAAACCAATTTTACTGTCACAGTGAGCATGTTGTCGGATGCGCAAATGTATCAGGCAGGCAAAAGGGGGCAACAAGGCGCGTATCGATTGTAATAACAAGCGACATAGCGTACAAGATGGTGGCAATAGCAGCGTTGCGGGAGTAAAAATCAGCCGACATGCCGCGCAACAGCAATATTAATAACAATGACAGCGCTCGCAGCAGCAAATGCCCCAAAATATACAATAACAACAAAAGCAATGGGGATTTCCGCACAAATTGAAGTAAAAAATTGGTCAGCAACGCGCTTAAAAGGGCGAATATACCTTTACATATTCACATATAATAGGCAATGTTGAAGCGCCAACACAGCAACAACAACAGCAACAACAACAGCAACCACAATAGTAAGAATTAACAAAAGTTTAAAGAGTAATAACGCGAGCAACGGTAGCAATTGCAGCGGCGAAACAATGTGTCGCCGCACAAGCAATAACTTGAACGCGGAGTTAAAGTGGCACTACAACAACAAGTGGGCGCCTAGCGAGTGTTGCGCCTAGCGAGTTGTCAATTTGTAGCAAAATTATGAGCTACAAATACGCTACAACTGTTGCCACCGCCGCGCCGGTGCGTGCTGAGCCACAATATTGACACAAAAACAATAACAATTGCATTGTTAATAAACAAGAGCAAATAAAAACCACAACAACAATAGCATAAACTATTGAGTCTATGGCAAAAGGAATACAGGAAAGCCAGACCGAGGAATATGATAAGCCGAAGCGGGCAAATAAATAAAAACCAATGGCACCCAACCAGCCACGATTGCCAACACTAATTGTGCAACAACAACAACAGAGCATGCCAAAACAATTGCCATGAAATAGCTGCTGCCGCATTAGTAGCACTGCCAGAAGATGAAGTGTCTGCGATAACACCCCAGGGGAGGCAGCACGCGCACATGAACAAACGAACACATGTATCTGTGTGTATATGGATGCCCACTCACATGCACGAGCATGAGCCGTGACGTGCTGCAAGGAGGCGGCCAACAGGCTTTTAAATAGTTGCCAGAAACAAAACTGAAAAAACCAGAACATAATAATGCATAGTTGACAAGCGCTGTGGCAAGCGTACCGGAGAGCAGAAGACGCACTGCTAGAGATCGGAAGAGGGGTGCGGCGAGCCAGCAAGTTGTGGCAGTTTTGTAAGCGCTATGACAGGCGTACAGTCGGACGGACAGTTTGGCTTTTGCTGTAATTGGCTGTGTTGTTGTTTTAGTTATCGGTTACCGTTGGCGTTCAGATGTGGCCAGAAGATTAGTGTTTCTTGTAATTTCACGGTTTAATTATACGCTGCAGATTAGATGATTGGCTGGAATGAGCGGCAAATTGCACTCATTTACATGAGGTATGAGCAAGGTAGAGATAAAAAAGTTGAAATAGTTATGAACAACAATCAAAGTAAATACAAAAATTGTTTAAGATACTTATATAAAGCTGTGAGTAACATAAACTGATAAACATAAACAGATATCATATGCGAAATTTAATTGAATTCATTTTAAAAGTTACTTTCATAATAAAGATCACTACCGCATGCCGCAGTCAATACAATTAAATGAATTTCAGGTTGGCATTCTAATATGCAAACAAATTTATTAAATATATAAATATATATATATAATATATTAAAAATATGCAAATTAATTTATATCTCAACGCCATGAATCCCATCATTAATATCAGATCGCATGATATCACACCAATCACATCACATGATATCACATCACATGATAATGCAACAATCATATCCCTGCAAATGTCATTACGACATCATATGGCATTGCCTGATATCACTAAAATCAACTCCCTTCAAATCTGATCACATCAGCATATCATATTGCATGGTATCACACCAAGTCCCGTCACCCCATTTGAGAGAATATTATACTAAATCTGATAACATCGAATGCAATTGATAATTGATGAATTATATGATCACATAACTTACATACAAAACTTAGCATACTATTTTGTAACCAATTGAGAAAAACATTGAGCTCTTCATGTTTTCATCACATCACATCACATTATGTGACATCGCATGATATCATCCCATATCATTTGATAATCAATAATTTACAAAAGAATCAACACTTTCATTCGATTGCTCTTCAATATGTTTTTTTTTTTTTTACTAACTTCTAGAAAAGGTTATTTCCTCTTTCACAACTTTGGCTTTTCAAATCACCTATATAACAGACACACACTTAATAACTCAAATCATATTTAAAACTTGTGTATTTTAAGTTCACAATGAGCACATATTGTTGTTATTCACTTTAATTGCGCGAAGGGTAAAAGGAAAAACAAATGATGATAATAACCTTTTCATCCATCAACAATTTAAACACTGATCACCTTTTACGGTATCAGTTTTTATTTGCGCGTAAGCCGATTTCTGGCAAATTGTTTGCACGCCGCTCAAGCTTTCCCACACATCCGTTCGCAGGATTTTCCATGCAGGGCGTGTTGAAGCGTATGCTGAGCATGATTTTGTGCTCCCAGATGTGCTTGTGTGCATTTGTGCATGTGCGTGTGTATGCTTCTTCAGTAACTTATTTGTATATCAATTTGCTGCAACGGTTATTTGTGCAATCGACAAACGGCATGCAACTTACTCATTCTCAAATAGACTTCCGACGACATGTCGCAAGCTCAAACCCGCACTCACACACACACACAAGTGCCCTGAGACTTTTTGTCAACATGGCAATGCTACGTTTTTCAATTAAAATATTTATATTTGAGGCTTGTCAATAAAAAGGAATAAAAAGCGAAAAATGTGTGCATTTACTTATATATTGGTATTTATATATTGGTGCGGCAGCAATAAAATTCAATTTGGAGAACTGAAAATGTTGTTTTTAAACTCAACGATAAAGATTAAATATGAGCGAAGGCTGTGGAACAGGGTGGCGAAGTGCCGAAAGTTGGCAGTATTCGAATTGGTATCCGATGTGTAAATCAGAGTAGATGTGTGCAGTTGGTAGGAATATGTGCATTAGGGTGCACCATATATTAATTAGGTATAAAAGTGGAAAGAAATAGTAAAAATATTTTAGCAAAAACTTTATAAAAGAGCATATATATATTTGAAATTAACAACGAATGAAAGATTATTAATGGAAGATGATTAACAGTAACTATTTTGTTTCGATTTATGTAGAAATACTAGAGCTGCCAGCTTACTTTTAATATTCACAAATCTTGTAATCATTAAGTAAGTGAAGTTAAATAAAGTTAAATGAAATATGCCATTGGTTAGACCATTTTATTTCAATTAATACTGTTAGCAGCGTTGCCACCTGTAAATTTAAATTCATCGACAATTAATTTCAAATTTTAACAATGTTTAAAAAGAGTTACCCAAAGAAATTTATTTCAAAAATGTGAAAAGGAAGACTGGCTAAAAATATTAAGTATGATTGCCACCTTTACCTAAATTTCTTAATCTTAAACAAAATGTGTAAACTACAAATTTCAAGGTATTTTGCAGCAATTTTATGCAATTATTGAGCAATAGCCAAAAATATTTGAAATTATTTATCTCCTTTAAAAATTTAATTCAAATGACAGTTTTCCGCAATAATTTATTATTAATAGAAACAAAACAAAAATGTTTTTAAATGTTTTTTCAATAAAAAATAAAAATTCCACATTTTTGCATAAACTCCTTAAATAACCAATATTTGCATTTTTTAAGTACATCTGTACACCATCAGTTTGCCATAACCCCATTTTTCATATTATTCCATATCTTATTTAAAATTTTCTTCGAGTAAAGTCTAAAAATTACATGAAATTACATTACATTGGTTTACATGAAAATTTATTCTTTCCTGTTAAAAAATACTGTAAATGTATACATACTCGAAATAGCTGAGAGCAGGGTTCCGAAAATCTACAATTGAAATGAATTTGTTCGCGCGTCAACGAGCTGCCAGATCAACGTGCCCAAATCAATACAGACTCATCAATTTCCCAGTTCCGGTTGTAGAGCAATAAGCCGGCGAATAAAAAATTAATATTCTATGGGAAAACATCAGGTGAGCCAGTAAGTAAGTGCATGGTGTTACGTAGCAAAATGAATGTTTGACCCGAATGTTTCTCGGCACTCTCGTCGACTCCAAAACCAAGCAGCACATTTTTGAAATCCCAGAAGCACTACTTGATTAAATGGTATGTAATTGAAATAAATACAAGATAACAAACTCCACGACTTCTCTACTTTAGTACTGCAACGTACAGTGTTTAAAATTATTTAACCACAAAACTTAAGGATAATCTCTGCGGGGAATTAAGAGCGGAGAGCATACTTCATAGCCTTTGGAAGCGCAAGACTTCCACGTGCTAACTGTATTGTGTTCCGACAACTGCATAAACTATGCACCACTCTTATGTAGGACTGCCAGTAGGTATGGTCCTCGCATGTGCCTTACATCTGTTGCGATGTGTGCTTTGCACCGTTTTTGCCAATTTAAGCGCGTAAATGCATGCAATCTGCTTGCCAGCTATTGGTGTAATTATTTTGGTTGCTTTTTGTTGCAAACAAAAAGTATGAAAACAACAAAATGTATGTTTACACATGCATAGCGGCGCCTGCACTTGGCTCACCTCTGTGCCAATCTCACAATTGGTGCAACGCAGTAAAAACGAGGCATACTTTTGTGCGCTCTGGACTGATTGATATGTGCTTTTTGTTGTTTTGTCCTACCTGTGCAACATCCGCTGAGAGTTTACAATGCATATTGCCTTTTAATTTTTTATGCATCATATTTGGTATTCCTTTGTAGTGTAAACAAGGATATCAATTTAAAAATGGTGCGAAAGTTCGTTGTTTCATTTACGCGAAATTCGCACGAGAATGCTAAGTTTAATTAAACTTTTTTGCTTCTGTGTTGTTTGCGAGAGCAATGAAATTCGCCGAAATTGGGATGGACATTGCTTAAATATTTAATTCTTATTTTTAGCAGCAATTTTTTGACATGCATATAATACATTCGTGCATTTAGGTGAATGTGTGTGAAAGGGATGTGTTTTTCAATATTTTTTTATTTATAATTTTTTGTATTTCTCCCTGCAACTTAGTGACATTCGGTATTAGTAGCAGCTTTTAAATATGCAACAGTGGTATGCAAATGGCGGAATGATTAATAATATTTTTATTTTAAGAATGTTTTAGTTATTAAATGTACAATTTACACTAGATAAGGAAATACAAAATTTATTTTTATTAAGTATATTAGCACTCTATTAAAGTTGAAACGACAATATTAAACCATTATTGTTGCCTTAGTTGTCATAACGGAGCAACACATAAGCGAAATGCATTAAAAGATTAAATAACTTAATTAATTGCAATTTACTCAAAACCGCAAAAGTTCGGAAGTCATTTAAAATTATCTCGGTGAGTCAAGGTAGTGAAGTATTGTATTGTAGTATATATATAGTATAGTATAGTATAGTATAAGTCTTGTAAGTATTATATACTAACTACAATAGCGCCAATAACATAATATGCTGCTAAAACGGTACAGCGCCTCAAGATATGCAAAGGAAAATTTATATCACCCATTTAAAGTCGTTTCGTATATATATTTTGGGTTTCCTTAATAAACACATAAACTTTTATAGCAACAGCTTGCCTGCGACCATATTCTCACACAATAAATTCTAAGTTAAATTACCGTTATGTAACGATAGTGTCGTACAAACTCACACAGCAAGCACTCTAATTGCCTTTCGTAATATATTTGGCTATGAAACCAGTAATGCATGAACATCTAAGAGGCTAAAAATGTTGAGTCATGAGTGTGGCTGTGTGTGTGTGCGTGCGTCTGACTTTGCATGGAAATTAACTTGCATAATTATGCTTACAAATTTGTGCTTAACTCTTGATTGATTGCTGTCACCGGCTGTCATGACAAGTGGTGTGCATGCGCTTGTATGTGTGTATGTTGCAAGTTATTTATGAACAAACAGCTGCGGTCACTTTCTTCGAACAAGAGATTCACCTTGACGGTGCGTCACTTTTTCCTTGTGTTAATTTCACTACTGTTTCGTGGCAATTACTTCAATTATTACATGTTTAATGAATTTTTAATTACATAAAGTCGTATGTAGTTGTGTAAGCGCAAACTAATGCTTGGATGTTATAAATAATGTGTTGAAAAGTTTGTTGCTGAAAGGCAATATAGATGGTAGAAACAAGTAGGCAGTATGTTGTTAGTTTATAAATTTGCCTTAATTAATTAATGATGTGAGGAAGCTAATGACTGATGATGATAGAAGCAGGATTATTATGTTAAAGGACTTTTTGTAGAGGAAAAATTACCGAAATTGTTGAGAGCAAGACATCTTGTATACCTTTAGGGTCAATTTGTATACAAAGGATCACCTATTTGTATTTGATTTCACTTAAAATTTGTGCTGAATTGTAATATTTCTTAGAAAACTATGAGCTTTTCATCTAAGTTAACATAGAACTTGAATTTTACTTCAAAAGGTTACATTTGTTTATATTGAGCTGTGGCGACAGTGCGTATGAGTAACATTTTTTCAAATGATAGGCTTTGATAACTTTTCTTCAATAGCATTTGATAGCACTTGCAAAACTTTGAGCCCTGTTTAAAATAAATATAGTGAAAGTATAGTTTAGGATTACGATTCCACAGGAAGCACAAAATCGGAAAACTTTTTTTGTTGTCTATCAAGACACCAGCCTTCGTTATAAGCACATGTCAATGACAATAATTTCGTTTTGAATTAGCTCACCGCTATCAAACGAAGCGATTAGATATTAAAATGAAAATGAATGCTTCGACGCTGTGAGGAAAGAAAAAAGCGCGCCTGCCAAATTATATAGTGAAAGCTACGCGTGTATCCCTCCTAATAATCTATGTCCTTATGTATGCAATGCCGTTTACGTCAGCAGTTTTTTACCGTTCCCTGCACTCTTTTTTCATATTTCTTCTACTTTTCGGCATAACAAATTTGTCAAAGGATTATGCGCTGCCTGGCGGGCAGATGTTTCTGTCGCTGAAAGCGGGTGTGGCAAGTTGCGCAACTTGTCTCGCTTCTTTGTGCTTATTTGCTGAGCCTCCATCGGTTTCTTCCACAGCATTTCTGCTGTAGTAACAACCTTTTCCTTGTTGCTCTACACTTTCACATTCGCTTTTCGTCTGTTCTTGCCTATTTTTTACACGCTTGCACTTGGCTGCACCGTTTGTGTCTTTAATTTGCTAGTATTCATTACATTTAATTAATTACGCTTATAATTAATGAAATTCTCGTTCTGTGAGGACATTGAAAGATGATGATAATTTTTGACGGCAATAAAAACGCGCTCATATATTATCTATTTAAAGGAAAGAAGCGGGCCGAAAGCCGTATAGCAAAAAGGTTTATTTGTTGCAGGAAATGTCGTTGTTGAATTTGACACATTTTACATGACAATGAACTGTGGCAAGTGAATTTCACATTTAAGTTTTTGCGACATGTGTACTTTTCTGTGAGTGAAGAGCGTGTGAATATGCAATGGCGGAGGCTTAAGGATTACAACTGTTCGGCCGTAGTAAGCGTCCGCATATTTATGGGTTGTTTTTAGTTTCAACGGAACATTATTCAATTAAAAATAAAATATGACTTTTTGAAGACTATTTAATTATATTTTGTTGCTCTCGCTAACTTTGAAAATCACTGAAAGGGTCAACTAGGGATAAAGTGGGTATTTGTGATATTACCTGCCATTAAGGACCTTAGATCTTCTACGGGATCCGATAATTGAGACAAAATGATGCAGGAAACATTGGCCAACCAACCATCCAATAACCAATCATTTGTAGTGAGTAGTTTTAGCTCCCTGCTGGCAGTAAAATACTGACAGTATAAATAATTTATTGATGTAGCTCAGCTTACGGATTGTAACTTCAAGTGCATTCGAGCTTCTCATTTTGAATTCGTTGATTGGTGGATAACCGATTTATTTAAGAGATAAACGGTATGAACAGCAGTTGCTTATACGCACTGTAGCCTGCTAACAAATCAGATGCACTAGTCTAATGCAAACGATTCACACAAATTTTTCATGTTTACTCCTTTTCCTTTACAAAATCCAATTTACCCAAAATCCTTCCAATGGCCCAGAGAAAAGATTTAAAGCACAGGAAATGTGTGAAGATCCCGCAAGCAAAAGATGTCCAAATTATGTTCGCCGCAGTTAAACACAATTAATTACAATTTAGAACAACAACACTACAGCGCATCATTAACCCTTCATTGACCTACACGCGCAAACAAAGCTAACAATTGGACAATGGCGAAACGAACAAAGCAACCGCAAGCAGATTTGCACAGAAATAAAAGTAATAATCAAAAAAGGGAAAACTGTACCTTATACACACTCACACGCACATACACCAATGCTATGGGACAAACACAATAGCTGAACTGAACTGAATGGAACTGCTGTAATAATAAAAGTAGCAAACGCAATGACCGCTGTGCGTGGAAAATTTCGAAAATTTGTTGGCACTGTTGACCAAACGGACTTTAGCTACTTAAAAACAAAAACAAAGCACACACGCACACACAACGGAGCTTTTCGTATTATTAAGGGGGTTATGAAGAGCACTCAGGATGGCCACAAACATGTTGCTGCTGTGATTTCCGGTTGCTGTCAACTGTCATTGTTGCCAAATTTTATTTGCTCCGTATGTAAACTTCACTGCGCAAATGAATGCCCAGACTCACACACACTCATGCAAATAGACACACCTATATACCCGCATTTACAAATTACTTTAAAGCTGTTTTTAGTTGTTTTTGCGGCGTGCTGGCCACTCAGTGCTGTCTTTTATACACAACTCTTTCTATCACCACCCCCGCCTCTCCTCTTCTCGCACTCTTTTGCTCTGCGCGTACCCGACTTGTCGCTGGTTTAGTTTATTTTACCCACAATGTCAAGCGATTGCACAGCCTTTTGTTTGTTTTGCTGACAGTCTCTCAATTAGTTTGGAAGGCTCAGTTTTATTTAGGGTTTTGTTGGGGATTTGGGTAATTTTCTAAGCAAATTGTGTATAAATGTTAGGTATTGCGTCGTTTTTATTTGCTGTATCAGACGATTAACGGTTAAATTGCTGGGACCATGGACAAGACAAAAGTGGTAGCCGAAACTTTTCGTAAAGTGCTTAAACAAATTCAGTTAAACTTGAATTGCGTGAGCGGAAAGAAAAGGTTAACATTTCTGATTCTTAAAGAAAGAGTTTATTTTAGTTGAGTGGTTCCATTTATTAATGTTTCCTTTTTAAATATGTACATTTAATGATAAGGAAGGATAAGACTTTTTTGAAAGAATGTAGAGGGGAACTTTTTAATGAACTTGGTTATACCGAGTGATACCGCATCGATTGTTAAACCAGTTTAAAAATATTTTCAATTACTTAAAAAAATAGTTAGAAGGTTGCCAACTACACGCAATTCTTAAGTAAAAATTTTTTTTTTTTAATTTACGAAACATCATACCATTGTTATCAAATTAAAGTGACTTAAAGAGAGATTGCAGTTAAAAATACTTTAGAAGTGCTGCCAACTGTGTATCAATGGAGTTCAAAAAAATGTGTAGAAAAAGAAAATTGTTTTAGTATACATCAAACATCAAACAGAAATACTTAAAAATATTTGCAGTTGTAAATATTTTATTGGCAGCCTTGCCACCTGTTTATATTTTTTTAATCAGTTGAATTGGTAAAGTACATAAAGTATTACAAAATTGGCAACAAACAAAAGCAGTTTAAAAAATATTTTTGTAGCAGTTTTTTTCTGTGTGGTGTTGCCAACACGTTCTGATTAAAGGAATTCCCTATTACAGTATTGGCATTTGATGAACTTGAGAGCAATCGCCATCCAATGCTGTGAGAATAGATGAGTTACTAGTGTAAATGGATTTCCACCTGCATTGAAATGGATATTTTCCCTATCGGTAAAAAATATATAAAAACGTTGCCTACATCCAGGCGCATTATTGGCTTCTTATATGTATACACTTTCTGATGCCCGTAGATAAAAAGGAAATCAAACGCAAAATATTGTGATAATAAAATACACATATGAATGGGCACAGCACTTCCTCCAGAAATATTTATTGCCACTGAAACCTTTAGCAATATTGCGATTCCGTTTAGAAATGAATGAATCCATGTGTGTATTTCGAAAATGTATACAAGCATCTGCATAAGCGAAAATTACTAGCTTTTTAGTCAATTGCAATGTAGTAAGTTAAACATATAACTCATATGCAGAAGAAGAAGAAGAGGAAGAGGAAAAGGAAACTGCATATGTGAGCATATCTAACTACTTGTATGAAAGGCCAAAGAAGCTGGCGACCACAGGGGAAATACGAGTATCACCAATATGAAATTCACAATTTTATTTACCACAAACCACAACAACAATAATAAATAAATGAAAAAGAAGTAAAGAGTAAGATAACGAAAACAAACTGCAGGGTGCAATCGCAATGAGTGAATTGCAACCAAAGTGATGGAGGGTTCAAGCATGCTGGCGAGCCATAACTGCAGGGTCCATAAACGTCTCATTTATTGCACGCTGGAAAACATGTATGCATTTGCAAATAAGCATTTCTGTAAGTATTTGCACTTACTTGCTGCGTATTTAAATATTCTGTGCATTTATATTTGCCATTGATATGCTGTGTATACCAATAATCGTCATTGAATTTGTCTACCCGAAGAATACTCGTAAGTACACACAAATACCTGCAAGTGCACACTTTATATGCGTACTATTTCATATGTATTTATACATTTTTGATGTCTGTTTACTGCGGGAACGTTCATGAAATTCGTTGAAGGCAACTTGTGGTAGCCAAGCAGCGAGACGTTGCATCATGCACACACTAACACATGTAAAGTCACTCATACTTTCACTCTTGCACGCAGTCACACACTTTTGCACACTTTTGCACACATTCGCTCATTCATATCTGCCTTCAAATGCATTCACATGCATTCACTTATTCATTTTACTTTGGCTTGCAAGCAGCCAGCGTTTAGTATCAATTGCAATAACAGCAAAAACAAAGTCGGTGAATGCACTAAAACCACTTTGCACTTAGGGGAATGAAATGCAGGCGCAACAAGCCCTAAATGCAATTCATCTGAAGCCAACAAAAACAAAAACAATACATACATAAGCTTAGGGGCACAAAAATAACACCAGTTCATTTACACAGCGCTGTGCAACATGCACGTGGTGCTTGTTATGCTGCACCCTCTGCTCTTCCGTTTAAAGCTAAGCATTTTTGATTTGTGGCTGCGCGTTGTTGTTGCCGTTGCGAACTCTCTTCACCCTCTTCACCGCGTGTGCGGTTTGCGCTAAGCACACAATAATATGCAAATGCAAATATCAATAAATAGCGCAGTGCAATGCGATATGCAATTTTTCACACTTGCAGAGCGCAGCGCAGCCAACACTCCCCGGCATTCCCCCATTTCTCGCAAGGGACAACACATGCACACATGCATAGGTGGATGCAGGCGGAGCGGCGAGCGTTGCACCGCGTTGGGGGTGAAATGGAATGCAAAAAGTGTTGTGCAAGTGCGCTGGTAAAGTGTGCAATATATCATAATATTGATTGAAAGTAAATAAAGCGTTCAAAATGTGGCATAAAAATGTGCGCACTGCTTTTTGTGCATGAAATTTTGAAAAAGTTACGTATACGCCGTGGTTTGTGTGCCGGTTCGGAGCTAAAAAATGGCGTGGAAGTGTTAGCAAGTTAAATGTAGCGATTTTTTATTTGCGATTTCATTTGCATTGAGCGATAAATCATTTATGTTTGAAAGAGTATGCGGTGGAGTTTTTTCTCAGCGGGTTGGGCAATCACAATATTTGACATTAAAACTGATGGATAGCAATTCGAAAGTAATAATATTTAAATCCATTTTTTTTTTAGTTTATAGCGTGAAGTGTTGTGAATGTGAAGGCGAGGTGAGCAGTCAGGTGAGGTAAGTGGCTTAAAATTGTAAGCTATTCATTTAAATGTGGAGTGTTGAGCAAAATGGTCGGAGCGTATGTAACAAAAATATTGATAAAAACATTGTCGGATTACCTGATTTAATAAAGAATTTACCTTAAGAACAATTAAATAAGTTTATTTTTATAAAAAAACTTTTTTTTTTTGGGTTGCGCTTTATTGATTAGCACGTCTCCATTGCTCCACAGTCTTACTCTTTTTTTTCTTAAATTCCTTTAAGAGGCTTTTAGGTGCATTCTTTTTAATTCAATGAAGACCACCAACCCTAAGCCTACCAGCCCTAAGTATGGAGTTATGAACATTGGCAAAATTAACAAAGAAAATATCAAAGAGTTATTTTCCTCTGGAGTCAATTTCTCAGGACATATAATGAACGAGCTCACCATTTGCTACTTTTTGTTAGAGCGCTGACCCTTTGGCGGCCAATTCCCTCGACTGCTTCTTCGGGCGCTGAAAATTAGGCCTCTAATGGCCTGCAGTCCAAAAACACCAGTGGTCAACTTAAACTTACGTGCTTTGAAAGAGGTAACATGTAGAACCATGTCTCCGGAGGTTAACTTTTACAAAATATGAAGGGTTTATTGAACTCAACACTTGTACCTCAAACTTTGGAAAAAATTGGCGTTCATTTGATCAAAGAAGGTGGACTCTTCTTTTGCAAAATGTTCCCTAATATTCAAAGTCTACTCTAGGGGACTTGTAATGGAAATTTTGGAATCTTAACGAAAGTTGTATAATATTTAGTTTATACTTTATGATTTAATTCATATTAATACTCGTATCCTGTTTTAGAGAAAATAAAAGAAAAATATATTAAAGGAAATCACCTAAGATACCTTCACTGCTACAACTCTAAGACACTTAGTCCCTAAATCTGCATCAATGCAATTATTAATAACTTTTACACAGTTTCAGTTCCTTTTTACTCTTTTGAAGTCTTAACGGATTTTCGTCGATTTTGCCGCGCTCTTGTGAAGCGAATGTTGCACACATTGCGGACAGTTACGGAGGCAAAGAAAATTACTATTATCATAAACCTTTACTTACAATATCAATTTGTTTGCATTTCTATTTCCATTTTTGATTTCTCGTCCTTAAACACACACTTTCACTCATTCGCATTTCGTATCCTGGCGAAGTCCTCACGCGCACTATAACTATGTAAACATGCTTAGACAACAATAGCAAATATACGTGCGTATAATGGCTGCCGAGATAGCTAGATAAATATTGTAGCAATGAAAATAATGTGCGCTGTCATTTCATTTTTAATATACTACTCGACATTTTTGACATTTGAAATCCTTCGCTTCTGCTGTGCGCCTTCGTCTTTTTGCTGGCGTGCGTTCTTTTATGCCATCGAAAAACAAAAACAAGCTAAGCATATAACTTCATATTATAAATCTTAAAATCGCATAATATTTGTGCTGCCAGCCGGATGGATAGAGGGGCTGGGCGCGTGTGTAAGAGAACGAGAGAGGGAGAGAGAGCCGTAGGTAGAGACAATAAACGGCAAGACGGCCATAGCATTTCAGATAGACAAAGTTGAGTTGTTGCTACCACAAAAGCAGAAAATAAAGTTACTCTGTTTCTGCTGATGATGATACCGACGACACTGATCCTTGTTTCCTCTTCTGGTGCATTTTTCAAGTGGCATATCTATGCAAATATCTTTGCAATGCAAACTCATTGAAGAAGATAAATGAATTTTATTGCGATTCGCAAATAAGAATTGCCATCAAAGGAGCTGTGGTGGGACACACTACACACTCTCGCACATAAACATACATTATTTATACTCAAGCAAGTTTCTGGCAGCTTCTTCTTCCTTCTCTTATTCCTTATTATGTGGATTATGAGAAGACATCAAATTGTTATTTTTCCGTTCTTAAAGCACTGTCTTCCTGTTTTCCATAGATATGAGAATTTATAAATATTGAAATTGAATTAAGATACCCTGTTTTTAGCAAGCACGGTCTAGTCTTATTAAAGTTTTTAAGCACATATGGAGACTGTGAGCCATAAATAGTTTTGGGAGCTTTTTGAGAAGCTAAATTACATTTCCTTCCCTTAATTATTGAACTTGGTAAAATAGTGTGTATTATTTTAAAATTATCCCCGATCTCAAGATCTATAAGTAAAAGCAAGTCCTGGTATAACTTGGCGTCTTCTATTAGTTTGTACGTTCCTAATAGTAGCAGTGTGAGAGCTCCAGTTTCTAAAGTTCGTATATAAAACTAATCGCTAACAGGACATTTAAGAAATCTAGAATTCAATAGGTTACCTCTAGGTATATATATAGGTATATATAGGGTACCTCAATAGCTTATGACCTCTTTGACATTATACAAAAATAAATCAGTTAAAGTACAAATAAATATTTGGTTAAATGGATTCATTCCCTAGTGTCGGAGAGGAGAAATGAATCTTTTGACAGTTCTTATCCGAGATGATATCAGCAGATGGACTGCTTTATTCATCTTTTAAGGAAGAGAATCATCTGGTTTTCCTAAACAAAGCATCCATTAGATAGAAATCACTTAAACGTTTCTTAGTGGAAGAACACCAGTTGCTCATTGCTGATCTCACCAGTCACTATTACCTGCGGACACATACACCGCAATCTAGGCTCTATTAAAAAGGGACGAAATGGCGACTTTGCCTCGAAAAGAATGAATATGAAAAATAACGCAAAATATGTATCTGTAAAGTTGAGATGGTTAGATAAGCGATATATTTTTAGAATAGTGTTTAGAATAGGCGATCCCATTGTATGTCAAATCGAGTATATATATATATATATATCATATCATATATATATATGTATCAAATCGAGTTAATAGTACCTTTAATTAGA
The DNA here is from genome assembly GCA_021498325.1 of Bactrocera minax. NCBI lineage: Eukaryota > Metazoa > Arthropoda > Insecta > Diptera > Tephritidae > Bactrocera > Bactrocera minax. The sequence goes on from JAKEEE010000025.1 coordinate 150,661, forward strand.
GATACATATTTACCTTGGGTCTTCAAAAGTGGGAAATTTTTATGGCAAGAACTTCAAAAAGTTCTGTTCAGTATGTCCTCGATATCCTTCATATTTCAGTGCTCATATTATATTATTTAAATCGTTCGATTTAAAAAGCTTTGTAGGCCTTTTCCTCAGTCCTCACATGTTTACTTTATTATGTAATTATTAAATTTCCGTTTCAACAATTTTCCAATTAAGACTATTTACACACTTTGCGCCATTAATCCTTTCTAACAAGCAATTAAAAAAAAAATTATTTCACTTTGTATTTACTTTAACTCGACCGAGCGTTGCAATAACCCATATTCGTGCCACTTTCGCATTCAACTTAAGGGCAGCGTATTTAATTTATGTGTGAGCGAGACGATTTCATTAAGCCGCAATTACAAATTCAAAGTGAAGAAGTATATACGTCTCATTAGTATTCCTGTGGCATGCCACAGACATAGTACCGTACCAAAGTAATCCGACATGCAAAAAGATGCAAGCAGCGACAATACTGAGGAGCAGATTGAATGAAAGGTGCCAAAGGTAGTAGCTAGTCGGTTAGTTAGTTGGTGTGTGGCATGCAGCTACTTGTGGCACGCTCCAGTTACAAGCTATCAAGTAAATACAGCTCGTTATTGCACGACTAAAGCCAGCGCAGAGCACAGAGCTCAGTATATTTATTTATCTAAGCGAGTGACGGTTAGCAGCAAAGCGTTTCGCGGTTGACGCGGGTCAAGGTTTATTGATGGTAACGAGCACGCTGGACTGATGGATGAACCGCGGCGGCATAAATACATATTTATGCATATATGTGTGTCCGTGGAAGAGTATTTGCAGTTAATGGCAACTCAAAGAACTTCGATTTGTACGTGCGCCAGTGTGTTAGTATTTTTCCTGAGTTGTTGTAGTACTTAGCATCCTGTTAAATGCAAAGGAAATGGGTTAAACCAGTCGTCAGCCAACTGATTAATGCTTTATAGCGCAGTGGTGTATGATTAATGGGCAATTATTGGACGCCTGTCTACGGCCCCAACCATAAATTGTTGTGTGTGCTACGCTCATCTGTAGGCCATTTTGCTCCACATTATGAAAACATGAAAAAATTATTAAAGTTAATGCGACATTTCATTAATTATGTGACTTATTGAGCAAGGGAAAGGCGCGTGTGGCGTTTTCAGCTCTATTTTTAGTGGCCACGTGGCAGCCTAGGCAACCTGTGTCTCGCTGACATCACCACCTTTACACTGCTGTGCAAATAGTCCTTAAGTGACATTGAATTTTGCAATCGTAATTGTAAAAAAAGAAGAAAAAGGTGAAAAAATCGCATGAATTTCAATTTGCAACACTGAAATTTCTGCTCCAATTGGCGACGAGCGACGAGCGACGGGCAACGGGTGACGGACGACAGCGGCAGTCGCGTCTGTCTTGCCTGAATTTTACAATTTATTTTCGGTCAATTTTACTTTTCCATTTGTTTAATTTCACTTTGTTTGCCGTTTAACCGCTTTTGCTGCTTAAATAAATTGGAAGATAAATTTTGCGCAAATCGATAAATTTCACGTTGAACGGCCACTTATCGCACAGCGCACACGCACTCACAATCTCTCACACAGGCATATATAGAGCATTTGCTAGTCATGCCAGCGCTGCTTCCAAAATGTCGAAGCTCATTTGCATAAATTAACAATAATAGCATTGTGCTTGCTCGGCCATCCGCACATGCACACACAAATAATATGTGCGCTAACAGCAACAGCAGCAACAACTGTTGGTGGCACAATGAGGATGACAAGGATATTTTGCATGCGCGCATAAATAAAAAGGCCGAAGCCGTCGCGATAAAATTGATATAAAATGCAGCAACGCTTCACTGCGTTAGAGGCCACATCACCGAGACGCGCTGCAGTTCCACCAGTGAGCGTATGCTTGGTCTGCGGCAAATAGATTTATGCTTGCAGCCTTGCGTCGTTTGAACATTTCGATCGTATGATTGGTTTTAAAATACTTAATTAGCGTAAATATTAAATTCATTTGCGTCACTGCAGCGGCGTCTCTGAAAGCAATTTATTTCTTAAATGTACTTTTGTTGCTTTTTCTCTTTTTGAGTAATAAAATTGGATTTTTTGAATGAAATTACTGATAGATAGTCTGCCCCAACGGCACTCAAAGTGGAAGCCTTACGGTTTTGAGAAATTTGTTTGAATATTTCTCGAGTTGAGCTGCTCCAATTGCAATTCGGGTGTTGATGAACGTGAAAGATCTCTCGTTAGCATTTATGGCTCTCTGAAATAGAACTTCATCAGATATGATGCCACCTTTCCAACTGGAAGATGGCTGTATATATGTAAATTCTGTGCTGATCCAGTTACGTTTATCAAATTCTTTTCTTCACCAGATCTGAATGCATCTTCTGAATTTACCAAATGGGAAATAGTAAAGAAAGTACTTTCTGCGGAGCTTATTTTTCATCTCCACAAATGTATTATTTACTTCCCAAATATGCAGATATGTGTGGTGTCCTCATTTGTTCCATGTTTTCTGCAGTTCTTTGCTGGAAAAAATTTACTTTGAATGTGGTTTTTGTGTTCAAAAAAGAAATAACCCTGTTTGACTTTGCAGGAACACTATTATCTCTATTTTATAGAACCCTAGTTAGCATTTTGGTTGAGTCTCACGAATGCCTTACTAGCTTAAGGCTCTGGATGTTTTATACAAAATCGATCCTTCGTGGCACTACAAAAACCCAACGATATATAATTTTAATCTATTAAGATGCCCAAATGGCATCGAAATCGCTAATAAACATCGTTGACCGAAGGGGTTCATCTTGAAAATTTCTAAAAAGGGAGGAAAGGGAATATCTCTGCGGATATGTTGGCATTTGAACGCTTGTCGAACCTTTTTATGTGACAAAAATCATACCGGATTGTTTCGGCCTTGTCCTTGTAGCTAAAGTAAAACTTAAAGTAAATACTTGCGCCGTTTGCCAGTTTTAAGCTCTGCTTAACAATAATTCTTTCTCTTGAAAATAGCATGTTTGCAAAAACTATTTAGCTATTTCACTCCCAATGCAACCGCCCATTTATCGCTTGTTAAATGCAGCAGTGCTCTTCGGCTCACAATACAATTGAATTTTATTGGCCACAAGGCTGTTGGAAATACATTTAATAAAATGCTATACTAAACTTCGAACGCGAAATCCTTGCTTGGCATTTACGCACCCAAATTAAGCCGCAACACCAATTGGTTTTAAAAACAACTTCCCCGCTGCCAATGGAAACAATTTCTGTGTCGATGACAAGGCAATTTGCTGGTTGACCACCCAGTTAGCAGTGGAGTAGGCGTTCGTTCAATGGAGTTCGATGAGTTCAACATGTCCACTGCAGTCGCTTGCAGCATGTTAAGCGTCCACCGCGTCCACCGCGACCACCACGATTGCATGGAATGGAAAATAAAGCTCATTTACTTAATCGCCTACAAAGCGACTTGATCCCAGCCATGGCCAATCGGCCAATGCCACCAACGGCAGTTCAAAATCCTAAAACCCAAAACTGAAAACCGAAAACCAGAAACCCAAAACCAGAAATTAGAAAATTAGTACTCAAAAAACGACGAGAAAGCTACGCAATCGACCATCGCCAATTTAGCGCCGATTTTAGTTTAATTACACGACCAAAGCGGCAAACACGCACACAACCAACCGCCGCGGCGACTAGGTGCGCAGCGCTAACGGGGTGGCAACACAGAATGACGCCAATGTGGTCGCCTGCCTGGCAACCCAATTAAATTGTCGCTTTGCAACAATGGCGATGGCCGCGCACAGACGTCAACGCCTTAGCTGACGCTGTCCGCTGTCCGCTGTCCACTGTCCACTGTCTGCTGTTCGCTGTTATCGCACATTTAAGCACCAAATTACATTTTCGGATTGTCGCATGTTGCACGTCGCGTCAGCATCGATTGGCTGGTCAACTCTTTCATTTGTGTTTTTTGGCGGAGAAAAAAGGTGTTGCAACATTGGTGTGGCATGTTGATTTTTGTTACGCTCTCCTTGTGTGAAGCATGCAACTTTTTGTGTCCCTCTAATTTGTTGGATATGCCACAAGCAGATTAGCGCAAACATGGGATTCCGCTTGAGATAATAAACATAAAAAAGCCGTCTGGTAAATTGTACGAAATTGTGCTTGATGGTAGTATACAGTGGCAAAAAAAAGAGTCTTACACTTTAGAATACCATCCTCTCGCCATAGGAAGGCCTTAAGACGCCTTTTTCGTAGCAGAAATATAAATTGCGACCGATATTAAATCAAAAAGAAAAAAAAAAACAAAAATTGTGGATTTGCTCTTGAAAAATACTAGGGATTTATTTTGACTTTTTCAAATTACCGCAACCAACTTCTCCGAAAACTAAGCAAATTAGTTGGACTCTATAAAAATGTTAACCAAAAATTCCTTGAGACTCAAACCCCCGTAAAACCCTAAAAATTCCCGGAATCACCATTTCATTAAGTATATATTATCTTTTAAAGTTTATCTATTATCTATTATCTACTATCTTTTATCTATCATCTATGCTCTATTATCCATTATTCATTAGCAATAATCCACTACATAACTTTAAATAAATCAAAGCACATTTCAAGGTTCCCACATGTGTCCTTCACGAAATTTCAACAACTTTCTTCAGTTAACTTGTACTTTTCATACTTGGTTGCGCATGTGTATATAAATATTTACGAATCTGCAGCCTCACTGCCGAGTGAGGACCTTAAACGCACCTTAAAAGCTTTGAATTTATTTTTGTAATATAGAAGAGAGAGAGCAAAAAGACAGAGACAAAGAGTACACATATACCTACATACATATACTTGTAATTTCCATCGAGTACACCACGACCTCGGCACAGAGTTGCATATATGTGAGGTTAGCTGAATGATGTCGACGGTTTTTTCCGCTACTTTAGTTAGTATTTTGGTTTTTATTTCAATTTAATTACGTGTTGCTTGGCTTCTGATTTCATTTACCAAAGTAATGAGCGGCATGGAAAAGTGTTTAGCAAGTAGCAAGTAATAAAAACAACAACTGGTATTCGAAAGACCTACTCGTTTATTTCTTAACATCGAGGCGAGAGCAACAGGGCAATGTGTGAATTCAAATGGGAATTATAGTGGGAACACTTGCTGGCATATATGGCAACTGTTGCAACAACTCGACAACTCGACAACTTACCCGAGGTATAAGAGTGCAACAAGTAGGCAACACTTAATTATAACGTAAAATAACATGAGGCAAAAACACGAACAAATTTGCCAACTGAATTCGAAGGATTGGCAAACTGGAGCGCTTGCACTAGCATTGTATGTGCGCGGCTGTGGTAGCCAGTTCATGTTTTTTATTTGTAATTTGTGCTTACTCTTTTGTTGGCATTAAAGTGCATTGCATAATTACAGGCGCTTAATAAACGAGGTAACAGTGCAGCAAAGTGTAAATTTCTACACATTCAAGTGTAAAATTACACCAACAAAGTCAAGAAAAATGCTGAAGACTAGTTCAGCATATAGCCAGTAGTGCCGAGTTGAGGGTTTGCGAAAGGTTGAGATGCTGTGTGCGCCTGAATGTATGCTACTTGAGATAGAAAGTTTTTAATAGGCAACAACTTCTGAAAAAAGAGCACAACAACGGCCCTCGTGCGCGAGTCCGCAGAGCTTGCCGCATTGGAGAACCACTTAGCGTTTGCAGTGGGTGCTGTGAAGTTTTAGAGTGGAGCGGTGACATGCGAATGTCAAGTGTCACATCTTTTGTGCACAATTTGTCAAAGACAATGTTGTGGAACGGAACAGTGAGGAAAAAAAAAGAATACGGCGAAGCCAATAGCCAAGTAAGCCAATGTTTGTGGGTATGATAGCTCGAAAAAGTGTAAGAAGAACTGTAATGCGTGTGGTCTGTGCACGCGCGCGTGTTTCCAATAGAAACAGCGCGCATCGGAAAACTTAAATTAAAAAACTTAAAGCTGCATTATCGTCAGCAAACGCGCTGGCGGAAGCCTCAGCTGAAACGCGTAGCTGTTTTTCTAGTTTTTAGTTCTACTTCGTGCTTATTTTTTCCAAGCTTGTGGTGTTTCTTTATTGAATCGGGCTTTGACAGTTTAGCGAATTGCCGCTTGAACTAGTTGACCAAATGCTCTTGGCTTTTGCTGAAATGATTATGTTAAGCTTGCTAAGGAGTTGAGCTCGAAAATTATTTGAAATGATATCAATCCCGTTAATTAAAAACATTATACTCTTCAAGCACTTATATATACTTAAAAATGTTGGTATCTCTCTTGTACATGTCAGCGGAAGCGAGTTATTCTGTGTACACCGTCAATAGCGTACAGATTCATGAACTCAGCTCTTTTTCCAGCTGACTTTGCAGTTAGCCACTCTTTATACACTGACCATTTTCATTCTTGCTCGTTAAACTTTCTCGTTAATGATGCCAATAAAGGCACAATTTTGCTGACTGCACCTTTTTTCCTACTCAACTCATTCGGCTTTTACTCATTCCGTCTCTGCGATTACTATGACAGCTGTCACATTTTAAAATGGGAATAATGATAGAGAACTGCTGATAGGGCTAAAAGTCATGGTCGGTGTTAAGTGGTTGTAATTGCAGTGAGGACATTAAACTGGACATTTTATATAAAATTTAAATAAAGAAGTTGTAAATAATGTTATGTAGACGGAGAAATTTGGATTAATTTTTGTTCGACGTTATTTCCTTTGAAATGAGAACATGAAAGTTGCGAAAAATATGTCTATTTAGCCAAAAAACGATTTCCGATCTACAACAACACATGCGGACTATATAGAATCCGATTTTTGGTCGCTTTATAGATCAAATGTGCTATGTTACTACATCGGATTCTTTTTTCGGTCTAACATTTTTGCAAATAGGCGAACACCTACATTTGTAAGTTTTTCTTGGAGATTTTGTGAGCTCATGGTTCACTCGGCTTCCACTCCATTTCTTTCATGACTTTCTCAATAATTTTAGTCAAAAAGAGCTAATTGTAGAACTTTTTGTTTTTGTTGTAACTTAACCTAATTTATTGAGTTGAATATCAAATTCTCACTTAAAGAACCACTCTTTCTCTGTCTCTCTCTCTCTCTCTCTCTCTCTCTCTCTCTCTCTCTCTGTTTCAGCTACAAAATTCCGAATACTTTTCTATATTGGTCAAAGTATCAGAAGACATAAGATTCACTGATGCAATGACGAATATTTTTACTAAAAAGCTGTACCACAAATCAACCGGAAATGTACCAGGTCAAACTGGTGAAGGAGGTCAGCGATTCTACACCGAAACTTCGCAGAATTTTGAGAAAATTCATAAATATCGAAAGCAATAACAAGTTCCTACGCATGTTGACGCATTTTAATTGCGCTAAATGCCACTGAATAATGACGTTGGTGGCAACCTATTGGAAATTTAGGTGGAAACAAAATGACAAACATCTGTATAGTATGTGTGTACATCTATGCGGTTGCATGAATGAGCTGTCGCCGCTGACCCATTTTACATCATTGTTGTATTTGTTGTTGTTTGCCTACAAAACTTCATTTCACACTTCAGCAAATGCGCTGCAGCGAAAAATAAATAATTCTGCATTTCAGGGTTGCAACAGTGGCAGGCGATGCGTGCAAGCAATTCTTAGCAAAATCATGAAGCAGTAGCGAGAGAGGAGAGGAGAGTCAGCAGTACAATGAAGAATAGCAGTGGTGGCACAACACAAACCTATTATTGAAATTAATATGCAACAAGAAAAGCAACGGCAAACGGTGACACAAAGTGGCAGGAACAAAAAGCAAAGGCCAAACCAGGCAACGCAAGCTGGCGACAACAACACTCACACACACACACACAGTAATACTCACGACAACTAAAACATTGACTGCGGCAGCTGCGTGGCGTGCTAGCACAGTACACAACTACAATATTAACAGCCAGCAAGTTGCAATTTGGTCACACTCTCTTGAGCACATGTAAATATTTCACACTTTGTTATTTGCGAATGCACCTCCGGCGCTGCGCCGTTGCTGCCACCAACATCATATGTTTGTAGGTAGATACTGCGGCAATGCAACCAGAATATGCACATGTATAATTTAGTGTACATTGTACGTGTTGTCGCACGCCGAATGCTCCACTGCCACGGTGACACAGAACGCCGTTCCATTTAGCTTTGCCACATTAGCCGCGCTGCTCGTCGTGTCAATGAGGTGTAGATGAATGGTTGCCGCGACTGGTTGCAATTGCAGCGGAGCATGCGCTGTGGGGGGCATTCGCCAAGTAAAGATATACAATACATGTCGTTTGTAGCCGTTAATTAATTACCTAGTAATAGAGCGGAGATGTATTACAATTATGTGGCAGCTTAGTTTTTGTGCTCTAGGTAATTGAATTGAGAATAGATTTACTGGATAATATTTATATATTATATATTTTCAGTATTTCTTAATACTTAATTTGCTTTGCGAATTATTATATAACAGTTAAGTAATGGATTTATGTACGATGCATGTACGATTTTTGGCGCATCTTCTCTTGTGCTTTGCATATACGAGGTGTTCGTGCAAAGAAGGCTTCTCTCTAAATTGAAGAATTGTGCAACATAACCTAAGAAGTCATGCTTAAAAAAGCTACGATAAGCGCATATACCTTTCTAGAAGATAGGACATGATTTGGGACCTTTTCACGTCCGAACTATCTTCCTCCGTATTTTGCCTATTGAGAGATGGGTGATTCCAGTTCGATTCGCTCCAAAACACTAAGAGTGATGAAAGAAAGAGTCTAGTTAAAAGTCTGCATATGTCAAAACTTTGGAAACCACTAAACATCTGGCTTGCTCATTTCAGCCGTGTGGTCCGTAGTACATACTATACTTTTCCGTTGAAATTATTATTTTCTAGGAAAGTGAGGAAGAAAACATGATTTCCTATTTCCTTAATCAAAGCTTAACAGAGTAGCTTTTCACGTTTTGTAATCGTGTAAATGTTTCTTCAGTTTTCAATACTTTTTCAAAAGCGCCTTTCGAAGAGAAACACCGGCCTCTTGGATTATAAGCCATTAATGGTTCAACGTATTTTTCTTGCCATGAATGACTCACCGGTTACCCAATTTAGTTTGCGGACACGTCTTTCCGCTACAAACGCGAGATATTACAAAAGCACTCCAGGATGAATATTACAGCTAAGTGCAAATGCTATTTCTTTAAGAAGTAAACATGTGCCACATGCGAATTTTGCTGTTGTTTTCTGTTAAGCTTCCAATTTTTTTAACTTTTATTTAATTTTGTTTGTTTTCTACATAGTATTGCTTCCCGTTTACTCTGTGTTTACCGTTTAGCACTTTGGAACCTATATAGCTACAGCTGCTGCAATTGCAAGTGCCTTGCAACGTATATTGCGAACATATTCCGCTGCAACTTTGCATCTTTGCATGACTTTTTTGTATCGCATTCGTTCTGTTTTGGTTTGCCCTCCAAGGACAAATGCATAAAGTGAAAAGTGAATTTATTCTCAGTGCGCTTCGTGCAATGGTTGCAAGTCGGCTGTCTGAGTGGTCCAAAGATGTTGCACAGTAAAGCTAGGTTGCGAGGAATGCTGAGGTAAAAGTTAAACTATGTTTTATTATTGAGTGAAGCAGTTGTGTTTAAGCTCTAGTGATTTTCAGGGAAGAATGACCAACAGATACACATAGCAATTTTAAGCTGACAAATTCCGTAAAGACTGTGTTTTCCCTTAAGATAGGCATGGGGAAGCCGTTTTAGAAGAAATACTCTTTCAATCCTACACTAAATTTGCAAAACATAAGTTGCTTCATCCGGTAACGGAAGCTTCGAACTGATGAATATAGCCGTGTTGATTGCGTTATTTGCATAGAAGAAGCTTAGAGTTTGGAGAAACAGTCCTTACTTTAGCGCTTTAAAAAAGCTTGCGAAAAATTGTGCTGATTTTAAAGCGAAAAATTCCTGTCAACCCTAGGTCCGTGAAGAAACACATGCCTTGTCCAATTTGACGGTTTATCTCCATTCTGCTGCTGTGAACTTTTCAGCGGACTACATTTTGTTCTGGCTAGCCGTGGCATCTTGACCGAAGGTTGCCGCGATTGCTACTACGTGTTTTTCTGTTGCTGCTCCTTTTATCTTGTTACCTTTGTGGTTCTCCCTCGGCATTGCTCTTGCCTAACACGCCCAGATGTCACTAATCTAAATTTATGCAAATTGCTCGGCGTTTTGCTTTGGCACAACTCACCAACGCCAACAAAATGAGAAAAAGTATGCTCAAAATATTGCAATGCTGTACACAACTACAACAACAATTATAATAAAAGCGATCTAAACGGAGCAGGTAGCTGGGTGAGTTGGAGAGGGAGGAAGAGGGATACGGGGAGTGAGATAAAATGGAGTAACAGCAGCACACCGGCGAAATTAAATACCACTATGAATGCAGTGACTTCCAACTTGCAACCGTGCAACGTATGGCCAATTCATTTCATTTCATTTGCGAATGCGCAACCGGCGTTTCTTGCTGCCACTGCTTGTTGCCAGTGCGTCGCGTCACCAGCTTTGCGGCGGTGGAGTCTATTAATTTAAGCTACGACTAAGCCAGCCACCCAACCAAACGTCCCAGCAGCTCATGCAAGCATCAGCAGCACGCCATGTAAATTCCATTCAAAAAAAAAAAAACAAAGATAAAACTGGGAATAGGCAGCAAATGTTGCACGTGTGACTATGAAATGAACTGCATGCATTGCTATTATAGCCGCGGTCAGTCAACGGTTGCCAGCTGCTGTGGCCCGGTGGCAAAAGATTTGCCTTTGCATTCTATTAAATTAGAAGGCACTCAAAGGTGTTTCATGCGCCAAATGGGCAAATGATGTGCTGTTGGTGGTATTTCCTTTCATTGCCACTATTGCAAGCAGCAACAACGCATTACTTACACGCTGCCACAACCTCCAGTAGCGGAAGCTGCTGTCGCCCCTCTCGCTGCAGCATTTTTTGCATATGTTAATTACAGCTGTACCGTTGGCAGTTGCTGCTTGCAACAAATGCTGCAGCGCCGATAGTAGTGCCCTTTGCGCGTTGTTCATGTTGCAAATGCAAAAATATTGTGATGGCGCGTAGTCCAACTACACTGGCTAATGTTCGTGCTGCAACGTGGCAAGCGCTTTGCGTGCCAGCTGCGCGGACCACAGCACATCAGTTCTTATCTAAGCAAATGAATACTTGTGCTTATGCCTTGTATGTGTGTATGCTTTACTTTAATTATCACGCGCCTTAATTGATGACTTGTGACTGCAACGCGCCGTTCGCGTGGCTTGCTTGCCACATAAGCACAATTGGCAGCGAAATTTAGATTAGATAATTGTGCTGCTGCTTGTGGTTACGGTGGCAAGATGATTGGAGTTTGCTCAGTTGTTGGCCAATTTGATGACGTTTCCACATTCCATTAATGGCTGGCGGTGAATAAGTTCTGTCATTTGAGAAGCCTGCTTTTGATAAGGGATTTCTCAAAGGTTTTTGTGCTGATGAGTGGTAATAACAGTGGTATACCATATATATATTTTCTTCAGGCCGATATAGTGCGCACAGGGACGAATACTAATCTTCTTACTTTCGGATAACGTGAGTTTGTTCTTTTTCTCTAATTCTCCAGGCGGACATTAGATTTTTGCAATCGGTAATCGATGTCTGGAATGTAGATTTAGTCCTTCTCACCCACATCTTGGAAGATTTGGAAATCCTGTAGGCTTCTTTGCGGTTGAAACCACTTCTTTGCCCACCATACCTTCATGGCCGTGAACCCAACTATTATTACCGTAAAGCAACCCTCTGCAGAAATTGGCATCTTAAAGCAGTGAAAGACAATGGAATGCCACTTTGAGGAGAGCAGGATTAGCTGAAATTGATTAAAAAAATTCACGTAATCAAGAAAAGTTTCCAGTTACTTATTCACCATCCCACTGCATATAGAATCATTGAGCTCTTTCGCAATAAGGATAAACGATTTGGTAAACAATGTTGAACAAATTTTTAAGAACTTTGATAAATTCCAAGCAATATACATAAGAAGAAGAAACAATCGATCGATATCACCGAACTCAAGCCGAATGTCGGCGGGAGCTAATTGCTTGTAAGAGCTTTGGCATGAAAATCGATAAAAATCTCATATTAATTAAAGTTTCTTCGAAACGTCGACAGCAACAAGAAACCCCTCACAACAACACACGGCAAAGAAGAGCAAAATAGAAACACAACAAAGCAATGGATTTTTGTGAAGACAAGCAGACTGGAGAAAAGTCTATGAAAATCAAATGAGGACGACGCAATTGAGGCTGAAATGGAAACGATTTGGCGCCAAAGCCAGCACCGTGACTGGGAGAGTTTGCATTGAGGGCGGTGTAATTTCAGAGGAGGCGGCTGTGGTGCGGCGAATATAAACAAGCAGTGTAACAAATGCGCCAAGAAATTGAAAATAAAGTGGGAAAGCAAAATGTTTAAGCGATAATTGGATAAATTAATGCAACGCATCAGTAAAGCCGGCGGAGATGAGAGCGAAGCAAAGGCAGCAGGAGAGTGGGAGCAAAAGTGAGTAGTAAATAGCAACGACACAATTGAGTACGAAACAACAGTGGCAATAATTAAGTATTATGGGAGACTTCCCTGCTGCAAGAGAAAACATCAAAAGAAGAAGAAGAGGAAGAAAGGAATCAATGTTCGTGGGACAGAAGGAGCGAAGTCACGGAGACAATTGCAACAAGGAAGCACATTAAAATAAATGGCAGGAAGAACTTAGCTGCCGCATATAAGCTGAGCAGTAAAAATATGCACTGGACTACACTGTGCTAGATACAGTGGAGAAACTGAAGAGTGAATGTAATGAAATGAAAAACAAAATCGAAAAATAACTAAAAATATGGCAAGGCAAACTACAGCATTCGAAGCTGCTATGTGAACGGCGCATTGACCGACTTTGGTGCTGATAAGCGGAAGGAAGCAACAAAGCAACAAAGCAAGGAAACGAATTTATCGAAAAGTATAGAGAATAATAAACAGTTATATTAGGGGGTAATTTTTGAAATTATCTCTCGCTATATTAATTACACGGGTGTTGTCGGTTGTTGGCGGGTGAAAACGCCTTCGTGACAGATATAAACTTTGGATGGGAGGGTCCGTTGCGGTGAACAGATGCTGCGGACGTAATTGAAAGTGATGAAAATGGAATCTTGTCGCATCGAAAGTTTCGCTGTACGGGTGTGAAGTGAAATAAAACAGTAAAGCATGATTAGAAATGTGGAATAAATTGCATTGGGGGTGAACTCATATAAACGCTACATGTGTAACAGCTGTAAAAAATTGAATTGAAAAGAGGGAACTGTTATGAAGTTTCTTGCTCCAGGAGAACAGTGAGTGGATGACTCTCTGATGGGAAGAAACATCTTAACGGTACTTTTGAGGAATAAGTTTGTAATATAAGTCACTATTAGGTACGCTGTGGTCGAAAAAATAAAATATTTAAAAGCTTAAAGCTATGTCCCCAAATGAGCTATTTGAGCTTAATATATAGACTATAGATTTAGCGCTTACCTCTGAATTGAGGGTTTTAATAACCTTCAATAAATACAGCTATTTACCTCTTTAATTTTAACGGACTTTTTGTAACTTAGAAACTAAAAAAGAGTTGCAAGAGAGATAGATCACTGGACCACTATTCAATTTATTTCCGCGCGCTAAGATTCCTCGTCTGGTACTCTAATCACATGTTTTATGCAGTGTTTTTTACGGTTTCCCTTTTAGTAAGTGTATTGCAAGAATTTGCCGCATATTAACTATATACTGAACAAGTGGAACACCTACAACTTTAAAAACATTATTATGTAGAATGAAATATTTCTCAATCAGAAACTAGTAGAATTGTATTGGCCGTTCATTGTAAAATTTTTTTATTTTAATTAATAAAAAATACTGGATATGATTATTGCTAATTATGATAAAATTTACTTAATTTTCTGGCTCTCTCTTTCCGCCTTCATAAGTCCAATTAATATTCGTACATCTTTTCAAAGTCGTAAACTAATCATCCATCCACATAACTGACTTTTCGACACTTCTTAAGTGAATCTCCTCGCTACAATTCGCTGGCTTCTTAGCGGATTAATATCAAAATTTTATTTGCTTTACAGCCATTTCCGGCGAAAACCCTAATTAGAATAATGCATTGGTTCGTGTTTATATTTGTTTTGTGTGTGTGTGTGTGTGTGTGTGTGTGTGTGTGTGTTTGTGTGTCTAGGGAAGTGAGTCATTATGGCGGTTAATCAAGAAACTTTGTGAGAAATATATTAAATGGCTTATTCCAAATATTTACAAATATCTTCAAACAAATGACTCATGAAGACTAAAATCCGAAGAAGTAAGAAATATCCGAAGAGCGATGAAGGAGTGAGGTGGAGGGCTGTAATAAAGTTTGACTTATACTTATTTATGAATTCGGCAACAAAGCGCACCAGAAGAAATTTCCAGAAATGCTGTTCTTCTCTCTTCTTCTTAGTGGCTTTCGAAGGAAGTGCCGCACAACAACAACTGAAAACGGCTACAACAAGATGGTGTGCGGCACGTTAAGTTCAACAATAAACAATAATTAATAAAACGCATAAAATTGTGATAAACAGTTTCCGCAGCTTCCGTTTGATGCGCCAGACGGGCGGCCGTGCAGCCGGTCTTATGTTTGGTGGGATGTGAGGAGAGAGATGTAAAGCGCGGCGGCGCCAAGCCAGCTGCCACTTTATTGAAGCGCAAACAGCGGGCGGTATACTTGGCGGAAAGTTGCTGTAAGCCATAATCTATGCGCCAACAAACACACACACACACACACACACACATACACACACACAAATGAGCAAATATGAAGACGCTCAAATGCGCGACGCAAACACACACTCGTAAATATGATACAATGGGAACAGTTATAAAAAGTAGAAAGTGCAACATAAAACTTTTCAAGCATCAAATTTGCAGCAGGAAGCTCATTGTAAGTAAGCGGAGATGCTTGCGTGCACACGCTGGGGGCGCCGCTTGCCACAAAATTTTGTTCAGCGCGTCTATGTGGCAAGATAAAGTTCGATTTTGTGGTGGCGCTGGTGGTTGCGAGCAAAGTTTTCGCAAGCACTTTGCCTATGATACACATAAATACCAAGATATACACGCACATACTAGCACGCCGGCTTAATGCTTTGCTCACTTGTGGCATGCTATCGTAAATATTGTGTATCTCTGTGCTTTGCATTAGCTGCCTGCTAGTGCTTGTGCGGGAAGTTCTTGCAACTTATAATGCTTTAAACAGCAAATTTTTAATTACTTTGCTATTTTACGATCACAAGGCGTTGCTGTTGCAACACAAATCGACATGTATTTGTAAGCACAAATTTTTAATATTTTATTACGCACTGTTTGTGCGCATGTTTGTGTGTGTGAGTATTTGTGGTAATAAACGCTTGCAGCACTTTCATGCTTGTATGCATGTTTGCACTCTTGATTTGCTTTGGCACTGAGGCATGTAATTGCATTAACGCATGCGTGTGACTGCTCACACATACGCACATACTTAAATATACAATACATGTATGTGAGATTTCGAGTCACACACACACCTTAAATCACTTGAGGATGACAATTACATTCGAAATAAAACCTTTCACAGTTGTGTAAGCGTGTGTAAGTATGTGTGTATTATCTTCATGTTGCCATATTGCCATATTGCCATATTTATAGCGAATTCAATTGGTGTTTACAGATTCACAGATTCCTTTGCTGTGAACTTTCCTATAGCTTTGAAGATAACTCTGTCTTCTGTCTTCTGTCTTCTGTCTTACTTTTCCTCTGCTTCCATCTCTTTTGGGCTCTGCTTGAGTTCCCATCTTTTTATTCGTTTTAAAGCAAATAAATTTTAATGATGATTGCAAAGTTGATGATCCCGACGACGACGAAGTTGACGTCTGCGCTGCTTAATGACATGCCACACGCAAATGCGTATAAATATGCTTGCTACAAATTACCGACTTATTGGGGAGCAGCGTGATGAAAGTGTACTGGAAGAAAAATTTATGTTATTTCTTTGCTGAGAAAACTTTTAATAGCTTAATACAGGGTATTCGTGTTTTGCCAGGCAGTGGGGAGTCAAATTTATAGTACACATAGAATTGAAAGCCGATTTCGCAGGCTTGAGGACTACGGCGGGGCTGATTTGAGGATTTCAGATTCAATATTGAATAGACAAATTGTATCGTGCGTGTGGTTCAGAGTTTAGAGAGCACGCTTAGCCTATGATTGATCCAAGTCCTCAAAATATTTTATATGTTTGTTACATATTGGTGAAAATATAGAAAATATAGTGTGGACCAGAAGTGCCTTTGCATTTAAATCTTTCGTTTCATTTCTTGGATTTGTTTACAATTCAATTTTCTTATATATTTTTATCAAGTCCAAATCATTCTTTTACATTTACAGTGACATAAAATTAATATATTTACCGAATCAGTGAGCTTTGTTCAAATGGTTCCAATGAACGATCGTGGTTTCAACAAGATGGTGCATTATGCCACACGGCTAATGACTTATGGACATTTATTACACTCAATGAACCTTTTTTGTAGACACTTGAAGGTTTTTTATAGTAATCCAGCGTCTCGCGAAAAGTTTGAAGAACGTTCAATATTCGCTCTCTTAATAAATTGAAATAAATAAATTAAGAGTGGTATCTATATGATTCTCCAATATAACCAACATGTCTCTGCCATTCTTGTTCTGATTCTTAAGACTGCATTAACAGCCTCCTAGTTGAATACATAGTTGTTTGGATTCTTCAGTGGGTCACTCAGCAACTGATGCATCCTAAACATCAATTTTTCTGACAATTTTTACTCGGTTTCACTCTCTGCTCCCATGCAACAATGAACAACATTTTGGCGCTTGAGAAGAGTGGGTAAAAACAAGCAATTTACATGGCGGGTGGGCAAACTTTAGCCGTAGCGGTATTGGTACGGCAAACGCTCTCTCTTTAGTCATATGTATGTATGTAAGTTTGTATGCGCTATTTGTTGTAAATATGTTTGTTAGTGTTTTCATATTTTTCACAAGTAAAGTTCTGCAATTAAGAGGCGAATTATTGCCTGCCACATGCGTCTGATTTGTTTTCGTAACAATTTCAGCTTGTATACTTACACGCGTGTGCATGGAGACATTCTTGTAGTAATATGCATGTGTGAGTATGTATTATGTGTGCGTGTGTGTGTGTTCACATGAGCTCATAGACATTTTAAAATCAAAGTTTCGCACTCTCATACCTATTGGCTGAGAATTCCATTGCACAAACACACACACACGCAAACTTATTCTTCATGCCTCATGCCACTGTTAGGCATTGTTAAGCAAAAAGCCGGCGCATAAATGGCAACAGTAAACATTTCATTTACTTAATTTAAATAAATCAACTTTTGTTGCGCACTGCGGCCATAATTATTGCGCACACTCACACGTGCATTCTCATATATATGTGCAATTAAATGCACATGTATTTATTTACACCTCCATACATGCATATCATATGTATTTACAAGTGTTGTATGACTTATAAATAATTTTAACTGTTGTTATTTGCTTTGTTTTTGCTGCCTGCCACAGATTCCGTTGCCGCGCATTTGTGCGTGTTGTTTGTTGTTGTTGATTTTTTTCGTTTTTTTTTTTATATTGTTGCTTTTATTTTTTTCACTGTGATTTCATAATTTACGAGTTGTAAAAGTTGTCAGACGAATATGTTGCACGTTTTTAATGGTTGTGGCAATTCACTGAATACTACATACACACTCAGCCATGCCTGCCACAATTGCGTTTCCCTGCCACTGCTGTTGCTGCTGCTTCTTCATCAGTTGTTTGTTGCCTGTTGGCATTTGTTTGCTACTGTTGCTGTTGCTGGCTATGCTTACGATCATATATGTATGTGTGGCACATACATGTTGCCACATGTTGCAACATATTTTCACGCGAAATTTTCTAAAATAAAAACGCAGAAAGTTCGTTTTGGTTGACTGTTTGATTGGCTGGTTGGTGATGGTTAATGGTGAGTTGGTTGACTGACTGATCGTGTGGTTCCTGGAAGCGTTACGCACTCGTAAATTTTATTAACAATTTGTAGGTGTCGCTCGCATATTGAAGAGTTCGCAGAAAATGTGATATCTCGATTATTTATGGACATGTAGATATGTATGTGTGTGAGTGCATTGGTATGAATATTGTGGTAGTATTAATGACTGATTGTCTCATGGGTTGCTTGCAAAATGCTTTCATGATTTGATTTACGCTTTATTCTAATAATTTTCTTCTCTAATAACCACAAAGTGGCCAGCTTCAGTTCAAGAAGTTTTTTTATGTGAACCTTCCTGCTTTAGTTTTGGCGTCTTTCAATCGGGTCTTATACAAAATAATATCCAGATCGGATTGGGTTAATTATAGCAATGACCCAAGCCGAATATTGAATTTTTTAGCTAATTTTAGTCCCTTAGATTGTCTTTTGTTCAGGAATTCGGACGAGAGAGTGCTCAATCGCAACGCAAATGTTGTTTTTACTAGAAAACTAGACATTTAATGCTGCCATATCTGAGTTCTTGACCTCATAATTGTGCAGAAACTCCGATAAAATGTTGAGGACTGCAGGATTTGTTGAAGAAGAAATTTCAAAAATTTGGTTATGAACTGCAATTATGTTCTAAGAATACTGTAAAAAGGAAGAGCAGAGTTTTCTTGGCCAAGAAATCGGGTTTCTTTCAGCTAAACCCTCTGAAAAATCCAAAGTTTTGTTTCGGTCAATAAAGGATACTAAAACCGATAGCTCACACATTTATACTTATGGATAGCTTTGTACCATCACCTTGTCTATTCCTCTCTTAACGCTTGTATAAATTATGCTCGACCGCAGTGGCGCAATATTTATTCCCAATGTGCTGGGGAAACATGCACCAAATACCTGGAAACTTCAAACAGCCACACGCAATAAATTGCAGGCGCTGGACCATTGGACAACACGCTAAATTTGCTGCCAATCAACTCAATTGAGCGCTCGAGGTCGGCGATTACTATCGGCAGTTCAGCACTCAATGTTAGAGCCACAATAGCCACTCCAGCGATAATGCGCAAACGTGCCGCCATCATTGGCTTTCATCACCTCTGCAAATACACACACACACACACACATACATGAAGAATGCGGCACAACAATAAATTAACACTAATGATTAGCGCGCTAATCCAATTCGTGAGTGCAAAAATCAATTGCCGCACACACACACACACACTAACATTTAAAGCTCCATCAGGTGAACAACAACTCAATAGGAGCGCATGTTTGTGTGGCAAGTAGACAACTGTGATTTTCATTGGCATTTTTGGCGTAGAATAGCCGCAGTGCATTAGCTAATAAACATCACAATTCATTAGTTGCTTGCAGCATGCGGCAAGTAGCAGTGAGCAATGTTCACGTGTTGTTGTTGTTATTTATTTGCTGTTGCAGCAACAGGCGCACCAGTGAATTGCATCAACTTGACATTGTAAATTGCCATAATTTGCGCGCACAGCAGCTGTGCTTTGTTGTTGCCAGCGGCAAGCTTATCGAAAAATGTGCATCGCAATCCGGTTGATCGTGAAATAGTTAAATTATTGCTTAGCTGTAAATGCGTTTACCTACTCGAAAGTTATACTGCCACAGTCGCATTTATTTATGTTGGCGATAAAATCGAGCCGACTACTGCAGCCTGCGCGCAGCGGATAACAGATCAATGCAACGTTGCGGTGACGCCTATTAACTCTGTTGCAAGTTGGTCAAAGGCTATGTTTAAATGGCAGATTTTCAGTGAAGATAGCAAGCTGTTTTGCTGTTCCCTTTCCCTTCCCTTTACTGTTGCACGATCGTTGGCGAGTGCGCGCGTTTGACCACTTAGCGGCATGC
Source organism: Bactrocera minax (assembly GCA_021498325.1). Taxonomy (NCBI): domain Eukaryota; kingdom Metazoa; phylum Arthropoda; class Insecta; order Diptera; family Tephritidae; genus Bactrocera; species Bactrocera minax. Next base: position 170,704 of record JAKEEE010000025.1, read on the forward strand.
CACTTAAGCGCTATAGCATATGTTTAGCTGTAGGCGCCTATTTTTATATGCAAACATTTTCATTTTATGTAAGCCCATTTGTCGCCCTGAGCGCATGCGTCGTATGTTGCCCGTTAAAATGCCATAATTTCATTTGGTTTACGAGGTGGCACAGGTGTGGCACATACTCGCCATAACAGCGTAAATACTTGTATATGCTGCATGCAAAGCGCGCGCTAGGCCCTTGCCACATATGGCATAGCTCTCTATCGCCTGCCGCCCCACCATTGCACGGCATGCAGCGCTTTTAGCTGTTGCATTCATTTGCAAGGATTACAATAATTGAGTGACGCGATTAGTGTTGCGGCTGCGGAAATTGCAAAATGTGCGCGTCAAGCAGCTGCCTGCCATTGCCACCACCGCGACTGCGGCTGCGTCAATTACACTGATGCTGCGTTGCCTATTGGGGGTGTGCATGCAACCGGGCTATGGCGCTTGCTTGTGAGGAGGCCGCAACTTTTGCTACAACTCGTTGCCGCTGCAGACAGCAGGCGACGCTATTAATGTGGCGCGGCTGGCGTGTGGGTTCGCCTACAAGAAAATCCTTTTACATGCGTGTAATCTTTAGCCGCTTAAATTGCTTTGTTATGAATACGAAATCGGCGCTTTGCTGTAATGCAATCTCGCGGGCTTCATTAGGCGGAATTTACATGTGTGCGCTCAAGCATTGTCTCAGGCAAAAGCTCAATTAATACGGCGGAGTTTATAAAAATAGCCGAAGGTATTAAAATCTGCACAGCAATGCATTTCTAGTGTTTCTTTTGGCATTTACTGGTGAGTTTTTTGTGATTTGGCGATAAGCGCGCAATTGGTTTGGCTTCTCAGTGATAAAAGCTTTGGCATCTAATTGATCTGCATTTACTCTTATTGACCAAAATAGAGTTGGATAAAGCAATAAATGAGAGCTTTTGGTGGAATACTAAAGTTGGAGAGTCCAGCGACTAATTAAATTAATCTTTAGAACACAGATAAATGTGGCAAATAGAAAGGAACTTATTTTGACTTAAAAGTTATTTGTGCCTAAGCGGATTTCACTTGTTCTAGATAGGGTTAAATTCACGTTTAACTATCTTATCAAAAGGCGGCATGCATCAGTAGTGTTTAACACGTTCCATGTTCCAGGGAGTTGCCTTTAGTTAATTCTGACTTCGACAGTATATTCGGCCTAATTCGTTCCTAAATTATTATTGGGCGGTTCAACGGACTAAATGAGAGCATAATTTCATGTGCTAACTATGTTTTCAAATAACTCCATAAGTAGAAGTCCATGGAGAAAAATCGGGTGATAATATATCTGTCCGTTTTCGATTTTTCACTTCTCGGCTCGTTAGCTTTGGGCGCTACTCTCTTATCAAATAATTTACATACGAAATGAAGAAAAGATGACCAAGTTTAATGACTTCCTTACAAGATGATTTCTGCGATTGAACAAAGCCCCTGGTAAGCCCCTGGTAAGTGAAAGAACTAACTAAGTTGTGAAGACACATCGAATTTAATTAATTTGGTTAAACTACCCGTCACTTGACATATATGGTTGCATGGAGTCTTTGAAGCCAAAGGATCACATGTAATGAACACTTAATTAAAAACAACACACGCAAGCATACTAAAAGTTCGCGGTGCATACACATACAACAACACACACACACACCGAACGCATGCCAAGGCACAGCCGCAATCGGTGCTACACTGATGCGCGTAATGAAGCATCATTAATTACAATAAATTCACTATTACAACAGACTTGAGCCAAACAAAATATGTATGCATTGTAGGGAAAACAACAACAATAGCAGCAACAGATACGTTGCATGCTGTCAAATGTGCAGTTACCAAGCAAAATGCAATGAAAGCGTAAAAGTTGCTGTCAAAAGTTTGATGTGCGCGACGCCAGAGGCGAGAGGAAGCGCGCGTATTCACTTGTGTGCCGGTGTGTGTGCATACGCATGGTTGGTAGCTAGCTAGCAATAACAGCGAAATATGAACTTTTCAATGCCGGAAAGCAGCTACAAATGCAAATGATGCACATGTTGCACATACAAAAGCGATTTGTGCATGTGCGAGTGCGCGTGTGTGTATATATCCTTTTGGTATCTCATTTTGCATGCGGATGAAAGTTTAACGGCGCTCATGAATACTAGTGCACTGCACTGAAAGTCAGTTTGACTGTAAATACATGTGTATTGTTTGCAGGTGGCAAGCGCCACAAACTATTTGAAAATCACACACATGCACGCTCGCACTCAAAGCAGACACGCCTCACTTCCCGTAAGTTGTGTTGTAATAACTTTGCGCGATGCGGCGTTAATCATGCTAACAACGGCGGCTGCGTAAACAATAACAACAACAACAACAATGAGATGCACTCCCCCACCACACACACACACACACTGACACACGCACCTACCCATAAACACAACGGAAATGAGTTAATTGACTTTTGTTTTCTTGCCGTGTCATGGCGCAACGCCAGGCGCGGCCAACTACAGCTTGTGCCGCAGATTCGAGCAAAAAGCGGAAGCAAGCAACTGAGTTGCTTGCGCACCAGGCACACAATCACAGTTAAGTGCATTTGTAGTGATCGCGCCGTATGCAGTTGCCTTATTATGTCTGTATACTAATGAGCTCTTGCATCCCACATGCCTTCTGCCGCGCAAATAAAATCATAGGCGAACATTCTTCGGTAATTAGCTGATGAAAACAAGGAAATTTTCATAAATATTTCATGCTTTTATTTTATTACAGTCTTATGGCATTCCTTAACACTTGTCCAGAAGGACTAGAAGTTAATGGTGTTGAAATTGTGCTATTCTTTTGGACGGTATCTCTCCCTTGCGAGTGCTTAAGCTCCTGATGTGGCAACCAAAGTAGGGATCAGAGTAAGGAAATAAAGGTCGATATCTCGAGAGAGATATTAACTGTGTATTAAAAGAAACATTGTTTCCGCAGCCATGAGGTTCTGAAAAGGTTTATCATAGTGGCTCTAAATCATATAAAGCGATCAGGAGAAGTTTTTGGAGGATTTCGCTCGGTTCACTGGGTTTGTATGGAATAGCTCATCATATTAGAATTGGAAATAAGATATAGTTCCCAACCTAAATCAGTCCTTAAGTAAACCAGGAATCATTTCCATTTAATTTTTTTTTATCTGAGTGTATTTCTGAGTGTCCGAGTGTTTACATGCCCAAGAAATTATTCGTGTTCATAATATGGCCGCCAAAGTAGATGCGTTCATTGTCCACCACAGCGAAGAAGAATGGCCGATTTACATAAACTTCGGTGCACTTTTCCACTTCGTTCAACATAAACGACACTGGAATTGCAGAAAAAGCATACATAAAAAAAAAACGAGATGACAATGGCGAAATGAGGAAAGAAAAGTGGTCACCTTTTGCGGATGATGAGTTTGTGCCATCGTCGTTGATATCAAATGCGGCTATATGCCTTATTTGCGATATCTTCGTTATGTTGAATGCCGTTAGAAGGCGCGTAAAATCTATGCAATCGTTGAATATCGCTTTTATGCCGATCTTGACGATCAAAGAGATAATGATCATTTCAAATGAGTCTCATAAGAGATTAGCAAGTGAGCGCAGTTTTAGATACTCACCTCCTTTAACACATCATTCATTAGCAGATTAGACTCCAGTTTAATCCGTGGCATTCCTAGTTTTACATTTTTCGACTTCAACAATGACGGCAAGGCGGTTATATCGACGCGTTTCAGTTTCATGTCCTCTTCAAGTTTCGGCAAACCGTCGATCTCCTTGGGTATGAGTATGATAAGCTTTACATTTATATTACGGTAAGGAATTACCAGTGCCGTGGCCTTCAGATCATCCAACTCGCCGACTGGTATGTCGCAATAGTCGTGCATCATAGTGACCTCCGCTTTCTCAGTTTTTGTTAACCAGAAATCGCTTTTTGTTAGAAATTTCTTTGGGAATGCCTTCTTCCATCTGCTCTCGAAGCGGGCAATATTTATGAGCAAGTTATGCTGTGTTGCTGCTTCCATTGTGTCAGCTGTGATGCGTGTATGGATTCGGTCTTCCGTCTGTTCATTAATCCAAGTGTTAATATCGTGAACAGTTTCTTCAAGCTGCTCGAAGTCTACATTTTCCGGTCGCGTTTGAAATTGTTCGATGCAGGTAGTGCGGAATGATATGTCGATTTCGAAACGGTTATCCACATAGATGGCATTGTGCTGCGAGAACATAAATTCGTCCTTGTTGGCATTGCGGCAGGCTTTGTATTCTTGCAGGCCCTGGTGTGAGCTCTTCAAACCCATCGCCGCGAGAAGTTCGCGGTGTGGCTCTCGTATGACGGAAATGCTGATTATTGTTAGTAGTGAGCGTAGGGCTATTGGCGATATAACGAAATTACTAGTCGGCTCATGCTTGGCCACAACATAAATCAACTCCGACTGAAAGAGTGAACTTGCTGCCATTGACGAAGATAAATTGCGCGTGACGTGAGCTGCAATTGAGAGCAGAGCATGTGCGATCATGTGGCACTTAATTATTTTAAGTTTTCATTTACCTCTAAAGCTCATATTTTCTTTAATCGACGTACGGCTATATTGTATTGCTTTTAAAAATTTTGTATTACATATTCAAACAATTTTTAGACTTACTTGTGTTTTTTTCTGGCTTTTGAAAGCTTTCATATTCGGAGATATTTTTTATGTTTTGTCATTCGTAGAAAAACTTACAGGGTACTGAAATAAGCAACGCAACGGAAGAGTAAATCCTGTTCCATACTCGCAGTGTGCACCAGTCCTAAAGTGTTTGACAGGACAGTACGTACAATAAAACCGTGGATATATTGGAATATAGTCGGATATGCACAAACTGGTATTCTTTATATAATCCTTTTTACTATAAAACTCTTCCAAGAGATTAACGATTAAAAGATCGGCGACCGGATTAGTAGACTAGAAAGAAATGTTGAAGTTTTGAGTTGAGAACCGGAAGGTCGCATTTCAAATACTGCTTCAAAAAAAAATAATAATAATAACGATAAAGTGAACGATAACTCTGATTCTGCAACGAGAAAATAAATGAGGAACTCTAAGGGGATTGTGATTTTTGACAAAAAAAAAAAATATTTTTTTAATAAGAAATAGCAAACTCCATAATACCGAATAACTAATATGAAAACGAAAGACTACTTTAAAGTACCAGAGTTATAGAGTTGAATAACCATTTTAGGGCTCAACAAATTTCAGCTAGTCCATTAATATTCATACAGATACAGATACTTGCAACATGCGCTATATTTGCATTCATTACGCCCACTTCAGTTAAACGCCTAACGCGTCTATACCGTTATTACGAACAAACAATCGGCTCATTAGCGCACGTGCCACAATCCTAAAAATTGTCTTGCCATTCGCGGAAAATCCCCACACAGTCACATATATATATGTATGTATATATATAGCTATGAGTAACCGCATTTATTACGCGCTGGAAATTTTTGTTTGGCATTTTTCCATTTGGTATTCGTGTTGCAGTGGCAATTTGCCGCCAACAAGTAATCGACACTGGGTAATTGACAAAACCGTAATTGATAATTGCCAATTGTCCATGTGTTTGTTGTTTATTTCATACTTCACAGCGTCTATTTTATGTGTTATATTTGCCGAACATAAAATTAATGCGATTGTCAATTTCGTGGAAGTTTAGTTTTCGAAAAAGTTTGTTGCAAATGCAGGCAGCTGTGCGCTTAGTTGCCTCAAATCAACTGCCGCTTTCGTGAATCACTAGCTTTGTAGCGCTCGGTGGACCATCGGTGGTGGTTGTTGCCATACTTTGGTTGTGCAAGTTTTGCTTTTGTTTCGTTTTCGCTATACTGACTGTCATTTTTCCTGGTACTTGTGCTCATTTAAATTTCCAACGAAATTTTTGTAAGCCTTTGTAGGACACTAGATTGTTGCAGGAATACTTCATGAGTCACTATTTGTCATTATGTTTTTGCTTTTGGCAGGATCTAAAAACAACTAGAATTGTTCAAAGGTGCTGTGGAACTGTGTTTGTCTACAGACTCTGTAAAACTGTCCGGTAGGGGTTCAGGACTCATAGAATTTATAAATAAAATACACATACTCATAGAAAAAGTGTCTAAACACAACGGATTTCTTACATTTACCAAATCTCGGAACTGTAAAACAACTGACGTAATCGAATGGAGATAGAATAGTCAGCAATTATATCACTTAAATGAGATAAAAGTGATCTTTTGAAACATACTTAATTTTAGCGTAAATATTTTGACGAGAGAGCAGCATTCAGAGATCGCTAGTAGAGAAATGGCGAATCGAAGACAGCTAATAAAAATGGCGTGAATAAATTGAAAAGTTATCCGACTGAAAGTAAGATCCTTAGATCGGCAGATTACTGCAGAAAAATCAGGTTTCGTTTCTCCCATAGCTTATCGAATCATCGGTGATTATAGGAAACTCTCTTAGATCCCGTTTCGAGGCCAATTTGTGGTTAAGCATCTTATCCTTCGGAGTATTGTATAAGAAGTTTTGACATTGATGTCATCCCAGTCAACTTAAGCCGACCTGAGATGAATTTTCTACTTGGCTTGCAGACTTTATACTGTTTTCGTCTTATTAGGATTAAAGTATGAATCTTTAGCCCGAAATGTATTTAACTCCAAGAATTTTTTTCAGAAAAGCTCTCTTCCTTTACCAGCCTGGTGTGGAACGGCCTTTAGTTGAGTTGAAAAATATATTCTTTGGTCAACAACAAAAAAGTTGCATATGTTTCGTCACTTCTGTTGTATCTCTTTTCTATATATTTTGCATATAATATATATACTTTTGCGAAACAAACGCCTTCAAAAAGCGTGCCACACCATGTTATTGTTATTTTATGTGGCTTTTCCTACATTTAAATTATGTCCACTGAAATTGCGTAAACATTTATTATTCATTTTCGAAATTTATTGCAAAATAATTATCAGCTAATGTAAAACGAAAACGACGAATAGTGCATTCGCACGATACCGTTAGCCACAATAGTATGACATAACGACAAATGCATGCACTCACACAGACAATGTGTGTGGTGTAACGGCAATTCAGTTAGCTGCTGATTGGCCACTCTAACGATTTACTATATTTGGACAATTGTGAAACGAAATTAAAGTTGATTGTTTTTAAACGAGCTACGCGCCAACAAAGGAGGCACGTACGCGTCACTAAAACAACAAACTAATAATAATAATTGCCACAAAAGCAACAATTTTGCATGCGAAGTGCCAGCGCAAAATAGCAGAGGGGCGGCGCGGCAGCATTGGGAATAGCAAAAGAGACATTCTTTTTAGAACTGCCTATATTCCTTCATATGCGTATGCGTTTGTGTTGAGCTTGAGTACCGTGGGCTGATTTCAAACAAGCATAAACAATGGCACACTGACAAGATATCGAAAGTGATGCTCTTTGAATTCGTTTCGGTGGTTTAGCCTTATTCAAATTAGTTCACAGAGTTCATAAGACTTGATCATATCGAACCATATTGTGTGTTTGAGTTGTTTTTTTCTGATATTTCCTTCAAACTCGGTTTACAAAAACCTATGAACTGTTCTAGATTTAACTTTTCGAAGTTTCATGCGGGTTCAAGTATAACTTTCGTAATCCCAAGGGTTGCAAAAATAAGTATTCGGTGTAATTTTATGAGTCAAAAGAGCCAAAGCCTTTTCAGGCGAAGTATGCAGCAGCACAGCCTTTCCTATGTTCAGAGCAAATTCAAAATCATATTTCACCCAGTTAAACCCACTATGCAATTGGGCACTCAACGAGCTTGCAACCAGAATTTTATATAAGCAATCGGAGCGGTGTCTAGCTGTGTGCTGGACAGTTAGAATTATTTGTTTTACTATCTTTCCATGCAGCTGCCGCGCTCGCTGTTGTCGTCCTTATATTTATTTTTAGGTTGGGGTTGGTGGCGCTGTTGCAGCAACAAAATTGTAAACCAATCGAATATTGGTGGAATGGACAGAGGAGAATGGCAACAAATGCATTGACACACACACAAACACTGTTTATTTACAAAAAAAGTAACAACAACAAATTGTTGCAATAGTGCAAACAAAATTAAATTTCGTTGCACAAACAAATTCGCCACGTGCTGCCTTATTAGCGGAAATTGAGTGGCGAGCCGGCGGTTGGAAGAGTGTTTTGCATGAAGTGGCATTATGGTGTGGCAACAGTACATCAAATGCATATGTATGCGCCATACTCGCCACAGTGGTGGCTCTAGTAGTGGATGCGGGATGCCATCTTTGTCCGTAGGCGATTGAAATTCGATTGCCTCATACATTCCGCCAACGCTCATGCAACACTGTGCTATCAATTTACATTGTCGCTGTGTACTCGTATTTCTGGGTATTTTTGGCATATTTTAAACTGGGCTTTACTGAAATACTCATTAGCTGGTCAGCGGAAGCGCCTGTGCCGTAAAATTTTCAGTATATGAATAGTGAATATTTGAATTTGAATATTAGTGAATAGTGAATATGAATGGTGAATATTTTCGATTGTAGATTTTTAGTAATGACGTGTGTTCGTGGCTGATGTGTGCGCTTCGTTGTCGTACAAAAGTATGAAATTGAAATTTTAAATTTATCAGCAGACACAGTGGTTATGGTTAATGCAAAAACCAGCAATGCAAATGTGTTTTTGTAACGTTCATACCTATATACTTATATAATTTAATATATGTATGAACTTTAAATTTCAGTTGATTTATGGAAACAATCTTTTTTATTAACTTCCCACCGGAAATGCGATTTTGAAAATTTCGTTATGGATTCCATTTATAAAGAGAATCAAATTTCCAACAAAATATCGCACATATATACCGGATTGAGTTCAGCCTTTATTCTAATTATAGTCGGAGTGTAGAAGTAGGTTTGATTAATTTAATGAGATCTTTGCCCTTTGAACGGTGAGCCGTTGTCGAGCAAGCAAAAGGAGGATGCGATTCAGACTGAGATTTGTAGATTTAACCCGTTTTATAATTCTTTGGGAAACATTTGCCACAACTGCTCCGATGCATGAGCTGAATTTGCTTGAAAAGCTTTCAAGGAAAGTCTAAACTAAGAGAAACTGAAAACTTTTCTCCGTCACTAACCTATTAGTTGTTGAAAAAACGTACTCTCCGACCAACACAACATATACGCAAATATATCGTTCACTCAGTTCTACCATTAAACGGCTATCGTTTTAATAGCGGTTGGCGTCCTCTACACCGTTGCCACCATTGTAAAAACTCATAAAATTTATTTAAGGAAGAAATTTTTATTTTTACACCACCTGCCGTTGCAAGCTGATAGCATCGCTATTTGTTGCATTTGCTACCCGCAACCACACACCTACACGCACGTACATACAGTCTTAAATATTTATTCGGTGCAGCATTTAATTTTCGTTTAAGGCACATTTAGCACGCTGCGCCATCGCCAACAGTTCACCAACTGCACCAGCACCAATCTGGACGTCCACCGTTGGCTGCGTCCCGTCTCCGCGACTTTTGCAGTAAGCCTAGTGGGCGTTTTCTGCTTGTTTTTACTATTAATTAAAAATAGTGCGCTGCGGCACAGTGGGTGTGCAACGCCCACCGGCCTGTCCGTTGTTGGTCATAAATGGCCATTAAAGTGAAGATGATGTGTCAAAGGCGATTTATGAGCTTGGCATGAAATGTTTGGGTTTCATTAAAATATAGTTGCTTTTTTATGGTTGCCGGGAGTCCTCTGGAGACCTGGTGTAGTGGCCTTGGAAATGGGTCAAATTTAGTTCAATTCACTCCAAGTAAGGAAAAAGATAAGCTGCTCTATTATTGAAGCCTTTTCACTCCACCAACCCAATTTTGGTGAAACATAATCAAATGGAGACTGCTTCAATTTAATTTGAAGGAATTGACAACCTTCTTAGAGCACTTGTCTGGTGCTTTCGTTAAAAATTTGCATTTTTCTTCCAAATTATCATATTACAAATTGAATTTCACGCGACTTGGGAAGTCCACATTCGGCAAGGCTCGGCGTTGGCACTGTTTCTATGGCACACACACACACACACACACGCATAATCATATAAATCACAAAAAGTAATTTTGCAACTTTGCATAACATTTCGCTTGCTCAAAGTGACTTCGTGTAACTTCGTGTGCCTTCCTCCATATTCCCTATGGAATAGATTTCCTTCCACAACTTTTGCTACTGTTTTGCTGGTTTACTTCGCTTTGCTATTTACTTTACTTACTTTTAATTGTCATTAACAAATGTTGCAGCTACATTTGGCACTGTGTTGAGAGCGAAGCAGTAATAGAAACAGGGACACAGCAAGCATTCGGAATGTATGTTTATCCAAAGTGCCACCGAATGTTTGCTGCGCTTCGTAATACTAAAATTTGATATGCAACAACAACTCTGGAAAGCTTTTTCCATAAAAGTTGCACAGTAGTGGATTTCCTGCCATGTGTGCGTGCAATAAATGCAATATAATATATTGCAAACAATGTCGGAGATTTCGAAATATTTGGTATAAATGAAACTCTTGAAGACAGCAAAGGCAACAAAAAGAACTATGTTGTTGAATCAAAATATATGGCAGCGCTGTTTTTAAATTTGTTAAACAACTTGAACTATGCGCATGAAATTCAGTGGAAGCTAAAGGTACGAATAATAAATGTGGAGAGATGTCAATTTTGTCGACATACATAAATAAGAAGTTTTAAAATACAGAAAAAATTTCCTTCACCATAAAGCTCCACCACCATGAAGCTATGGATAAAATGTGAAAGATAACCCCTTTAGTTATGCAACTTAAAACAGACTTTTTTTAACGATATCATTTGCATCGACACCTGCCATTTAACAGATAGTAAACAAGTACCGCTAGGGAAAGTTAAAGATGGAGGCAGACGACAGATGTTAAACGTCAGAAATCAAATGTCAGAGGAATGACAGATTGCAGCTGTCAAATGAATGTGAGTTGGACGTCAAATGGCAGCTGTGATATATTACATATATTGTTTAGAATTGTATCAAATTGAGCCAGAATATTATAGCACTACTTTCAATAATACTGACCATTTAAGTATATTATGTATTTTGTCAATTCTGCTTCAAACTATTTAAAGGGGTAAAGAGGGTTCCATATAACTTTTCCATATAAATATGTATAAGTAGAGGGTAATTAAAATTGAGGGTTCCATAGAACTAAAAAAATATATATATCACAGCAGATCGGTGTTAACAAGTTCCCATAGAGTACATGTACGAAAATGTATGCTATGAATTTCGCACGACTCGCAAATGGAGTGAAATGTACCTTCGTATGTCTGATTCGCTGTGTGTGTGCATTAACATGCATTCCTAATTTAGTGGGTACTTTTTCTTTAAACACAGTACGTGGTTGCAAGTATTTAAATACATCATTTGTCTTCATACATGCTCCTACAAATACACATATCCAAATTTCCAGTTCCAAAGTAAGCAAATGTTCGTTCGCTTCGCCAGTTACTGCATAGCCAAATTTTTGAGTTGAGTGAGAGAAAACTGCAAACGTCGCTGTGTGTGTGTGTATGTGGATGAGCAATCTGCACTATAGTAAAGCAAAGTCAACACACATAGCATACAGATGTAGCCGTGTAAACTAATGCATTTGTACTCGTCGTTACATATGTATGCTGCTCGTGAAAATTTGACTGCCGTTATTTGAAAATTGTACAGTTTTTACGGCTAAAATTTTCAGTTTAATTTCATTTTAGGTCGGCAAAGTTTGTTGCCAAATCACAGGCTGAATCCGAACACACACACACATGCAAGTGTTCCATGTATCTGCTTTAATGTGCTCCATGCATATATAGACACTTATTTAGCATATACATATATAAATATGTTGCGCAGTCAAATATTGGAAGGGGCATGAAATCGTCGGATTTTGGTAAACTAATTAGTTTGCGGCGCAAACTTTTGAAAATAAAATGTGTTGTTTTCGCAAAATAAAAGCAAAACACCTGCAAAGAATTGTTCCAAATATGCAATGAACAGTGGCGGGTAGCTAATTGTTCTTAATATGAAGATTTTTAGCTCGACACCATACATAAATACAATAATTGCTCTGCAGGTTAGTTAGACATACATTTCATACATAGATTTAGATATACATTTCGTAAAATTTAAAAAAATTTCGACACTTCTTCAGGAGTCAGCTAAGGCTATTCTTGTGTGCTAATCTTCTTTCATTGCTTTTATAAATTTAGTGTTTTATTTTTAGCTACAAAATTTGTGGCAGCCTAGGCGGTGTTAAAAGGCTACATAAAATATGTTGACATTAATTAACTTATAAAGGTCCAGTGGTTTCCGATTTAAAGAAATTTTCAGTGTTTTTGCAACCACTGTAATATATGACGTGCTGTTAAAAGGATCGTTTTCGGTTAAAAAAGTTGAAACAAATTACGCCTGTGACTTTCCGCTTTAAACTATAGCTACAAACTCGAAAACCAGTATAGGGTTGGCAACTTGACTGCTTGAGTTGAATGTCTACATATGGAAATTCTATAAAAGCCATGAATGATGTTTTAAAATTCTTACACCATGGTAGCAACATTTTGAATACGATTACAAATAATTTATCGTAAGGTTGCCAGCTTAATGTATCAATTTTTGTATATTGACGAAATTAAATTTTGTTTTTCAGTATGCTGTCAAAAGCTTTCAGACATTGTTAAATCATCATCACATCATTAAAGAATTATTAAAAAAAAAATATGTGCTTCTATTTTAAATTCTCCAAATTTATATCAGATTAGATAAAAAAACCTACCATACATATGCTAGCCGAGTTTGATTTATTTCTACATTTTAATTAAGTGAAATTTAGAGCGCAATGTATTTCCATATTTCATAGAGTCGATTGCGAACAAATGAAAAATGTAGCGCCCATCTATTATTCACGAATTAAGCAAAATTACATACAAACTTTTAGATTACACCAACGCCATTGCATATTTTGCAATATTTTATACATAAGGCGCTTATAATTCTTGAATAATTGATGTCATTAACTGCGAAAGCATCAAAATGGAGTTTCCAAAAAATTTGCCACAGCAATCAACCAAATCCCAAAAAATAAAACGAGAAATTACCTGCAGCTAATTGAATTTCGGAGGATAATTTCGCGCCGCCACCTGAGTACCATAAAAAGCGTTTAATTAATTTTACGTTGCTTTGCACGCACACACGCACATACACACATATTAATATAAGAATTATTATGCATGCATGCAATCAACCTTACAATGGATAGGCACGTTGCACCGTTGAGGAGTCGTGCGCCGAATTATGAATAGACCGAATAGCAGGCATATTCGTCTAGAGAAAGAATGAGGAGTGCGAAAAATTTCACCGCTAATTAATAAATGTAGATGCGTGTAAAAAGCGCTGTGTGTTCCCGTTGTTAGCCAGTGAACGAAAGAGTTGAGACTTCTAAAAATGTTCGGGTAAAAATAAGCTCAGCTCCAGACGTCTTTTTCAATCATAAAAATTTAATAATGTTTCACAGAAAAAGTTTCAGCGACCGTTTTGACGAAATTTATAAATCGAATCTGCAGAAGTACCTACATTCGGGTCAGTGTCGCGATTGTCCATTTAAAGCACAGGACGAATTAGGAATGCAGTCCTGCCAGAAATCGTTCCCTCCTAACCTTAGCGAGAGCGATACTGGCTTGCTCGCATAAACTTTCCAACTGTGTGTGGCCATTTTCTAGCTTGTGGGTGGAGCGTTATTGTTTGGTTTGGTTTGGTGTTGGTCATTAATAAGTAATAGACTTGGCGCCGCTTTGGGGGCATTTAGCAATTAGCTATGCACTGGCAAGTGGTGCATGTGGAATATTCGACCGAACATATGCATGCATTAATAATGCTTACAACATATATACAACAACAATGTATGTTTGTGAGTTCAATCAACTGTATTGTATAAGTGCGTGCGCGTATCGTATCATGCGCGTGCATGAGTTTATGGCGCGCGCTGGGCTTGTTCGCCTCAAATTGCCAGGTTCAAGCTGAGCAAGAAGAATAGGGAAGGCAAGGGAATTCAAATGCGGCATGCCTTCCTGAAATGTTTGCGCAGATATGCTTGTATATATATATGTACTCACTGTAAGCAATGGAAATGGGCGGGTTAGATATTTTCGGAATTTTATATAAATTTCTCTGGAAGAACTCATTTGATCACATCAACTGTAATCAATTCATTTAGGTCACATCGGAGAAGACTTGATTCGTTCAGTTTGGAATATATGAAATAATTTGATCAAATCTCTGAACTCTGGTCGGGACAAAGAAGTTCACATTTGATGATTTAATAAGAGATCAGATCAACGTAGATCGGATCAAATGAGATCAGAACAAATATCACTAGGAAACCTCCTTAGCTATCGCTATGGTCAGATAAGAACAAAATAGATCTATTTAAGTCACATTAATTCGATTTGATATAGGTCAGATCCAAAGCGATCAGCTAAGATCACTTCAAGTGCGGCACTTCGGATTTGATTTGCTTAGCTCAGCTGAAGGCAGGGTAGAACAGATGTTGGCCGATCTTGATCTTAAGACAAAACATCCACTTCTTCAAAACGAAGCCTTACGGCATACGTGAAAATACTGGGCACATCGGTTAAAATTTCATTTTAGCATAAGGTAGATAAACTTGACACCCAAATGACTTGCTAACTGCCATCGTATGAGAAACTAGCTTATGAATAAAGCAGTAGAAATGTCGAAAAAGCGCCATGCGTCCACAAAAGCAAAGATAAATGATGCACAAGGAAAAGTTGAATTTATAACTACGCTTATTTTTCGCACACAAATTCACAAATTCATTGTGCTGCTGCTAGGAGTCTCGCAGCAAATCCATAAGCTGAGCAACATGCAAAATTTACAACATAATGCGGTTGCAAACAAAAATAGATTAGAGCTGGCAACGAGCAAGTGGACAGCACTGGTAGAAAAACGGGAGATAAGTGAAGTGGCAAAGCGGAGCGAACGGCGCCGCATTAGGAGATGGCCCTTCAGAACCCGGAGTATAGGCAGACGCCAGCAGCGCTAGCACGAGATGAATAAAATGTTAGGTACACAAAACGAGAAGAAGCTCACCGCACGGAGTGCTTTCAAATGCATCAGGCCACCTCAAGCGCAAGCGAGGATTAGTCGGGCTAGCGTCATAGCTAAGATGATGTTGTCGACATGGGAAATGCAGGGCAGGCAGAGCAGTTGCGTCAGTGTAGATAAAATGTATTTGGCATTAAAAGTGGCGTAAAGTGAAGTTTGCCAGAGATTTAGTGCAGTTGGAAAAATACCTAACTAAAATGCACACAGGCGCACGGTCGAGGGGAACGGGCGCGGGCGCGGGCGCGGGCGCGAGCGCGCAGAGCGTACTGCAAATGAGTAATCGTAAAATATTTCGTAAATACGAAATTAGTGTCGCTATTGTGGCAGTTGAAAGGCGAACGCGCGTACTATATTTGATAAATAGTGTGGCGGAACTGCAGTGGGGAGCGGAGGACAGCGTAGCAAACAACTGGAAACTGCAGCAATAAAACTTGTTGTATTGCGGTAATTGTTGAAGCTAACAAATATATTTTAATTAATTGTTTGGAAAATTTTAAATTGGATTTTTTGGCAATTCGTTTTGAACAACTGAGCATATGATTAGCTAGTTAAGAGGCCAAGCGAAGCGAGTTAAATCGGAATGCGGACCAATATATAGAAGGTTTAAGCTTAAGACCATACGGGGGAAACAAGGAGGAAAATATGGCAAATACGACTTCAGTGATGTTCAGAGTTGTTTAGGTGGTGTTTTGTTTCTATTTGTGATAATATTTCACCAATAAAGGGTCCTATAAATTTCAATGCTTTTCCGATTGACTGCTAAAGATTATATGGAGTTTTTTCCGGACGTACCACATTCTCTGCCTTACAACGGTTCTTATCGAAGGAAAACTGCTTTGTTTTTAATCGAAATTTGGCTAACTAGACCCGAGAGACCATTACTGGCAAAAATCGTTGCCTTGTGGACCAGTATTTTCACAATCCAATGTCAAAATGAAAATAAAAGTATCGTCTGCGGTAAAGCATGACTCCGAAATATAGTTTAAGCAAGGATTATGCAAAAATATACATTCCTTCCATTTTTCTGAAAAGATTGCTCCGAAAATCAAAGGAAATACTCACGATAGCTTATCTTCTATATTTCGAGGTTAGTGCAAAACACATTAAGAACCAAACCAAGCCAATGTCTTCCAAATTAGAAAAAATAAAAGTAAAGAAGATTTGTGTACTTATGCGGTCTTATACCGATCATTGTCACTCAAACGCATATGTTTTGAAATTCATTTCCAATTCATATATAGAATATGTAGGAATGCAAGGCTTTGATAAATTTATTCAGCATAAGGCATAAGCACATTTGCAGCGTCACTATTTGCAATGGATGAACTAATTCGTTGACTTAGAGACGCGCTGATGCACACGCAAGCCACTAGTAATGCAAGTAATGCAGCAGGGGCGGAGGCATAGGCCATGGTGGTGCGTGTGTGCGTGCCCCACGTGTCCGGTGATTTGTTGCCAGTAATAGGCGTACAGAATATGGAAATGAGTAACTACCACAGCGGCTTAGCGCCAACCAGTTGTGAGTGTGTGCGAGTGTTTGCGCATGTGCATAGGCAATGAATAATCACTTCGAATGCAGTTCATTAGTTAAGCTGCAATTTCATCAAATGTGACACGATGCGATGGCATTTATAGCCAGTACTCTAATAAGCGATTCCTAGTGTTGGTCAAATGTGTGCTGGCAGTGCGTACATTTAGCTGGCTAGTCTGGCAACTCTATTAGGGGCAGTTGTCTGGCTGTGACAACCATGCATGGCGCTTAGTGGCAGCCACATCAGCATATCTGTGCTCATTTCAACGTGTTGCATAGCTGATAGTATTTATTGCATACACATTGCCGCACACACACACACGCACATAGGTGCATGACAGCGTATGTGGCTGCACAGATTTATGTGGACTTCCTGTCATTATGCTGTCCTCTCAGGGCGTATAATCCCATGAATCGCTAGCTTAGTTGGTAATTTGACAATATTTGACCAATAGTTGCTGCAGCGGTGGAGCATATTAGATGCTAATGTTGGAGGGAAGCTCATTGAATATTTAAATTTCAATTTCAAAGCGTAATTTTTATTGAACTGTGCGCATATGAGGATTTATAAATACACGAATATGGCGACCCATCACTTATTTAACAAAAATGAACTCAAATTAAATGATGGCAAATTTGATAAGAGTTATATAATACTGTAAATGTTCCGCTATAAGGCGAAAGAGAGCGTATTTAGTGACGAAAATTTTTTCAGAAAGAAAAACTAGCGGTGTTTCATCCACCTATCAGCAGTTTTAGTATCCACAACTGAGGGAGTCTCACTATTGTAAGAGATTTGTAGTAATTAAAGAGATCTTCAGTAAAATAGATACTATATTAAGGATCTCGAAAAACCTGGAGGAAAGTAATGTGTTCAATGGAATTGGTAGAAAGCGACTATTTTGACATTTAGTTGGAGGAAAACATTCTTCTTCTTAATTTACTTGTTACTTACATATTCAAACATCGTTACAACGCCGAAAAAACAAATATCGGCCGATATAAAATCCGATAATGAAATCCAGTCGAATTCCGGTAGCGTAGATCTGGCTGTCATTCTTCTCTTAAAACCTAATGGACTTATGTCAAAAGAACAGACATTTCAAACATTTTCCGGTGACCTGCCAACACTGACCTCTCGATTGGTCATCCGAAATGCGTAATTACAACAGACGAAAAGACAGGAGAAGCAATCAAATCGAAAGTACTTGCAAGCCGCGACATCTCGAAAGCAATCAAAATGGAATTAATAATGTAGAATATAGAATAAACTTGTAGAATTAACAAAGAGTAATGCAGAAAAGCAAAAGAAGAACAAAACAAATTCTTATTGTAGCAATTGTTTTGACAAATCGCCTCAATGCCAAAGCAAATCAAATGTTCAACATTACAGCGGCAATATAAAGTGCGAATGCATTATTATTGTTGAGATGAGCGAATGTCAGTATTAAATTTGAGTTGAAATGCCACAGAGTGACAGTTGACTGACGCATAGTGGGGGCAATAGTAGTGAAATCATGCAAATGAAAGAAAAAATAGAAATTCAATAGTAAATGCAAAACAAACATACTGACAAATAAAATGGCGTACATTGATTGAGAATAAGCCAGGTGCGAGCGCCGGTAGGAGAGTGTGAGTGCGAGAGTGGTAGTGACAATTTAGTGCCCGAAAATGAATCGCGTTAAACATGACATTTCAATTACGAATCACGATGTTTGAGTGCAACATAAAAAGCGTCGGTGAATTGAAAGCTTGCATAGCTTAATACTGATATACACATCTGTATATATATTTTTCGCAGTATATTTCACTTAATAAAAATGAGTATCTTATACAGAAATTATTTAAAAAATTCTAGTTTAGTATTAATTAGTGCTATGTTATCAAAATAATGCCATCACAGTGCCACCTATTGGATGCTTTCGTAAATTTTATGCTGCTTCACCCATTTTATTATTAATATCAACCGAAAAATTTTGTCTTTAGTGATCCTACAACGATTTTCACCTTAATACAAATACATCTCAATAAAATTGATTTGAACACCGCCCGTCCTGCTTTCCAACGAATTCGCACTTTGGACATTTCGCGTATCTTCAACATGTTTTGCAAGTGTAACAGCATACTAGCTATAATGGTGTATATATAAGGAATTCCCTACCTCAAGCCAAAATCCTTCCGCTGATTGAATTAAATACTTTATGTTTTCAATTACTCGAAACGCTCTCTCCATTGCAATCTTAAGCCGCAGCAAAATACATAAAATATTTATTTAAATACCAATACAAACGCATATTTCAATGTGATTCTGTCTCAGCAGATTACCGAATTTGACGCACTTAGTAGCGAAAAGAATAGGCGGGCGCTATGCGGAACGAAAGGAAGACAATATCTCTGCAATTTATGTTCGTGCGAGGATGGTGGTGTCTGCCGCAAATGCCATTCATTTCAATTTTCGTGCAACGTGAGGTTTTACTTCGTGCCACATCTGCGGCTGTGGCGGCTCTATTTATGCACTTGGTTTTATTTTGATCTTATATCTAAATGTAGACTGCTGGGAAGATATATACATACGCAAGTATTGCGACAAGTCCTTTAATATCTGTTGGAAAACCGGGGGCGTTGTGAGAAAATAAGTATGTCGGATTTAAGAATGCTGCAAGGAGTGTAGGAAATGGGGCTTAATTGTTTCGGAATGCTTATAAAGTGAATATGAAAGAGTTGTAGCTTTAGTGATTTAAATATTTTAATGTTGTATTGTATATTGTGGCGTATCAGATCAAGTTAGTGAAAGCATGCCATTCGTTAAAGATAATGCAGCCATGTATGCTTTTATAATATACTGATAAATATCGAAACCCTTCTGTATCTCGTCAAAAACAACCTGGAGAGAATATAATTTTGTCATATGTAGTTCTTTTCCACTTCCGATGCCTCACCAACGATTATCTCATCTATCCAATGTCTGTTATGCAAAATGTCTCGAACCCAACATAAGAACCTGTCAAAAGAAAGTAACGAATTATCTGACAGGATCCTCAAAGCACCTCAGCTTAAAATCTGCGATCAGAAATGTAAATGCCAGACGGCGAAGATATCAAAAGAGGGATGCCGGCAAACAAACAATTGACATCATTTAAATACCTGCGAGAATTGACTTCTGCCACTTCCACTTGATTCCACATTTCAATATTGTGATTGGCTCCTTTTGCCGCCAATTTGTTGCCATTTTTGCATAAATTATGAGTTTTCAATATGAGCAGTTAACACACACACCAACACAAGTGTATGTGTAAATACTCACTGTGGTACTTGTGATTTGAAGCGCGAGCAAATGGACAACGTGGACCACCCGATCGACCACCAAGCAAGTCGGGTGTTGCAACAACAGCAATGATTTTCAAAGTGAAGTGATGTGTGTTGCCGTAGTTGTTGTCGCATTTGCAGTTGATTCGATGTGGGACAGGTGATGTGGGAGCTCCCACTGATTCAGCTGAAGCGAAAAGAACGTAGAAAACTGTTATCGAGGGCATAAATCGGCAGGAAGACCGATAGAGTGTGGGAGAGAAATAACGAGAGCAAAGAGTGTGGGAGCTGTTGAATGAACACGCGAACAAGGCGGCCGTTCGCTGGCACACAACTGAAGTGATTGAGAGAAAAAAGCGCAATGCCAGCATGAGAGTTGTTGTTGGCAGAAAAAGTAGCGCCCGGTGAGTTGGAGGATGGAGAGCGGCAGGTCAATTTCGAATGAGACGCATATCAATTGATGTTAATATTGACGAAGCGGATAGCGAGCTGAGCTGAAGCGAGCTGGATCAGGTGGATAACAGGTAGCGGCGGACGGGAGACAATTGCCATGCGGCGACACATAAGCTGAGCATCGAAAAATGTGGACAGTGTAATAAAATCATAAATCGCAGTATAAGCGATAGCTGATATTAACTGGAGATGGCAAGTTGATATGCAGAAAATTGGTATTGAAGTGCAGCGGGGAGCAGGCTACGAAGAGATAAACGGTAAAAAATGATGTGGGCGTAAAATGAAATGCTTGTGCGGCGCAATCTGGGTTATACTGTTGTTGTTGCATGAATTATTGCTCATTTGTATTGATACACTCTGGTGACAAAGGAAGCTTTACATGTAATCGGCAGCAAATTGGCAGTAGAGTGGGGCAGCTAAACTGCTGATTGTTGCCTGTATTGTTATGTAAAGCTATCGTCTTGACTATCGTTTCGATTAAATGTGAATTTATGCAATAATGCTTTCAACTAAATGCTTGTTGCTTAAGTTCACTGACGCCAGATTAACTCGAAGCTGCAGGGAAAATGCTCATGACGAATAAAAGCTGTAGATAATTTAGGTTGGAGGGGAGGAAATAGAGATGGGTGAGATGAAAGGATTCGCATATTACTCTCACAAATAGTAACAGTGACAGATTAACACTGATAATGCAAAATAAACTGAAAAAGCATTTTGATGTGGTGCAAAGTGATCTATGTCTGATGGTTTTATTTTTATTTATTAGTTTTAATCCTTTTAACATGAAGTTGTCTCATAACAAAAGACTCTCTATGAAGCTGAATATCTCGCAATCTTTCAACTTATCTAACTCAATTAACATATTCTAAATGCACTTGCTGGGCATTGAGAGAGGCTACAAGGCATTATTGAGAAACTCATGTGTCTAGCAATCGCATATTCACGAAGCGTTACTGACCTTGGTTAATCTGGTTGAAGACACAAGTTGACCTCGTTGTCCAAACAACCTGATGCAACTTTAAATTTCTCTCGTATGAATTCTTGACAAATTTTAAGTGATTACGATTCAAAGATGAATAGTTGAGGTTCAACGAATCTGATCTTAGTAATCAGATGCTAACCAAGATAAGTCTAAAAGTACTCAAATACCATTTTCTAAGAGCTTTGGCTCTCTTTTAAGAGAATTTCAATTTCCGGATGTGAGTGATTATATTTCATATTTTAATAAATGTTCAATAGGCTGTCTATTGAAGCTCCGAGAATCATCTTTAAAATATGGTTATATGGTTATAGACCAACATTCTTCTCTCGGGCTGTTGCTTCGAAGAAGCAGAGCTCTCGGCATCAGACAGGAAATCCATGGACACCTGTAGAGGAGCAACAAAGCAACAAAGCTATCCTAACTAATCCATCTATATATCTTCAAGCTACATTGGTGGTAAATAATAACTAATTTTCGACATATTTGTATAATATTGAAAAAGTATTGCCCCGGCAGCCATTCGCACATATTGCGATTGATAATCGACTAATAAAAATGTAGGCAACTAAATTACACTCAACCCAAATTTGAAGTCTACATATTTTTCGCGGATTATTGCATATCGTTTTAATTAGTCAACACAAGCAACTACATGCCACTAAACTCACCACAAACACACACACACACACACACACACATACATACATAAGCACATGTGCAACTCATGCTGAAATACTGCTGTTGATTGAATTATTAATCTTAGAAAAATGTGCCACTTGTAAAATGTCAAAGCGAAGCAGAAAACGCCAATTTGGGGCAGCCGAGGGCTAACCACTTGCAACGGCAGCACACTGCCGCATACACACCAACAACAGCGCATATAAATATTCAGTGTTTGTATGTACATATGTCCCATGAATAAATTATAAGAACACCCATACATATGTATGTATGTATATATGTATGTACATATTCACTTTGACCAGGGGCATAGCGGGAGCAACGGCGAACGGAAGGCGTTGTGGCAGCGTAATAGCCCCTGGGCGAGGCGGCTGAGGCGTTGTTGCATGAGTTACGCCTCCAAGTCTGCAAGTGCCAGCGTGAACACATGTACATGTATATGTAAGTATGTGTGCATGTATTTCAATGAGCTATTTCAATATGCTTACAGTTTTGTTTATTGTCGCGGTTGTTGTTGTTGCACGCTCTTTTAAATGCCGTCGTTTGCAGCGAGCGTGCAGACGACTGCCCAGACATGTGGACGTTGCTGATGTGCTGCAAAAAAACAACAAATATTGCGACGGCGCTGCAAATGAGGGCATGATTGAGTGAGTAAATGGAAGCCATCAGCGCAAGGAATGCAGCGCAAAGCGCACTGCAGAGAGTGAAACAGGCTTACTTTGTGATTATTGGTGGGAGGGGCGTTAGGGACTTCGACAAGCGGGTACCAGTGAGTGCAACGGGTTACGCTCTTGGCTGGCGCTAATAAAGCGCTTTACGCTGCGAGTGTAAGAAAAGAGGTTGCCGGGCGGCGGAGCGTGCGTCGAAACGTTTTGCCCAAATAAACTCATAAATTCTGTCGTGCCCAAGAAAGTGTGTTTGCTTCGACGGAAACGCCTGGTTTTTGAGTGATGAGCGTGCGCAGCGCAAAATGATGATGTATGGAGCAAATATTTGTTTGCTTTACTTTAGAGAGGCCCGTGAACATTTGCATGTAAATGGGACGTAAGTAAAGTTATAAATAAATTAGGTGATGAAGACTGTAAAATGAAAGAAGGAGAAAGTGGGAAAATAAATTAAAAATATCCACTGAACTCTCGCTTCCACAGATTTTGGTTGAATGCGAACAACGAAACGAAGCGAAGTTCGGATTCTGCCGACTTAACCCTTGGAACTCACTTGATCCTTGGACGTTTCGAAAAATTCTAATCCATAACAGTAAGTACGGGGAAAAGTGTTTGACTTTGTTTTACCGTTAAAGAAATATGTGGAAGATGTAGACGACTTGATGCACTCCACTCTGCCTGTAGGAAGTTTCGATGCACACTGGCTAACTTAAAAGCTAATACTAAAGGGATTGATAATCTGAGGAGGTAGAGATGCAAGCTACTGTGACGTATGACGGTTTGAGACTGCACTTGGGAGGGTTTTGAGTGCAGTTCAATAATTGCCATTAGTCACAAGTAATTCACGAGCGAAAGGAATTCTCTCAATTTTAGAACACCATAGAGAAAGAGTGGATAGAATTTATATTATGAATAGAAAAGTATGCGTAAGTATATATAAGCAAATTGATATGCTTTAGTAGATTCGTGGTGACTTTAAAAGTAGGTCTAAATTTATTTATTTTTTTTTTTGTATGGAAATGAGTTTTGTTTTTAGTATTATCAAAGTATAAAAAATAAAGTTTATTGTTAATTTGTACCTTGGTAAATAACTTAAATAACAATAACATTTGATTGTTCAAACAAAACTGAGTATAGCTTACGGTAATCAAGTCTTTGTAATTATTTTTGTCACTCATACTTACACGCGTCAGAACTGTCATTAATAAAACCATTATTGCTGGTTTAATGAGATTCGCAGGCAGAATAATGACATTTATTATTATCATTATTTATATATTGTTACAGATTGTTTCAGTCAACAGCGCAACTTAATTAAACAAATTGCAACTTTTTTCGTTAAAATATTTTATTCACTAATTAAAACGTATGTAAAAATTAAGCGGCTCATTTATTATTAAAAAATATGTTTTTTTGTTTGTAATGTGAAAAAATTTAAATAAATTAGAAGGTAAAAACTGTACAAAAATCATTATTATAAAACGTGCTTTGCAAGTTAATTAAGCTAAAAAATGAAAATGAATGAACGATGGCCGATTCGCGACGTGTTTGCAATTGGGAAACTACAAATGTTTTAATTATTTCATAAAAACTAATTAAAATTGTGACTGATGTGCAGTGGCAATGTTCGGAGAATGGTGGAATTACGCGACTACGAGAAAGTCCTAAAAGCCAATTTTTGAACTTCAATATTCCGATTGTTTTCCACCAATTGCAAATCACTTTAACTGCACTTTAGGCTAAGCAACACAGTGGAGCACAAAACCAATGTAACGATAGCCACAGATTTTAAGTCAAACACCACCATCCATCGTATGTAAGTTCTCCGCCGTTACCTCTGCTTTGCCCTGCGCACCACTATGTGCTTAGCCTTAATGAGTCGAGGCCATTAGCGATTTAACAACCATTTTAAAGGCTTAAGGTTTCAATTGTAAGCGTTTTAAAAGCTTATGATGTAGAAAAAGTGTCCGTAAGTGCATTTATTCCGACAATGAGACAACATTAAAAATTATTAACATGCCATAGAAAAACTTAAATTGAAAACACATTTTAAATTTAGCAAAAATAACGAAAAATTTACTTAAAAAAATTTGATGTAAATTCTTAATAATGCATTGAGTTAAAAGTTGTTCATGCTAAAAAATAATTATTCAACATAAAAAAGTAGCATTAACTTTCAAAAAGCGACAATTATATGGCGAGTAGTTGCAAATCAATAATCGCAAATTTTTAAAACAAATATGCAACATGTGGAAATGATTCAGCTTTTGCGTTTGTTTGTATTTGTGAAAAAAAAAAAAACTGTAAATGGCATTCGCCAATTTGCATTAATAGCCAGTTGACAAGCAAATGTTGCCACATTTTGTGGCATTGTAAGCGCATAAAACAAACAAGTGAATTATTAAAGTTTTATGCAAATTATGTTGTAGCAGATATGTAGGGGACAGAGAGTGGGAGATTACATAATTAAAGAGAAAAGTGCTATAGATTGAACAACCCACAAACACAATAACAAAATAAAGTAGGCTGCGTTTTAGTGTTGTATATTTGAGTCACCGCTTCAACCTCGCAGCGATTTAGATTTTTCGACATTCCTGTGAACTCATATTTGTATACTTTCGCTATATATTTCTATGCATATTTTCTCTCAGAATTCTTTTTTAGTCCTTTTTGTTCATAGGAGCAGTCGTAGTATTGTTCTAGTAAATCAGGCGTTAAAGGAGTACGTGATGGTATTGCTTCTTAGGTATTCATTAGACGCCTCTGAAGAGCCAGACTCAAGACTCTGTGCAAAATTTGAGGGTCTTTCGGTGCTACGGAGGTTTAGGTCCAGCAACCACAGTGGTGTTTCTTACAGATACGTGATCCCCATATGGATGCTGAAAAGAGAGCGTCCAAGCATATGTGGAAGAATACGATATACCCAAGGAACGCTTGAGCTGCTTTCAAATCGTATATTAAAAAAACAAAATTTACAGCTTTGCAGTCTTAGTTAAACAAGAATCCCTCGCTGAGCGACTCTCAAACAAAAATGTCTTCGTGCCTCTTTTCACCTAAGCTTTTGAATGCTGATTAAGGAGCAGATTCATGTGCATCCACTTCGACGTGCCTAGCAGCTCCAAATGTTACTCTGATTGCCATAGTCGAGCTAAGTGGGAATCGCTTCTCAATTTTATTGAAATTTTTGATATTCCTTTGAAAGCTTTAATTTTATGCTAAAAATGCACGGAGCAAATAAGCCGCCTCAAAATAAAATTGAGATTTGTAATTTTGCGCTTGCAACAACGGTACGTCTGATTGTATATATTTAGTGTGAGTACGCCATACTTAGGCGTTAATATTGAGGTATACTCGAAAGAGAACGGCAGGTGGAAGGCAAGCCAACTTTGTTTGAGTTTCGCTGTCAACACAAAATTTGCCTCCTGCTAATAAAAGGCAACGAAGACTCACGAATGCAGCACCGCCCATTACTGGAGGAGTCCTCAAATGTGTATTTTAGATCTGCCAATAAATTCACAAAAAGTTTTCGATATTCAAATGGCATTAATTAGTTTTCAATATACTGGAATATACTGGTGGAACTTCAGATGAAAGAAAAGTTGTGCCGGAGTGCTAGAAAAACGTTCAAAGTGAAATGCTGAAGAGTTTTCAATTAATTTTAAAATCAGCGAGAAGAAGTGAAAGGGAGCGAACGCAACACTAATGTAACATGCATTTCATAAGCATTCATTCACTTTTGCAGAATCAATATTTTCAATAAAGAAGTTTAACCCACAGCTCACACCACTTATTACAGTTGCTACAACTATTTTATTTATTATTTTGAATTTGCAACATGCGGCAAATTTCAGCAAGATGAAAAATTCCGCCGCCATCAATTTAGTTCGATGGGCGACTTCCTCCGCGCAACATTCCGCAGCAATTAGAATGCGCAGCAAACAAAAAAAAAAAACGGGTTAAATATGCGCCTCATCACTTTGTTGCAATTTGAATCACAGTCAGTGCAGAAATCAAATGAAATGATATGAAATGAAATGAAATACGCAGAATGATTCCATCAAAGCGCCATAAATCATAATAAAAATTTGTTTTTACAACCGAACGCACTTACTGCACACATAAAATACTTTCGCTCGCTTTTTATTGTACTTGCAACATTAAATCATTTTCTGTGTTTGTGTGTTTGTGTGTGTGTGTTGAGTTGGCCACTCTGTCAGTTGCTTATTTGATTGTTTATTTAAATTGGACAATCAGCGCGGCCTCGCATACAACAAATGCAGGCAACAACAGCAACAAAGGCGCAACAGCGCAGCATATGGCCGTTGGCAGTGTGGCAACAAATCATAAATTGACAGTTGCAATGCTGACGAAATGATCAAAGCATATAAATGAGAATGTAAAAATACACAATAAAACAACAAAAAGTTGGTTAATTTCGCGCATTTGCCGCAATGGTTCAGTGGTGCATTGGGACACACAGCAAATGGAGGCACGCAAATCAAAAGAAACAAAATTTATGAAATATAAATAAAAAAAAAGCAAATAAGAAAACGCAAATAAACGCAGACTGCATGGCGTGATTGGGTGCCATGCACTGATTTACTGTTATGTGATCGCAGTTGTACGGGCCGTGTGAGTAATAAGCTTTGTGCGAGGGAATACACAATGGGAGCGCTTGAATTTAATTAAAGTGGACTCTCGGGACATTTTCGTAAAGTGCTTTGTTTATTAAGGTTCAATTATTGAATATTGGAAATGAGTTCAATTGCCTTTTCAAATTTAAGTGGTTTACTTTTGTTCGGTATTGCTACATCTTCATTTTAAATGGAGTTTTCTGACAGACACGCTGTACGTGCACGTGTATGGCTGCTTAACATAGGACACACCACTAAAAATGAAAGTGGCACAAATGAGCGCCTTTGCCTTAGTCTACAATATATAGTAACCGATGGTTACCGAGTCCATGTCTTCCGATTTGTGGTTTTCAAAATCGTCTATTATGACTCTGTGGCTCTCATATTGAACAAAATGGAAGTAGCTGCATGAGATGCTCTCTGTCAAATGATGCGCTCTCAAGATGCATTCAGTTATGGCAAGTTCAGAAAACCCACTCGGCCGGAACTTGAGGTCGTGGTACCGAGGGATTCAGTTCGTGATACCTAGTTAGGAAAACAGAAAAAAGCTATTAGAAGAGTCTGATTTTATAATCATTTTATAATCGTACCTAATAAAAAATATGAGGCAGGTTTTTAGGCGCCTTACCGCTTTTTCTACAGTCGAGTCATTCACTCATGCTTTAAATGTAATTAAATTCTGGTCTTTGAAGTTGCAGGGTGTCTAGTTAATTAATACTAATCTTGGATTTATGAGTACATTCCCTAAGCAACTACTTTGTATATATGAAAACTACAAATGTTGAATCTATTTCCACAAAATGTTATTAAAAATATATAAATTGAATGCATGTATATACTATCACTTAGTGTTTCTGATGATCTAATTAATGTATTTACAAATCCTTGACTTAGTACCCCTTCAATATTAACACTTGACCAAATACTTTCGCCCTAAGGACACTGTAAATGTTTATAACAAGTAATCTCTGATATTTAAGTACAATAAATGCACTGACACTGTAGAAATTACAACATCATTACAGCAAGTCGTTAAATGAAATTGCAGATGACAATGGCAATTGCAACCCGGATTGCGGACTATTGGCAGCAGACGACACGCGACACACGAATTGCACCAGTCCTTAAGCACCCTTAAGGACGAATCAGGAACTTCGAAAAAGTACGCCAAAGTGACAGCATTTATAGGAAAAATGTAGAAAGTGGAACAAAAAAGTATATGGAGAGTAAAAGATGCCAACTCATGAATTGAAGTTCTTGAAAGCTTTGCGACGAGTGCTGGTCTTAGCAAAAATTGTTATTGCTACGAGTGCCTTTGTACTCCAGATGACAGTTTTGCTGTGGGCGATCAGTGCTGGTAAGAATTACAAACTTCAGTTGACGGCACACAGCAACAATAAAGGCGTTTAAGCAGAGAGAAGAGATGCACACTCATACCCACTCACATATGCGGCTCTGATGTGTATTAATGCTGGTGAAAATGTGCGCTTGATTGTGTGGCCAACTAAATGACAGTTGAACACTACCGCAATATTGTTATTGTTATTGTCAAAGTCATTGCAGCTGTCACTACAACTTGCAACAAGCTTGCCACCAGTAGAGTTGCACTCCGAATCCAGCTAGCAAAGCAACTTCGCATTAAACCATTAATATTGCTTTCCGTCTGCTGGCGAGCGCTTAAGGATTGAGCAGTTGGTGTGAGTAGCACGTTGCGGGCAGCTCATGAGATGGTTAGGCTATAAAACTGTCCAGCCAACGCAGTGCGGCGTCTGACTGTTGTACACGGCGTATACGCAACTACGCGCGCTGGGCGCTCAGCCAACACACACACACACGCACGTGCACTGCATATGTGTGAGCACTGTGTGTGGCATGTGAAATGTAGCTGTGGCCGGCGAAACTTTTGTCAGCTGCACTTGCTTGTTGCAAACTTGAAGTGACGTGAAAAATATTGCAGCCTTAGAAAAGCGTTAGCGAAATAGCAGCGAAACACCGCACAGCTCCGCTTATGCGTTACAACTGTCACATGCAACACTGCGCTGCGGCCATTCATAAGCAATATGTTGCATATGCTGCACTAACTGCGGTTAGCGCTAACTTTGCTGTAGGGATAAAAGTTCTTGAAGTTTAAAAATCGTATGCGACACTCCTTGGGGACCAGCGTGCATACGCGCAGCTTAGCTTATATAATAATAAATTGTTGCTTTTATTTAAATTGCTGCCGAACAGCAGCCAAAGCGCTTTCCCTCTGAGTTTTTTAATAGTACAACAATAGTATTGAGCGGCTTCATTAGTTTTGTTGAAAGCTCAAAACTTTTTCGATAAATATTCATTTGAACGTGCTAGCGCAGAGAAACCGTTAATTACAAGAAATTTCAACGAAATACTTAATAGCACCTACGAAAGCTTGAGAAATGAAGCTTAAACTTTGGTTGGATAAATATCATCAGTTCAGAAGGGAAACTCGAAAAAGAATTTTGCTTGATTTTTTACCTCTTCAAGTGTTCAGTCAATGAAAGGGGTGCTATAAACCCCAAAGTGGACTGTGAAAGTATTTTAAAAGTCCCTGAAAACCAAATAATCGGTGAAAGATGACCGCCACAAAACTAAGTGATCTTTTCTCACAAAGTAAAAATTATAAGAAGAGCGATCGAAAGCGATCCCAGCACTCAGTTCTCCTTTGAACCGAACACGAAGGAACCGTGGCTGTGTTTGAACTTTAATAATAACTTGCACTACTCATAATTTTGGTTGAATAATTTTTGCAACTGTTTATAGAAATTTGTATCAGGAAATTGTTTCAAGCCTTCAAACTTGCTCTTCTCAAGCAAACCGTCTTTCTGAGGCTCTGCAATAAATTACTGAAGTTAGTATGCTCTAGTCGAGGAAACGATCGCTAATTGCAATTGAAGATCACAATAGAATTTTAAATGAATTAATTCACAAATCAAATCAACATGCGCATGCTATCATAAACTCATTCAAATATAGTTTTTCTTAAACTAAGGTAGCCTAAATCACAAAGTGACGCTCTCGCGTGTCATCAGCTCGAAAGTGCTCTAAAATAAGCGTTGAGTTCAAAAGAAAGTATCAAAAACAAAATAAAAAAAATCCCGCTCTTTATAGGATGTTGCAACCTGTTCGAAATGTGGTAAAGTGGAAAGCGTGCACCGACACACAAATACATGCTTGTATGTGGTATGTATCTTTCATCAGCACTGTACGTGCTCTCTAGGCTGCCACATGCAACACACAGAGAGCACATTGTCGCCGCCGTGTCCGCTGCAGCGGCGCGCAGTCAATGTCAATTGCGGTAAAGTGCATTTTAAGTTGCAATGACACTTTACCGCTGGCAGTTTACACAGCTGAGTGCAGCAATAACAAACCGTAGATACATATGTACCTAGCTGTACTTACATAAAACACTATGTATACACACCCACACACACACGTACATATATATATATTAACAAGTGTCAACATCAAAGTCAGCGCTTTTGCCTTTGCTTTTGTACCATCAGCACTCCTTAAATGCACGCACACACGCCCATAAAGTGCATAGCTGCTTGTCCCTTTCGTGCGTGTGTGTGTGTGCCTTTACCGAATTTTCTGGTGAAATTTTAATGAGCGATACTCCACCTGAAACGCTGCTGCTGCAAAATACCACCAACCAGCGTCGGTTGACACTCCTCGGTTCTACGGCGGGGCAATTGTTGCTGACGTAGCACACACACACACACACGCACACGCACACGCACACAATATGACTGGGGATGTGGAAAATATGTCAATGACTTTTAAGAGGGATGTTAATAAAATAATAAAATTTGCACGGAACTCATTAACTTGCCACAACGGATCGTGCAACAGTTGCTGTCGCAAGTAGTTAGCTACCGTGCTGACAGCACTTATAGCTGACGTGGCGGGCGATGGAGGGGATGGATGGAAAATGCAAGAAATTAATAGTGACTTAAAGTAGGACGGGCGCTGTGGTTCGTTACGCGGAAATTGCGGCGGCATATTTAAAATAACCTTAAATGTTACGTAAGTTACTTTAGCTGCACAACTCACTTTAATTAGTTGATAAATGCTGAGACCGACTTTAACCAAGCGCTTGGGTCAAAAATAAAGCACTTTGTGCACGCTTACACTTTCTGGTCGGAGATTTTCAAATAGGCACTCCCAAAAAAAGGTGAAGACGAATCAGAGTTTAGGAAGTAACATAGAACTACATGGTGAACTTGAGCATTATGCATCTGTCAGATTTGATCGAACACATCTTCAGCTCCTCCAAAGCCGCCAATCGTTAGAATTAAACTTCTAGTTAAATCCGATTTTCTTAGCAAGCCTTTATTAGAATGAAGTAGTAGCTTTAGACAGTCGCGAGTTAAGTTAGGTATCTACCCCTTAGATGGCGCTCTATCTTTCAATAATTTCTGCCACATTTTGCACCAATATTCCACCTTTCTCTCCACTTTTCCGTGCATCGAACTGCTTGACACTTGCCACGAATTTGCGCTATAGTAACCTCTAAACTGCAATTACATTTAGAATAAATTTTTCATATTTACATAGTACAATTTCATTTCTGTAAATGCTGCGTGCTTCAATTAAAAATTTAATTAATTTTGACGGAAATTTGTCTAGCGACTTACAAAAGCGCCCTAACTGTTACCTTTACAGCTGGAGAATAGAAAATTCTAACAATCACTTGATGCTGCTTAAATATTTGAGCGAATTCGCGTACATAGTCACGCAATTCCGCGAACTTTATTCTCTGAAGATACGCGCACGTTTCGTACCGAAGACTATTTGTCTACTTTTTAGCAATTTTTAATGCATACCAACCACCTTTGCTCCAAGAGATGTGCCACGAAAGTTTAGCGAGCACGCGCTCAGTCTTGAAATTTCGCTCGAATGGAAGGAAGCAGGCAGCTTACTACGAAAGAAGCAGAAAGAAGCCAGAAAATAGTTAACCTTTCAATAAGAAAAGCGCGTGCGAAGCGTATACTGTATGAAAACTTTCAAATTTCTTTGACAGCAGGTAAAGTACTGCCGAAAATGTGTTCAAAAAGTGTATTGGGAAGAAACATAGAAAACGAAGGTTAGGGAATGGAGAGCGTACTGAATACGCCAATAAAATTATGGAATGCATGTTAGTATTTGTGGCATAGTTGTAGGCGTAACTCATTTCATATTTACCGTTTCATTTGTTCAGCGATTTGTTCATTCAATACCTAAGTGTACTTCTCATTATAGTTATGAAATTATTTTTATATATTAAACCTCAGCCAATTGTAATGAAGTCTTTATTTATACAAGAATGTAAAATTTGAAATTTCACTTTTGCATAAATAAAGAATTAAATAGTTAGTTAATTTATAAAAAAAAAATACCACAAAAATTTAAAACTGCTTTAAGTATTCGATAATATACTAATGTGGTTCCACTAAGAACAATTTTTTTTTAGCATTTAAGCATTTGAGCGAAGCCGCTCTCACATAAATGGGACTTAGCATGTAATGAATTTTCACCCAAAGCTCCATGGTTTTCACAAAAAAACTTTGAGGGTATGCTTAAAAAAAACATGTTGCTCTCTGTTTCTACTTTTGCTCTCTATATAACTCCAATAACAGATTTAGTTAAAAAATGTATGAATAATGAACGAAGGAATTTAGTCAGTCGCTTTATTTAATATAAAATAAATAAAGCTTAAGAAACCCTTTTAAAAGCTTTCTAATCTGGGAAACGTAAATTAAATACGTTTCAAAGGCACCAACTGGAGTAATTGCATCTCGTGCTTGTCTGAGCTGCCTTCAGCTCACCTTTGGCCGCTGCGCAGAGGACACTCAACCGCAGCTGAAGCGGAGACCAGTAACACCACAGCAATTGCCACTTTACTTCTCATTTTCCACTTTTAATTTTTTATGTTTTTTATTTTGCGTCTGCTGCGAGTGTTGTCGTCTTCCTACACGAATTCTCAGCTCAGTTATGCTTTCACGGCTCGCGCTTCTTTCCATTCACTTGCTTGTACATTTCACATTTCACATTGTGACTTTTAACTTTGTCAATTTGCACAATTCCCTTTGCAACGTGCACACACGCACACAAGCACGCAAATTTGTTTAAGTCAGTTGACTTTAGTGCAAATGGCTCGGCAGATGAGGTTAGGTGCTAGGTGTGCGTAGGCCTTCATGGACTCGTGCAAGAGCTGTTATTTCATTAAATGCGTTAAAGTTGCACTTTTCTGCTTTGGCAAATCGAATTCGCCGAGGTCGCGTGTTGCAAGTGCAGCAATTTTCTTTTGCAGCGTTGCCAGTATGTGTGTGTGTGTCAAGTTTTTAACTTTAATTATAAGTTCTTAGAATAATTCTTCTAGAGTGGAGTAGAGGTGTGTGATTTAGACATTAGTACAGTTGCAACATGGGTTGTTTTGTGTGGCACGTTCTGTCCCACGCCTGCTGTGCCATTAAAATATGCGACTATATAGACTTCTCTATACTTAAAAGCAGACGCAGCCTAAATTTTTTAATCTTTACAAATTTAGTTAAGTCGTTTAAGTCATTAGGGAGTCATAAGACTAAACGATTGGGGCAGTAACTATGGCAGACATAATGGAACATTAATAAATTAAAGTATGTCGCAATTGTAATATTTAAGGGGAATTTAAAGAAACTTCAAGAAATTGGAACGAGTGTAGTAATTGCGTTGGCCATGAAAAACTTTCTGAAATATTATTTCTCCCAGAAATTCAGTTTAAAAATTGGATAAAGGGTCTGGCACCGTTCACGAACAGATTATTTAACTTTCCAATAGATACATAAAGCACCACAAAATAAAACGAACTTGACACAAATAGTGCCTATAATATGAGTCAACCCTCACCAGCAAATATATATACCGAAACTAATGGGTCAATTCGTGAGATGGCTTAATGAAACGAAGTAGAAATATTTGACTGCTAATAATATGGTTTGGTTCTAAAAAAGGGAGAAAGACTTATTATATGGGTTATATGGAATATTCGAACTTTCGAACTTCCGGTTGACTTTATGCCGTATATATCGGACAATATGTGAGATATTGAATTAAGTGTTAGTATAATATTGGGTATGCCAAAGATTGGTGTAGAAAATGGGTGGATTTAGGCTTTTTGGGTGGAAATATTTAATGCCGAAGATAAATGAAATTGGTTCAGACCATCTTCAACCCCAACATGCTCACTCGTTCTTCCAGTTGTCTATTTGAAGGTCTAGATGTTTTTGAGTGGGGGCATCGGTTTATTAGAGCTAATGGACAAGTTTGATGATGAGCAACTATTGCTAACTATAATTAAATGTTTCAATGCGATCTTCAGGTACTGGTGCTGAAATTCATTTGCCAAAATTTAAAGTTGCCTGCGCTCCTTGTTGCTTTGATCACTCTCCAGCATAGTTTAATCGTATTTAACATGCAAACAAAACTGAAGAAAAATAGTAGGAAATAAATACACCGAAATAAGCAAATAGTATGCAGCCATGATGGAAAAACATGCTGTCATTTGCAGCTACTCAGCCATGCAACACTGTGTTTGTAGGTCAAGCATTTCGTCGTAGCATTTGCTTTGTTCTCATGCTTATTTTTTGCTGTTGCTTCGCTTTGCTGCGAATAAAACACACGCGAAATGAGAGCTAGCCCACAGGCTAGTGACAATTCCATGAAGGGCGAAACTAGAAATGCGAAAAATATAAGAACGAAAATTGGAAAAATAATTCACGAAAAAATGAGAGAGTATTGACGAAAAAGAGCGCAAACAATAAAAAAAAGGAAAACTCAACCCGAATGTGAAGAAAAATTTCGCCGAAAAGTACTACAAAGATTTATGAAATACGAAAATACTGCACAAACTTCAAATAAAAATTTACAGAAATAAAATCAAATATGAAATGAAAAAAATATGTGAAAGCACTGGTCACCAACAATGCGAGTTGTTTGAAGGACGTGGACCCTCAACAAGCGTTTTTCGCTAGTTGATTTTATTGTGAAACTTTTGTGGGCTAAATATTTCGCCCGAAAGTGAATTGTCATTAACCAATGCAGCGAGTACACTTGTGAAGCATACTTTAGGGCGTTTGGGCAAGCAAGTGTATGTGAGTGCTGGAATTGCGCTAATTAAAGTTAGAAAACGCTGCTAAATGCGCTAACTTGCAGAAAAATTTCAAGTGCGCTTGCCAACAAGTGACCACTTAACGGTGCTGTGTTGCGTAAGGACGAAATTTCTTCCTTTTTTTTTGTAGAAAAGTGCTCAGCGCTAAGTTTAAGTGACTTGCAAGTGCAAGCGATGTTGTGCAACACAAATTATTCAAAATTGTATGAAAATGTTAAGCAAATGTTTAAAAATAAAATTTGTTTTCGCGAAGCACTCATTTAATTGTTGACGAACAAGTGAATCGAAATATTTTATGGCTTTGGCTTTGCGGAGTTGCGGAGCGCGATGAGAAATACGCTTTAGACACGCACACCATTGCAAGCGTTTTAATTATGCTTGCTTGCACTTTGATTGTTAAATATTAAATGTTGCTTGCTAGTTGCAACAAAACGAATTGAAGCAAAGGAAAATTATTTATGCACACACACACATGCATATGCACATGTATGCGTGTATATGCAAGTGGTCCTGGCCACGCTTAAGGCTCCTCCAAAGCAAGACATCTCCGTTGTAATTGATGTATTGCCGCAGCGCCGACTGTTTGCCACGCTTGCCACACGATACCATACAACTGCAACCTCCTCCGGCGCTTGCCACAAGCGTTTCCACTGCATTTAACCGGCTCGCCGCTGGTAACATTTCTTCGGTTTTCAGTTTGAGTTCAACGCTGTCGACGAGTACGACGAACACGATGCACGAACGGCATGCAAAGCCGTAATTAAAATGCCCCGAAAGGCGATGAAGGTGTGATTTATGGTAATAAAGACGCCAGTTGCAAGCTTTCAACATGCAACCAAGCCACCAACAGCGAGCCCCAAATACTCATGCCACCAGCGAACCGCAGCAAAGGTCAACCGCAGCACATGAAAAATATGTGCAACACAAAGGAACATTAAAGTCCAAAATCAGTAAAATATATGGTTTATTCCAAGGAAGTTGGCGAAAATTTTATGTTAATGAATTGTCAGTGTAGCTGGTGGTTGCGAAAAGTCAAGCTCAAACAAAACATGCTTACAAAGCTGCCAACATAAAATCTGATTTACTCACCCTCGATTTTCGTACAAAACTGTAGCTTTTGAAATTTATTTAGCACACTTTTAGGCGTTCGCAAACGTTTTGTTATTTTCTTCGTAAATGAGGAACGAAAGTATACTTCTTAAACGGTTCAAGGAAAAATGTGCATATATGGAACAGACAATAACTTAGCCACCATAATTATGCATTGATGGAGTTATTCAGAGTATGTAAGGCATATGATATATGCCTTTATATCGGAATAATGTGAGAAGATTTGTCGGCTGATTTTCGAGTTGTTCTTTGACGTGTTCCCAATATTTGTACTCAGACGAATCGAAAATGGGAAGAAAGCAAACCATATAAATGAATCACTTTAGTGCC
The DNA here is from genome assembly GCA_021498325.1 of Bactrocera minax. Classification (NCBI taxonomy): domain Eukaryota; kingdom Metazoa; phylum Arthropoda; class Insecta; order Diptera; family Tephritidae; genus Bactrocera; species Bactrocera minax. The sequence goes on from JAKEEE010000025.1 coordinate 207,767, forward strand.
ATCCTTTCCGATAGTCCATCTGTTATTAGATCCCATTTTGGTAGAAATTTTAGATCAAATTTTATTGACAAATACTTTGGTAAGGAATGTTAATTTGTATTTTCTTAATTTTGTAGGGATCCGCATGATACTAAGTACTACTAAACACAAGTCTAGGGTCAAAAGAAATCAATTGTATTCCTAAATAATGCATATAAATTCCATCTCAAAAAAATCGCAGCCAATTTAGGCTTTTAGGTCAGATGTCAATGTCAAGCCAATCAAGTAAACGACAGTCAATCGCTATCAATCACCGGAGCAGGCAAGCAGCGGCACAACGAATGTTCACGTGTATTCAGCGCCAATATTTCTACGTTGAACATCAACAAAATGTAGCAATACAGAGCTCACAAGCTCATTACAACAACAAACAGTGTTGGCCAGTGTTGGCTCTTGCATTTGCACATCATCTGTATATCGAATCGAGTAAACCGCCGGTGAGCCAAAATGAGTGCCTTAATGGCAGCGTGTGATTTGTTGTTGCTGTTGCTCTTGGTGAATGTGGCGCTTTTTGGCTTTTGCTTTTGTTGCCGTGAACAGCGCACTTGCCACCTCAACCGCTTACACAAGCAACATTACGCCTCCGCATTGTAAAGGCGATGGTCAAACTTGCCACAGAATGCCGTCAACATGCCACATGACCACATGACCACACGGCCACCAGGCAAGCCGTGTAACAAACTAACTATATATCAACATACATACCTACATTTGTGCAGTAATCAGGCAGAGGGGCAGACAGACAGACAGACTCTCAGTCAGCGGAGGCCGCCACTAGAATGCCACTTTGCTGCACGTTTAGCTGGAATGGGTAAACATATTTTGTATCCGCAAATGTTGGAATGCTTAGTTGCGGTGTCTGAGTGCAACTTGCAATTGTTGTTGTTGGTGTAGCAGCCGCTGCTACTCATTCATTTGCGTTGGCATGCAAATCAGCTTGTTGACTTGTTGGCGCAGTGGGTGGCAGTGCCGCAGCAAAAAGGGACGAAAAAACAACAAACAACAACAGACAATCAAAATACTTGTACCAGCCACTTCAGCGGCAGAAACAACCGGCAAAATAGACTGGCTTTGGAAGTGGCGCATGCGTGTGGCATACAACCCATACACCATGAGTAGCGCAATGCGCTTGCGGAGTTGCATTTCTCCGCATTGTTGCTATTATTGTTTTGCATTGCGTACAAAATGTTTCTCATGATGAATTGCAATTTGTAATTTTCTGCCTATTTTTCGCAAATTGACAGCCACTTCGTCTTCGACGAACTCAGCCTGTGGCAGCCAGTGGCCGCTGCCTTCGCTCAGCCTCGTTTTCGTGCTCTCCTAACTCGTGCGTTTGGCATGTCGCGGCACACACCATGTACATTCAATATTGAGTTGATTCGCCTCAAGAACTTGAATCCGTTTTGCCACCGAAACGTTTTGCCTGTGTCGCTTTGACTGACTCACTCTTCGCCCATTGGCGTTTTGCAACATGCAACTAGCTGTAGTTTAACACTGTTTCTTAAATCATTATTATTGTTGCTGTTGTTGTTGTTGTTGTTTTCGAGTTGCTGTTACATGACGATTGCGTGCTGTGTAAATTGAATTTGATTTTTATGTTAATTCCTTAACTGGATTCGTCATAATCAGCCGATTGTTCCAGCAGCAGCGAACCAGCCTGGCGGTCGTGACTTAAATGCAAAGTAAATGCTGCTCATGCACTTGTTGTTGTTATTGTTGGCAGATAATTTTTAGAAATGCGCCTTCCAGTGTTGACTAAATTATATGAATTTCAGGTTCTTGTTATATCCTTTTCGAGGGCGCGGGCTGAAAGTTTTCCGAAAGTATGTCAGTGCGGTTAATTTATGGGGTTCAAAACTCCTTTGAGAAGGAAATTGAGAAAAACATTTTTTTTTTTAGAAAAATCTGACCAAAGAAAAAAAATGGTTTTGTAGTGCGCGGTATTTGGGTTAATTTAAACGAGGTTCATGATTATGACAATACAGATTAGATGAGGATAGAGGATGAGGAATACTACATCGCCAGCTTCATTTATGACATTCTCTGTTTCCTTGCTTTTCCGAAAGCCTCAGCGGTTTAGCTTGATACTCTCTCCTCTATGGCTAACAACCCGGTGGTATATTTCTGCATATTCACTATACTTCGGAGATAATTCATCTTTTCGAAATGCCCCTTCTCAACTATCAGCTACCGGTTTTTCTGCCGAAGTTAGCCACGACGGTTCGACCGCACAGCATTATGATTAGTCTCGATACCCAGACTTCCATAGTATTGTGTAGCCTAAGTGTACAGAAATTTTCGAGGAGTGTAGTTCTTGCCGTGAGGGACCGATGTGTGCAAACTCTTGGTAACAATTTCGCGGAACTTCTCATACATGTTGCTTGCCTGATTGATTCTCAACCAGAATTTGTCGGCTAACAAGTTGAAAAAAATTTAATCGAGTCAGTCAAGAAATGTTAAAAGCCCACTGCCCTAGCCTAACTAGCTTTCTGCTCTAACAAAACTGCTCTGTGGAGTTAAGCAGAAACCGAAGAAGGCAGCATGCAATGTCCAGCAGGTCATTGAAAAATTGACGAGGTAGCGGAATTGACGAGAAAACATGCGAGTGCAACAAATAAACCACTTAAATCGGCGACGGTGTACAAGGGGTAGGTATTGCACACACATGCATGTGTGAAACTGTATTTAGATGTGTGCGCGTGAATGCGTTTAGCGCTCAAAATATTGCTTCGCCTCGAAATGGCAAGAAATTGCCAGCTTTTGTTATCAACGGAAATGCTGTTGCTGGTTTTGTTTTTGTTGCTGGGTTTGTTTGCCACTTTTCCAACATCAAACGTCTGCTAGCAGTTTTTCTGTTTGCTAAACGCTGTTGGCTGACAACGTCGACGGCGACGGCGACGGCAACTGCAAGCACTCAGCAACATTGCTAAAGCAAACAATTGGCAATAGCGAGCAATTGCCACAAAAACGTTGCAAGAACCGAGCAGCAAAAAGGAAACAATGCACATATAAACTTATACTAATAATGGTGCAACAAGCTGCAGCAGCGCTTGTTTACATACACGCACACATATATGCACACACAAGTGCATATGTATTTGTGTTATGGCATGTGTTGGCACCTCTTCACTTTTTGCTGCAAATTCGTTGTTGTTTACCGACGTTGCTTCACCGTTGCCTCAACTTAGCCTTCTGTTTGCCTTTTTTTTTGGTATGCTCCATGGTCACTGGTAAACTGCTGGAGATTTGCAAGCAACCTTCCGACAACCGTCAGCAAACAAGCAACAACCAAATGCTGCAACATCAATTCTCGTTAGTTTGGCTGTGCAACTCTGCTACAGCGATGTCAAGTTCAACTTGCAACAATTTCACCTTTACAAACAACGTGTAAACAAGCCAGCACGCACTGGTGTTTACCCACATGTATGTGTATGTTAATATGTTAATATGCGAATGTGTGTATGAGGCACCTGTGTGTGTGTGTACACAGATTTTTAGGTAAACTTAAGTTTTACAACGCCAGCAAAAACATTTCGTAAAAACTTGTTAGCATATTAGCTACAATGTCCGGAAAGGTAGAGGCGGTCTAGCAATGTGGCTTGAAATAGTTTTAGTATTTTCGCTTCGTTTCTTCAAAAGAAATGCTTCATTGCAACAAAATTGATTTCTTTGTTTATGTTTGAATACACCGCAGGTGTTGCAGAGGGCAGGTTTCGAATTAATTGCAAGAAAGTAAGCAAAATATGAAAATTTCCAATAGAATATTAAATTTCCGAGCTGAGAAATGATTTTCATTTTACAGCCAAACTGCTGTGATGCTTAAAAGTGGAAGAGATTTGTTTTCTTAAAAGTCGATAATAATAATATGTTGTTGAACTTATTAATAAGTTAGTTGGATTTATTGCCATTAGCTATGCCATTTAGTCCCAAAACTATTGATACACTGGAGTTTAGCTCATCAAGTCTTCTTCGATTTACAAATATTTTAGAATTTTCCGGAGTTCATATTCATTAAATATTTGTATATTTTGTACTTAAGATTACTTACCACTCCGAATTTCAAATTTTTTTTGAAGTTCTCTAAATCCATTACTTTTATTATTTTATCTATTATATTAAAATATATATTTTAGTTATCAGTGCACCGAAGCGTGGGCGACTTTTTTCTGCTAGTTTCTGATATGCTGAATTTGTAACTCCCCATTAATACTAACCGAAAATCCGCTTTCGAAACTTGGCAGACAACTGTAGTCATACATACCACAACTGTTCATGTTGAAGCTCCTTTTAGAGATGAAAAACTGCATTGTACAACAACTTACATTAAAACGCAACTATAATATATACTTTTCATTTCTTTTTCAGATCTTTTAAGGCCATCAGTGATCTTTCTATATTTAGATGGAAGCATGCAGCTATTAAGCTTTTTGTATTATAAAATAGTTATAAAATATTTCAATTGAAATTTCCTGAACAAAATCTGCATTATTTCAAATCCAAGACCTTTGGATAAACTCAGTTAATTTTACGCAAACTTCTTAATTCTTTTCGATCAAGCCACTTCACAATGCCCGTTAGTTTCTAGTTCAAAATTTGTGTATTATTAAGACGCAAAAAATTTTGTATCATTTTCAATCGTTTTTCGCGAGAAAAACTTACGGGAAAGCAGGTTTAAATATACCCTTCATTCTTTTACGTTACCCTTACCCTTATACTTTTATCTTAATGCAAAGTGGCTTCTCTTTCACATACCGGTTCGTTGATGGTTCAGAATTAAAATAGCCTCCTCAATAGTTTGGTTTTTCATTTAATGTTGGTCACCTTAGTAAGCTGTCAGAAGTGAGGCTTGGTGAACATTCTTTCACCAAGCTTTCATATAAACACCGAACCACTCGATACATTAATCAGTTCTATTTGGTATTCAACTAGCACTGAAGTACTTTCCTGTAGAAAGCAACAAGGTTATATTGGTAAAGTTGGAACTAAAATAGTAAACCAAGATTTATTGAATTGGATATCTCTTTTTCCCACTCAAGTATCTACTCATCACTAGACTAACGTAGGAGCTGGCAACTCTTACAAGTCGAAGTGAGCGTAGTTATTAATCTCTCACGAAGGATCAGCTAGATCTTTGGTATGAATAGACGGCGACGAAGAGCAGGTATTTTTAAACATATAAGTTGTGTTTAATTATGCCACAAAAAAGGAAACTTATAAAATCCACCAGTCGTTCGGAAGGCTTTAAATTTCTCTTCACCTCCCTCCAACTCAAAATTTGCACCACACAAATATTAGAAGAAGCTCGACCAGAAGTCCAAACAATTAATGGTATACCGGTCTATATATGTTCTAAGTGACCACATATGTATCGCCTAACCGCAACATAGAACCTATTTGGTTGTCTTTAATGGGATTGTCCGCGTCGAATATGATTTATGAAATGTTTTTCAAAGTTGGCGTGCGGAAGAGAAAAGAATCACTAGAAGCGCATGGAAGTGCATTATTGAACATGAGTGGACATGTGTGTGCGGGATAATATCGTAATACACAATTGCAGGCAATAATAAGCGGTCAATGAACGTGTGGGTGTGTGTGCATATACGATCAAAAACCCATAAATTCAACACAAAAACAAAAGGCAGCTGATGAGTGGGAAAGTAGTTGCAACATTAGTGGCCATTGCAAATTGTTTGCTGTAGCACCCGCACCGACCCCCCACCGCGCCGCCGCACATGGGCAATTTCATCAATCAAAATGAGTGCGGCAACAGCAAACACTTTAAGCGCTACAAAATTATGCTTTTATCTACATACAGCTTGACTGTTTGGCTGGAAATAATCGCAGCATGTTTATGCACTCCGCCACGCCGCGACGCCGCGCTTCCACAACGGACTTCTACTCTGCAGTTTCACAATTTAGCAATTTCTCATGCGCTGGCGTTGTTGCTGTTGCTGTTACTGTTGCTTGTGATAGCGTTTGAAGAGCGTGCAACAAAACGCTGTGCATTCGCCAGCTACTATCCTTACGCGCCGTTTGCTATGCATTTTCAATTGTTGTTTGTTGTTCTTGTTGTTGTTGCTCGTGTTGTTGTGGTTGCATGTTCGACCGCATCATATTTCATATTGCATGCAAAGTTTGCCCAAAAAGCCATTTAAAGTGCTGGCGAGCCAAGTGGCTGGTCGACGTCCCGACGTCCCGACAACCCAACGGCCGGCGAGTCGAGTTTGCTCAACTCAGCAGCTCGGCCAGCCTTCATAATGACCGCTACTGCTTGCATGCCGGATTAACAATGTTGTAACACGATTTTGTATTAGTTCTGGTTGTTGTTGCATTGTTTGTTGTTTGTTGTTGTTTGCAATTTAGCGCTAATCTTTTGTTTTGCTTTCGAATTTCTGTCTTTTTTCCCCATTCAGGCGTTAGTTATTGGTACAAGCGCTTAAGTTAGTGTTGGCATGCGTGCGCGCGTGTGTGTGTGTGTGTGTGTGTATTTTGCGAGGTTCGTGCGCGCAAATTTGCCAGCCATTTCTCATTTGTCAACAAAGTTGGCCAACAATTTCATAAACACCCGCAACACGGCGGTTTATAATGCTTAAATTTTACACCAAACTGCTACAGGCGGGCACATACACACATACACACATACACATACATATGTATCCTCTAAGTTTGATGTTACAGTTTTGTGTTCGTTAAGCGTTTGTGCGTTGTTAAAGTCTTTTTGATTTGGTTTAGTTGCGGCTTCACCTGCTTTACTTGCCACATTCTGGATTTGTTGTTGTTGTTGCTGCTGATTTTCTTGCTTGTTGATTAATTGCCAACGTTTGCTTGCTGCTTCATTGGTATTGCAAATAGTTTGCATTAATTTTCTTGCTAGCAAATTGGTGTAAAATAATGTCCAAGCGATGCGTTGCAAGGCGAAATCTGCAAAGCTTGATTGAGCACTTAATGCAGAAAGTTAAGACATAATGCGTAAAGTGTGAACATGATAGATGGAGATTTAGCAAATGCAAATTTATGTATGCAAACAGTTATAGTCGGGCCTACCTCAGTATGCTTCGAGCTCTCAAATTTTCTTAACTTTATGCGGTGTTCTTATGGTCACGACCCCTGCGAGATGGTGGCTGGGGCTAGATAACAGAAATGCGAAAGGTAATTAAAAATACGAATTAAACTCATATCCGACGTATATCTTTACTGATTCATTTGCCATTATTTACTGATTGCTAGTATAAGAAAATTAGCTAAGGGATATCGATGTCAATTTCAAAATTTTTAAGAGGTTATTGTGATTAAGATCATTTATTGCTTTATATTCTCTAGTTGGATCGCCTCATACATATCAAGAGGATCTTATCCTAACAGATAATGGGTTCATATTAAACAGACAAACGAACTTCTTATTCTCTTTTTACAAAGTTCCTTGATAAAACCAGCTCTAGCATACTATAGGTAGTGTTTATGGAAATTATAGGCAGCTAAAACTAAACTCAGTTTACAGTTGACATTTCACAATCAACACCATCAGAAATTAAATTGACTAGTTTTTCATTAAGTCCTCGAGATGGATCCATCAAAGTCTACCGAATCCAAGCGAATTTTCTACCTGCTTTTATGGTTTCTTCCTTACTAATTTCAAAACCTCACTCGTTTTGAAAAGTAAGTACAGTGAATGGCTTTTATTCCAGCTGTCAAATATCTTTGAAAACATAACTTCCCAACAATAACAACATTTATTCGCGTTATCCGGTGAAGCAATTATGCTGTTAAATGAGTTCATGCGGTCAAACTGACTTTGTTTAAAAGCCTCGAACCACCTAGAGGCATATTCCTTCCTTCCGTTTTGAGATTATTCTCATATATATTTGTATGGCACACCTATATATACCCGCATATGTCTGAATAAGTGTGAGACTATCACGCTTAGTTAATTTTTTCTTCTTGTTTATCGTCAACTTTTTGCTTTATTGACCGCTCGTTTGATTTCTTCGAATTATAGTTAGCGTTTTTATTGCCTTCCACTACTTTTATTGCCTGCCACACACTCGCACACACACACATATACACATAATCACATGTCCGCCATTACTTTTCCATTACTTTTAACATAACTTTTTGTGGCAATTTTATTGCTGATTAGTTTTGCACTTTACTGCCACCTACGCCGCGAAGCCTCCCGCGAAGCCTCCCGCAAGTACTCCCCAATCTGCCACAAGCGCACGCAGGATTAAAACATTGTTATTCATGTTGTTGTTGCTGTTGTTGCTGTTGTCCAGCGGTGATTATGATTACAGGCAAATAACATTCAAGCGCTAATTTTCGGACCAAACGGTGGCATGCTACAACCGACCGCAGCGCCACAGCACAGCTACTAAGTTGCAAACAAAGATATTAGATTAAAGTTTGTGGCAGGTGGGGTTGTGCGGCGGTGAGGCCTACATTCATACCCATAATCATACTTCACTCGCTGGCAGCTGCTAAACGTTGGAAAGTGTTTTTCTTGCTCAAAATTCACATTTACATTTATTATGATTACCAGCTAAGCTATTTGTTGTTGCATTTGTTGTTGTTCGGTTGGCTGATCGCTTGCTGCCATCGTCGCCGCAGTTAGTCGCAACTGCATGCTGTGTGCGCGGCTGTGTTCGTCGAGTTGAAGGTAGATAAGAATTTTTCGTATGATTAATGACCAAAAGCACTTGGATTCCGCAGAAGACTTTCTCGTTTCAGTCTTTAGCAGCGTGAGATTTCCGTCAGTGAGAAAGTAAACTGCTAGTTTTACCAACATTCTGCTAATCCGTTTTACAGAAACCAAAAAAAAAGAAATGAATAAAAACACTTAGTAAACACTATTTTTTGGGATATTTCAGAATGTGTAATTTGTCAGACTTTAAGTTGTGACAAGCTCAGCGGTTGCGCAAGGTCCTTTTGGAATCTTTCGCAGGGTAAGGGTTAAATTGTTCGCATTTTAGGATTAATTCGTGCTTCTTATGGCACATAATTTTATCGTAATGAAGGTGATAAGCTTAGTCAATGCCTATCAAATTAATTATACTGCTCGTAATAGTGTGGAAGCAAGATAGATTTAGGGCGAACTTGCGCCCCAGTTCATGTGTCTTTGTTAACGTTTTCCCAAAACACTTTTTTGGGAATGCTACATTTTCAACTCAAGTCTTCACGCAATTATTTCTATTTTTTCTCCTCGGCTATACAAAACATTTCCGTGAAAAAGAGGAGACTTCAAGGCAAGCTTTAGATAAACTTTAAGAAAGGTTAGTTAGAGATCGAATGCCCAAAATTGGACCTTTTATACACCTCATAAAACTGTTCGATATTTATTATATATTACATTTTTAAGAAGCCTACTGAATGGCATTTGCCAAAAAAAGAACACCCTTTACTTCAAGAATTCTTTTCCTTTACTTAGAAGAAAGGTGTAACCCTCGTAAACTGATCAAATTTCAATATCTTCAGAGCAGTTTGTCTGTGATGAACTTTTTTCGTACGAAATCAAGTTCAGTTTAATATCTGAAGTAGCTGCTTTTGCTACTTTCTAATTCCTTCGACTCTATAAATTTACGCTTACAAATTCCAATGGAAATTACTTGCGCGCTCCACATCCTCTAATGTGTTTACGACCCGCAAACCTACAACCTTGTGTTGCACGTTTCTGTTACGGGTGTACTTTGTGTTCTGGCAAAGAGTAAAAGAGCACCTGTACTGTGGGCATTAAAGAGTTTTGCAACCACTACTGACTTTCATATTGCCAACCAATAATTATGCTCATCCGGTTATAAAATTCTAGAGACCATTAACTATCCAATATATTTGCATACCGTAATTGCTTTTTAATATTGAGCGGTTAGAGTAGCGTGAGTATTGAGCAGTTATGTTGTGGCCATATGAGCACTCACGAATTGATGAGCAATAAAATGTAGCTTCAATGGGTATTAGAATTCAAAATAGCTATTACGGGGTGGCTCTTTTTGGACTACCGAGTTTAATAAACAAATGCAGGCGGAATAAAAATTACGAAATCTACAAAAATAAAAGAAGTTGACAATAATTGTGACAAAAATGTTATTAAGGGCAATTAAATGTCTATTGAGGGCAGCGTTCGCAAAGAACTCAGATTGAGAGGAAAATCTCTACGGTGCAAATCACAACAGACCTGAAATTGTCGAGGTAAATGAAAAACTGCATAAACTGGTACTTCAATATTTAAAGGATCGTATAAGAGCGCTTTTCTTCACTTAATTCAGTGGATAGAGCTTAGAATATGGGAGAAATATCTGGGAGAAACTTTGTGAGATGAGGCCAAAATCTTTCTGTCATTTTAAACACTTTTGGCGGTTATTTAACTGGGCGACTTAATAGTTTTTGTACTACACTGCTGTTTTCTACTGTTTGGCACTTAAGTTTAGATACCTTAGTTTATGATTGAAATTGTGAGTTTCGTGTACTTTTACGTTGAACAATATAGTACTTACACACTCACAAATATATACATACCTACGAAATATATGTGCATACTATCAAGTGAGAGAGAGAATCGATTGACAGAAGCTAACTACACCACTAAGCTCGTTAATTTTGCTAGAAACCAGCAGGCAAGGCAACCAAACTGTCGGCACGCCAGTCAATCGATGGCAAACTAGTGACAAATGCAGCATTGATACGTTGGATACCGCATGTTGCACATAAATTATGCCACATTAACCGCACACTTCTGTCAACCTGTCGACTGTATGTTGTTGCTTTACGCATGTGTTGCGTGTGTATGTGTGAGAGCACAGGAGTATAAAATTACATATCCAATTGGTTATATGACGCATTAATTAAGATTTTCTAAAGTCGTATTTTAACGACCACAATACGCACACACGCGCACACTCACACATATGACACATATAAGAATCGAAGCTGCCACGACGATTGCTCGCAGTTAACGCAGTTGTTGCTGCTTTCGGCGGCGTCGTTGATAGTCGGCAATAAAATGCCATTTAATTGTGACTCAATTAAATGACATGACGATTGAGGCGCGTCAGCGGAGAGGAGAATAGTGAAAAAATCAAAGCAAAAACAAACAAGAAACAAAGAAGAAAAAGAAGAAAAGAAGAAAAGGAAATCGAAAGCGAAAATGTAAACGCTCGTAAATGCGACTGTGCAACAGGTTGTTGACTCACATGTGGTCGGTTGGCCGCCTGTTGCACCTGCAGCACTACTAAAACTGTTAATTATCATGCGATTCATAGCGAGCGCAGAGCAGCTCTGCACCCTGTCACCGCCACAATCGAATGACAATTTATGGCTTTCATTGAAGTTTTTCGGTTTGCCATTTTTTTCATAAAATAAAAATTGAAATAAAGTCAAAAGCGCTTGAAAGGAGCTGCTAGATATAAGAGAGACAATTGGAAAATGGGCAGCAAAGCAATTGCAGGTACTTCACTTTAAAAATATATGTATACATTAAAAGCAGTATATGTATAAATAATAAAAGACATCGTAAATGGTCGGTGGGAAATCGCCAATAATGGCCAATCGCCAGTCTCCGAACCTTCTAGCATGCAAACTGGCTGCAAACTGTCGCGCATGCGCATAAATTGATGCGCCTTACAGCTCCAACTGACATTATTGACCAAAAACAAAAACTTTCCTACCGCCGGTTATAAATTTTGAGTGAGAAATATAGAAAACCAAAACACACCACACCGGATTCACCAGTTTTATGTGCAAATCACATTCGAAACCTATAAAGCCGGCGAATTCCAATGGCATCGCCATTGCGTGCGGACCGAGCGTAGATCTCTTTCGACTCCCTTTTATATATTTTCTATATTTGTCGGTAAAGTTTCGCGCTTTACGACCTTGAATGCAATTTTAATGTCGCACTTAAGGTGCGTATTTGTGTTTAGTCTCGCATGTTTTAAGCCACCACATCGCTATTTGTATACACGTTTGTCACGAATATGTCCGGCGTAGCTCATTGGTGGGAAATGAGCACTTCCAAAATGAATTGGTTGCAAATTAAGTGTTGCACACTGCCATTTTTAATTATGAGAAGCGAGGAAATAAGGAATTGTGCATAAAAAAGAGCTTGGAATCTCAAATGATGGGTCGTAAAATTACTAATTAGCCATTTAAGGCTGGCAATGATGACCGAGGAAATCAAAATGCATATAAATTAAGCATTTTGTGCGATGATATTATGTTTGCTTTGCAGCAAGGAAACTGATACTGTAGAAGAACGCGTATATTAGGGATACAAAGAGTGCAATAATCCAGCCCGTGTCTAAAATTTTTATTTCCACTTGAATTCAACTAAATTTAAGCTTATTAGTTACCTAATTCTAAGGCAGTTAGTTGTCAAATCGAAGCGAAACGCTTGTACTATTCTATAAAAAATCTTTTAACCAATCCGTTAATACATTCGTACTATTCCTTTGAGCAATAGACAATTCAACGCTATTTACTTTTAAATTCTAAGCTCTATTCAAGGCCTACCAACGTTAATCTTGTCTTCAATACAAACCAGCATTTTTTGGACCTAAAGGCATTAAAGGAAACACTCATTTATTTAAGCTTTTGTTTATCCAATTGAGTGAGTTTGAAGCATTTGGTTTTCGGCGGGACCAACCACTTAAATAAATATTAGATAAGTGGATACTGAGTTTTAGAATAAGGTAGTGAATATGCCTGAGCGGGGGTATGTTTTCGTATATTTTACTTCGTGTTTTCGCATTTGACAACTGATGGCTACAAGTGTTTTCTTTTGTACTCAGTGGCATTCTTATTGCTGATGTATTAAAAAAGAGATTACATTTCAATATTGATATTTTCTTGAACCATTTACTAACTAGTCAACCTTTGTAATATAATATTTTCATAAAATTGCTGAGAAGTGCATGCAAACAGCAATGAAACAGAGAGCGCTCACGCTACCCAAGAGAGAATGAGTGGATTGCAAAGCTAGCAAGCAATGAGAGCAGTCAACTTGACCGTTTTACAGCAAACACACGGGTATATAAACATATTTGTGTACTCGACGCAGCTAATATGGGTTATTTGCATACCACCATCGAAGCTTTTGATGGAGCAGACGTGACATATTGACAGTTGGATGTTGTCGCTTTTGGCATTTGATTGCCCAACAAGGTGTGAGCGTGTTAATTACTATCTTCCAGCTATTCTTTTCTTCAGCTACGCACTTCCTTGAATTCGCATTTGCCAAAAAGCATTAACTCACACGAAGCTTGGTGGAAGCTTGTTAAGCCTCAGCCACTAATAGCCAACAGACTGAGTACTTGACATAATTGCTTGACACATTGCTCTGCCGACTGACTGACGAACTGACTGACCATCTCATGGTTGGTTGAGTGCTTGACTTGGCTGGCTGGATCTACATATGGCTAAATTGATAGCTCATTCGAGTGTTATTGGGTTTGGTGCGCCGTAAAGCGGGAAGACAACACCGTACAAACAATCGCTTCGAGGCAGCCACACATTTGCATATTATGCCCGAATGTACAAGTATGTGTGTAAACACGATAGGTGTGAAACTTTAATGCCTTAAGCAAAACTGTGCAATAACGACTTAAGTCTTTCTCTTAACGCACGCAAATTTTGCATTGAGGCGTTCTTTTAGCGCATGAGAGCGGCTGCTGCCAACTAATGTATCATGGACCTACGCTTTTTAGTTCATGCCACCAAGATTATATTGATTTCTCTGCACTTTGCACTTTTGCGATCGACAATCTGCGCTACCAAAAACATTTCGAAAAAACTTTTAAATCGAAAAAATCACTCATCGATTTTCTAGTTCCATCTTGCTGGTCAATCAAAGAAAATTCGAGAAACTAAAGTGCAACAAAGCGAAAATGCAAGTATAAAAAGTAAAAGTAAAAGACAAAAACGTGTAAAAATAGTGCGGCGTGAAAGCTGTTTGGCACGTTGCGACTGCAGAGCTTTCGCGAAAGTTTTAATTGTATTTTCTAAAAGTTTTTAATGAAGCTAGTACATGGCGGGTGTGGTAAAATTATGTGCTCAGTTTCAAGCCTGCATGAGTGTGTGTGTTTGAGGAATTGTGGGTGCGAAAAGTTGTAAAGTGTAAAGTAGTGGTCACCGAAGAGAAAATAAAATATTGACACAACGCAAAATAAAATGAAAAGTAGCAAAATTAATAGAAGTAAAGAACAACAACAAAAAGTAATGGTATAAATAAGAAATGGTATAAGGAGTTAATAATTGAAGAAGTAGCGCAGATTTATTAGAATGAATACCTTCAGCGGAGCTTAAAAGCATATCCAATATAGTTCCACAAAGGATAGTACGAAAAGTACTAGAAATATATGAAGTAATATTTTAATGAGAAATCTAAGTTATTAGCATAAGAAGGAAAAAAGGAACTATTAGTTTTATGTATTCGTATTAGTATTCGACTTAGGCGCCAACCTAGCGGGATCTATATCTTGCAAAATTTCCTTTCACTTCCTCATACATTATATTTCTCGAGTATGATCCAAGTCGCCCATATACACGGTTTTTTGAAGTAATTCGAGTCTGGCGCCATCTATCGCATGAGCATAACAGCATTTGAGCCTCCGCCCACAAGCGCGACATTATATCTAAAATGTTTGAATGTGTGATAAGTGTATATCAAGCCCTCGGCGGAAACAAAATTGAAACACGTTTGCATTTGCATTTAATTTTCTTACAACCAAACATAAATTATGCATAATTGTCGTAGAGGGACGGGTATGCTGCGGGCGCCACCAACGCTATTATGTCTTTTCATATGCAAATGCAAACCACTTGACAAATTATTAAAATTACTACATCCTGACCCGAATGTTGGCTCGGCGCACGAGCAATGTGGCACCTGTGCTGCCAGTTTTAGCGAGAAACAAAATACAAGCGCTCCAAGGTAGTGGTGGGCATATGTTGAATCTCTGGTGGTCAGGATTGTTGGTGAAGGCAGTAAATTTTTAAAATGTACTCCAGAGTCGAAAAAAGGCAGCAACAGCAAGTGTGGCATGACCCACAACAACGCACCGCACGAGTGGAGCAAACGAAGCGCAGGCAGTCTTTGCTGTCAGCTGCAACCGCGCTGAGGCCTTCCTTAGCGGCCTGAAGTGGCAACATATGTGTTGGACTGCTGTCTGCGCCAGATGGTTGGCAGCTTTTTACGGTTACTCAAACAAACACACACACATATGGTTACAAGTGTGTGTGTGTGTGTGTGTGCATGTGTAGCGCCGATGTGTGAAGGAGTCTGAATTTACTAATTTCACATTCTCACAAACTTTTTGGTTGCACGCGGGCGAGACCAAACACTAACGTATGGAATACGCCATAACAAACTCACGCTTGACAGAATTAATTTCTTCACAACAACAACAACAACGGTATGTACACATACGTATATTAAAAGTAACCACATTAAACAAAAATTTTGAGAAGGGGTAAAGTGATATATTTTTGAAATATGACATGTGGCAAACGACAGCTTAATTCAGGAGCATCCACCGACTGTGTTTCTTTTTTTTCCACACACTAAAGTCTCTTCCGCCCACACATGATCGGCCGAATGAACGAAAACGCATTAGAGTGGAGAACAGATTACGAAAAATATATTAAATAACTCGAAAGCTCGTCTTTTTTTTGTTAATTTTCATTTACTGGAGGTATAACAGACTTTCTGAAGCCGGTACCTACGCCTCGCTTCCTTTCGTTGTCATCGACACTGATGTATGGTAACTTCGTCGGAAGAGTAGCAATAATTCAGTTTTCTAAATATTAATTTGGTCACACTTTTTTCCAAATAATTAATATAGTGATCACATTGTACTCCTGGACTTTCATATTTACTCTTCGAAACATGGTCCAATTAATTTTTCCGCTAATCTTGTTTTACTATAAGGGATGGACTAGCAAACTTGCCGTTAGATTTCATTCCAAAAGAATATCTATTTTTAATAAAATCTGTGTTGTAAAATATTTTCTCTAAAGATTCTGAAGACCCTTTCAGTTTTATTCTCACTCATTTTCAGCGAGACCTAACCTCTACTGGAGCAGCTACTCAGTACTCAACTTTTCGGTAGTGTAAATACATTAAAGGAAAAAATAAAAAAAAAAAGGAGGAAGAGTGGTCCAATCTCCAACCTCAACAACGTTAAGGTTGTCATGATTTTATCTCATCTATAGTCGTCTAATACTTTGGTCTTGTGGTTCGTGGAGTTAAAGCACGGCCGAAGCAAAATCTATGGTGCAGAGGTAATGTTTTAGAGAATTATCGTATATCATCAAAGTACATACTACAAATGGAGAGAGAAGCTCGGCTAAATGACCAAACTTCGTGTTTGCTTCGCTTGAGCAAAGTATTCACCACGCTTTTTCATACCCGGAAAGCATCTTTTTGCCAATCAATAAATCAGTTAGATGAATTTAAGAAAATTGATGTCTCGCAATAAAACTGAAGTAGGTAAAATATGTGACTGTTACACTGCTACCTTCAATGGACTCCGGTGAGAATTCATGCCACCTCTTTCGCGTTACCACCTCTTTCGGCTGCCGATGTGTTTAGCAACTGTCTCGTTGTTCGTGCAGTCGCACTTAATGCTTTTTGACAGGCTACAAATTTTACGCTAAACGTATCGTTCGCATTAAATTTGAACCTTTTGATATTAAAATAAGGGATATTAAATTTGACGTGATAAAAGGCGACATTAATTACGGGTTCGGCGTTAGGAGAAGGACACCCAAGCACTAACAAAGAAGAAGCGTGGGATCTTCTCATTGACGGATGCTTAGCAAATGGCCTGCTCTATTTCGTTGGCAACGACATTCTTTATGCAAATAGCAGCTAAACACCTTTATAACTAAGAAGAATCACTTAAATAAGAGAAGGGGTAAAACTAATAAATGGAAATACATCGTTGCGTCCAACTCCCTGGCAACTCGAGGGCAATTACGCTCCAGCGACGCCGAAGAGCACATTCAAAGACAAAAGCGGCAAGGTGGCAACGTCTAACCGATTTATATCCATCAATGGCGTAAAATTAATAACGATCACTATAAAGCAACAATGTGAAAGCCTTTGAAGTTAGCGGCGCGGCACAACCTCTGAAGCGGAACGCCGCTGCCAGCTGGAGGAAATAAATGCGGAAGGCAAACATATTTCGAGGTATACGCCTATGCGTGAGTTGGCAGTGCGCGGTCGGTGGTGGGTGGGGGAAATAAGGAAGGGAAGGTGAATTAATCACCGCATAATCGTAAACGCAGAAACATCGTTAACGCAGCTGCTAAGCCGGTGCGTAGAAGCGGCTGGAGACACAGCGCGACACGAGGTGAGGCAGCAGCTAGGCGAGCAATGACCAGCTGGCAGCGAGCAAATGAAAACGAAATCAAAAGGATGCAAAGCAACGTAGTTAATTTAAATACAGCGTGTGTGTGTGTGTGTGCTGAACATAGTATAAATGTTTATACTGGCGTTGTCGCTGCGCCTCTTGATGTCTGGCGCGCGCTGGACCGCACAGCAATATAACGCGTAACCAAGTGTATATGTATGTGCCGTTACAGCAGGCGCTACAAATAAACAAACAAATTGACACAAGTATTGGTATTGTACTTTGGCGCTGCTGAATGTTGGTGGTGGCGCCACTGATTGGGCTGCGGTCGCTGGTTTCCTGCTGTGAGCCGCTGTGCAACAACTCAAGTTGAATTCATGTTTGCATAATGTTGTTTGGTGTTGTTGTTGTTTTCTTTTTTTTGTTTTTTTTTTGTATTACTCACAATTTGCATGTGTTGCGCATATGAAAGGGCCTCCGCTGAATGCTGTGTGGTCTTCCAAGCATACACACATATACCCACGTATACACACATGTACATATATAACAAAAGTATATCCATAAAGCGATAAAAAATTGTTTTGCCGTTTGCTCGTTTCGTTTATGGTGCATGTTGAAAGGAAGCGGAAAGTATTTAATAATGAAAAATTAGTATGAAATGCCGTGAGCAGCGAGCTACATGATTAACATTACTGGCTATTCGTTTCAAGTTGCCATTTATTAATTGTTGTTGTTGCTTTCTGGCAGCCGATAATTAATAACAAATAATTTATTTATTTGTTGAAAGTGCCCACAAATATATTTACATCAATATGTGTATATCAGTGTAAACATAGGGTTGCATTTACATTAAATTTTGTGCTACATTTGTTGACAATTAACAATTTCTTCAGAAAAGGATTGCAAATCAATAAAATATCAGTGTCCCAAACTCACTTTTCAACTTCTTTGACAATTTCTGATTATGCTATTTGGTGCAAGTTTAAAGTTTTTAAGTTTTAATGAACCCGGTTGATGGAAGAAACAATCTTAGAAGTTTTTAAACCTTCTGTATAATATTCTCATGATTTCGAAACCTCGTAAACACCGGAAAGAACAGTATTTGCTCTCTTTCTTCGCAACAAGCAGTATTTGTTTCTCGTATCTGGTATTTGCAGGTACAAGAACTGAAATTTGTAGTAAGGGTAGTATAGGTTATAGTGGGCTAGTATGTGATGCTGTTCCGATTTCCAACTTGGTCGGCATTTAGAAGTTATGTTGGATTCTTGAAATTCTCCGTGTGAAGCCTCCTAGTAAGGCTTGCTGTAATCAAACGACTATAATAAAACTATAGGGATATATATATACAAATAGGGGTCTGAGATCCAAAAGGAGCAATTTTTTATTATACGCCTCATTTAAAGCCTGAGAAGATGTACCAGTCTTGTGAGTGGATATTTTTTCAATGAAAGCAATCACATCGATATTCGCTATTCGTAAGCTAGTTACCTCAATTCTCTCACCCAATAAATGCGTCAACCAGCCGAGTAAGTTGGAAGAACTTGACTACCGAAAGTCAATAATCAATTTTAATTGGACGCAAGGAGAGCAAATGTAAAATAAACTAGCTCAGCGCGTGGAGTGAGCTGAATAATGGTTAATAACAGAGAAGAACTGCCGTAAAGAAGCCCCTTTTCAGTAGGTAAAGCAGTTGTGATTATTTGTTTGAGCTTGAAATTACGATTTGCGCGCAGCAGCGAACCAATCAGAACTGTCTTACTTGGATGAAGGGTAAAGAGGAGTGAGTAAATGAGAAAAATATGCAATCGCTTGTTATTGCTTGCACCTTAATTAAACTGACAAAATGTATTAACTGCGAAATTCACTTTCTGCTCGAATTGTGATTTGCTATAATTTTCATTTGTTGTAATATTTACCGAACTGAGATTGCAATTGCAAAGGGAAATTTCGATTGCAAATTTCGTTTAGCCTTAGCACTCATTTGCCCTTATAACACACTTCTCAGCCTCTCGCCTTGACTCGAGTGCACGAGCACTTGTCGGCAGTTAATTTCTGTGATTAATGACCACTTATTATATACTAATATATGTAAGTGTGTGTATTATTTACTTTTATTGGTTTTCTGTTTTCCCTCATCCACTTTGCGTGTGTATTTTCGATATTAATATCGAAGCTTCACATACCCACGTCTCTTGCTGGCAAGTTCCTGTTTTTTCGGTTTCGTCATTGTCATCCTCCTGTCTCTTCTGTAACTGTTCAGCGATAATTATGGTGCAGGAATTACTTGCCGATAAAGTGATACGATCGACACTCGGCGCGAAAAACAAAGGATTAAATCACTTCTGATTACTGGTTACTGCTCGTTGGGAGAGTGAGGTGTGCTCAATGAATTGGAAGTGGAAAGACATGAGTAATTTAAGTATGAAGCAAACTGTGGCGATTCGCAACATATGTGAATGTACATCAGTTCCTGTAGGGGTTGGTAATAATAAGGAAATGATTTGCAGAAAGACGAAATAATTATGCAGCGGATAAAAGTAATGATTTGGGCAGCTTATTAATTGTGTCTTATAATAAAAGGACTGACATAAAATAAATGATGGGGCTTCTGAAAACAGTTATAAGGGAAAGAGAGTTCAAATTAAACTAAAATTGGGTAATTTTGTACATTTTTAACTTTATTTATATATAGTTTGCCCAACAGAATTTTTTAACTCCTAAAAAATGTTTACAACAACAAAAAGTGATAATAGAGTTATCCAAATAATTTACCAATTTCTATAATTGCCACTAAATATACAACAATTGGAAAGTCATCAGCTAACTGTACTTAATGAAGCTAAGCAAATTTTAAAACGCTTAGGATATGTCAAGCCCTCTGCGTCTACTTGGCATATCATGCAACATTTTGTCGCATAACACATATTTAATGGCATTTAACAAAAAAGTAGTGAAATTTCGTAGTTTGTTTGTATGTGCAACGGTGTGTGTGCACGATGAAGTTGTAAGACAGTTTGTTGTTTTTACTGATGTTGCATTAGCACGTGCCACAAGCATTTGAATGCCACAAGGCACAACATCCACATGTTTCTGTATAACTGTATGTTCGCCGCCATGTGTATAAATATGCTTAGACATACAGTCACTCACTTATTTGAAGGACTGACTAGAGAGCTTGCTTGCTGGTTCGTCTTTTTTGTTGCACCAAATACACGTCGTAGTGTAATATAGAGATATAGTTGTGCTCTGGATATATTTATGCCGCATACATGCAAGCAAACTGACGCATATGACAGGCTTAAATGCTTGCAACTCACTGAGCACTTGGATAATGACACATTTTGGCAAACGTGTTGCACCTGCTTGACGCAACTCAGCTCGAATTTCTGTTGCACAGACACTATTTACTATATACATATATATAGAGAGAGAACATTAGCAAGCATTGTGCAAGCTTTAGTTTAAGCTTATGAGCTTTATTGCAATAATCTAGCGTAATACCTGAGTGGGCGTCTTAATTTGCCACAATTTTCTGGCAACATTTCAGATGAGAGGCACTTAAAGATTGCAATTTTCGCATATTGGGGATAAAATTTTAATTAAGATGGGAAATAAATTTATGTCTTCTGCTGCCGCATGAATATTGATAAAATAAATTTATATATACATATGTGCAAATACAAAATTATGTTAAATATTTATTTTATGTCATAAAGCAGGTAAAGTTGTTTCTTTTAACTCATATAAACTTATGTAAATCATTTGAGCCATAAATAAAAATTCTTCGCTCGTTGAGTCAAACATCTCCTCAGCTTTGCCTTCAGATTTTCGCATATTTGCTATAAATTCAGCGAAACACCAGCTCAAGCAACACCATGGGACACTCGAGAAAGCGACGACGAAGGACGGCACTACGCGAGGGCAAGAAACAGCGCTAAAATTCCTGGAATTTTCGACAATCACCAGCAGCTGCTGGAACAACAACAAAAAGCGCAAAATCAGCGCAACGCATTACGTGTTTGCCATGACAGCGATTCGGCCAGGGGAAGAAAGTGTGGAGAAGTGGAGAGAGTGCGGAGTGTGCGGCCGCAATTGTGCATGCGGCTGTGACGCGGCGATGGCAGCAACGGCGATGGCGACAAAGTCCAACACTTGAGCCCCTGAGCGCTTGAAGCAGCTGCTGTGTTGTTGGTTGTATGATATCTACACGCTCCTGCGTGCTGCGTCTACTTGGCGGCTGACGACTCCTGGCTGCGGGTTGGCATGCGAGGTTGCATGTGCGAATTACCGAAAATGTATAGCTTTTGGATCAGTGATTTTTTCGTCACATACTTTTGTTTCTTGCAGCGGTGATGTAGGTACTTATGCTTGAGTACGTTGAAATTTTGGCAGGGTTTCTTCTGGTACATACCATATTTTTCCTTTTTGTTTTTTTGACAGTAGCAGCATTGCGAGCTCAATTTCGTGTGTGTGTGCTGCACTGGGAAAATTTGATGACTATATTCATGAAAATCAAGTATCTTGCAACAAATGCGGCATTATCGAAATCGAACCTTAAACTTATAATAAAGCTGAACTACTTAACGAGGGTCCTCATAATATTTCGCTTTCTCGCCGATTTCTAGTAATAGTACTTCTTATGGCTTCTGTAGCTCTCTTTCGTTTCGATTTTAGATTTTTCGGGAGATCTCTCAACATTTTGCTCACCCATATTTCTATCGGATATCTCGTCTGCAATTATAAAAAATTTCCCCAACGATAAAACCTTGAATATTATGCTTGCTTCAAAGTATTTCCGGAAGGTATCAGAACATAGGGCTTTGGTGATTATTGGGATCCTTATCTTGTATATTCCTATAATTTAGTCTGGATTTTATTTATATAAAGGCTGGGAGCATAGTGAATTAAGCTAGAATCTGAGCTACAAACTCTTTGAAACAATGTTTACAGCTTTGATTACATGAGTCCAACGCATGATTTTTTTTCTCATGGCATATGCTCTCTCTTTTATGCTATTTTTTCTCTCATCTCTGAACCGTCTTTCACCATATTCCAAATATATACAATTATGGAGTCTTTCCGATCTCTCTATCGCGGTGATTTGACTTTCGCCAGCATTATCGCCATTATTACTTTTGGCAGTTGCTGCTTCCTTTTTTCCTTGCAGGTGCTATTCCAAAAAAGATTCCGAAATTCTCAGTGTTCTCAAGTACGTTTGCTGGCATGAGTAATCGTACATCTGCACATCTTGCAGCATGTAAGTAAGCATGTGTGTCGCCACTTGGGTGTTTCTTGTGAAGCGGCACTTTGACATCTTATTTGAGAATCTCGAAATCTGCTGTTCAACGTCTTTGGTACCACTTTCAGCACTTGCGAGTATTACTTATTTGTTCTGCTGTTCCTTTTTTACGCATAGTTTCCGAAAAAAAAAACTTTATTCAAATCCCCAAAGGGTTAACTACCCTGCTGAGCGGTGCCAGTAGAAAAATGAGTTGAAATTCGAGCGAAAGCAGCAAGCGACACAAGTTGGCAAACTTGTGGCATGCATATGAGCTTTCAACACGAGCATGTGCTTCAGTTACTGCATGTGTGTGTGTGTGTGTGTGTAAGCTTGCATCGGGTTATCAAAATTTATGCGCATTTCGGCACGCAGGTGTGACAATACCAAATTTATCTTCTATATTGTATTTTTATAGCGAACTTAAGTGCCACAAAAAGGCAAAGAGCGCGAACAGTTTGCGAACGTGTTGAAAAAAGAAACATCAAATGCGTCACAGTGCAGCAAATAGTGCAGAGTGCGCTGCAGTTGGCTACCGGCAATATGCGCACCGTGCAACAATATGCGGCAGCACCGTCCAACAGCCGCAGCGTGCGCTTCAAACAAATTCAAAATCAAAATCGACGGTGTGGCAAAGGACGCAGCCACCGATGATGGCGTTGACGACGTAAATCAAAAAATTCTTATTGTTTGGTTTTTTCGTTGGTGTGGACATTTTTATGGCGTGAGTGATGTGGAATGAACGCCTGCGAGTTGAGAAGATGAAAAAATTAAAAAAATTAAATAAAATTGGAATGAAAAACGAACAAAGCTGCATACTGCGAGGCGTCAACTACCCTTTAAGCAAATAAAGTAGCCAATTTACATGCTGCTGTTGCGGCCGCTGTGTACGCTATTGCATGCAACATGCCCATAAGTGAGTGGCCGTTCAACGCTCAAATAAGCACGCGAGCCAATCAGCCGGCGAGTGCAATTTAAAATTTAATTAATTTATAAAATTCACATTCATAAATTTAAATGAAATAACAAAGTAAAACGCGAGGCTAACGGGAAAAAGGAAAAAAAAAATGAAGCAGAAACGAAAATTTATGCACAGCACACATGTATCAAATGAGAATGCATGACGAAGTCTGCTTAGCACCTGATGGCGCCAAAAAAAAAAGCCGGCGCTAACAACGCGCGAACGTGCAACATGCTGCAACTGCGGCTGTAAACTGTTCTTACCTGCTTTTTGAAAGCAATCCGCTAAATTTGAAAAAAAAATCCGTTTTTAATACGAAAATAAATAAATTATAGCTCAACACATTAGTTTACGCGACAGAGCTCATCAAATTTGAATGAAATGCGACCATAAAAAGCATGTGCAGTGCATCATATGGTAACATGCATGTGCGCCAAATGGATTTATTTGCAGGCTTGTACATTTCAAATTTCATAATAAACTCGTCGCGCCAAATTGTTGTGGTCAATTAATGTCGGCAGCATTTTGCAGGCGTAAGCGAATTTTAACAGCAAGCTGCAACAACATTCACCCATATAAATATATTATATCCATATAAGTAGATGCTTATATGTGTTTGTTGTTGTAGCTGCATTTGGATGCTGAAATGTTGATAGTCTGCCTTTGTGTGTTCGATTTATTTGAATAAAAAACGAATTGTGGTTAATTTTTGTTTCACCACTACATTGGTGGCAACAGCATTCTGACAGCGGCTTGTGGCAAAGGATGGTGCTGACAGTCATTATCAACATTAAAAGCGAGAGGTGAAAAAGAAGAGTGCTGAAATTCGATATTTGCATAGCTTGAAATTCTTTCGAGCAATGCTTCCGTTGAAAAAAAAAGAAACAACAAAATTATTAAACAAATCATTAGAGAATTTTAAGGGAGAGACATCCTTAAATTGTGCAAAAATCAGCAATAGAGACTCGAAATTTCTTAGAAACCGGATTTTCCCAATAGAACGTTGCCAATGATGTTCAATTTCAAAACCGTCAAAAATTTCAACTCTCTGGCAATGATATTTCTCCAATAAAATTGTGTATAAAGAAGAGAGAGTTCAAAGCCCAATCAAAATGTGTAGATATTATTCGTAGTCTTTAAATTTTCATTTCATTTCATTTTCACATTAAATTTTGTATGGCAGTTCTTTAATTCGACACGAAGAGCTTCCGCAGAACTTATTTTTTCCACAGGTCTTCAAATATCGATTTGTTCCTAAATCTTTGCTTATACACTAATGAATTTGATTGAATCGAATACTTTTCTGTTTACGCAAACAGCTAAAACGGTGATTCGCTCATTAAAAAATCATCACTTACCTCATTTGCATACATGCGTAAAAAGTTAAAAAAAAAAAAACAAAATAAAATCGCAGTCGTCGGACAGACAGCTGTACAGACGGAGCATCGAAGTCTCATTTTACTCACACCTACCAACCAGCGCAAAGGCGACGTTGAAATGGACACCCGTGGCAGTGTGCCGTGTTTTGCGCGACTACCATGCAGTCTACCTGTGTCCAAAGGCAAAAACAACAAACAGTATGAAGAAAAAATTTCCAAAATTCCAAAAGCGTCTGCAGCTTCGTTTCTTTTGAAAGATGATCGCCCGTGCGCCAGTGGCAGCACACAGAATTCATTGTTTCCTACGTTTCTTGTGATGTTTTTTTTTTTTATTATTGTTTGCTTTAATTTGGTTTTTCTGTTTAGAATGTCGAAATGGCGATTGGCGCTTGTTAATTCGGCAGTTTAAGGCACGAATTAATGTTCGAATTAAAGCAGAGGTTGGAGCGAGCGAGCTCCACAAGCATTTACGAGTACTTGATTCGATATTTACGAGGTCGGCATATGGGCTAAAAGCCAACTGAAGAAGGCTTAAGCTGACGCGGCTTGGCATTGACTTAACAAGCTGAAAAAAACTAAGCGTGCGTGTTAGTTTTTTTGAAGGGAGTCCAGTGAGAATTGCGGTATGATTTCTTACTCAAAAGCTAATGTCTTCACGCGACGCCCGCACATCAACAAACGATTCTTTTGTGCGCTTTACTTGTTATGTTTGGATACTTGTGGTCGTTGTTTTCGTGTTTTCTTTGCTTCTTCTACGCTAATTTGGCTGAGCGGCCGCCTTAATAGACACGATTTATGCATATGTTGGAATAAATTTCAAGTGTAAATGATAGCTTCAAGCCAAAAGGCGGACGATGCGTTGAAACACAGCAATAGCAAAGGCCATTTTGCCCACAATAATAAGAGACGAGCAAAAAGTTCCACTAAATGTGCATAAGCACAACATTTATTTTTGGTTGAACAACGAAATCGTTACCCAAATTGGGCCTCAGGCAATTATTGAAGTCTCTGATATCGGTTTTTTATATATCAAAATGCTTGCGAATGCATTTACCTGGCAAATACATATGTATGTATATGTAAGGGTTATATATATTATATATTTTCCATATTCTGCCACCAACGCGGTCACATGAGCACGAGTAGGCTTTGTTTGTGGAAGAACAAGTCGTTACCCTACTTGAAGTGCCATCAATTACAATTAAGTCAAAAGTAATAACTGGCGAGTTGAAAGACACAGCAAGTAACAGTAATTATTAAAATAAAATTCATAATTGACATTCGTATTATACCGTTCTGCCTATTATGAACTGCTGCGCAAGAGTTTCTTGTGAAAATCGGTTACTCTCTCGTTACTTACTTTTTCAGAAATCTCATTGAAACTTTAACGCGTTTGGAGTAAATGAAACTTAAATTTAATTACTTCGTACTCAAAGAGCTGCGAGAGCAAATTTTGACTTTGCTCTGATAAATCTATGCACTTTACTATATTGCGAACCATTCTCCCAAATGCTTCGCTCAAAGCATGTCGAGAATATGTTCTCATTTAAGAGCAAGTGATGTCAGCACAGCAAATAACAAGCAGTTAGCTCAATTACCGCAATAAAAAGTTCAAGCTGTCATTCAGAGCGAGTTGTGCCTTATAGAACAGACTATCTATGCAGCAAACGCTTTCTCAAGGCTAATCGCCGCTGTCAGCCACAACTGTTGTTCACCCACAAAATATCACTGAGTCTGACTACCTGGTCGCACCGAAACCAAAATAATTTTTTGATCCATAATTCGCGCAACTGTTAATCTTATGTTTTCCAAATTACCAAAAACAATTTAGGATTACTTGTGAGACACGTGCTGCGATGAAGGATACATCAACTCGCGCTCAGAGGAAGTTTGCTAGATTGCTAGATTTGAAAGCACAAAAATGTTGAGCGGCTCTACGCAGTTTCTAATTATACGCCGCTTTAGGCAATTGTTAACGCCGAACTTCGTAATTTCTTTCCACCCTGATAGACATATTGCAAGCACATTCGCTTAAGGAATTAAAAAATATGTACATTTATAATATACGCATACCGCTCCCGTGTAGGTGCAACCATCGTCGTCGTGGTAAAAACGCGTCTGGGGAAAATGCTGCGCCACGCCACGCCACGCAGTGCCTAGAAGAGCGGCAAGGTGAAATTAAAAAATTAAGCTTATTAACATAATTTTTACCCAACTCGTGACACATCGTTGCCGAAATAAACCTTAGAATGTGTGTGTGTGTGTGGGCCAGTTAACCACCAGCTGTTCATTAAGAGCGCCTGAAAAACCTTTCGGGTTTATGCGTTGCCGCTACTTATGCGCTGTTTTTAACTTTTAATTATAGCCGCTCTGACTCACATTTATGCATATAACGGTACAATTGAACGACGTAGAAAGCCAGTGAGTGGCACGCACACATGAATAAACACTTGAATAAACGTGTATGTGCGTTTTTCATTTAGAGGCAAATTGGCGGTGTCACTCTTACCACATGCCGCATTGTCGCCGACAGAGGCTGCTACCAGGTGACGGACTAAGCACGTGCAATCTTTTTGCGCATTTAGCAAGCGCTCCAAATGTAGACGGCTTGCGGTGCCACCTCATGAACCGAAAGCCTCTTAGCCTGTTCATTCAGCGTCACATCAGGCACCAGCTACTTTTTCTATTGCCTGCCAGAGTCCTCCTCGGCGCAGAGAGACGCGTCTCCTACAAATCGGCTTTCAATTCCAATAAGCGCCTAGCTGCAGCGCAGAACTCCTGCTTCATTATCTCTTTGTTTGGCTGGTGTTATTGTGGCGATTATCAGCGCGCAAACTTGAAAAGCGTTTGTTTATTCCACACTTAACGGCGCTTTGTTCGTCATTCGAGTCTCGTTTATTTATCCTTTTATATTTCTCCATTTAACTCGGTTTGCACTACGAATATTTGCGTCGTTTCTATTTGTCTGTGAGCATTCACCCACCGAATGTGTTGGGCGAAGTATGAGCTCTTAAGCGCTTTTAAAATTTTCAAGCTTGAGTGGCAAATGTCGGTGGGGAGTTGTTCACTGACAAATTGCAAAACGCAAAATGGCGACTAATTACAAAAAATTGCATCAAACAAAATTTAACAAACGTGGCGCTAAGATAAGTACCCTTTGAGTCAAGCTGGTCTTACCACAGGGACTTTTTTGGAAGAATTCTTGGATGAAATCGAAATATATTTTCCAAAATTAGGCTAACGGCCCGCGTGTGTAATCTTAAACAGCTGTCTAATTCAGTTCCTAATTATCTTCATCAACAAACTCTTCTCTCTTTCCTTTCTCACTAAAATTTTTTGCTTCGTGATTTCCAACATTGTGAACATATATCACATCAGATAATCAGTCTGATCAGGACAAGAGTTGATATCAGAGTAAGTTCAGAGCTAACACTAACTAAGAGCTTTTCTTTCTGTAAACTATTTTACTTATCGAAACACTTGATAGAAAAGAGGCGACCACTTACAGTTACAACAGTGCGTGAAAAGACACTGCATATATACTGTAATAGGGATTCACATTGAAGCGATTTAAGAGCTATATTTTCTTAGCTATTTTTGAGCTGTTTACGAAAGTAGGTTGTTCTGGGAAGCGTTTATGTCAACCAGAAGGCTTTTGAGGCATTATGTCACCAACTAACCATCGGTCAACGATAATCGCGCTTCATTAGCATAGAAAGTGCCTTCTAGACCCGAACATAAAAACTGAGCTCTAGTACGAAGGATATATATATATATAGGACGAGGTGAAAGACAAAGAACATCAGTAAGCTGCAGGACCTTCCACCAGCCAACCAGCATAGGTTGGTTTTTAATTCCCCTCTCTTAATATAGTTGAAGTTCTCGGTATAAAACAGTTTAAAAATTACTTCCACATACATACACCTACGGTAAATATTTATGTGGTTGTAAGTCACATGTGGGCTCATTCCTTTATCAGCCACCAAAAGCTTTTCATCTCTCAAAGTGGCTTTACAGCAAAGCCACTTCGAAGCACTGGCTTTATTTGTACAGCATTCAACTCAAGAAAAGAAAAAAAAAAAATAGAAAAAAGTAAGTTCAAAGAATTCTTGCAAAATCGTAACAGGAACACGAATGTAACTTTCAGCTTATCGCTTACAACTGTCGGAGCGCTAGCCGCGCTGAGCGAACGCGCGCAAAGCCAAAAGCGCATTTACCTGTCGCAGTGCCGAAAAAGTTAAAGAGGTATTAAGGGTAAGCACACTGCAGAAGAAGTGGAAAAAAGCGAAGGAGCGGCTCTTTAAAAAGTCCGTGGGTGTGTGCGTATAATGCGAAATGCCGAAAGCTGTAATAATCCAAAAAATTCATTTCAATTCTGTCAAACTGCTGCACATATGCACACCCGCTTTTATATGCCTCCGTATGTATGCGTGCGTGTGCATATGAGCGCATTGGTGAGCAGCAGCTTTTAGGCATAATAAAATATTGCAAAGTGCGCCAAATGACATTAACACTGGCGCCACCACCGCCGCAGGGCGCTGCGTACGTCAGAAAGTTCATAAAACACGCGCTTACACACACACACGCTTGCGTTGCGTTGCTACAAATATGTTCATGTGCTGATAAGCATGCTTTTTTATGCGTTCGCCGGAAAACGCTCATGAAATTGGTAAAAAATAATATGCTGAAATTAAATAACACAGAAATATGTGCATAAAATCGAAAATATTAAATTTTTAAACCACCGAAATATTGGCAGCTCATAAAAATAAATGAAATGAAGTTTAATACTGTCAGACCAATGGGGTGAAGCGACAGCAGTGGCGTTGGTGTGCGGTGGGGCTTGTCGACGGCGGTTAAACCGCAGCGCCAATGACATTGACAGAAATTGATATTAATGCCACATCAAGTTGCTACACACACGCCGACCCTATCCCGCGCGCGATCCCACCCCACCGCTGCTCGCGCGCACTGCCTTGAAATGCCTCAGAGCCGCACCAACAGCGCCGCGCGTCAATTTGGTGTTTCATTTATGTTTTGCGGTTTTTGCTTCTTTTGTTTTTGCTTTTGGCGCGTTTAATTTTCGCTGCCATAAAATTGCGCAGCCACCGTTGACACATGCTCTCCTGTAGCCGCGCGTACCCTTACCCAGCACTTAAGGCAACCAAGCCAAGCGCCAGCATGTCCTTGCTTCTTCTGCGGCGGCCACCGCGTGCCACCACGCAATGTCGCATGTGACATGTGGCATACGCAGCATGTAATAACATGTGCCACAATGTCGCGCTGCATGCCTTTAGCCGCTTTTAGGTTTCGCGGGCATTAAAATGCTGCTGTTGCCTCTGCTTTCCTCGCTGTTGCAAGCGCCTGTTGCCAGTGCTACTCCTTGTCTTTGTTGATTTATCGATGAGATGTGGGCGTTTTTAATTAATTTCTAGCTGTTCGCGTTGCAAGTTGAAAAAAAATGAAAATCCTCTAACGACAGCGGCAATTATGGCAAGCAAAACTTTATGTAATTTAACTGCAAATAGCAATAACAGTGTCTGAGCGTAATTTTATTGTTTTAACGAAGGAAGCTTGTCAAAAACACACCGAATTGGCGAGCGACAACGCCTACGTGCGGGGATGAAGTGTGATTAGGGTCGCTTCAGGTTTGAGGGTTGAGGGTTTAAAGTTTTAAGTAGGGTTTTCCAAGATACTATTAATGCAATGGTTCTTGGGTATGGGTTCACATACATACGCATCTATACATGAAACATTATCAGCGTATTTAAAACAAATTAAATTTGAATCTTTGGGAACACAACTTTGAAGTTTATTTAAACCTCTGGAGAGCATGTTTTTTAAAAGTAATTTAAGTTGTAGACAGAGTAAATCTTCACCAAGTGTGTTAACAAGGATAAGTAAAATTATACCTCTCCCTGATAGCCCCGCAATGTGTCAATCAACAGTCATTCATATTATGAAATTTGCTAAGTAAAAGCGCTGTCTCAAATGCCTGCGAGTATTAACATGGCATCCGAAATATTTACAGCTACAATAATTGGAGTATACCTCTATTGTTTCTCTCTTTTGTACTCTCTCTAAAGCATTTCATGTTATATTATTTCCTGGTCTTCAAATTTCTCTTAAGTTTACATATTTCATCACTTATATAATTTTAGGCGCTGGACAGTCTTTTCTTTTTCATTTACTCTACAGCCAGCACTTCACAGCAGATTTATGAAATAATTGAAGTTTGCATAGATCGTGCCTTTGTACACCTTTACTATAAGAGAGCAACCATGAGAGCTTTTTCCCCAAGCTTTTCCTCTTAAAATCTATGGTATATTAAAATCAGTTGCAAATACTTAATGGGGGCAGCTCTAATTTACTTTCAACTCCAGCTTATGCGTGGATCCCGAGAAAGGTTAGATTGAAGATTTTATTATACCCTCAGCTCAAACACGGGGTAAGCCTTCTGATATCTTTGCATCGGCATCATGATCTCGTAGACCTCAGTGGATTATTTTGGCAGACAACCACATAACTCCTGAATTATTTAAAGAATTCAACCAAACAGACCCTTTGGTGGGAATTTAGTTACCACTTATTAATGTGGAAGAATTGCCCCTCAGAGGCTTTGGTTACAACATATTAGCCTATCAACCGGTTTCATATCATCCCCTAAATTATACTGAGAAAAGCTGTTGAGTTGACACCCCTCGGCCATATATAAATCCGAGTCCGTTCCGGTTACGAAGACGGTCGTATTATATAGTCTATATTATATTAGTATATAGTATATTGGTCTAACTACACCCCTATAATTTTAAATCACTGAAAATCGGAATCTCCCTTCCAATTCATCTCTCTTGATAAAATCGCTACCTTGTTTCTCTCTTTAAGCCTAATTAAATTAATTAAAAATTAAAATCAGCTATCACATGCAAATTAAAAGTTTTGCCAAGCATTTTTGCTGAGCTGCTGACACATATCCGTTATTCTTTATATTTCACCGTTTTTTTCTTTTTTTCTTTTTTTAATTCATTATAATATTTAAACATGCCAACGCTCGCATAATTGACAAGCCAACATTTGTTCGGCGTGACAAGGCTGATCTATCCGTCGATGACTTACACATGTAAAGACTATAATACCGTTATGGCAGCGGGCAGATGCTGCGGCATTTTTTTATGAATACATTTAAAAAATATATGTACATTGCATTGCAAAAATTTGTTCAAATATGCTTACGGGCACATATCCTCACATACATAGATGTATGTCTACAAATGCATTCGCGTGGGTGTGTTTGCATTTGTGTGCGTAGCATAATCCATTCTTTGCCGCGCTTAATTATGTAATTATGTCAGTTAATGATAGTTAAAGCGGTGGCTATGTCATGTTATAAATGTAATAAAAGCCAGCAATATGCGCCATTTGAGCTATGCAAAAAGTGCAAAAAATGCGAATAAAACACGAACACCACCAACAACAACAACAACGTGCTGAGCAATTGTAAATGATAAAAGGAAATTTAATATGTGCATATTTCAAATCGTTATGGGCATTCACTTGCATATGTGCAGGTACTTGTATGTGTATGTGAGGTTTTATGTGTGTGTGTGTGTGTGTGTATTGATGCTACAGCAGAAGACCATACTGGTTGGAAAAATACTAGATGACAACTAAGATACGGAAATTCAACTAGTTAAAAAATAATTAGTTTGAAAGAGGACCAGTCCGAAATGAACCGAACTTATGCTAATCTGAAAACAGGTTATCCATAAGTCCTTTATTTGATTTTTACGATTCCATATAATCAAGTACACAGAAATACAAAAATAGTTGCCATAGCATTAACTTTATCAAATTGACCGGATTTACCGGAAAAATACCGGAAATCTTAAATGTGTGTTCCTCATTTGTAATATATTTACTAGGGTATACTTCTCCCCAAACTCGGGTATTTGACATTTCGTGGAAGATCACTGTGCATAAATTTCCACTTGTTTGTATGGAGAAAGAGCAGTCAGTCAACTGAATAGTTGGGCTTGTGCTTCGTACTAGTTGCTAATTGATCTATAACTAGTTGCTTTCAGTGCAAGGGTGTGATAAGCTCAAATGGGTCGGCTTTAGTAATGAGTGGAGAGAGGTGAGATTGCAACATTCATGTGTTACTGTAATTAATGCAAACAAATATTATAGTGACATAATTAGTTCCTTCCGTATGCAGCGCGAAAAGCCATAAATGTGTTGTTAAAAGCGGATATCAAAACATAAATTCATGTCACACATTTGTATGTATGTGTACGGCTAGGTATAAATTGTATGAGAATTAAATTGTATGAAAACTGAGATTAAATGTTACTATGGGCGCCAAATAATTGCATACAAAAATTTAATAAATCGAAATTTATATGAGAACACTTAAAGTACAGTATGCAAAACTTTTTCAAAATCAAATGCTACCGATGAATTTAGTGTAAGACGTGAGCAATTTTATCCTCCAAGTGACTAAAATGAGAAAACTTGAAAGAGAAACGAGAAAAATGCTAAATATGAAAAACTAAAATCTTCCCTGGAATCTATGCCAAATGAGCGAATGTTTGTTGATGGTCTCGCCGATAAGGTTTTCCCAGACTTTCTTGATTTATGCTTGAATACATCGTCATTATTTCGACACGGACTACTCTGATAAGCGTTGGCACTCTATCAAAAGTGCATGAAATCGGCTATTGTATTAGGATATTCCCACAAACCGGAAAGTAAATCATCAAAATTTACCAAGATTGTTAAGAAACAGCATTTCCGCGGTTTTTCCCATGCCCAAATTCAACAATGTTTTAGGCCCTTCTCAGTGTTCCTGAACGAATTTCTATTTATAATGAATCGACTCATTATGCGTTCCCAGGATCAGATATTTCAGATTCGGGTACAGGAAAGTTCCAAACTTGTCGATAAAACTCGGTCACCTTTGTTTTTGCTCTTTTCTTAGCATCTCTTTGTTCTTAGTGACGGGGCTCTGCTGTGTTCCTAACCCGATGACTTTCGCAAATAATTTCCTCAAGTTTTGATGGAGCTCGAAGTAAGTTTTGCTTTTGTCAATAAAAACCGAATGACCATTAAAAACACAATATATGTCTGATCTCTCTTCTCTTTACAGGAAATTCAAATGAGACTGTACCAATCCAGGAAAGTGATTACCGGTTAATCATTTAATTGACTTGGCCAAATTCGATTCGAAGATCGAATGCTAATTTCCGTACATCCAGTGAGTTTTTAATGAAGTTTGGTCAAGAACTGTCTTAAGTAAGGAAATCTAGTAGTATTAGTGGAAGTAATCGATTTCTCTAGTCGCCTGCATCCGCTGTAACGAATATCAAGAAATAAAAATAAGGTTAAAATATAAAAATGCATTTAAAAATTATCTCGAAAGCAATAGAACTTCATAAGCCACAGCTAAGACCTCACATAATGCCAAATTCCTTTTAATTTATGTTTTACTATTTTTTGTGGTATTATCATTATAGTTTTACATATTGTGTAATTTCTCATCACACTCGCAGATTTATATTTTACCGCTAATTTCATGTGAGTACATAACAACAACGCATATTTTAGCATCAAATACCCATTTTTGTGGGCTTTTAATTAATTTATGAACGCTATTTCCCACTTCATTTTCGAACGCAAGGTTATGCTGCTTTATGCATTCATCTCTTTTATTTATTTGTTCAACGAAGAAAAACGAAAAATGTTTGCAAGTGATTTGTGTTAAATCTTGCGCTGAGTGGGCCGTTTGTTCAAAAGTTTCCAAAAAGTCAAAAGCGTTGGCATAAGCGTCAGGCATACCATTCGTGGAAATATAAATAAATGTTCCTACACTCGCTTATGAGCACGAATGCGATAGTGCGCGGGCGCGCATGCGCAAACGACAAGTGCTGTTGGTCGTCACCAGCGCCGCCGCTGCTGTTGCCTTTTGTTACTTGTTACTTGCTGACACTTCGAAAGCATCCATCACATAATGTTTAACATGTGTGCAACATGCACTAGCGACTCGCGACTGGCGACGCGTGGAGTGGATGAGTGTGTGATTCGCCTTTTAGCATTGCACTGGTTAAGTAAGCGTGGCGAATTGTCAAACACGCGAGCAACAAAAAAAGCAATACTTTAGTGTGATATATATAAACATATAGATAAATATTTTTGTAAATGTTGGCACTTTTGTCTTCAGGGTGGTTAGAGAGTGTAATATACACTCAACTAAAAATGTTAATCAATTACGTTTGATTTGTAAGAAAGTAATGCTTCATTGCTTATGGATTTAAGACTCAGTGGTTGCTAGTTTCGGGTCAGTCTACTTAAACCGTCCTATCATTTGAAGAATCGGTGCTGCGTTTCAGATAGTTTCAGTGTTTTGGGGATTACAATAGTGTGAGTCTGTCAGGTTTGATTTCGGTTAGCTTTCGGTCAGCTTTCGGTTAGCTTTATATTAAGGTTCCTTGGATGCTGGTAACCAAAGTAAAGTACTGTTTTCTCCATCAGTGCTTCTGCCTTAACTTATGACGTACGTAATTCCACTGGGCGATCGCACACATTGAAAGTTGTCTACTAAAGGTCTTCAAGAGACAAATTTTCATGTCGAAAGTTTTATATTGCTTGCCAAAACAGATACATAACAGGCCTTCAACATCTCTTTAGCAGAGCTTAAAAAGACGCCCGAAGAACTTACACGACATTTTGACCAACGGCGTTCATCTGAGGAGAGAGGCTCTAAGGTAAGTTTCTCAGAGGCCAAAGTGCCCGTGGATTTCTTGAAATTTCAACTGACCATTTATCTTGAATCCCATTGCACTCCACACCAGAGTTGAACATTTCAAACATATTGTGCATTAAAATTTATCACTCTTTTGAAGAGTGCTTGTGCATTTTGATAATCATCATTGCCATCGAATCATGAACACGAACACTCGAAATAAAAAAAGCCAACAACAACAATTAATTTTTATGCCTTTGCTGAATAGAAACATTCCAAGTGGAAAAGCAATGAATAGTTGACAATAAATGCGTGGTCGACTCCGTCGGCAGCATGACCACGCAACAACGTGCAACAGCAGCATAACAAAAACAACAAAGCGCTCACACACTCGTGCAACCAATTCAAAAGACAGGCGAACAAAAAGTGCGACTACCGACGACTCATAAAGCGCTTTTGATAGGAATCTTTTGTGGCCAGCCGCAATAAAGGACGTCACACATATCCACACACACACACACACACACACACACACACTTACCCATGCAACCATAATGTGTCTTATGTGAGCGAAAATGTCTGAATGTTGCTTGTGTGGAAATTACTTTTCACTTTAATTTGAAGGGAAATGCATACTAACAATAACAAATATTTTTCAGCATATTTTCACAATTGTTGTTGCCCGCTACTACATGCATCACGAGGCATGCTGCATTTCTCGCTGCTGTCTCCTTTCTATGCTGCCGTTGTTGTTCATCACGCGCACATCACCGCTCGACGATCATCGTTTATCTTCGCGTGGCTGCTCATTATATCATTCAACTGTCACTCAAATTTTTGTGATACCACACACACACACACACACACACGCACACTCGCACTGATGTACATATGTACACATGTATGTGTGTGTATATTGTAATAAGCAAATAGATAGAAAGCGGCTCGTGTGGCATGGCGTGGCATGAAATTCGCCACGCTGCTCACTCGGTGACTATGCAATGCGATGTCATGCCATACAACGCGCGAGCATGCCCAACATACACAGCCCCACTTCTTCTCCCCCTATTATAGTCAACATCAACACTGCATCAGCGTCAACAGCAAATGACAGCTAGAAAATTCTACAGCAGGCAGCTAGCGCAATAGCCGGCCTGCAGCGGCAGCGTAATAATCATTCCGCTCTCAAATCTCCATCAACAACACAGGAGCAGCAACGGTTTTTCGACTCGCCGTTCTTTAGTTATCATTATCATTACAGTCATCGTTGTGTTCAACGTCATCCTTCCCGTACCATTTTTCACTTCATCATTTTCCTTCTCATCATCCTCATCATTTTCTCATCTAAATCATGACATCGGTCATGGCCACGCAATCGCCTCGAATAGCGTTATGCGCGGTTGGCCGGCACTTCAAGCGCGTGGCGAAATGAGGAGAAATCATTTTCATATGAAAACGGTGTGCAATGAATGAGCAATGAGAAGCAACCCTATTGGAAAAAGTACCATAATGTGTCTGAGGAAATCATTCCGGAAAACAGATTTTCAAATAGTAAAGTCTCAATAAAAAAATATAAAAAGGCAAGAGACATGGTACAGAAGAGTTTTATAAGTACTTCCCGATTATCTGTCATTTTAAAACTTTTGGGATTTCACTTTTTTCTCACTTTGTTTTTACTTGTATAACGATTTGCTACCTGAGAATCTTTGCTCCTCTTGTATCATACTTACTCTTGGGATTTTTGATGTTCCAAGAATATTTCCCTACGAGTTCGGATTATTTACTGATCTGATGCAGAGTAAGCTTCTAGCAGATTTAATATTTGAAGAACCAAGTCCTAGAGATTGCTTCAGTGAAATATGGTGTTACACTAGATAAGTCTGCATTCTCCCTCTTGAGATATTATAGCCATCTTTTTCGCTTGACTTTGTAAAATTAAAAGAATTTCCTAGTTCATGTAATGAGCCACAAATAATGGAACCGCAATTCTTTGTTTCGGGCTATGCTTCCTTCTATAGACTTTAAGTCAGTTTTCGAAAGAATGTTCCGATATCCAGTGCTAATTTTCTCAACATTTCAGTTGTTATTCAATCGAAACTGTCAGTAAATATTACCCAACACTCGCGGGCGCTGCAAACTCCCCAAAAAGTTTGTCAGCAGTAGAAGCTGACCATTTTAGCTTCGAATATAGTTGATAGCACAATCGAATAGGCAACCAACTTAGCAACTACTCACTAAGCACACATTTTTTCATTTCCATCATTAATTTCTCGCATTTATTACTAATCTCCTGCTTGACTGTTGCTGCTGCCGGACAGCTGCCAGCTGCCAGCTGCCTACCACTTCCGTCTTGCTGCTAAATTGATATTAGCCCAACATATATGCTCTCACTGGTCCGCGCTCCACTCGTCGGATATTAGAAATTTGTTCGAGGTATTTCAGTTTCTTTGGTACTCATCTGCCATCGCCGCTCCATCATTGTGGATCCGTTGCAATATTAAGCCGCTTATTAGTTGGCGAATTCATTAATTTCCACAGCTTATAAACTCCAACTGTTGCTGTCACTTCAGCGCTCTGTTGTTGTTGTTCGGTTCTGCAGCACTTTTGCCGTCTTTATTCCAATGTCAACCATTTCCGCTCCACTGCACTGACAGTGACACTGATTTTTGACGGAATGCCGCTGCCACTACTGCTTGACCACATTCCTATTGAGTGGCATATAGACGCTCACACCCACTCGCGCTACGCTGTCATTTCGCCGTCTTCCTCGTTGCGTTAATGGTCTGTGAAATGTGTGCCATATGGCTAATGATGAAATCGAAACGGATGCTGCTTTTGTTCGGCTACCTTGGCAAATAACTCTCGCTGACAGATACTTTATGACTGTTGGTTTATGTGAAACTAGAATGATGTGGTTTGGTTTGATTGGGTAGCTCTTTTAAAAATAGTTTTTATTACTTTTAATAGTTTTCGGTTATTTTACGTTGGCGGCGACCATAAAAAAATCAATGTGAGAGACCAAGCTTTATTAGCCAAGATATAATCTCAACTCTGTTTTTTTTTTTTTACTTCACTTCGATTTCTACCCAAAAATAAAGAAGCGAGAATTTTTCTGTGTGAAGTGAAGCCCTGCGAGCGGATGGGATGACCTAGATAGAAAAATAAGAGATCTCTCCTTATTGTATACATTTTGGGGATGGTTCCTCGCTGTATATATTCCTCTGTTTATATATAGATTCGTTCTCTGAAACACTTAGAATATAATATCTAAACGAGCACCCGGATTTTAAGTTCTCTCACTGAAATATTTATAAATGTCCACCGCGATTCAAGCGCTAAGCGCGTGATTACGAGATTGTTATTAGCTTCTGAACTTCGCATTTTCTCGACGGCCAATCAGAAAGGCGGTTTTAGGATCTAGAGCGGGCAATTTTTTTTTCCAGTGCACAGCGTTAAAATATTCCACGAATGTATCCGACGATGCGTACGAAGGTCAGTTCTAGTTATATTTTAATTAAAAACAAACTGGCAACTTATTAAACGCGAACGCGAGGCAAACAACAACTACAACAAAGAGGTGATAGTGGCAATTGCAAATAACGAATAAAAAAGGGCAAAGTAAAAATTTTCAAATTAGTACATCATTTCGCCAGCCCTTTTGTGAGCCCTTGACTCAAGAGCCAACGATATGCCGTAGCAAGAAGCAACGAAACAAAAACGAAACGAAGCACAAGTGCTGGAAAACGGCAACGAAGATGCAACGCGAAAATAAGATGCAATAAATGAGCAACGCTGGCAGCCAGCAATGGGAGCAGAAGCAAGCCAACAACTACAACAACTACAATAGCAAAGGAGCAACCGCTAAGAAACTGACTGCGGTGATAATAAAGGCTGCAGCAACATGGCACCACTACAAGTGCAACGTCAAGTGTGAGGCTGACGCAGATGGTGTTTTAATTTTCTTTTCAATATTTTGTTTTTTATGCGCACTCTTTAATTTTTTGCTCCTCTACGCGCTTTGTTTGTGCGAAGTAAATAAATTTAAAGTGTTGCTGCCACAACGACTACGGACAACGGACAACGGACAAGCCGACAAGCGGCGGCGCGGCAGGCGGAGGTGAGAGCGCGAAAAGTGTTGATCATTCCTGGAAATCATTGCTTGCGCGAAGAGTGGCAGTCGGTGCTTAAGTAGGCACAATGACAACAAACACAACAATAATAATAATAACAACAACAAAAAAAAGATATCAACAATGGTCGCAAAAAGCAACAAAAATATCCGAGGCATCCAACACAGCAAAGTGTGCAACAGTTCAATGTTGTTGCGGCTCATTTGTTTCTGTGCTGTCGTCATGCTTGTACTTGCTGCTATTGCTGTCCCATTATTATCCAACTGTCACCGGTAGTGCGAGTGTGCGAGTGTGCGCCTGTGTTGCGGCTTGTAGCGGCAGATAACAGCGCAATTGAGTGGAACTTCTTTGAATTTGCAGGCCTATTTATTAACTCTCCACACTGCATTGTTGTTCTTGTTGCGCTTGCCTGCTTATTTGTGTTTGCTTTGATGCAGTCGATGCGGTGAACTGGTTAGCGCCTGCAGCAACCATTGCTGCCACCAGAAGCGAGGCTCTACCGCGCTCTGGCATTCTTGCAACTCATTGCAGTTGAACAGACTCTGATATTTTCGCGAATTTCACAATTTCGTGTGCTTTAGTTTGTTGTTGTTGCTGCTCTTATTATTATTAACAAACGTCAGTGGCGTTCAAGCCTCCTCAGCGCCTACCTTGCGCCTCCGTTTCACGCTACATAGGCGCGCTTCTGTTTGCTTGTGTATATGTGCATGTATTGGTTGGCCTTCCTGCCCCATTATCCATTATCTACGCACCCTCTGCGCTTCGTTGCACCCAACTGCTCACTCACTTAAGCAAATCTGCGTTGCTTTGTCCGTATCGAGATCGCAGTTTGCTGATAAAAGCGTTGCAGTAAACTGTACGAGAACCTCTGCTGGTGTACGAAGTGTGTTCCATGCCACACTGGCAAAAATAATAAAGTCCTACCGTTTTTGAAGAGGTGAAGTAAGATTATAAGTTATCTTGATGGGATCGGTTACATCGGTTTGTTAGAGTTTTACTGTGACAAGATCCATTAGTGTGTTAACTATGAGATCTCTATTCGGTTCCTCTTACCTTAACCTGCTGCTCGAGAAGAAGAGACATAGTTGATATTACCGCAAGTTCATTTATTCCTTTAGTCAAGGGCCGATAATGTCCACATAGAAAGTTATAGCATGTATATAAAGATGTACTGTGTTTTTCTATCGCAGTAGATGCGGCAGCAATATCGGTTCACGAATACTATTTGCTTTGAGAACAGAACCTCTGGCTGATTCTACCACTTTTGATCAGTTCGATCTTGTGTTGGCGACGTTCTCTCACTAGTGAGATTCAGTGAAATTTTTTTTAGATTTCAGTTCAAGAGTTGATTATATGGCAGTTGTGAGTTCCCAGCGCGACTACTTTAAGTTTTTAAACTATCCCAAAGCTTATAATCATAACAGTAACCAAGGCACATAAATGCTATATCCCTTAAGAGCCGTATTATTTCTACCCTATCATTAAATTAGTTTATTTCACGTAGTCCCCAATTCAGCCAGATCTGCAGCGCGTTTTTCTGCATGTATCCGCACAAGCGTGCCCACAACTCGTTCCGTCAATTGAATGCGTAGCTACTATTTGGTGATTTGTATCTCAGGGTTTGAGTGTGTTTACAGCGGCTGCGTAGATACATAAATTATAATTTTATGCTAACCCTCCGACCAGTGCAACACAAATTTACGTGCAACAACGACAGCAACAACAATTGATATATTCTTATTTATTTACTATGTTGTGGCGTTGTAAAATTTTCCTGGAACATGTTGGCGCGAATGAGTCCCTGAGCGCTGGCCTGGCCTCACTCAGCTTGACCAGCAATGTCCATTTGCCACACCATGCGTCCACGCAACCATGTGTTGTACAAGCGTGTCTACTGGCCTCATTTTCCCTGCACCAACACCACCACCAACCCAAGCGCCCGTGAGTGTACGTGTATGTAACCGCGCAAACTCCCTTCGGCATGTGTGTCACAGTGGTCAATCGGCCGGACGCAGCGGTCATGTCGGCGTCCGCATACACATTGTTGCCAGTCACTTGCTTATGCTGTTTGGCGGAGTGCTTTGTCCGGCGTTCGGCCGGTTGCTTTCACGCTTTGTTAGTAGGAAAATTAGCGCAAATGCAAAAGTGTCATCATTTATGTTTCGGTGTTTATTTTAACATTAATTGAAGGCTGCGCAGAGACGCTGCGATGAGACGATGAGAAAGCGGGGTGGCATGGCTCGACGTGCGACGATAAACCAACCGGTGGTGGACAATTGTACACGCTTGCACTACTAGATGATCTATGTACTCGTAGCCCACA
The DNA here is from genome assembly GCA_021498325.1 of Bactrocera minax. Classification (NCBI taxonomy): domain Eukaryota; kingdom Metazoa; phylum Arthropoda; class Insecta; order Diptera; family Tephritidae; genus Bactrocera; species Bactrocera minax. The sequence goes on from JAKEEE010000025.1 coordinate 249,954, forward strand.
ATATGTGGCAAGTATGTGTGTGTGTTGCAAGTAGCCGGCAGCATTGTAGTGTTTTATGCGTTGCCATGGCTACCCTTCACTTTCTGCTGTGTATTGTGTGTGTGTGTGTCTTTTATATTTTGTTTGCCACATTTCGCTCATAAAAATGTTTTATTGCGTTTATTTTATGTGGCTGGTGTGCTTTGTCGTTGTTGGTATGGTAATATGGTTGATGTTGTTGTTGTTGTTGTTGCAGGCATGGCCCTTGTGCCAAACTGCCACCTCGTTCGCTTGCTGTCGCTTATTTGTAAACTGCGGCTGGCTGTTGCAACAACACACCAACACACGCACACACCATGCATTCACACACATGCCACATATGTAGATTTGCTGTTAATTTACTTTAGCACACGTATTTTTCGCTTTTATTAAATATTATTTTCGCATTTTACGCCAGCGCGCCATGAGCTGAGCTGCAACGCCCCAGCAGAGCCGCAATTGAGCGAAGCTGAGCGAGGCCGAGTCGCGCCGAGCAGAGTAGAGTTATCATATTTTATTAGAATCCATAAATCAATTACCATTTCTGACAACCCAAGTTCAAATTTCATTATTTATGCGGTTAATTAGTATAACTAGTTGAACGCATAATGTGCACACACACACACACATGCACACATACGCAGGCATATGAGCGCGTGTGTGTACCTTACATGGGGTTCGTCATGTTGAAGAGATTCGCTATGGGTTGGAAAATGTTAAAGGCATATCCGTGTACTTACAAGCAGACGCGATGCTATCATGATCTGCTCAAGTGTGTAATGATGTTTACGATGCTCATCGTCATTTATCTCCATTTTGCAGGAGTTCATTTTAATCCGAAAGTTAATCTAAAAGCAATAATCTTAATACTAGGCTTAAGATCATTGGCGTTTGGTGTGTTCAATAGCGTCGATAGAAGCGAAAAACATGTCCTAAAGAATCGAATTTGGCATGTTTAGGTTAGCATTTCTCAGAGCGAATTTCTGTAAAAAAAGAAGAAGCACAAAAACGAGCAAAACGAAACTCATGAAAGAAACTCGTCAAAAAAACAACTAAATTTTTACTACAAAATCTTTATTGTCGCCTATGAAATAGGTTCGTTTAGGTCAAGTTCTTTCAGTATTATTAAGTATTATTTTTTATAACCTCAATCAACTCATTGCACGCCTCCGAAGCGGCTAGAACAAAAACAGCGGAACAGTGGAACCCATTGCACTTCCAAGTCTTTTTAATCTCCATTTAGGCTCACTGGTGTTAAATATCGAGCAAAACTCAAAGCTCAGAAGTATCTTAAACTTTCGTGAATGAATTTCGATCTTCATAGAACCATCAAAATGCGTTCAAGTTAGAGTCGTCTGAATCGAAAAGGATATATACTAAGCTACGCTATTTCGAACTACTTGACTACTTGACTTTCTGCTACACATTAGTAGTCAAGAAGTATTATTACGGAAATATACAGGTACGATAACGGTATTTATAAACAATTAACTAAAACGGCGTTTGTCATTCGCAAATATCTTCCACAATAGATTCCATTAAAAGCGGTCTAAAGCATTTTCAACTCCATATGCATTTAAATTTTTGTAGTTATTTCCTTGCTTGTGATAGTTATTAGCGTGTGACTAATTAACTCGTCTAACTTAGTTCACAAAAATAGGCAACCTTGCCACTTAGACTTGAAATACGATCACTTCACGGTCAAATGTTGATCATGAAGCACACAATAGAATTAGAGCCATGCGAAAGAAGTTGTGAGGCAGTATATATGCATAGTAATACAGATAATTTGCGAATATTTCTAAGCATAATACCATTGTAATTCTTTATAAACTCTTTTGTAGTTTTTTTTTTGCATATTTTAGTATGCGTCACACTGTATGATATTACCGATTGCAGTAATTTTTTCAACTGCGTGAATATTTGTATTTATAGGTGCATATGCTGTAGATGGAAACCATATTAGTCGGCTATCAGTGCGACTGATTTCGGTTGGCTTGATTTGACTTGCCTTAAGTCGACTTGACAAGCTGCTCTTCGCACTTCCGCTCGTCGCACACAATCCACAACAACAGCATTGAGACTTCGGTTTTCGATTTCATTGTGCTCGTTGGTGAGCGGTGCTCATTTCCATGCAAATTTTACATTTTATTCAAGTTAAGTTTTATACACACACTTTTACTCACCACTGTGCGCTGCCAATATCGCATTTCCATTGCCGGCTAAGCGCTACATGCCTGCTACATACACTTCAGAGTTGCTTGGATTTCTCCTATTTCAGTTGGTCTGCAACCTGCAACCTGCAACCTGCAACTGATATTACAAAGTATTTGTAGGGAAGCACCTCCAATGGCATTTGGATATGCGAAGTCGCATTGTTTCATGCCACACGCTCGCTTTGGTCAGTCTTTGTTGCATTGTTTCGCAAATATGTTTTACATCCTTGCCACTCCAATGTCGGCTATTAGCCAGAGTGCCTTCTTTGCTTCGGTTGACTCATTAACGTCGCATTTGTTTGTGACTTTGTGTGGAGGCGAGCGGTTACGGAGCGACCTACCCGTCAACCGTTCATCGTTCGGGGACGTATGAAATTGATCTTGCCACAACCGTCGGTTTGTTTGTGGTTTCGCAATGACGCACTGACTCATTGCCAAATGAATAATCAAATACATATGCGCGTGTGTGTGTGTGTGCTTGTGTATGTGATTGTTGGTATCAGTTTCAGTGCGAATTAATTTGCATATCCGTTTGTGGGTATTGCGTATGTGTGTGGCTTTGATTGACTGTCCGACACGAGAATAGTTTCTGTCAGCTGCGGTTTGTTGAAATAGGCAGTGAGCTAATTGTTTATTAAACGCTTCTTGATTCGTTGGTGAACTTGCAAGGCTTACATATATTCCTCTTAATTCCTTCAACTTGTGGTTTGGCGTTTAAAAACATAAATCACTGATATAATTATACGATATTTGAGGAAAATAGAAATATAAAACAAAACAAGTGCTATTTCTAATGTATTCACCACCAAGTCATTGCCACAAGAAGTCAAGGAGTCAAATCTCAAGTCTCTCCAAGCATTACTTAAGCGACACATGTCAAAAATCAATTGATTCTATGCATCACTAATCCTCAGCAGCGTCAAAGCGTTTGTCAAAGAGTCGACATTTCGTTCAATCATGACCGATTTTCGCTCCCATCCACCTTTTCCACCTGTCAACATTCATTATATACCAATAGTCAACAGTTTATTAACAAAGGTCTCCCCAAACAACTCATTCGTGTATATACATGCGTACGCGTGTGCGTGTGCGTGAGTTGCGCGTGATTTGCGTAATTGATGCGCACAATTAATACAAATTCGCGTAATTAGTAGCCAGGCAACATCGAAACTTGTAGAAAATGACAAAAAATTTAATGATTCACATACACACACACACACACAATAGAAGAAATCGCCGGCCCTTTTTTCATTCTTCTTCACTGCTGCTTCATTGCCATTCATTTCATCTAACTCACACTGCTTGCTTGATCGCATTTTATTGAAATTCCTTGCAAATTAAATAACGATGCCGTTGGCATACAATTCAGTTCAGTGTACTGTTTGTGTAGGTATTCGCCTTCAAAAGTTCTTCTTATCGATTGTCACCAGCCGCAGTCGCCATGGTGAAGTCGCTGCATCAAGTTCTTGCGTCTTCAGATTTCTTACGCAGATTTCTATATATTGTAAATTAGAAAATAAAGTCAAATAATTGGTGAGAACAATTAAAATTTCCAGCGAACACATACATAAATATAATTGACTTAAATGCAAAGAAATAAAAAAGAAGCTTTTAATAAATGTGGTGGAGGTTTTGATAAACTCGTACGTCTCCTCCTTTATTTGATAACGGTAAATATTTAGTAAACAACTTCATTTAATTACTTTATAACTATGATTTAGTTTTCGAAATCTAGTTTTTCACTAACAACCGATGCAGTCAAGTTCACCGAGTCTAATCCAAAGAGAAAAATGAAGCCAAATCTATATTGTCTTTTCGAGCTGATATCGCTTCGTTTATTTTCAAAACACGAGACTCTGCATCATTATGAAGTTATGATAAAGGAACTGCTCACGGCTTAAGTGCACTCGTTAGCCCTTCAGCACCATTTTATTTTTATTAAAGAAATATTTTTATACATCGAAATAAGTATTTACTTCCTTCTTTTTTGAAAATAAATTTCGGCTCGATCTGTTAGTCCAGAACAGGAAATCTTTCAGCAGGCTTGATATCAGAAACCCAGTTAGAACTAGATCAGCCATATCCAAAGTTTGTTCACTAGCGTAGAGCAACCTTGATATAAATATTTGCAGGGGTTTCAACCAAATTGCCTCAGAATATGTTGTCACTGTTTATTATTCAGAGTTATACAATGAAGGTGTACACATTAGAGTTTTGGGAATTGAACTGTTCTGTACCAGAGAGCTCCTTTTGTCGTCTGTTTTGTCTGAAATTCGCTAACCAACATGATTGCCCAGATTATGAGAACAATCAAGATCACTTTACATGAGATCTCATAACAGGACTGGAAGACAATTTATAAGTTATCAGGCAATTTCATTAGGATGCTGGGAAACTCTGAGTTTAATTGGACACGTGAAGCAAAATAATGCTGCAAAACAGAAAGTAAGAGAAGAGTTGGTATCTTTTTGAACACGAAAGACGTGTTAAAGAACAATTTTTCGAAAGGTAAACTCCATCAAATGCAAAGTATAAAAATGCTCAATAAACTCGAGTTTATGTTGGAAAGCGAACATACTGGAACTCTTTATTATACTCCTTATACAAACTCGAGATCTGCGGGATTTTATGGAAGTCCTCATATCCGACGCATGTAGCGAATTCAGCATGCCCACCTAGTAAGCTAAATATAAACTAGAACAATCTGTACTGCTAATCGCCCCCAAAACAACAACTTGTCTATGGAGGCTTTTAGTAAAGCCAAGTCAATCAATTTGAGTTGGAGAGTGAAGCTGTCAACTCCATTCAATTTCCACATAATCGATTCGGCAGGGATTTGTGTTTGCTTTGTTGTTAAAGTTTAGCGGTCGCGGTCGCGGTGCTTCTACGTGGTGTTTATATGGTACTGAGCTTTGTTTTGCCTCCCCCAACCGCTCGAAGTCGTTGAACTTGCCCAATTAATTTATGCGCGCGTTACATGTGCATGTATTGGTGAGCTCTTGGAGTGCATGCGTCTTGTTTTTGCTGTTGTTCTTTGTGGTCTCTACAACTAGTTGGCTTTGCTGTCGTTGTTTGTTATTACTAGCTTACCATAGATATCTTGGCCGCGCGCTCCTCGAATACTATCGCCTTTATGCCACATTTCGCTGCCACAGCGTTCGCCTTTGTCAGCCATTCCTCTGTGCGCTTTTGCTTTTGTTGTTGTTCGTGGTATGGGCATTTGCACAAGTGTACTTGTGGCGTTGCTTGTTGCCTTTGCACTCGTAATTATTCATCATCGTCATAGTCAGGCGTGTACACATAGTCGCACACACACTTACACACACGCACACGCACTCAAGTTGGCTGTCCGTCGCTCTGACGCAGCGCTTACGTACGGGTGGCCATTTAACATATTTTGATATTCAGATTCATTGACAAGATTAAAATGTGCTTATGTCAAATTGCATTGACAGCATTTTTTCGCTTGTCAATGCCGCCATTGTTGCCGCTGCCATGTTGCCTGTACGCAGGCGTGCGTGTATGTGTGTGTGGCGCACAAAGCTTTTGTAGAGTCTGTTGTCACTGCCGCCCTTTGTCGGCAGCGACGGAACTATGCGAGCACTACTATTAAGCCAACAACCACCAGCACCAGCAACAACAAGCACACAAATGCGCTCATTAAGCCTGTGTAGCATCGCGCTATCTTTAAGACAATGCAAACGCCAACGCGTACAACCATGCCGCTACACAAACACACACTCGCAGTCACCGATGGCGCGCAAGCTGACTTATGCGGCTTATGCCATGTTATTGTTATGCGCATGCGTGTGTGTGCGCGCCATTCCTATCTGCGAATGCGTACTTTTTAATTACGTCCCTCACATGCTGGTCGGACTATTGTTTGTAATTCTCGCTACGCTTCTCAAAGTGAACCACAAGTGGTGCGGAAATTTATGAGGTATTAGATATTTGCCCTCTTACTGCTGCTGTTGTTGTTGTTATTATTGTGTGCTGTCCAACAATTAAAGCATAGAGTGTGCGTTCCTCGGTATAGAGATCGCTGTGGCGCCCCTTTTTCATTAATCTTACATTGCTCGCTTAACTGTTAATTGCGAGCAAATGAGCCAAGGAACTGTATTGTGGATTTATCTAAGTACGCACATAAATAATACTTATGTACTTAAGTGAATTAAGCGTTTAATAATAAAACTTTATATTGTATTAAATGCAGCCAATTGAAGCAAGTAAGTGGTGTGATCGTGGAATAACAAGAGGATATGGGCTGGCGAAATAATGGCATTTTCGAGGGAAGGAAAAGGAAGCACGAATTCTTTCGGTCGACATATCGAACTAAGTGGTAACTATATTAAGTAATAAATAGACTAATAGTCCCAGTGAAGTTTTCTTTCTGTCATTTTGTCATATACAGGTAAGAATTCACCAGTATACATATATGACAAGGGTTACCTTGAATATTGAAAACCACTTCTCAGATTTCAACCACAACTTGTCGTAACCACCCTGTATACGCATGGAATTACCATATGCCGCACTGCAAAGCTCCTAGATCCAAATTGATTACCATATCTAGATCGATCAATAATGACTTCACAAAGAAACATTTACCTTGAAGTAGTCTATTCTAGTCTATTCTCAGATTTAATGATCCACCAATGAATTCATATAGTTCATAAAAACATTCGTGTTGCGCCGAAATCTTTTCGTCTCACCAATAGTTTAGGTCAATCTGTTCTTTCGTGGGTGTTTCTAGGTTTTCATGCGGGGAAGTTAAGTCTCAGGATGCTTAATCAGTGGGGGTGAGATGTCTACTAATCTTTCATATACTACCCTGTATACAAGTTTGTATAAAATATATGCCAGACTGCTTCAATGAAATTTGGACAAAATTTGAGATATTTTTCTTCTTGTGGAAGGATTTTGCTCTTACAGGTATTCACGAAAATTAGGTACAATATGCTAACACCGACTTATTTAGTCAAATTCGAGTTTATCCAAAGGCAGAGTTTATTTAAAAAGTGACAGTGTCTCGGAACGTATATGTAACGGCACATTTTTAATAAGAAAATATATTCAATTGAACTTAAATAACTTTGAATTTCTGTGACTTCCTGGAAAATTCATGCCTGTGAATACATAATTGCCCTCAAGTTATATAGGATACCACAAATATACTCAGTTCGAATTCATTTGGTTTTCTTTACCGGTTGTGAAAATTTCTCATGTAAATACTCAAGTGGACGCACACAAATGAATGTAGAGTAACTTGGGATACACTTTGAGCAATCAGAATAAATATTTACAAGCATTTTCCATCTCTCATCGGAAACAATTTTTTTGAGCAAATAAAGTGCTTTCCATTATCTTGTAAGCATTAAAAACTTGTATCCGCTAACACGGACAAATTTGTCGTCGAAATGTCACATTTGTTATGAAGAAAAGTGGCCAAAGCTAATAACACTCAATATTCCCTTCTATGTATGCATGTGTGTGTGTGTGTTTGTTTGTGTGACGCCCACACCCCACTACTTTTTTTGCTTCTTTGCTGGTCGCTAATGACTTCATAGCGCAGCACACCGATTAACACTTTACTCGTGCAGCGAATGTTGCAAGTATTTGTTGTTATTGTTGCACACCACCTATCGATGACACGCGCTGACAACTTGTTAACAACATAATTTATTTGCTTTCAATGCAGACATGGACACTGGCGCTTCCGAGAAACGCTTGGAGAGCCGCTTGGCCGCGCAGTGAGTCTCGTTAGAAATACAGCAAGACGGCAGAAAGACAATGGCAGCACAGGAAAACCAATAACAACAACTAGTGTTTGTTTTTTGTTGCAATTTTTCCCGCCTCAAATCGCTCATTGAAGGCAGCGAGCGCCGGTGAATGGCAATCTGAATTGGCCACTTGAACAGCTTGTGAGTGGCGCCTTGCAACACGCTTCAACACCCCCGTCGCAAGTGGCAGTCATGTTGTTGGACACTAAAAAATTGCATACTAAATTAAACTGAGCAGCCAGCGAGGCGAGACGAGCAAAAGCCATACAGCCACTGCCACAGCTAACCTTTTCGGGTAGCCTCATCCACTGCAAGTATGTGGCAAAGTGGTAAAGTGGCAATAGCCAACCGTCAAGTGGCAAAGAGGCAACTGGCAACTGGCATTTGGCGTGTGGCAAACGCAAAAATTCAAATCAACAACAACGAAAATAAAAATAAGTAAATAAATAATAGAATAAATCGTGTCGAGTCGTCGTAGACCGAGACATTATTACAATAACAAAGCGGGGCAAATGGAAAAGTAATTTGGTAGCCATTGTGGAAAATATTGGATGTGCTCCCCTCTTGGTCGAGTATTTGTTAGTAGGGCGTGCTGGCGCTGGACTGTCCACTCCGTCATTTGTCAATGTCGTCCGCGTCGCCCGTTTCCCCCGCTCGTTGCTATTAACTGTCGCTTGCCGTTGTTGTCGCTGTTGCCGAAGATCGAAATTGATGTCTTCCCGGTAAGTGACGTTCGTTGTTTATTATTATTACGAGCACTTATTGCATGATTATGTTGGAGTTGTTGTTGTTGTTGCTGTTGTATTTGCATTGTAGCGAGTGTGTGTCCATTCATCATTGCTTTGTTGTTGCTGTTGTCATAGGTTAATTCTTTTTCGTTGTCAGCCAGCTATCTGCTCGGAAATGCTTCGCCAAAATAACAAAAATAACCGTGCAAAGTTGTTGTACAGGGTGTCTCCAAAACATTTCAGAACTTTTTGAATATATTATGACTAATATTAGTAATCACTCAGTAATATGCAGTGATATAGAACCAATAATAGTTAACCTCATTTGTTTGGCAGGGAAAATTAGGTCCAGCCAAAGGTGCACTGATAATCGAGTTAATATTTTCTTGAACGCTTTTATCAAGATAATGACGCAGAGAGCTCATTCTGTCGAAACTACTCTTTAAGGCAAAGAACTATTGTTTAGAACACTAACCAGACCTAACCCGAATGAGCATTTGCCTTGGATAGCTGGACTTAGGATTAATTCAATGATAGAGCCTTGAGTAACTAAACTTAATATATATTATTTGAACTTAACCTTTTCGAAAGAGTCATGGTCCAAATGAACATATTGTTTCTTTAATGACAACGGCCTTTTGAAATGCTCTTTAAAGGTATTGCAATGTATTAAATCTCTTAAATTCCACTCCCTGCCTTTCAAGCAATCAATGCAATGATGTGCAAAAATTAATGTCCACCACATTATATTCATTACACTCACTTTGCACTCATAAATAAGTGCACACGTCGATTCCATTAAACCATTACATGAACATTTCATTTAACCTTGACCTAAAAGACAAGAGCAAAAATACCATTATTGTCTACATAATTTACACCGCTACCTAACCTATTCATTGTACCATGCTTTCAGTGTTGATTTTGCTGTCAAACTTTTTCTGCATTGAATTTACCCTCCCTTTACTCCAATTCCCTAGTAAGATATGAGGTCAATTTAGTGCAAAAATATACTGGAAATTTAATTTGCGCATGGTGGGCGTTTACAGTACATTGGTACTCATTAAATGACAGGGTAGACAGAGTTGTATTCACGGGCTCATTCGCCTCTACTCAACTGTCGTTCGCTCTCATTTGTCCTTACTCATGCACATTTTCGTATGTATTTTATTAATCTATAAGGTTGTGGTCGCAACTGTGCCCGATTTTTGTCGCTCTATCACTCAGCGCTGATGCCATTTGCCATTTGCCATTTGACATTTGACAAATTAGAAACTGTCACACAAAAACATTTCGCATCTTCTTACATTGCGCTCTTCTTACTAAATATGAGGTACTATGCCATTAATTCTGCATCTTGCTTGTCAGCGACTCTAATATCCTATCCTTTTCCATGTACGATGTCTTAGGTATAAGTTTCGTATTACTGCGGTTACAATGGGTTAGCAAGAAACTGCTAAATATTATGTCACATGTCATGTGCTATTTTTGAAAACTTCTAGTGTGATTTTGGTTGCTTGGAAATATGTCTGATGAAATGTAAAATGGAAAATGATGAATAATACTAAATGCAATTAGCAAAGTAGTCCTTTTAGGAGGTTACTGTGAGTATTTTAAGTTGCATTGTAGTATTCTTACTATGATCAGTGAGATACTGAGAACAAGACTGAGAACGAAAGAAATCGAACCAACTGTTCGAATAAATGAAAGGAACAATACTTGAATAACTCTGGCTTGTCTCCTTCTTCATTTCATTCGCAATATCAAATAATTTACTGCGCTTTCACCTCATTACTTATCTTGCTCATTTATTTAAATGCGAAAACCCACTCCGCACTCATACTTACAGTCCGCCCAAACCATTACTAAATCGGTGTTAATTTATCGCCAAAAAAGTGAGGATTGCGCATGAGCCCATTGTTCATACTTCGCACAGCAGTCTTTCGGGGACTTCCCCCCAAACCAGTAGTAGCACGACAATTCAAAGCGAATTCACTTGAAAGCCGAAAAAGTATCCAACTATTTACAAAACACTCGAGATTGTTGCACCTACGTAAATGATGCATTACTTGGTGGATGCCTTTCACCATACGGCCTACCGGCACGCAGCCGCTTCCCAGTCACAGCAACGGCGATTAATCATAATTGCGTAGGCTGGTAGCCGCCAGCCAGCCAGCCAGCCAGCCAGCCAGCCAGCCGGTCCGGAGTAGCAAGTAGCGGCCCGAAGCGTTAAGTACACACGCAACCGTTGTTGTAGTTGTGGACCACATTGTCTCGATGCGAGTGAAGCTAAGCGCTGGTCACTGCTCTGCAGCGCACACTTGATATCCGCTATGCTGCCTCGTGCTCATATCTCGATGCTGTGCGCATTCAATCTGAATATCGTCGATTGTCCAATGTTGCATCTTAACCTTAACGCTGTTTACCATGTTAACATTACTTACTTACGCTACTTGCTCGAGCGCTTGACATGTGTACGCTGTTGTTGTTGCAATAATATTTATTTCATTTATTTTTGTTCGTTTTCCCATTTACTTCATTTTGTATGTAACTAATTTACGAAAAAGAGAAAAAGAGCTAAAACGTACCTTGTCGCTGAGGCATACTTGAATAGGAAATGAGCCAAACAAAGCGTTCACTTCCTGCACCATCCTCCCTGGGGTATTTGGGGAGTGTACGAGCGCTCTGTGGTTGAGTGCGTGTACTTTCTTGGCATTTCGTATTCAAATTGGGCTAAGTAAAGTCTTCGAGACAGCTGATTTATTTTCATTCTACTGATAAACTGCCGTCTATTTGCATAACTACGATATTTGTCAAGTGTTTATTGTTTATTTTCAGTTGTAATGTGTTTTTTCTGTATCAACAATAATTATCATTATTTTGATTGTAATCGTTAACCAATGTAACCCTCTGTGAAGTCATGAACACAATTTCCAAGGCGCTTGGTGAAATTTCTTGTCGGATGTGGGCGAGCTGGTAAAGTAAAGGCGCACGAAGCAATGAATAATTTTGACAATTCATTAGAGCATACTTAAAGCAGCTGAATGTCATTTTCGTGAGATTTTCTGATATCAAAATGATTTTAATTTTACCAATGACTAATGAAGGGTACGCTTGTAAAAATTGAGTATGTTGAATTGAATGTGTAAGAGTAGTGTTTCCTGTTGTCTTTTTTTTTGATTTTAGTTATGGAAAAGTTTCTCATAAAGCCACATTCGAGCAACTACGCTTGTAGTTGTTGTTGTCTTTATAGGGATTCCAGAAAAGTTATATCAAGGCGGTTGGACCCAAGTTTATGAAGACATGCAAAGAAAACTTTAGGCATGTCAGGGTCAGGTCCGTTTAACTAAGAATTCAGTCTGCAGTCTCGCAAGGAAACTTGAACTGTTTCAGTACTCTGGATGATATTCTGATTAATATGCTATTAAGTTTCCACGGCTGATTCAAGATGATGTCTCCAGAAGGTATTAATCTAAATCATACTGATTTACGGATCATACTATCTATAGAGCTCTTATGCTTGATCTGTTTCTTGTGTAATCATCAGCGTATAAAAAGGGAAGATGGCAAGTTTTCTTCTGCTTTCTGCGGTCTCATGAGATCGCTTTAACGTAGTTTACTATAACTTTACTTAAGAACCTCATCAATCCATTAAGCTTCTACAATCTCTAAGTCACATATCTTTCTTCTACCACTCTGATATTACACCTAACTATCTCCCCTTTACAAATTTTGTTTCTACTCTGTGCAGGAAGTATTAGCAGCTATGTGCGATAGCCACCATTGTAGCCTCTATTGTTGCTACTATTTGCTTTGTGGACTCAAATGAAACTTGTCTTGTGCCATTTACGGTACAGCTGCTGCGTACTCCCCCTAAAGAAAAGGTAAATTTTACCTGAAAAGTAAATTTTGGACTGACGCAACATTTGATTGTTTTTATTGTTATTTTTGGCATTGTTGACTTTATTGTCGCTATAACAATATTGACTCGGTCCATACTTAAACAATTATATTTGCCGCTGACATACAAACATATCTTTTATTAAGGCTGCCTTCCACTTTTTTGTTGCTTTAGTGCGGGTTTCTATATACATATGTGAGTAGGAGTTTCTCAGTTTGTTTTCAGCACAAAAGAGACGCTCGATTTAAAGTTTGCTTTTAACTGCTTGGCGTGTAGTTTTTAAGTGGGAATGTTGTGCTTCTTTCTGTGAATCATTTTTTTGCTGACTTGCTGTTCTGCATTCCGCTTCCATCTTTGTTTGTTTCTACTTTTATGCTTCCTTGCAGTTTTCTTCGTTCGATTTGTTTGCACTTTTTTACTTTGCTCTTATTTATTTTACGTTTTTGTCCACTAAGGCCAATTTTTTATAAACATTTTTTGTTGTCACTTTCTTCTTAACTTTTTTATCAATTATTTGCCGTGCAATATTCGCATCACTTTCATTTAGTTTTTAGTTTGTAGCGTGCCAGCTCAGTTCCTGCTGTCTTCACGTGGTTCAGTGCACCGTAAAACGCCCTTTGTTTATTTTATTTCACTTTATTTTTGTTTCTCTTTTTTTTTTGTTTCGTGCTCATCTGTTGTCACTGTTGACAATTCGTGTTGTTTGACGTTTCGCTCGTGATTACACGCAAAAGCTGCTGTCAGCCGCCTGCAATTACAGGAAATCACCTGTTTTTCTTACAATTTCACTGTAGACCACTCCAGTTTTGTTGCAGCAAATACAGCTTCTCAGTTGTGAAACAACAAATAAAAGGTTCCACATAACGGTTAAAAATTTGTAAGGCTCTGCACACAGTGGTGCGGAAAACGAAGCGATTATAAAATAATAAAATTATAAAAATCTTAAGGGGATGAGCGGCAAGTAGTAATGGACGCAGTTCAGAAATATAAATACTAAAATCTCGGAAAATACCGCTGGTTTCCACTTCGTTACACTTTCTTCCGCGCTGCACGATATCCTTAGCCTTTGCTGTTTAAGCAATCGACTCAACAGCAGGCATTAAAGTCTAAGTAGGTTAGTTGGTTAAGGAGAAACTTGTTCGAATTCCCGCAAAAAAGCAAATACAAACTGCTTGCTTGCTTCTTCATTCACATATTTCACCCAATTTCTTCTGAAAATCGGATACGCTTTATGATACAGTGCAAGCATTTTCGCATTTTTTCTACTACAAAATATGCTCGCCTTTAAAATTCGCCACAATATTCACTTTAAAACCGCACTTAAATTTTGGTCCAGAAAAAAAAATAAGCATTCACCGTCATTCATCATTTAATGCGTTTCAATAATAATCATTACACCATAAAAATGCCTATTGAATTATTGCTGGTAATTGATTTTGACGGCGATTTGTGTGTGCGCAAACATTCATGGATATACACATACACACACACACGCGCACTAGTAAATGTGGTGTGTTTTTTGTTGTTATTGCGCAATCGTAATTAAATAAAGTGTTTACTTTTATGGTGTTTGATTTTTTGTATTTTCACATTTAATTGCTTTTATATTGAACAAAAACAAATACACAAAGCCGCGCCGCACCCTTGATTTTCATCCAACAATATGAAACACGACATGAGCTCACACATACACATACGCACACAAGCACACTTAATAATAAACACATGTTTAATAGCTTTAAGCTCATTGTAAAGACTGAAAGCTAAAATCAATTTTGATGTCGGCAAGTCTTTTGAAATTTCATTGGTACAAATGTCGCCTTGTTGTTGCTATTGTTGGCGTAATTTTCTATAGCAGCGCGCTGATTGTTTAATAATAGATTGAAGTATCATAACTCAAAACACACACATTCAAAATCACATTCGACATTCGAAAACATATAGGATTCTCAGCGCCCGCTTCGCAAGTCTTTATCTAACTGTCAATGGCATGCTCTTTTGCTCTTTTTCTGTCTGCATTTATTAGATTTGCATGTCAATTGCTCATATTGACGCCGAAGTGTCATAATTCTTAAGTTTTTTTCACATAACATTCAATAAAAATCAAATTGTGGCGAAGACAATTTTTGTGTAGTTTCTGTGTTTTCTGTTTTTTTTTATATTCACCAGGAAAAGTGTTGAAATTTTGGGGTGTTTGTCAAAAGCGGGAAGTTATGGTGTGATGAAAAGTGAAGTGAAAAGTGAAGCTCCAGCGAATGTATGGTTGGAGGTCACGCATATTCATGTCATGTTATATATGTGATGAAATTATTTATATCCCCGTTTTTCACACACTCAAATTGTGTCGAGTGATCGGAGTCGTTGGCACCCATGCCGCTGACAAACGGGTTAAACTAAAAGTTTGATTTTGCGTGAAGAATTTTTTTCTTTTTTGAATGCGAATGTCTTCTTACAAATAAAGATATACTCATTTATAGGATGTGAACTTTAATTTGAAAGAATATACGGATTTTTGGGTCACTTATTCTCCTGTACTGGCTGTGCCATATCAGAAGCCAATCTTCTTTGCAGTGTTGCAATATTGTAGTCTTATACTTTCTCGAGCATTTTTTTTAGATTTTTTTAGGAGCTCTCTTCCAAAGTCCGGCTAGGAGCTTCGTCGCTTATGCTCAGTCTAATATTATGACATTGCTAAAACATTTCTCTATGAAAAAGTAAAACCGAAACGATATTAGACTTTGTATATCCTACTTGTACTTTGGAATATCCTAGGAGCATTTGGTTTTCTGCTGTCTCTAGAATGAAAGGGGATATAAATTCAAACAAAAACGGCAACAAGCTACCTGATAACTGAAAACTTGGACTTATTTATGCACTCAATATAACAGTGGCTTTTCCAACTTTGCAACCGAATTTCCATTCATGTGCTGCACTCGATTTCAGAACATCACTATTTGACACTTTGAATATGGCAACAAATCAATTGATTTCGCCTCTCACCATTGCCACCTCCTCCAACACAACTTGTTTGCATTAATTGAGTCCGAAAATATTCCTTTGTTGTTTTATTGCTTTTATAGTTCTGTTATTGTTGTTGTAGCTAGTGCACATTGAGAATGTCGCATGTGTGATTTATTTGAAATTGATTTTGTCGTCGCTTAACGCCAACCGCCAATCCAACAAAAACGCTGACAGCGTTGCGTCACTCTAGCAGTGCCACACCAACAACTACAAGCGTGCGGCGCAATATGCGACGGTCTCCACACCGTCCGCGGCCAATTGCCTCGACAAAAGCTTGGAAATCTATAGTCTAGTCAACGTCCAGCGGTGCGCGCATATTTACCCAACGGTCGATGGCAATCCAACGCGTTTGTTTGCATGGAAATTCGGTGGCACGAGTACGTGTTGGGGCACAGCCTGGTTGTCTTTTGGATTTTTGTGTTTTTTTTTTTTTTGTTTTTTGAGGTTTGTGCGCTTGCTTTTGCTTTGGCAGCACTCGAGCGCATAGACACCTTCGTCGCTGCTTGACCACATAGCCCTACCACGTTGGACTCGGCACTCGGTCGCTGCTCCTGTTGACATATCGTCCGTTGGCCACTGAGGCCATCCCCAGAACGCCAATGAGTTGTCGCACTCATTCATTGCCATACAAGTGAGACTCGCCGAGCTGCTTCGAATGTCAGTATTTCATAGTTTTTGCGGCGCCGCGTGCGGGCGGTAAGGGAAGAACTGCTGTGGCAGTCGCTCGCTGTCCTGCTGGTTGGCTGCGAGCGGCCGTACATGCGCTGCTGTTGCATTTGTTCTACGATAGTTCGGTTTGTTAGACGGTTAGACAATTGAGTTGAACTGGATTGAATTGGATTGATTCGAATTGAATGGTGCGGCTAATGGTGCGCAAACGTGAGTTTACTTTTGATTTGGAAATTTGTTTAGCTGGAATTGTTTGAACTTTGATTAATTTCAATTTTGCATTACGAAATTTCCACGGAAATTAAATTCGGCAGAATACATTAGAACCGTTAGCGGTAGGAATGCTGAATGTGTGATTTGTTTGGACTATTTGAGAGGGTGGATGAGTGTGTATGTCACCGAATTCAATTGATGGCCAATTGTCAACGTAATTTCAATTCGAAATAATATGTCAGTTTCTATTAGTTAATAAACTAAATTCCACAAGGAAACTGTGAACTAAATGAAAACCATTGCAGCTTAAAGTCTCTATCCTCCGATTTTAACTGTCTATTCGAAGAATTGCATCCAACCTTGCAATATTCACTTTGAGACCGGATTCAATATATTTCACAAGCATTGTGGTACATCCTCCTCTCTCTTCTTCTCGCAACATAATTGCTTTATTATATGTATACCATATATGATACTGAACAACAAGAGAGAGAAGTTGACGTTTCTTCTAATCTCGTTTGAGTTTATCTTCTTTGTACATTCCTAAAGATTATGAAGAATTTTATTTCTTCTTCTACTCTAGTTTTCGTGGCTTTAAGAATTCCGAAGTCTCACCTTCTTCCACCATCAACAAAAACTCAAGATTTGCCTGACTTTTTGGAAGACTTTACAGATGCGTCTAATCTACACATAAAATATTTCAAGTACTTAATTTTAGAATATATCGGTTATGTGATTAAAACCGGTTATGCGATCAATAGAAAGAACTCTTCTATAGTCTTCCCCAAGAAACTTCAGCTGCGATTAATGTTTTAGAAAGTTGTACCAAAGAGCACACCCTTGTTTTGAGGTTATAATCCCTGCACTGCTAGAAACGAAATAAAGGTTTTTCTAGATTCAAGACTTTACTCAATGGGAATTTATTGATTCTCTTTAATTCTACACTCGTTCGTTCGTTTTTCTGTCTTTATAAAATGTTTTATTTATTTAGTTTATTTTAATTAATTTTTCCCTGGTTAACATCTAATATTGAGTAATTATAGGGTAAACATAATTATGCAGCTGACGTTACGCTGACTGAATTTCAATATATTCGAGAACCAAAAAACGAGAAAAAGAAAAGGAAACGTTAAAAAATGGAAAAATAAAAGCGAGGAGAAGAGAAGCAATTAATTGCTGCGCTGTTGCTAATCCATCGCTGCTTGTACCCAAATCGATGCTGAAAGCGATTAACTGCCAATTGAAAAGCATCAACGAAAACAACTAATGATTTGTTGTTGGGTATCTTAATTGGAATTCTGTTGGCTCTCTGTTTTGCTTCGAATTTTTTTTTTTATTTTTTTTTTTTTTTGGTTTTGCCATTTTTTAAGTTATACGCTTTGAATTTATAAAATTTATTCGGTAATATTTCATTTGTCAATTTAAAAAGGATCATTTGTGAAATATTTATTTATTGCACGTATAAAGCGTTTTAATAATTTATGCGTCTGCGAAAATATTGTAATTGTTTTTGCGAATTATCAAAATATGTATATGCTATGTATATATGTACAAATGACACCGTATGGAAAAGGTGTGTGCTGAAGGGCGCCAAATTGAATTCTTGGGCCCAATTTATCCGCCGATTTGGAATATTCTGTTGTCGGCCCTTAAAATAAGGTACCTAATGGAGAAGTATGGCTTGCATAAATAACTGTTCATATAGCTGTTGTTTTGACAACAAGGGAGCATAAACGAAGCTTCGTATTTTTTTCAAAATAAAGGAATACAATTGTGAAATTACAAAATGAAATTTGATATCTTTCGTAGAACGGAAATACTAAATATGATTCTAAGCATTTGTGCCTGTCTCTCTCTCTCAGCGAGACTAAGCAAGCATATCAAATGTAGTAATCTGAGGCTAGCGTGAGTAAGACTTGCGTGATATGAAGAAGGATTTTATACACAAGTTATTTACCACATAAAGCAAAACCTCAAGTGAAGAATCCTCGTAAATGTCTACCTTGGCAATCTATTACTGAACAATAGGAACTACGAACACAAATTTATACTGGAAATCCTTATAAAAATAAAATAAAAATCTATAAGACAAAATAAATAACGTCAAAGTTTTTGACTTTTAAAATAAAGCCAAATGAGAGTGCGGAAATGCAAGAGATTTATGGAAGCTGGCGCTAAAGGCAACGCCAAGTCGAGAGTATAAAATAAAATGAAAATTTTGCGAAACCAGAGTGCGGTACAGCAGCACAAAGCAAAATGTGGCAGGAACAGCAGCTGTTGTAGGTTTATACTTGAGTGTGGCAAATAGCTCAGTGGCAGCAACAGCAGCGGACACTGGGCCCACTCACAGTACACAGAAAGCATTAAAAAAATATTAGCAAAAAAAATTTAAAAAAAAAACGAGTAAATAAAACAAAACGAACGAATGAAAACGAAAACAAAGCGTCGCAAAGCGAGAAGGCAGCATTCTCAAAGGCAACTCACACCAAAGTTGCTTTTAAAAAATTCGTTTGACTCTAACAAAGCGCGCGTCCGTAGGGCCGAAGCCTTGCCTTGTTCGGCTCAGCTTGTCGCTGCCTGAAACCACTTGTGTTGCAGCGCGCGGTCTTTCGAGACGAAATGTCAAAAATTCTGCTCCCACAATTGTACTCAAGCATTTTATGCCCTGTGCACTTACTGGCGTTGTTGTCGTGCGCGTGTGTGTGTAAGTGTGTATGTGTCCGCGTTTTGTTTTGGTTGTAAATACATTTTAATGCTTTTAACGGTCACATAAAATAACCAAAACAAAAAAACCGAAAAAAAATTTACATGTTAGCAACAAAGCACGAGTAAGAGAGAGCGTAAAACAGCAATAATAAAATGCAAAATAGCGGTCTGGCAGCCTAAAAGCCTGGCAAGGGTTCAACTCTGCTTTGCTTCTCCCCCACCGCTGCGCCGACGTAAGCGTCACAAATGTGAAATAAGTAACTGCAAACAAAGTAACTCTGAAATGCTGTTAAAATCAGAAAAAATACAGCCCAAAAGTAATAATATAAAAAATGCGTAAACGTAAAGGACATGCACGCACACACACACACTTTGGCAATGCATAAGTTCTCATATGCTCACATATGTAGCCGACGCTCGCAACATCACTTAAGACATAAGAGGTCGCATGGCATTATACACACATACATATATATACACAGATGTAAAAAAGAAATATATTCTTTGACTTGCTTATATATTGTAGTTATTTGCGAGTGTTTGTGTGCCAAAGTGATCCAAAGGAAGTTGAGGACGTTGTAATGGCTTGAAAGAATTGCAAATGGCAATGGAAATATTTTACAGATTTCACTTTTATTGTTTTCATACGCCAAAATGACTTTTGAAATACCCAACTGAGTGCATACACGCACACACACACACACGTACACGAATATAAATGCTTGCAAATGTATGCTAAGTGTTTGCCGAATTGAATAACGACCTACCAATTCGCCAGTTGGGTGGTCACCAAGGCCTATCAGCAAGATGTAGGCGCAGAATATGAGCAATATGAGCAATATGAGCAATATGTAGGTATATATAGGATTATAAGAATGAAGTAAATGTATTCAGATGAAAGTGACAGAGTAGTCTTACTTACACTATGATAGAGAAAATTAATAGAAGTAATCATAAATTAATTTATGAGACGATGATTGATGAACGTTTTGGGTTAGCGTCAAAGATTTCTTCACGTCATTGTGTAAACACCAATAAGACTTACCAAGCCCGCGAAGCTCCACCAAATGTTTTCTAAAGCCCTTCCGGTGAAGAGTCAAGCGATTGCAAATATTCCATATACCCCCCACGTAGCTGGGATTCAGACCAGTCTACTCTTCTTCCTCCATGCTAATTGAATTATGAAAATTTGCTGAAGTATGACAAAAGTCGCTTTGGAAGCTCTAAAGAGAGATTACTAAGTTTTATTTACCTCATACCAAAGTACGTCTTTTTCTTACTTAAATACAACGTTCTTCATTTCAAATATCGACGAACAAAAGATCTCAGGAGACAATGAGAGCAGCAAGAATCATAAAATGGGAAGCGGAAGGGAAGTAACGTCCACAAGCAAGCAAAAATTGTCGAGAGAGCTCATGAGAGAACTCTTAATAAGAATATCATCTTCCTCATATGTTAGTATCTATATACTGACTTAAGATCTTATAAGGTTTGAGTAACTACTCTGCTAGAGGTACTATCCATCTATTGCCATAGGGAGACTAAAACAAAAGATTCTATGCAATCTCAGAAAAAATCCAACACCTTGGTCGCGATGACGAACAGCGAAAAACATCGAATAGATCAACAGTCTTTCGAAGTAGAGATTTCAAGCCCATATTATATTATTTGAATTGGAATACTTCTAGAAAAGTCTCGCCTGATGTAAAACATTTGGAAAAGTGATGTAATTGAAGTCTTTGTGGAAATATTAAAGAACAAACCGAAGGTCTCAAAAGCGGTCCCACAAACCTTAAAGTGTTCTCCACTTGTAAGTCATCTCTCCAACTTAAAAGTCCGCTCGCACACGCATAGCGCACCAATAAAATAATAGTCCACTCACTTCGTTGGGCACATTAAATAAATAGGCTATTTTGCACGATTTGCACAATTCGTTTGCATTTTTGTATTTTGTGCTCCGCACCCACTCTAAGCCACTCCACACTCAGTTTCCTATATGTGGCCTCGTTTTCAACTCCATTTTATTGTTATTTCACACTTACATATTTGAAGGGTAGAACAAATCATTTGGCATGAAAGACGTGAGCGCCAACAGTCGAATATGTAAAACATAAAAAATACATTTATGGACATTTATGTATGTAAGTGCAAATGAGGGTACGAAAAAATAAGGGAAAATAATAACTTAAAAGCGGAGTAATTTCTGCATGCAAATTACATAAAAACTTACAGAAGCGCAAAGTAATCATAAATAAGTTGACAAAAAAGTGTTAATGTGAAACTGTATATGTATGTATGAATTCAAATTTATGTATTATGCATACAACTTTTATTACTTACTTTTATGCTTACATATGCACATGCATATATAGTTACGAAAATGTAGATTTTGATGTGTGACTTTGCGAGTGCGAAACAAAAGCGTAATTTCACTGCTGGTTGGCTTAGTTTCAAAGTATTCTTTTAGTAAATAACTTATTAGTGCACAACGTTTTTTAAACATTTTCACTTATTTAAATTCATTTAAGTCTTTAAAACAATTGACATTGTGCTTTCATTAGCATAATTATCTGATTGAATCTGCAATTTTTTTTCATTTATGAAAGTGTTGCTAGAAACATTTAGATTTTAGTCAATGACAATCTCAACTAAGCTTTAGTAATTCATGAAAAAAATTTGACGAACGGTTTTATGCTCGAAGCTGCTTCGTTTTGAAGACTGTTAAGGAGAATATTGAGGAGATATAATTGCAGAACAAAATTTTCAATTCAGCGTAAACATTTCAGCAGTGAGATATAAAATATCTTCGACTTTATTTCTGTAATGAAATCTTTCCTAAAAGCTTCGTCAGCGGTTCGGAGGTAATTTAAATGTTAGGATCCTTGATTAAAAATATAAATCTTTTTGGCTTCTTCCTTCCTTCCTTCTAATCTATATTTATATCTGTAAGTCGGTAGTTTTCATTCCAATGAAGCTTCTGGTATGCGTTCCGACCCTTTGTCTCCTTATGTATTTATCCCACCAAAGCGATTCTGAATATGGAAGATGCCAACTCTTCGACATCTTACTTTCAAATTTATCATTCTTATTTCTTGTATTATATGCACACTACTTTGCCACACTACTTGCAACATAATTGCATAGCACTTCCCTCCATTAAATCGTTTATCGTTGCCTCATTAGGTAATTTTCCATGCACAAATCGGACGAGCGTCCAACATTCTGACTGACATTATCAATTGACACAGAAAAGTGAAAGAACACGAAGAAAATACAACAAAAACAACGGTAAACGCACAAACACAAAAGGTCAGTAATGCGTTGCCATATTTGCTTTCGTGCTGTGCAACCGCACCGCCGCCGCTTCACCGCTTGCTGCCACAACAACTAAACACAGAGCTCGCATTATGCTCTACAAATGTGCTGAAAAGTGTGAGCCACACACGGAACTAGCACCGAATATGCACACGCACACATGAGCAGACAGCGACGAAGAGCAAAAAGCAAACAGTTATTGCAATTCGCAACAAATAGATACAATGGCAAGAGATATGAGTGCGGACGCAGACGCCGGGGCGGACAAGCGGCAAATAGAACCTGGTTGAGTAGCTGTCAGAGGCCATGCTGCCTCTGCCGAGCCGGCAGAGCAGGCCAAGCAGGCAAAGCGGTCGAGTAGAAGGGCAATTGGCAAGCAAAGAGCGTGCAATGAGGCGGCAGCGCGTACTGTCCGAACTGGCCGCCAGAGCTGGCTAGCTAATCGTGAGCCACGAATTTAACGCACAATTTCACTTTATGTGCCACAACAATGGGTTATCTCCACACACACACGCACACACACAATACACACAATACACACATACCCAAATTGAATGGAGAACTTTGCTCGCTTCGTTTTTTGCAATTTTTTGTGTTGATTTTCGCCTTCTGTTTTGCTGCCATTTTCCACATTGTATGAGGCCGACTTTTCCGGAAACAACAGCTACCATAATTGCAATAGCAAAAACAGCAGCATGTGCAGCAAATGTGCAACAAATGTGTTCCCTGCTTCTATGCATTCGGCAGCCAACTACGCTCAGCGGCAGGCTTGACGGGTAGCAAAATCCAATTAAGTGTTTGGCCGATGCGCTGGTTGCGAGTTTAGAATGGCATATGTGTGCGTGTTTGCCTGTACATACATATATGCGCCTACATGTGTCACTGGGCACAGCTTTGTGCCACATGCGCTTGCAATTCTATGTTCTCAGCCTAAAATTTACTGATATACATACATATGTAACACAGATTGTCCGTCCGAGCAGGCATCCAGGCACACATAGACGTATCCTGGTATATACGTGGCAGCAGTTAAATTGCCTGTAACAAGCCGCTGCTTTATTGCGAGAAGTTTAAAGTGCGAAATTTGTGGAATCTTCCACGTTTGAAAACCCCATTCTTTCGAAGCGGAGACAATTGGTCGGCAATGCAGCTGAAACGCGCTATTTTCAACAGATTGTTTGGGTCTTTCAGATCAGCCTAGGGCTAGGGCTCAAGAGATTTCGAGCTAGAGGTCATGCATGTACCGGATCGAAGTGAAGATATCTCTTAACTAAGCACTAATGGCGTCTCTAATACGTTTAAATTGTCATCTAAAAATTATGGATATTAGAATATGAGAACTTTGTGCCAATGGGTGAAGTTATACCATAATATTGGTCAATTTGTAAATTATCTAAATGAAATGAAATTAAATTAAATGTGCCTATATTTCTGACGATAATGTGGCTTATGCTAAAAATGTGGTCCCATCCTCCTTGCACCTAATTAACTCGCGCTCGGGAACGGCTCGTATACATTTTGACTAAGAAAACTCAGACCGACGTCGGGATCGGTTATCGGTAAAACCTCGCTTTCATATTTTTTAATGTTACCACATTGAACCGATTTCACACATTTTCGGTATTATACTAAAGCATGCCCAATAATCATTATCTTCGCTTAAAGTAGCATGTCAGTCAGAGTTTACATCCTTTGTGATCTACTACTCGCTTTTACTTTGATATATGTATGGCCTAGTCTGTTGACATAGGCTTTAACCCCAGCAAAATAAGGGATTCGTAAAGAAGAAGTTCGATAGTTCGCTTCACTGTCGTTATTATTCGTCGTTATTTTCGGAACCCAAAAAGACCCTGAAAGAATATTTCTTGTTATTGCTTAAATCATTACCTACAACGAGAGTTTTAATGAGGTTATTATTATTAGATATCAGCGGTTCGCTCGATCAAATGTCGGTTCTGATTCAATCGATTCACCGAATTCGTAAATTCAAAGAAAAATCTATTTTTATTAGGACATTCCGAGCGACTGGATTTCTATACATTAGCAAACGGTATATTTGAACCGCTAATGAGGTTCACTCTCTAAGCACGTCAAAACAAAGTGCTTTCTTTCGCACGAAAATTTCGCTACTGCACTTCCCTCTCTCTTTTCACCGCAAATCAAATGAAACACGAATTTGCACTTCCACAAGCCATTTGTGTGCTTATTGTTGTTTTTGTAACGGCATATTGCCGCACTGATTTCAGTACAAACCTAATCAGTCTATTTGGAAATAGCGGCAGCAACAGTTGAGGAAGATCTTCGCCGCCAGGCCACGTAAAAACTCTCCAACGCGATAAAGAGAGTGAGAGAAACGGTGAAGTTGACAAAGACAAATAAAGAAAAATGAGGAAAGACAACAAATTAACAACGCGAATGAAGCACATTAAAGTGATAAAAAGGAATGTTGCATGCCGCTCATGAAAGGAAACATGACAATTTGAGTTTCACAAAACTCCAAACAAAAATGCTATATTTCACCGAAATTGCGAAATGGTTGCCACTCACAGGGAATAGGCAAACGCGGGCACAGTTATAAAATGCGACAATTTGTCGCGGCGTTTTATGAAATTTTTATGCGACAACATTTCTAGTTTTTCCAACTAAAAGATGTCATTCATATTATGGAAGGCAAAATTAAATAAATAAATAAGCGCTACTGTCGAAAGCAAAACAAAAACAAGAAAGCAACAAGTTGACGAGTTTATGGTGGACGCACGACGCGACCGGCTGAGTCAACGTACCGCCACTGAGACCAGCAGCAACCCCTGCCAGGGCCTTCAGCCGTCTGCTGGCAGCTTGGCTTGCTTTTAGGCGCGTTAGCCGGTTGCCTCGTTGTCGTTCGCAGCGCTTAGCATGTTGCACAAAGTTGCGCAGCCACTTGAATTATTTATGAGCTGCATTTCTCGAAGAAAAAATGCCTTTTCGGGTTGAGAAAAAAAAATCGCGACAGAACTATGCGAGGCACATAAAAAGTGCGCCACATGCAAATGTTGCAAGTAACTGCAAAATATTTTCATACACAATAACGAGCAAGCAAAGGAAAATAAATAAATATTTATGTGTGTGTATGTATTTATAACAATAAGCGTGCAGCAATAAAAATTTGCAGGCACAAAGCATTGGAGGAGAAGAAAAAACCGTAAATAAAACTTTGTTATGAATAAAAACAAGCGTTAGTGTGGCAACAACATTACTTGAATTCGTAGCATGAAAAAGTAAGCAATTTGAAGTGGTCTTACGCGGAATTCTTTTGTAGAAAATAGGAAATCACAATATGTGAACACTTCTTGAGAACTTTGCAAGCAACAAAAACAAAAAAAAAAAAGAAGAAGGTGGCAATGGAAGTGGTTGCGACGCTGAATAAATTCATTATATAATTTACATGTAGTTTTGTCTGCACAGATTCAAATGAGGGGTTGAAGCACACCATTTGGAAATCGGTGTGTGATTTCAAATATGTTTTTGTTTCGTAAGCAAGGCTTAAAAAGTTCAGAAACTTCCTGGAAATAATTTGTGAATTAAAAAATAATCAGATTGAAGTTTCATAACTTAAATTTTAAAGAACTGGTTCGAAATTGTTTCAGCTTTATTTTTGTTTTATTTATAGATTCTGAATTCGCCCTAATCAACTTCAATAGAATAGTCTTACTTTCTACAATAGCTGAGGCTCCTTCTATAGGTTGAACTAAGGTGCTAGAGAACATGATTTCGGAGTCAGTGGACCAGTGTTTAAATTTTCAATGCCTTAGCGTGAACGCGATAACCAAACTGCATTACGGCACAAAGACGTGTTCCAAATGCGCAAAGTTACGTCGTCAATCTGCACCCGACAATCTTAACACGTTTAGCAGTAAAAATTTCAATTAACTTCACATTTTATCAGCTCTTTAAAAATAAAACAAAAGTGAACCTGAAATTCCTTTGCCACACCTTTTCTCCTTAATCCATCATTATACATTTTAATCAGCGGTTGACTGGCTCTGCCTGCCACCATTGCCATTGCCAGACATTCTTGCGCTTCCTTCGATTTGTTATCAGGCCTCGAGAAAACACCTTTATTACGCGCATATCACCCTTGAGAACAATAAAAGGAGTTAATTAAATTCTTAGTTAAAACAACACAAATATCCTATTAAGGGGGCATCAGAACACCAAAGAAGAGATATTTATCAGCGAAAAACAAGTCTCTCGTAAGTTAACACTTTTAAGAAACTGATCATTTTTGATTGGCATAAAAGGAGGTGTGAGAAAATTGGAAAAAAATACACAAACATTTTAATTAATTTTTTCGCAGCACAGATAAAACGAGTGCTCATGTTCTGCTCAAATTTGTGCTCATAATTTTGAAAATAAAAACAAAAAGGAGTAAGAATTAGAGGATTAAGCACTTCTTAAAAAAAAAGTTGTTTGTATGTTTTTTCCATTTTTATTAAATTAATTAGGTTGCAATAATTATCTATTTACCGTTTCCGATATTACCTTTATACTACACTTTTTTCTGTTTTCTGTTTTTTGTTGTTGTTGTTGTATCCCCAATCACCACTACTTAAATTGGAGGGCATTGAGTACGCACAAATCGCCGAACGCGTTTCGCTTATCGCATTTCGGCTGCGCTTTAACCAGCAGCGGCAGCGGCAGCGCCAACAGCAACCGGGCAGCTTCTCGTTTTAAGTGTGGCATGCACACACCACTAGAACAACAATGCGACATGCCACATTCAGTAGCCTCAACAAAGGTGCTTCGACATGGCAACTCACCGTCTTATCTTAAACGCAGTGGCATTTCATTACTCCACCTAGCCCCTACGTTGTACTCAGAGTGTACGACGCAGGCAACAGAAAATATGTGAAAGGTGGAAAGAATGGAGTACTACGTTTTCAACCTTCCCATAAACGCTTTCGACATACGCTTATCGAACTTAAGTGGCTGTTAAGCGGATGCATAAATGATTGGGTAAGGATGGTGGAACACTCGGTCTAACTCGATTTTGTACACATACACACTCAAAGCAGCGAGCATTTGTGAGGTGAGCTGCGACTGCGCGTTGATTCAAAGCCAGACGAATTGCTGAGAGTGTGTGAAGATGTCGAGAAGCGAAATGATTACTGCTCAGCTGACTTCGCTGGTGTTCACGACTCTTTATTTACCCAGCAGGAAATTGTGATTACTCGAAATTGAGTAGCAGAATTGAGTCAAATGGTATTACTCTCTCTTTCTCTCTTTCTCTGTTTTCTTTCTTTTGTCCTCAATATCTATGTAATCAATTAGAAATGGGAAAATAAGTTTTAGCCGCCGTTTATAATAAGCCTTTCTTTGTCTAGAATTCATCCGCAACGTTGAGATATCTAAAAAAAAGTACGGTTTTACTCTTTGAAAGATTCCAGAAACCAAAGGTGGCGGGAATTCCTTGAATATGTCAACTGCCTTTATAACATGATTCACGGCACTTATGAAAATGTAATAACAGCGTACGAATTTCTTACTAGGCACTATCGGACATCACAGTCACAAATTATTTCATTTATTACGTTTTATGTATTCCATGGGTCAGTCAGCCGGTCAGACGGCAGGCTTGCATTTGACTTGCACTCTGACTCCTTCGGCTTTCGGGGTGTTTTTTGGTGACTTGGTCAATTTGATGCGTGGAGTCTAAAAGGCTTTAAGTGTTATACGCAGGCGTTGTTATTATTCATTTCTCTGTGCGTTGCCTTTGTCGTTATGGTTGTTGTTTTTGTGAAGGTTTGAATAAAATTTTACCTTACCCCCTCCGTCCGGTCGAACGATGCGGCTTGTCGCTGGTGGAAGACAATCATCGAAGCAGACTTTTCACGAGGCAATCCCATAACTTAGACAAAAGCGAAAAGAATTACAAGCCAAGAAAAGTAATTTTAATAAAAATCCACTTAAAAAGTTACAAACACAAAGCGAGCGGCAAATGCTATTTGTTTTCATGTTCAACATCGAAGTGGGACTGTCTCTAGCAGGCATGGAGGTCGCTTGGGCAGAATATAGGAGTAAATGAATGGATGGCAATCAAAAGAAATAAGCAAGTGTGTAGAATGAAGAAGATATAAAAACTAGTGAAAAGATATTTATTCATCCAAAAAAAAAATCAAAAATCAGATTAGAAAAGATATAGCTTAACCCAGAAAACTCAGCGCTTGTTCATCGTCGATCCCGGTAATATGCTTTGAATGTAGCTTAATTCCTAAAACCTCTACGCATCCCACTTCCAACCTTTATCTCTTTAATGCCACTTTTACAACTCACTCAAAAGTCTTCAGCATCCCATATCTTCATATGGCTCTGCTTCTTCTTTCTCTCAGTCACAAGCAGAGGTTCCTTAGTTGCGCCCAATTCTACCTAACCTTCTTTGCATTTGCATTTAATCGAAGATTGATAAGATTTTTATTGGCAGCTTAAACACTTCATTTGCTGTACGATCGCGCCGCTCGGAGATTAGCGGCTTTAATTTCCCGAAGCCTGAATTAGCTTGTCTCTATTGAGCACACTTATTTTCCCATATTTCAACGGCTTTTGGAGACTGCAATATTGTTTATGTTTTTATTTATTTCTTCGTCTCTTTTTGGCTACAACCTTTGTCTGCTTACTGCGTTAATCTGGTCATTCATTAATCTTGACCTTTTGACCTGCCCCTACCGCTATGCAGTTAAGATTGTATAAGCCTACACATTTCTTGTGTGTTTCTTTATGCATATAAGTGCATATGTATTGTGCCTCATTTACACACACGCGTATATTTGTCAGCGCGTTTTCCACTTTAATTGCTGATGTGTTAATTTGTTAGTGTCGCCTCAGCTGTGGTGTTAGATAAGTGCTTGATTAAATATTTGAATTTGGTGTTGCAAGTCGGGAAACAGATGCAGCTTTGCGGCAAAAACTTATACATATATACACGTGTATTATGCGTATATGTATGTGAGTATTGTGTAAGGTGTTAAGTGAGTTTATTTCTACTATATAACGGTACTCTGAATGACTTAATAATTTCTGTGAAATGTTTCGTGATGAAACTTATGAAAATTTTGTGAGCCCTAAACAATGTTGGTTTAGTCAGTCATTGATCCCGGTTTGTATTTCAAATCAGAGTTTTCACAGTACTTCCTACAACTGAATCGCTCATACACCTAAAATATTGTTTCGGTCTCGGTATGAAGTACCAAGCAAGACGTTATTTTTGTTATCCAACAAGAGGTTTAGTTGTTCTTTATAGGTGCTACGACTCTAACACCGTTCAAAACGGTTGTTGTTGTTGTTAAAGAATGTAATCGATTGCTGGTGATCTCAATTCGAATAAGTGACTCCCTACCTAAAATGGCAGCCGCTTTCTCTATATTCTTGTAATATGCAAGTAAGGTAACAACTACTCTTATAAAAGTATGACATTGAGCGCTAATGGAGGTTGACATTGGACTCTCTCAGATTAATTTCGAACGAGTTTAAAAAGTAAGCTTTCTAAAATCTTCTAGTAAAACTTCAGTCTCATTGCTCACGCCTGACACTTTTACTCTTAGGTTGTAATTAATACCAACAACTTGAATTTCGAAACCATATTTTAAAAGAAGAAATCTGACAATAAATCGGCTAGAATTTTCCAAGGCAATTAATCTTTCCAGCAGGAGCATAGAACGTTTTCTAGCTGGAAAACCACAGCTGGCACCGCATATCGGACTGCTATTTACTATCCTCATACTTCTTCCACTAATTTTGAGTAAACTGTGCTTCCCCCAAAGCAATGAGTATTTCGGAGAAAAATCTAATGAATATTTTACTATGATCATAATTCATTTAGAGATCAGCAACAAGCCTAATGGCCACTTAATGACGCCGGTGGGAATGATTAATGGAGGCCCGGTAATAGAAAGCATTAAAGTATTTTGTAACAAACAACATTGGAAACACAAAAACACAGCGAGAAACATAAACGCATTTTTCTCTTGTTTTCGACACGTTGTCAACGCACCTAATCTGATCCTGCGATCGCTACGGCCAAATGGATTACCTGAATGAAGTCCAGGCCACAACGTGCAAACATGCGAGTGTGGGAGAGCGAGAGCGCATTCGGTTGGAATTCGGAATGGACAGGCGTAATCGTGGCGTAGCGATCGGTGAAGCGAAACTTCTATGGAATTTTAAACACAACAACAATGCGAGAGCGCCATGTGGCGAAAGAAGAGTGACTTGTTGTATGCCACAAGTGTTGTGCGTATTGAATACTCATAGCTGATAATTTACTAAAGAGTTTAAAGGCCACGTAGCTGTAGATCAGTAGCAGCGATCATACACAAATTTGTTCGTATTTGTTCGTATTTCCATTTATGGAAGGAATGCGTGTTGTAATAAATGCTGAACCCACAAATAACCAATTACGAATACTCGACGCGTCTAAGTGGTTAAAAAGCTACTGAAAACATATTTCACGCTTGGCTAGTTGCTAAGCGTGCGCATGCGGGTGTGGCACGTTCATACGTTGTATTGTATAAATAGTGGCAAGCAAGTAAACAGGTGTTAGCCATGCGAAGTTGGGGTAATGTTTGACGAAATACTTATGTGGATATATTTTTATTTTTAGTGGACCACATTTCATATTTTAAAGGCATACATAATCTATTTATAAATTATATTTAGTTTAAGGTTACACTCTCCTTTTTCTAATAACCTCAATCCTATCAATGTGTTGAACGAATTTGGTTTCGTAATAATTTATTTCAGTATAACATTACAAATTCTTACGGAGACGTCTAATATGAAAACTTCGATAAATAGAGAATGAAAAAGAGTTGTGATTCTTTTTCGATAACCTTGGCTTTGCTTGGCTTGGCTTCACTCAACCCAACAAATGCAGTATCAATTACAAAGCAGCAGTACCAACTCCTCACACTATATTAAGTTGAAAGCAATGGAAAAGAACTACATTAGAATTCGAATTAAGAACTAACATGTCCTCGAATTGAAGAATTAGGTGCCAATTGGTGTGAGAACGTTAAGCTTCTCAAATTTTTCTCGAGCAGTTCTCTAATTTTAGAGATTAGAGAGAGACACTAGTTATGTCGCCTTTATTCAGTCAAAAAGTAACTTCACAAATACGAAATGGGAGTTCAGAGATTGTTATTGTTTTCGTTATTCAAGCCGCAGAAAACATTCGATAAATAATTTTTATATTCAGCCGGATTTAAATCCGATTCCATTCCGATTACTTAGATCGGTTTACCGTAGGAACGTAAGAGATAATACGCCTCTTTTCGAAAAAAAATCTAAATTTTCATCCTAGAGTTTAGAAATTCAATAATTGTCCTCACCATACCATAAGTTCTTCTATTCAATGCTTACGGAAACCACATGCCCCTTTTTCAATAAACATATTAATTTTCATAATCTCTATTATCCTTGATATTTATATTCCTTGATATAATGCTTTATAATATTTCTTTTTTTCTTTTTTGATTTTGAAAATAAGGTTTCATTAAGCCATAACATTTTTTATCTTTTGTGCTCTTTTTTTTTTGTTTATTTACCTATTTTAAATGTTTATCACGTTGCTGCGAATTTCCATATCGCAAATTTCTGTAAGCAGCATTAAATACGACACGATAACGCCGATAAATTCGGCCAGAAGTTAGAGCACTTCAATTATTTTTTCGAGTTTGTGGTATGTGCACTGCCCGCAGCACCGAAATCCGATAGCCATTTAACATTAATTATCACACAGTTTGAGATTTTCAACTTAAATAAGGAGCCAACACCGCATACCTGTCTGAGTTTAGTTGAACAACAATTTTAGTGGCCTCCAGCAAGCGCCAATACCTGCCAGCCGAATTTTCGAACACTCACTGCCTCGACTGTGGGGCATGCCCCGTTGCTTTCGCATATTTATCTTTTGGTATTCACAAACAATTACTTTTGAATATTTCTCATGTATTTACTTTCTGCCACGATTTCATTTATATTTATTCAAACCATAATTTCCTCAATTGTGTTGCTGCCTCAGAGCAG
The DNA here is from genome assembly GCA_021498325.1 of Bactrocera minax. Taxonomy (NCBI): domain Eukaryota; kingdom Metazoa; phylum Arthropoda; class Insecta; order Diptera; family Tephritidae; genus Bactrocera; species Bactrocera minax. The sequence continues at coordinate 282,577 of JAKEEE010000025.1, forward strand.
TAGGGAGTGTGTGTATGTGTGCGTGCGTGTGCGTGTGCCTGACAGCGGGTTGTCACCAACCCAAGAAAAAGAGCCATATAGACATGCAACCTGCCCGCATTCACACTCCAGCGCTATTGTGTGCGCCAAAAAGTGCAACAACAACAAGTCAATCGTTTAATATACACGTATATATTTAAGCATATATGTTTATATATATATATATATATATATATATGTGTGTGTGTATGTGTGTGCGTGGATGTTGCCTTTTGTTGGCGCTTTGAATTATTGCCGAATTGATCACATTTATTGAATCCACACACCCCAATGCTGGTCGCGCTTTGTGTTTTTCGAGAAGAAAAAGTATTGTTTGGAGCAAACAACTCCTTTTATTGTGGCCAAATCTTTTGTATTCCGAAAATACATTATTCGATGTTGTTGTTGCTGGTAATGTGACTGTCACTGACGTTGGCACTTAATTGAAATGTAGCTTGTAATAATAACAACACAACAACACAACAACACAACAACACAACAACAATAACAACTTAACTAAATGCCGCATGACGAAAAACGCGACAACAACAACAACAACAACAACAAGAAATGGCATAAAATAGCCACACTAATAAAGTATAATAGGAGCGAAAAAAGCGTGAGGGCAGTCCTAAATGAAGTCATTTTTTATTAGTTAGCGCATTTGTTATTCAACGGAATTTTGTGGTTGCAGCGCTGCCACATAAGTGGAAGACCTCTGCTAAGCATTTCCTCGCCCTCACATTGGTTCATTGGTACTTTATAAGCAACATATTTACATGGGTAATTGGGTTTCTCAGGCCTTTGTCGTAGCATCACTTCAGATCTGTTTGCTGCTTTTGTCCGCACATTTGCTTGGACCACACACGCGTGCGCCCTTCGCAGAAGAGTTAACTTTATTGCTTATAAAAATATTTGTTTCTAATGAATAATGATGATTGGATTGGAGTGTCGCTTATCTTAGCGATATTTTATAGCTTCGTGGACAGCTACCAAATTGAATTTGAATTTTTATTAAATCTCGAACTGGCTATAAGTGAGGTTACGTTGCCCTAAAGGCATTGCCGTTTAATTCGAAAAAGAGAGATAATTAAATTAGATAAAACAACATTGTTAATGCCTAGATTAGGCACAATGTCGATTTAGATTGTGGATTTTGGCTGCAAGGTGCGTGCAGATAATCGAAAAATTATTAATATGAAAATGTTTATGAAAAAAATTGATTAACAAACTCATTTACATGCACACTCTTTTGATTAGTTTGCGGCGTTGAAAATTTCATGGTTATTAAATGATTTAAAATAAATACCTCAGAGTGAATATTAATATTTTAGTTTAGTATAATTTGTTCATAATTTGTGTTAATTTGTTTATGAAAGGTCAATCAAAACAAAAGAAGAAATGTGTGAGTGATAATATGGGGAAGCAAGTTGTAGGAAAAATATATAACTTACGATGTAATATATATTAGTATAAGTAAACCCCAAATCTCTAGTTGACTTTTGTAGTTTCAGGATTCTAGTCCACTGGCGCTTAAGTTCACTTAACTATTGCCAATTTACGGAGTGTTAGAGAGTTGCCCGTTTCTTCTAATTACGACATACCACTCAGTTTCTTAATATAATAACATCCTGCTTTACGATAAATACATAATAAGAATAAGGCTGAGAATACAGTGAACTAAATTTCACTAATTATGTAAATGCTTTCTGCTCGCGGTTTTTTCTTAGTTGACAAGCTCACTGGCGAATTAGAACACCATAAACGAGTAGGTACGGCTACTCTCTTAACGAATTATATGAGCATAAGTATCGCAGTGGACCAAGCTGACTTCTTCGTTCGGAATTAGTTACGTAACATATATTAGCAAGTAGTTTGCAGAGCACATCGCCAATGAACTCTTAAAATAAAATGCTTAAGTGTTGTTGTTCGGCCAGCCTAAAACCAATTGCTAAATGTCTCATGCTACAAAGAATTTAGTCGCACATTTCTTTTCTAAATTATTTGCAGAATCTAGGTTTGTTGAAAAAGCGATAGTTCAAAAATCTTCTACTACTACTAACTATAATCGAAAATGATAAGGTACTACCATGATCTTAAAATGGATTTAAGATGAGCCTACTTTTTTTTTATTTACTTCTACGTTACTTAAGGCATTGCGATTATTGAAAAAAATTTTAACGCAATCAAAACATTTCCCTACCAATTTATTCTGCTTAAAACAGTTTAACGATTTGGATCTCAACTAACTTCGAGGAAAATACATATCACACATGCATACATGCATACATACTTACACATATGGGTAGAAAGATGGGTGAAAAGTTGCTATGAAACTTTTGTTCGATTTTAATCTTTGGAAACAACGCAGGCGAATTGATTTTTATCGCAAGTAAACAAAAGAACAAACAAATCCAAAAACAAGCAAATCAAAGAACTGCAAAAACAAAAACAAAAAAATAAACAAGTTAAAAATTTAAAGCAAAAATAAAACAAGATTTTTTAGATTTTTGCATTTTGCTAAATGAAGAGGTCGTAGCAAAAGTCGAAAGTAAAAAATTTGGAAGAGTAAAATAAATAAAATCAACTAAACGGAAAGAAAAATAAATAACGAAAAACAAACGAACCGACTTAATCCGCTTAAAGCGAATACCAGCGCACCGGCTGGGCTTTTACGGACCAATTAGGACATGAAATGGACAGTTGAGTCCATGTCTCGCAAATACAAAAACAAAAACAAGACAAACGGAGATATTTTAGGCAGAACAAAGAGTTTGCAATGCAATGAGCCGGGTTGGGTTGGTAGTTGTGCGCCAAAAACAATGCGCGTACGAATGGAACCGTTCATGTGACATTGGAGACATTTGCTGATAGACCGATAAGCACGTAAATATGCACACATAACGGTACATACAAACAGACATACGTTCGATGGTGTTATGACAGGAAATCCGCTAGCCGCCAGCGAAATACTTTTAATTTCAAATTTTTTAGTTTTGGCTTCAATTTGTTTGTTCAAAAAATACTCTCTCACACACCAATGCACTCGAATGCAGCAAATCTCTGTTAAGTACCGAGACAGACAAATATCGTAAGCGTTTTAAAAAATTTCGCGCTGACTCACTACGAAATTTTAAATTTATATATATTAAATATTTGGAAACTTATATAGACCTATATAGACGTGGAACTTGAACTTCCAAAATTTTATGAGCTACTGAACCACTGGAGCAGATTTCAGACAGAGATATAGATTCAGATCAGCGGAATCTTGGCCCGAAGCGAGCGCGCTTAACTAAACATGATTGAATTATGTGAGAGTCAGACTGTCAAGAAAGCCTCAGCGGCAAATACTAATTTAACCGAGTTGCCAGAGGATTGATCGAAAGTTGGAAATCAAGATAATTACTGAGGAAAATTGATATAAAATGTTTCCAAGTAGATTTTGCGATCAATTTATTTGAACATTCCAAAAACCTCATCTAATAAAGCTGACCGAGGGAGGTTCTGAAGCTTTCATTCGTTTTCGCAACGTATCTTTCTCAAGGCTCTTAACGGCGGATAAATATACTGGATCTTACAGCTGTGTTAGAGCTGTATTTTTGGAAGAATATTGGAAAGTAACCTATATGTTCTTTGTTATGTTTCAATAAGGTATTTAAAACAATAGTGATCTCATAGAAAACAACAGGGATTAGGATTCGCACGAGATCTTATACCCACAAGTCGAAAAATAAAAATAATTTTTGATGTGTTATGGAAATTACTTGCAATATTCTCAAATTTACATACCACAAATACCTCTTTAATCAAGGCATGTTAGTTTAAGTCTTGTTACCTTTTCTCGACAGTTTTCCAACTTTAATAAGAACCTTCATAAGCACGTTGCCACTGATTGATAAGTAATTAAATGCTACCCTTTTATGTGTACAGATGTATTGTAGCAGGACATTGACCTATTTTAACATATCATTCTAAGCACAAGTATATATCCATGCTGCAATATGCATGACTTGCAACAATTACTCGGTTATCCTTTGTCAGTAGCAAGTCATGGCAGGCAAATACAGTTGAGACAAGTGCTGCAGTGAATTTACTTTCACGTACATACATACATATATGGGAGTGGAATCCAATGCAGATGCTTGAACCGAAAAGCTACAGCTTCATTAAAATAGAACCATGGACCGCCTTATACCCGAAATGCCAACGCGAACACTGGGGCATGCCCACTTAACCGCTGCGCTGTCGCAGGTTTCACGCTCGACTATGGGTTGTGGCATGATTTAATTAACATAAAATACATTTTTATGATTCACTAATTTCGGTGAAAATCAAATAAAATTGTTGCATTTAATGTCTTCACATACCCGAAGGCTTCGCACCCGAAATTCCACGACCCTTTCGAGTGTACATAAATAGCCGCATACTCAAGTGTATTCGTGTGTTCGCTGGCTCACCCACCCTTCGCATTCTTACGTGTTCTCAGCCAGATTTTTACTTCACCGCTTTGGCAGTTTCGATTTTTATTTCATTTTATTTGCCTTGTTGAAGGTATTTCCTTCGACAAATATTTTTATTTCATTGCTTTCTTTCTGATTTTCCCAGCTCGTTCGCATTATCTGTTTGCCTTGGTGCGGTGCTATCAATGAACTCACTTGTTCCCAGCCCTGAGACCGGTTCATGTTATTATTTTCACCGATTTGGTTGTTTTAGCCTAATTACCGATTGTTGCCGCCGTCGCTGCTGCTGCTGCAGCGGCTGCTGGTGTCACTTTATGACCCTTCATCAATCCTTTTGCCCCTGCAGTACCTAAATACCAACACAAACAGTTGGCTTCATCGCTCATTGCGTTTGCTCGTTTGCTCGTTTACTCTATGACTCTTTCTTCAATTCCTCTGCGCCCTCCCCTATTTATCGCTGTTGATTTGCTTTTTGTTTTCCTATGCTGGTGGCTTACTGCTGCTGGTGCTGCTGCTGCTGCTGTTGTTGTTTTTGTCTAATTTAATTGTTATGTTTATTGTAATTCATTGTTGTTGTAACCATTTGCTGTTGTTGTGTGCACCTGTGTTACTTTTATTACATAACCGCCCGATTTTTCCTAATTTCTAGCGTAGTTGCTACACACCTTCCTGTCTCACTGTCTCATCGCCGGACTGGCGCGCCAAATCCACTCGCTTCGCTTGTCTCGGCGCTGGTCCCACCTGGACGCTCGCTATCCGGCTGACCTATACCAGCTCATTCCACTGAACCGTATCCGCGCAATTCATTGCTTTCCATTTACCGGCTACAGCTTTGGTTTGTCCATTTGTCGGGGCATCGCTCGGTAATAGGGCGTTGAAAAAAGGGTTTCCCGCGCTGGCGCTCTCATTTGTTGCGCACTGTTGGGATTTTTTCGTTTCGTTTGGCTTGTCTATTTTCACTTCCCGTTCTCCATGCTGCTGTTTGTTCATGTTTAATAAATTCATATTATTTTCCATTTTGCTGGCCAGTACATTACGCCTTGTTGTTGCTGCTGTGTTCCATGCAATAATGCCAGAAATTCAGCTGTGCCGGGGTACAAATTTTTTTGCGCTTTATTGCTTTGCGTCGAAGGGTTGCAGTGATAATTGTGTTGTTGCTTTTTATTTTTACTTTGTTCCAAAATTGATATCGCTTTTAATGAAGCGATATTTAAATATGTTTTAAGAAATCTTTTTCAACCATTTAATCGTTGGAAAATCTATGCTACACATAATGCAGACTTAATGAGTTCGGTTGTGTTACCCCGGAATCATCGCTCGGCTAGTTAAGTGGCAATTAGTTCGCATTGCCATTATGGAAAATCCCTCTGGGGGTGTATAAGCGAACGAATACGACATAAATATGTACGGCTCTAAAGTGAAGTTGTTTACTAAACAAATTTACAAAACATAGAAATTTACAAGCCCAGTCCAACTTTTCCTGACGTGGAAAGAATTCTACGCCGCCAATACTGAACTGATTGTTTTACTTACTTTGTTTGGTTAAATATTTGGTGTCCCCAACCCTCTACCGTTCTTAGTGAAAATTACTACATAATATGTCTCTAAATCCATTTAAAATGCAAGTAGTGCATATTAATACGAGCAAGCCCATATGTTTCCAAAACCCAACTCTGGAGGATTCTTTGCTACCAAAATCGAACCGGAACTTTGTTGATCAAGAGCTGATTTCCGGCAATATAACTCTTTCAAACGGTATGCAATATATGTTTTGATATATACTTTAAAACGCAATTGTAATTTTAGAAGAAGAACGATACTGCAGATACAAAACCTTTTCATAACTGACGCGAACCGTGTGGCTCTATAAGTGAGACTTCTTTATCAAGCAGTAGAACAAAAGTGCCCTATATGCACGCAGAATATATGCTCGGCTTAGAATCAGCGCAGAGTTTGCAATCTATTTTTGGGAAATATACAAATAATATCTGATTACTTGAGGTACATCACGAATATAAAAAATCGGCATGCCGAAGTGGGAGTTACCACCTCTTCCTTAAATCAACTGCATTACACAATTGTAATCACCGTTTACTCAATCTCTCCTTAGTTAGTCGTGAGTTAACAGAACGCTGTTGTGTTTTGGCAACAAGTGTGGATCTTATTTTCAATATCTCTTTTATAATATTTACAGTTGGTGCCTCTCTATATTCTGCAATCCACAGCAACATGTTGAGCAACATAATACCTCTAACGTGAAATAATTGCTATAAAGAGCAACTTAAGGCCTAAAAGTACGAGTAATATTCGAATACAAAGTCTTTTCCCTGTACATATACCTAAGAAATGTTATAGTGGATTTTGTGAATGTGCTTGCAACATGTTACCGATTTTGTGGTATTTAGTATTATTCTTTGAATAATTTATATACTTAAAAAGTAATAGTTAATTTTGCTTTTAAAAATAATGTAGGTGTACATATGTCTTTACTGGTGATTAAATTATCCATTACTTAGGTCTCAAGGGAGAATGTTGAAATGATAACTACTAACAGTTTCCAAAACGTGTTAGTGAATTGAATTTGAATTCAACATAGTTGCAAGAGGATTCCTACATAGGCATGTTCCATATATATCTCACTGCCGTTTTCGAAAACTAATTCACTTGCTCACTGTGCCTCTCTATCTGTGTTAAAGTATTCCACGCTCTGAATTCTTAACCCTCTTTGCATCTAAATCTAACGCATGCGCGCGAGATAATAATCCACATAATACCGACTTTAATACATTGTACTCAAATACTTGAAGAGAATGCATACAATTTGTTGCACCATGCTAAGCGAGCTGCTCATTGCATTTCGAAGTGTAAAATATGTAACGAACACCACTCTCACTAAGCTGGTTCCACGCTGTACATAAGTTCCACACACATGCTAAACCGACAAGCAAGTAAAGCAAACGAACAGCTCAGTTAACACCAGCAAACAGGCAAACAACGACTGATGAATTGGCTGGAGTGCCAATGCTCTTTGTTGTTGTTATATGCAGCCGAACATTGGAGCAGTTCGAATTGGACGAACAGACACCTTTGTGCGTGCGGGCGAGCGAATGTCTGTGGCAGTGTGTGTTACTTTACTGCAGTATTCTTCGCTCGCACTTGGTTCGTACCACATTCGGCTAGCTGGTCGATTACGACGACTGCTTCGTTCGTCTGCTAGTTGGCTGCATTTAATAGTAAAGTTCGAAATTCAGTGTTGCCGGGATATTGAAGCGATTTGGTGTCGTTGACGGGTTTTTCGTTGCACGCGTCACACGTACAACGGTACAATCAGCATATCAACGCGATATATTTTTTTTGTTCTTTTTTCGTTGCGAAGCCAAGTTGTAGCGCACGCGATATTGTTGCAAGACAACTTAAAGCCCTCGAATACATTTAATATAGATCGTTTGTGTTTTTTGAATGAAAATCGCATTGACACGCATAGGTCGGCGGTTTTTATGAAAGCTTCGTTTGGTTTTCGACGTGGCTCGAAGGAGCGGTCGTCGTTGCGTGCGTGAATTAACCCGGTTGTGGCACGAAAGAAATTTGCTAGCTAAGCTCTTTAGTGTGTGTTGTCGCAAAAAATTCAAGTGAAACAAATAAGTGAGTGCAAATTCGCAAACATTACAACAAACACACACGCACATACACACACACAAGTTGGCTACTTGGGCCGAGTGTTGTGAAGTTGCGAGTAGAACTTTTCTAATGAAATTATGTCAAATATACAAATGTGAAGTAAATGCTAGTGCAACAACAACTTATTAAACATAACAACTCTATCAAACAAGTGCTCCGCTGGGATTTGCTAGAGAGCAAATAAAATATTCTAAAAAGGAAAAAGTAATTTCTAGTGAAATTTGAAATGATTAATGCAAACATGCAGCGTCTGTGGCAAGCAGACACGCAACAGTCGTAAAAGTAAATTGTGCCAATGTGTATGCCATGGTCCTTAGCAATCCTTAAGATGTTTTGAAAGCACAACGACTTACTGAATCAAATTTCCAAGCGCACTTTAAGGCGCAGTAGCATATATACATATATTTATATGCCAAAAGGAATAAAAAATTACGCCCGATTATCAAATAGCAAGCGCCCGTGTGTGTGCCGTATTAAATTTGCCAACATTTCCGCGCACAAATACAAACAGCACCACACACACCCAAATATACCTACACAAGTTTAACGCACAAATGCATTCGCACCCACTCACACCCACAAAACAATTCGAACTTATTCGTTGCGTGTATGTTATGTGCGACTAAAAGGATAAACGAAAGAATTACCACCCAATGTCAAGCACTAAATCCCGCGAAATAATGCTTGAAAGTGTTTTGAAAGAGTGAAAAGTGAAGCAATGTAGATAACAAAAATAAATTTTCGATGCAATAACATCAACGAATTTAAATCAAGCGGAAACACGGAAATGTTAAGCTGGAATTTCTTGGAAATAAAAAAGTACTTTAGCTGGAATAGTGATTGAGACACAAAGAAGTGCTTAACCCCACGGTTGGAGGGTTAAATCGAAACCTAAAAGGTAGGCTTTATGGATTAAATACAATATATATCTAAAGACGCTTTTTGTGCTGCACGACCATTTCAACAAAGCGTTGGAGTTTAGCTTTGTTTTAAGAAGTGCTCTCAGCTCAAGTCAAAATGCCGGAAGAGCATACAAATTGAATTTGGATAAATTTAGTGGAATTGAACAAAAAATGTCTAAAAAGGAAAAGAAGCTTATTAGAATCATTACGTAATGCAGATATGATTTTTTGCTTAACTTTAATAGATTTGAGCATTCCAATGGCATTACGACCTTAGTGGAATTCGAAACAAGCAGAAAGCGAAACTCGTGTAGTTTTTCTCAGTTGGAAAAAGTGATGTTTGACTTAGTTTAAAAGAAGCAAAGTAAGCAAGAAGAACAACAAAATGAACATAAGTGTAGAATGAAGTCTTGGCTCGAGTAACTTCAATAGTACTTTTAGCATTCTGGTTAGTTGAACATAACACTCATACGGTTAACTTTTACTTTGAGATATAGCCTGGAGCATAAAAGCTGAATCAAGCGGCGTCCAACTCGACTTGGCTCCAGTGTATATAAACAAGTCTAAAACACTGTTGCCTGTTTCAGCTTCTCGTGGGCGAGTTTAGTGTTGGGAAATATTCTGAATAGAAGAGCGATGGCAACATCTTCCCGTTGAACGATAACACTATAAGCAGAAAGAGCAAATCTTTCACAAATAATACTACACTACCGTTTTGAGTGCCTAGGAAGCAAGAAACGTTTAGGTATGACATTATGAAGCGCTACAAGTGATCAATGTTGAACCTAGCTGGAAGAAGCAATCATATGCACTTATTTATTAAATAAATTTATATCTATATTGTAGAACCCTGCATGAGATCAAAAAGGAGCTTTTATTTCACTTTGAATTTTCAAGTGTTTGTACACCTTGATTAGCATGGATATCGCGCTAGGGCCAATAAGTGCCAAGTATCAAGTAAACAAATTCAAATAACAATTCTTTAAGCCTACATAAGCGTCCTTATCATTATATGTCCGTGAACAAGAGACATAAAATTCTAAAATGATACATTTGCACAGGTCCAATGAAGACTCGATTACTTTATAATCGCTTCCTATTTCCGTCTCATCTATTTCCTCTCTAAGTCCATGTGAAAGTTCGTTCCTCTGAACTGGCTTTAACATAGTCCACAGACTTATTCTTAAAGCCTCTTACGAAATCAATAGCATACCGCAAAATTCCTCACTTTAACACTTTGATCCGCCAAAGTCCTTTTTTTATACATTTTAGAGTGGTATGACAAAAAAGTCTAGGCTCATAAATAATATTGCGTTACCCATCAAGGCCGGAAAATTAACCCCAAAACAAGGACGTGGCAAGTAAATACGGAGCTAACGAGACAGCAAACAAAAACGCTCCACTCACCGGTAAAAAAAAATGACAGGCAACACAGCGGGTAGTTAGGAAGCAAAAATATGGCTAATGCACAAAAAAGAAAGAAAAAACGAACTTAAAATGAAAATTGGAAAAGGGAAAAGGGAAGAGGAAATCCACTCCCTCTTTTGACCTACCTAACACCAACACACACACACACACACACAGTGGCGCACAAAAGCGCACAACAAATAGAAATGGTGTCATAAAGCAGTAAAAGCGATAAGCTGAAAAAAATTCAGCACGCCATTATCCTTTCACACATTTTCATAAATCCTTTGTAAGTTTGGCATTCGTTCGCCGAGTGTGTGTGTGTATATGCATTTGTTATACTTTAATTTCGGAGCCAGCATATATAATTTTCACACAAAGCCATGCAAATAAGCTGTGGCTCTTTTTCGGTGGCAAACAACAATTGTCTGTTGCTTGCTTGCTTGTTTGCGCTTGTGAAAGGCGTTCATATGAAATTATCAAAGTGCAAGAATCTTACTTTTGCATATAGTTCGCGACTTCTTTTCTCTGCCTTCTTCCCGCTTTCAAACGGTTATTAATAATTTGCAGGTTTTGCTTGTTGGTGTGCGCGCTTGGTTCGTCCTTTGATTGCTTTGGCCATTAGTTTATACTACCGTCAGGTCGGGGAGTGGAGTGTGCGGCAGAATTTGTCACCTTACTTTGTTAATATTTTGTTGTCATTGTATTTGACTTAGTTTATTTGTATGTGTGTGTGTGTCGGCAAACATAGCGGACATGCATTATTTATACACAATGACAAATAAAACACTAGCTGCACACACCTATATGCGCGCTTAAAGTGGCTGCGAGCTTGTTAAGCAAATACACATCCATCTGGCAACGCTGTGAATGCGTTAACTTCCAATCGCACGCGCATACGCAGGCATAACGGCACGTTATTTGCATGTAATCGGCGCACCGGCCTCGCTGAAACCACCGTTGCCAGGCTTTTGTTGGTGGCGTGCAGCACAACCGCATCCGCCCCGCAGCACTTGCTCGTTAGCGCCACACACACATGCCCCTCTCACACCAACACTTGCATATGTATGCACTTTCAGTCTATTTGTATTCCGACACGCATTTGTTATGCATTCTCACACTGGCGCACAGCTGACCGCCAGCTTTTCAGCTTTGTCCTTTTTTTATTGCGCTGTGGCCGTACGCTTCGCTTTGGCTTTGCGGTCAGTTCACGTGCGGCGCTTTTGTTGCAGCCTGTTTCTCCTGCTCTCGCTGGCCCTTTTATTTACTCTCTCGCATCCTCGCTTTTTGTTGTTGCTGCCTTTACTCGGATCCCGGCAGTTAATATGTATTGTTGTTGCGGTTGTGTGCGAGCTGCGTGCATGGTAATAGTATTAATAAATTAGTAGCTGCCGCTTTAGTCACCCGTACATAAATTCATACCTACACACGCACACAGATACACATAGTTAATGCATACGTGCCCATAAATTGACCAGCCACCTTGTTCATGGTCTCCATTTAAAATTTATGCGCCTTCCATTGTTATTCATCCTTGTACTTCTGCATACCGGGATTAATGCTGTTGTATGCTAGATGTACACAGTCTGTTTGGGGGCTCCGTTTGTTGGCTTTGTATATAATATTTCATGCATTTTTCAGTTAACCTTTTAGTCAAAATTAAATAATACATTCATGCACTAAATATTTTCTTAATCATAACTTCTTGCGCTCTATATACAAGGCTTCACATATGTTTATGCCTCCTTCCCAATTTCTATCTCGCTTGGCAACAACTTTTCGATTTTGTGCATTTTCTCGTCTGCTATTTCTTTATTCACTCCGTTTTCTGTCACTTTTAGTTAGGCGTAAAATGTATCTTACGCTATTCCGAAAACTACTTGCCATAAATTATGTTCGCCCTTTTTTTTGATTTAGCCAGGAGGATTTAGCAAGAAAAAGGTTGCTATCTGTTTCGTTTCCTATTTTCTTTTCAAACATTCAGCCAACCCCTTGATTTTGATTTATGTGAAAATATTTTGTTTCGAACTTAGTTTCAGAGCTTTCTTTGCATGGCTTAGTGGAACATTGTCAAATTCATTTAAATATTTTGAAGTTTTTGCGAAAGCTTTGATTCTGTATAAAAAAAGAAGCATTTCTGCAAACAAAAGTCATAAGAATTTATTGATTTATTGATCCTACTAGTGGATTTGAAGGTAGACATTTATATAAGAAGTTGTACATCAAACTTCGGTTGAGACTTTATTAGTAGTGCAGTATGCAGTATTCATTGGGTTTATCTCACGGCTGTTTACGAAATAAAGTTAACTGAATGCGAGGGCGCAGCGATACTTCTGAAAACGGCGTCTCATACGCGGCTGATCAGGCACTTCCCTTCTAGGAGACAATATAGCATTCGCAAAGAGGCTTTTCATAATGTTTCATAGTTATTCGATTTGGGCATGAAACGCCTCCCAAATTGGCAGTAACATGTGGGTATTACTATTTATAAGAAAATCTATTCCAAGTAGGTTTGAAATCAAACCGTCCAAAAAATTATTCCAGAAGTTTGCGTTAAGGCAAGAATTTTTGTTGGCAACAAACAGATCCTCTGATTCAACAATTTATGCTTTTAATCAGATATATCTATTATCCACACTTTACCACAAAGCTCCAATTGTATAAGTTGGGAGAGCTTTGTTGATGGCATATTAGAATAACAGTCACAACTGTACACATAACTGTTAATATAAAGTGCTTGCTAGTTGGTCCTTTGATGGAGCCAAAGTGGAGGATTATGATGTATTACTTTTTATTAAGCTGCTTCAACATAACTGCCAGCTTTAAGAATTCACAATTTGTTGCAAGCTTACATAACTTATGTTACTAATTCTGGTATAATTTTTCCTCTTCCTATTTAACCTACCACCTGATTCATTTCCGATAGAGCGGCTAAACCTGCTGCCTACGCATTTTTTGTACTTTCTCCGCTGCTTATAATTATATGTATCAGTATTTAGCACTTTCAAGTTAGGCGTTATAGGCCCCACAATCACTCCAACCGCTCATTTCCTGGTATGTACCGTTTTACTTCCGCTATGGCTTACCTTTTTCTAATCCTATTTGACCATCGACATTGTCACGTTTACCACGCACCTTCTGCCTACGCCAGCCGCCTTCAATGTGAGTCCTTTGTGGATGGGCGTAAGTGGGTTCGCATGTAGTCGTAGTCCTCTCCGGCAATCCGGTTTAGCTTTGTGTTGCTTGTTAGCACTTTAGTTTGCTCCTAGTTTTGTGGCTTTTAACTGCTCGTTGACCTCGTGTTGTTATCCTGTTTGGTGTGTTTGCTCGCTTTGTTTTCGTTTTTTTCTTTTTTTTTCCACTTTTTTTCAGCTATTTGTTTTTTACACGTTTGTATCCTTTTCATTGCTATCATTTTACTTGCTCTTTATTGCTCTTTTCACGCGCGCTTGTTGTTTATCCTTGCCTTATCATTTACATTTCCCCTTGGTGGTGTGCTTTATGCTATCCTGTTTCTCTTTTTAATTTGCACTCTTGTTTGCTCTAACACTTACAAAGACAACAATGTTTTCTCTATAATTTGCTTTGTCTTTGGGGTTTCCACACCTTCTACACTATCCTGTCTGTTCTACTATTTAACCAATACTTGCCTTAACCGCATTTTACCATGGCCAAAGCGGGTGTTGTTGTCCTCTCGATTAATTAGAAACTATGTAGATGAGGCAGATTAGATGTCGTAATGGTACGGTGATGGTCGTTAGTGGCGCTTAGTGTCAAATATGGTGAAAATGATTGGGGTCCGTTAGACTGCAGCGCTGTGGATAAATAGCCATGATTTATAGTTACAGATAGTATAAAATAATGCATTGGTCTTCTTATATTTAAGGGTTACTTTCATAAAAAATTCCGCTTTCAAACACGCCTCGTACAATTTAACACAAATTAGTTGAGGTCTCTATGGAATTTCCGTCACAATTGCTCTCTATGCACCTTTGTTTTAACACCCCAGCCCCAACTCCACAAACCTGCGCAACGCTGTCCCCTTTTTGTATGTAGTATTTAAGCGCCTGCGTTTCTGCGCCGTAGCCACTTGAGAACCTAACGGTTGCCACCGCAGCCTTGTTTGCAGTGTAATAAATGAAATGCCATTTTTCAGTTTAATAATTGTATGGTTAATATGCCAAGTAAAACAACGCCCCGCCATCAACCAGTAGAATGCACACATTTAAATAAATGAATGTGGCTGAAACGCGCCTACAGTGACAACCCTAGACCACTTAGACTAACCTAAATCATATAACCACTAACCGGGCTAATTTTAACATGTGTGTTAACGAAGCAAATAATATACATATGTATGCCACATGCTGCATAAAAACTGTGCCGTGCGCTCACACCATAAACGCGCACTGGTATTTCACCGTTATATCTATTTGATTTTAGTTTAATTGCGATACGAAAATGATGCACAATATGTCAAAATGCGTTTGGTGTCACAGTGGGTGGCTCCGATTGGCGATTAGCGGTTAGCGCATGTATGATTCCATGTGTGCGGTGGCACCCCTATGTCTCAAAATTATTGCGCAGCGGGTGTGGAGTAAGTGGTCGCGTTTAGTAAGAAATTGGGGAGCATATGCAGAGATATATGTATATGTACATGTTTAACTGTAATTACTTCCCTTATTTGTTTGAATGCATAATTTTTGTATAACTATTCATATAATTCGAATAAATAGAGCAGTTATGTATATTTACGTATAAAATAAGCAGTGTATACATAATGGATATCTTATTTTAGGATACATTAATCATAAGTAGTTCGTTAGTAATCATAAAAGTATTCCATTTTGCATATCAAAATAAAAACTAAAAAAAAGAGGTTTCAAAAACATGCTGTGTTTGTGTTTCCAAGTTTAGAGCACGCAATATGTGGCAGCGGCAGTAAACACTTACGTAACATTTCATATAAAGCTTACATGCATGAAAGCTCGAGAAAAGCACAAGTGAAGAGCTTTCGCGTTCAAAAGCTTTCTATTCTGCTTAAAATGACTTTTCTATAATATAGCAGTATTCCAGCTTGTACTAGAATGTCTTAGATGACTTTGTGACCTGTCGAGGTGTTATGGTTTCCAATGACATTTAAAGGTTTTCATTTCTGTTTGACAAACCGTGTCACCTAAATACTCCGATATCGCTCATCGAAATCAAATTAGTTACATTGAATTTGTCTAGAATAATATTTGCATATATTTCAAATCGATTTCTCAAGCACATTAATTCACATTTCATTACTCTTTCAATGTACTTGAATTTGTATACCAACTAACGTATCTCCATTTTGTACAACATTCATCGCAAAAGCGAATGATGAACCGAATTCCATTAACCCATTTCAAATTCGAGTTGTAAAACTATTTTGTAATTCGATATTTAAACTGACATTCATAGCATGGAAGCAAATAGAACAAATGGAAAACTAAAATTCCTCCAGCCCAACACCCACTATCATTGCTAAGTGTGACAAACAAACGGCAAGTGTTACATCAACCGTTCGCAGTGTAAGTAAATATTTCCGTTAAAATGTTGTCATTTATCTAAAATGTCACATAAATTAGTTTAGACGTCGATGCGCATTGTTTTACGACGGCGTTGAGGAAATTTAAGTAGGTAACCAACATTTTCTTACATTCCTTACATTTCTCCTTTTTCTGCTTCTGCTTCTCCGTTTTCGTTTTCGTTTTCGTCTTCGTCTTCGTTTTTTTCTTCGTCGGCTGTCAGATCCTTTTGCGTCTAAACTTTTACTCCCCCAACGCGCTGCTGGGAAAATGTACTGTCATATCGAACATCGAAAGCGTTTTAGCCAGACACAAGGTGTTGCAAGGCAGGATAAACTGGAAGCGTGAGGGGGCAGAGCTTGAGCGACGTAAGATAAGGCTTGTGCAAGCGACAGACTAAGCAATAAATGTCAGAAACTTAATCGGAAAGGAATACACACTAACTGCTGTTGTTCTTGCTGTTGGGTGGGGAAAACTATTGGCACTACTTGAAGTAAAATAATAAGTGTCTAATAGCAACAACAATTTGTTGTCGGAGAAAGTGCATAAATATACAACTGTCTGAGGGTTGCATGCCTACATATACATATATACAGATATCTACATATATATACATACCACATTTATATATGTATACATATATTATGTTGGAAGGCTGCAAAGCCCGAAATAGTATTGTTGTTTTCTTCATCATTATCGTCTACCAGTTGTATATATATGTTGGCATCTGCATGTTTGCTCTGCGTCAACACGCTGCGCGTAGTTGTGTGTACCTAGCACAGAACACTTGAAGAATTCCATAGAGCGAGCTACTTTGTATTATGCGACTGTCTATTTTTCGGGTTATTTGTCATTCTCCAGGGACTAGGCATGTCGTTTCTCCTGAAAATTATGGTTTCACTTTATACACATTTTTATGTAGTAACAGATATGTATGTATATTTTTCTGCTGTATATACACACATATACGTGTGTTTGTATTTATTTTTGGGAATTTCAAGTATTTTCAAAAACAAAAGCGGTGTCGAATTACTTTTAGAAATTAGCCACTGAAGCAAGGAAAAAATATTTGGAAAATTATTATTTGTTTACACTGAGATCGAGTAAATTAAGCATGAATTCAAGAATTTTTTAATTAATTAATTAAATTAGTACACATATTTTATATATTTGGCACATATTATTTAAACTCTTAATTGAGCAAAATCTCTTCCGATAGAACCTTAATTTA
Source organism: Bactrocera minax (assembly GCA_021498325.1). NCBI lineage: Eukaryota > Metazoa > Arthropoda > Insecta > Diptera > Tephritidae > Bactrocera > Bactrocera minax. The sequence goes on from JAKEEE010000025.1 coordinate 299,831, forward strand.
GTCAATAAATAAATTTGCTTTCAACTTTATACAAATACCAAAAAGTAAAGAGAAATAACCGGAAAATAATGCTCATTGAATTTTACCTTTGCTCTGAAGGGACTGTCTTAAATCAGTGATATCGTCAAGTTAAATTAAATATATAATTTTGATTCTTGCGAACAAATATGTATAAAAAAATAAAAGAACTTGCCAAAAAATCAGCCATAATAGATCAACTTTCCTAGATAAAGTTCCAAACGATTTCTAATGTACTTATTTTTTGCTGGAAATAATTAACTTCACACCTTTAATTAATCAAATCAAGGCAACATGATAAATACTTTAACACTGTCCCTTCTTGATACATGTGTACTTTTATATGCAAATGAAATATTTGTGTATAAAATCACCGAACAACTTAGTCAGCGGCTAACCCATTTGTAGTCGGAGGTAAACTACAAGTTAATGGTATTTAATGTCAACTAAGAAGTGATTTCAAAGCGCTCGCACGCAAAATGTCACTTTTAGTGTAACAACTCCTTGCCGCATACACACACGTGCAAGCCACATACATATATACAAACAACTTAAATTAATTAACTAATTTAATATTGGGATCCGGCAGGATATACACGAGGGGCAGTAGTTCGTAAGGATTCGTGTAGAACATGAAAAAACAATTTGGGTTAATAAGTAGCGAGTCAAGTTCAGGACGATGAGACATTTGTGATACAAGCCAATATAGAAAAATTGCTGTTCTGATTACTTGTTTGTATGCGTATAAGTATGGCCGTGTATGTGCCTAATTTGTACAACATCCCCAGTGTCAATGACCCTCCCACACGACGTACACGAACACACACACACACATATACATAGAGACACGCATACAACTACAGCGAAAGTACCCAGCCGAGGGAATACAGCGCAGAACGACGTACATTACATTCAGTCCAAATGAAAACAAATTTGTTTATAACAATATGTGTGCGTATGTGAGTACATCGTTAATATATTTTAACTGTAACTGTGTCATTAACACAGTCGCTTTGGTGATTTTACAAGTGTCGCATATGCGAACACGAAGGGATAACTTTACAACTGGGTTCAGGGTCGACAGACAGTCGCTGGAATAGGGCCAAAAACCGTCAAACAGCCATTAAATCGGGGTGTTGCACAGATGAGTAGAACTTGAGACTGAAGTTGCTGTTGAAATTGAATTGAAAACACAGAAATATTTCGCTCATAAGAACTAGTACGGAAGGGCTAAGTTCGCGTGTAACTGAACACTTTATACTCTAACAATTTCCCAGGCTCAAAGGCAGAGAAATATTTTCGGGTAGGGTAAAAACATGTTATGGGGGCTAGACCAAAGCCCAGACCGATTTCGTTTATATTTAATGCTAAATACCATTATGGTTAAGAAAACATGCCCACTTAATTTCAATAAAATATACATATTAACCACTATAAGTGATATGAAATCAAGCGGAAAGTCGAAAATCACAATGCTGTTGCTAAGAAAAATACTCGAGACTGTTTGCACTTACCTTCGGTATTAAATTGCAGTACACTCGAGAAAATGTTTCGAAGTAATTGTATTAAGATAACTCACGGATATGGCATGAATAGACATATTCGGCTGATAACCAGATAGTTTAAATATATATCGATGTAGAGTAATCTATCTCGATAAGCTTTAAGTCTGACAAAAAACCGTTAGCTGAACAAAACTCTTACACTCTGTGCAACACGGCGCGCGAGTAAAAAAAAGACATATCCACGTATGTGTGTCTGTAATCGTAAATAACTTTTAATAAATTTTTATTTTGTTTTGCTTAGAGATGGGGAATATAGCTGTTGCAGCTAAGGGTTTTGTTTACAAACGTAACTGACTTCCTAAATGTGTTAAAAATTTAGAAAAAGTTAGTGAAAGGAAAAAGAAAAAGAAAAAGAAAAGGGGGTCAAATAAAAGAAATTTGATGTAGACAAGATGAGTACAGTTATTTAGTAGTTCGCGTGGGTGTTCAAAACCATTTTTGAACGTACTTACATATGTAATCAACATTAAATAAAAGGGTAGATGTCGAGGATAAAAAGGCGGTGTTAAACTTAGCTAAATGCTGAGGTTAATCTAAAAAATGTTTACCTGTAAAACATTACAATTCATTATTTTCCTTTGTTTTGTGTTCTCCAATAAATATTGTTTCGAAAATGTATAATTAATACCAAAAAGAAAAATTTACAGTCACTCAAAAGTCACTGAAATAATCACTCATTTGCATATTAAATTTTTTCATCTTATTAATCATTCGTTTCCTTTACTTACAGAAACTTCATATAGCGATAAAACTCAAACTTCATCACTTCGTTGTTCTGTGAGTTTATCACTCAAAATTTAGCTCAACTAGTGACTCCAAATTGCCAGAAGGCAAAGTGAAATTAATGCACACAACAGCGCATATACATTTTCGTGATATTTGAGAGAAAATAGTGATATTAGTGTTGGAAAATGTGTAAAAAACGTGATGCAGTAGCTATCCTGCTGTTAGTGCTGACCATAATTGGCAGTTATACAACACAAGGTGAACAACACCCAGCGACGGCGGATGAAGGTGAGTGGAAATTGCTTCCTTATTAAGAAGTTTTTATTTATATTTGTGGCGATATATTTTCATACTAAAAATCTATAAAAATGTCTGTTGTGACGAGAATTGTTTGACGAGAAAGTTTGCGATTGTTAGCCATTTTCATTCGTCGTCATTTTGAATTTTTAGTTCTCAACCGGTTCTTAAAATTTTTCGAAAACCTATAAATCCAATCCGAGGCTCTTAGCATAAAAATTTACTATTTCTTAACCATTTTCGTTCATTGTCGTTTAAATTTTTCGATAGTCTGCTAATCCAATCTTAAGCTCTCGGCTTCTAAAATTTGCGTCGAGCTTCAAAGTGATATATTTTATGATTACTTGTTATTTAGCTTGCAGCTTAGCTTAGCTTAGAATTCCCATAATGTCACGAATTTCTCATAAAATTAATAAAAACGTAAATTTTATGTTTCGGATATCAACTCTCATTTGTGATTACCATAAATACATAATTCCACACATGTGTGCCTATGCTTGAATACATAGAAACATTCATTGCAAATATCTCTTGTAACCCACGCAGCGCCTTTCAACACCCCTCTTCTATTGCACTTTCTTAGGGTAACTTATTAAATTTCCACTGAGAAACTGAGTTCGCCTGTTAAGTGATATCACTAATTCATGGGTAAATAAATTTTCGAATTCTTCAAAGATTTTCTCATACACATCAACGTTCACTCTAAGCCAGACGCACTTACATTACACGAAATTTAATCCGACTAATAATTATAATATGTTGAAATATTCATTTGCTCCGAAGCATTCGTTGTATAGCGCGACTCTTGCTTTAAATTTACTTTCGGATTGGAAAATACTTACACTTAGAAGAAATGAGATTTTCCCGCGCACTTTCCGCAACATATACATAAGTAGGTGCTTATTTAAAAAACTGGGTACAGTTTGAAGCACTTGAGTGCTGCAAGCGAGCTGAGCATAATTGCTGATGTGTGTATGTATGTATGTGTGTGTGTGCGTGTGAGTGTAGCGAAAGACTGCATGCTAATCCCCTGCTAGGCATGAAAATGTGATCGAAAATATGAGATGTATTAAAAAGCAAGCAGGCGGCAACATCTCAAACTCCTCAAATGTGGAACAAAGTGTCAAGAGTTAGCTGTGGCTGGTATGAGACGTGTGTAGGAAAAAATGGAAAGACATGTCATTTATTTAATGTAGCAAGGAGGAAATCGTGTACGGGTAGAAAATCGAGTAACAAAGTAATTGAAAGTAATCGAAATTTAATCTTATGCGCATATATATCGTACGCATAATCACATAATCACGTCATGATAACAGCAACAACAACAACAACAACAACAACAACAACGAATACCATACAGCGGGTTGGAGCAAATGATAGATAATGACAAATGTCATTCGCACTCTGCATGTGGGTATATGCGTGTGTGTGTATGTGCGTGTGTTTGTGCAACGACTCACGCATAAATATCGCATAAATGAAGAGCGTTGGCACAAATCGATATGCTTAGCAATTTATTGGTACTTCTTTCGCTCATCACGCGTAGTCAATAAAATTGCAGCAGGCCAAATGGGAAACACTCATTTAATTTCGATTTTATGCGTGGGGAATTACTTTGCAGCGGATATGCGGGGTTATGCGGGTGACAAATGCGAGTTACACACCACAGTAATCAACACTTTCCGCTCGCAAGTGTCGCTTAGTGTGTGTGTTACGCACAAATAAGTTAGCGCCGGATAGTGTAGGATATATCGTAGGTATGTATGTGTGAGAACGAAGGGTAATGGATGTGGCTTGCCAGGAATTTATTAGAATCGCAATCAAACCTGAATGTGCAACCGCCCTTAACCTAAGATGTTTTGTAAATTCGGTTGATTTGAACCCCTTGTCACTGGTTTTTTCTGTTTTTTTGATTTTTTTGTTCCTAGCCTAAACATTGTATTACACAAACACTGTGTGGAGGACAAAATTAATTTCCATTTTCTAACTCGAACTTTTGTTCATGTTAAGCGGACAAAAAGTAACAAAAATTAAAAACAAAACGCCCAAAAACAACAACAAGAAAAACCATAACAGCTGTGTATGTCGCCAGTCAACCCGAACATGACTACAAATAATGACAAACCCTCGTGCTTAACTCGTTTGCGTATAAACTATTCGAAAACTTTACAACACAAATTTTAGTCGGAAATTCTAATGACCTTTGTCGAGAAAAACTATTTGTTAATTATACATTTTGTTTATATTTGTTCTATTATACACACGCTGTCGTTACTATTATTTATTTAAATGTACACACACAAACATCATGCATACATACAATCATTTCTCCCGTCAAGTGTTAATGCTTCAATTTCAAATTCTAGGCTATCTCCATCAAACACACACGTTTAGAAATCTATTTGAGTATTTAACTCTTTGTTTACCACTCTAAATAAATACCAACAACAGCGTGGAGGCACGGTGCTCTATTTACACCCAACACACGCTTTTTGCGCAGCCTCGTATCCGATACGCACACTGCCCCACCTTCAGTTGCTGCCTCACCTGGCTTTTGATACCGCTATGTTTACATAAATATTACTTTTTTCTCTTTGTTACTGCTAACTGGTGTTTGAGTGGTTGCGTTCAAGTACTCTTGTGCTGCGTGAGTTGAGTACTCAACTTTAACTCACGCTTTGGCCGCTCAGCACAAATAAAGTTGTAACGAAATTCGAAAATTATTCGAATTCGTACTTCAAAAACAATAACTGTACTCATAAATCCATCAAAAACACTTCGTCGTAGGCCATAAGTGCAGCTTAGAAGGGTGTGTGTGCCTCATTTAAGTGCGTAACGAAAGTGAGTGCGTGAAGAGGAGTCTTTTGATTTCTTTTGGGTATCTTGTGATGATTATTGAAGTATTCTTATGAACACAATGCTAATTAAAAAGAATAGATAGTAATACACCTCACTACAGTATAATCATGTAATCATATTGAAATACATACAAATACATAGATATGAGCGATTTTTCGGATTGCAAGCCATATTTAAAAGCCTTTATTGAGATCATTCGTGGATTTGATTTATCTTTCGCAAGCGCTGACAATGGAAGTGCTTTTCTGACGTCACTTTAGCGAATTTTTTAAAATAAAATTTTTTGCAATATTTCCTAAGCTACAACTGGTTGCTTTTAAGCTCTTTTCTTTATAAAACTTCATTACTACTCCATAACGCTCTCTCAGCGCATAGCTTACTTGATACCACACAAGAATTATTCTCGATTTCTTTCAATTTAGTCCCAATTTCGAATTCTATAAGGTGAGCAATAAAAGTTGCACCTTTTTGTGCTTCATTAATCACAATTCTTCAATGCAATGCAATAAAATAAAAACACCGAACCGATTAATAATAAAATTCCCATATAGCTGTGATATCTGATTTTGTTGATTATGGTTCAGTACGGAGGCAGAAAAAGGGATGCAAATACAAAACGACTTGGAGAAATTATGTAAAGAGAGTAAGATCTGTATGTGTGCACCCTGTTTTCCTGTTATTGCTTTTTAATTTTATTTTTACGCATTTCAAAGCTTCCGAAAGTGAATAATTATTCTATCCAATATCTTATCCATATCTTACCCTATCCTATCCCTCTTATGGTAGTCTTCAAAATAAACCCAATAATTTACAATCTCAATTGACGTTTTCATTTTATTCGAAAAGAGACGCGGTATAACTTTTAATCAAATCAGTAGCTTCTTTATAAAATCTTGATTAAAAATAAATCAACCAAAACAAAATTTCTTAGTCACTACAGTTCTGCTGTAGATTGAACCGCTTATGTAGGCTTTTCTAAGAATCCTTCACTAAAATTCAACACTGATTTTATGTGTAATAATTCATAATCCAGCCGTTAAAGCACACTTTAATAACGAATCCCTACCTTTAAGCGGCGTTGTATAATATCTCTATGTATATTATATATTTTATCTCGAAAAAATATACCATTTAGATATGAGGTTGCTGCATGCACACGTATTCATTACTTAATGCGTATTATTGTATATTTTTTTCAACTATTTTTAAGTTTATTCATGTGCGAAAATATGCATTACCACCGAAATTTCATGCACGCAGCAATACAACAACAAAATGCACAAACTTCTATGCGCGGAATTCGGAGCAGAAAACAATGTAAGTGATAATGCATGCCACAGAAATTATAATAGCCATATGTTAAACGCGAATTCATTTTCAGAGCTCAAATGTGGAAAAAGTTTCACGCGAAAAACACCAAAAAAAAGCAAAGTCAACAACAAAAACAAATATCACCAAATACTTGTGGCTTTCTAATAATATTGTTGTTGGGTTAATTTATGGCAAATTTAAATTCGCAAATAAATGAAATGTTGGTTTTGCAGATTAAAGCACGGAAAGAATTTAAATATGGTTTTTCTTTGCAGTGATTTTAATATAAATAACGGAACGGTTCGACTTATAGGCGGGTTGTGGCCGCGCTTGCCACAAAACAAGTAATAAATAAATTGAAGTGGCTGACCCGTTGCAAGCTCTTCTCGTCTAATGCTTCGAGAAAACTATAAAATTAAATTAATGAATTTTAGTTAGAAATTCTCGCCGCAGAATATAAGTTCAAGCCTGCGCCCTTCGAACCAACAGCACTGTTGCCACACACAAGCCACCTGGCTACACCTTGCATTATTTAATTTTTATGTTAATTATAATTTTTTTTGCACTTTTTGTGCATTTTTTATGACTATTTGACGCTTGTATGCGTGTGTGTGTGTGTGTGTGTGTGCGCCACCGCAAAATATGCAAATAAATGTGAGGAAATGCATTGTAGATAGCAACAACAAAAAACCACAACATTTAATCAGCTAAATAGGCGCGCACACACACCTTCAAACACACCGGCGTAGGCACAGCTAGCTAGGAAATAGTTGGTGTGAAAAATGCGAAATTTCTTTCTGCTTCTATGTTTTGTGTATGTGGAATACAAGGAAAATTGTTTGCGAAAAAAGCAACTAATTTCATATAATCAAGGATATTATTGTGCAAATGCTGTGAAAGGAATATTTTGCGGTGCGATGCTTTGCGGTTAAGCTTATTTGTCTATGGAAAATATAAATTTATTTAATATATGCTTATGTGTCATGAACAAAGTGATTATTAGCACAATGCTTACCACGAAATTCTATAAAAATTCAGAAGCCATTTTCGAAATTTAGCAGCTGTAAGTGGCCTCTAATTTGAATATTTCAGCAAATTTCGCTCTATTGTTGCATACACTCCACGATATTCCTATTATCATCCACGTTTTCGGATGAAAAATATTCATTTCAGTGATTTCATTAAGGGAAAAAGAAAGAGAGACACAAAACGAGAAGCTGGACAATACAATTTGAGAAGAGTATTTCAGATCTCTAAAACTGTTAGGCTTGAGATCTTAATTAAATCATTTTGTAGCATAAAATTCGCCATGTATTGGCGGCAAAAGGTCTAAGGCTTCTGAGAACATGTTCTGAGTTACTGCTGTCTTTTAAAAGCTTTCGACAGGCCAAAGCTAAGTAGGCATAATAGCTTCTTCAATGCCAACAGTCTGCTGTTTTGAATTCAATTTGAGAACTTTTGTTACTGTTACTTTCATAAGTAAATTTTTTGACAAGAGCGCCGAATTCAAACAACGAGTACAGAAGTGATGTGTTTAAATACTATGAGGTGTCCCTTTATTTTAAATGACGTTTTTAAAAACGTTGAAAAGCCTTTAAATTTTTAAAATTTTTTCGAAAAAATTAGCTTGAGAGACACCAACAAAATGTGACTAACTAGTATCAATCTTTTATTCTTGTCTCTTGAATCATTTCAAATTGTTTTTGCTGTCGTTTTTGCAATGTTCCATATAACACATCTGCATTTGTCTTTACTATTTGTATATGTAAACGGCGCATAAATAAATAAAATGGAAAATGTAAGGCATTATTACGCCAGACTTACCGTTGAACGGCTCAGCAGTCAGGCAGTCCAACTGACATACACTTATACATATATTATACATATGCCTGTGTATAATGGACAAAACTCGGTACTTCAAGCAGCGGAATTTCAACACGCCTGCCGCGTCTCGGCACCGTGCCAAGGACATGCCACATGCGGCGCTGAAGCGTTACAATGATAAACGACACGAAAGGGACGCTGTGCCAGCTGTTGAAATGAAATGGCTAACTAAAAATGCTAACACCATAAAAATGCGCAGAAAATGCTGAATAATAACAACGTGGAAAATCACAACGTTGACATTGGCACACATATGTCACACCGCAATAATATGTGGCACACCAGAGAAAAACTCGCTCAAATGCGTTTATGTACTTGCATCTCACTAACACTCGCATAACGGTATACATACACACAAACATTGGCGAAAATCTGTGTGGTCTGAGACGTGGTGAAACGCGCTGCAAGATTACGACGGATAAACCGCGCAAATATTGTATGTTTAGTTAGCGGGTGGCGTCACCGAGGAAACCGCACCAAGGCAAGCTTGTAGGCAGACAGAGAACGCAAAATCCGTGTTTATTGCCTAGCTGCTGAAACTGCTCTGCTTCAGTGTGCATGCGGCAAGGATGAGCTTTGTGTATGCGCGGATGCCAGTATGCCTTGTTTTGGTTATAAAAATACGCGCAACAGTGGAGCTACGGAGCTAAACTGCCCTGCCTCGCCTCGCCTCGTCCTCAAGGATAGCACGCCAGCACGGGCAGAGCCGCCAGTGGTGCCACGTAGTTATTATTACATTACATTATGTGAGCGCTGTCGGGGCTTATGAGTGAATTGGCGTTGAGCTCGAGTTGAAGTGCGTCTGGCGGCATATGTTAGTGTGTCTGTGTGTGTGTGTGTATGTGTGTGTCTGTGTGTGTGTGATGGAATGTTGTGGCATTTGGTCAGCCAGCGTGGAATGCTGGCGGACGGGGGGTGTGTGGGGGGGCAGGTTTACAGCTTTAAGCGGAGCAGCGCGAAAAATATGCCATGACGCGTTCTGCTTAAGCCAAATGAAATGAAAACATGCGAGCAACGTGAAGTGCCCCAACAAGCCGTAAAAGGCGGAGAAAACTGTAAAGCGAATTAAGTGTAGCAAGGTGAGGAAAAAGTTCAAAATAAACAAAGGAAAAGCTCAAACTAAAAAAGTTATGAAAAATCGCACATATTTTTCCACTTCCACCAGGCACGTAGGGGGGTGGCTTTAAGTGCAATGGCAATGCCTACCTTACCTGCCACACAAATAACTATTCTCACATATATAGATGTGTATATATATTTGTATGTGGGTGTGCTTGGTGATTCACTTACGCAACGCTTAGTTTAATTCGCTCAAAAGATGCGTACGTGCTCAACTGCAAACTTGCAACAATACCGTTATAGCGAGTAGCGCTTTTATCGCATTGGATTGCAGGTATGCTCTGAAAGGTCTCAACTTGGTTTTTATTAGCGCTTACAAAGCTTGCTACTTAGTGCATTGCTGGAGCGGAGGTTCACTTCAGGCGACTGTTTAACTTCGAAATATATTCAAGTGTCTAAACAATCAAAATCAAGTTGCGCTCTTAAAACATTTGGGCAACATTTTATAACGTTTCTTGGAAGGTATGCAATAAATGTGTAAATAAAATTGGATGCACACTCGAGGAGTGAACTAAAGTCGTTTTTTCTTTGAAACAATATCAGCTTTGTTTTAATAAGAGAACGATTTGGAAATAAGTCCATTATTTTTCCCTCAGCAGTATAAACTGGGCATATCTATATATACTATCTATTTCTATTGCATACTCTGCATACTCATTTTTATTATACTTTGCCAATATAAATTATATATTCACTCAACCAATGTTATTGCGTCATATCCTGTCACAGATCCTTTACCTTTCAATTCAAGTTCATCATATATGAACTACTTCTGTTGAACTTTAGTCTCTCCTAATGCATGCTACATTATCCTATTATTATGCCTTGAATTTTGTAATTCCATTTAAAAATTTTATAATGTAGGCACAATATTTTGTGGCTTTTCAGACCGAGTCGTAAAAAAAGAACTATCATATTTCCTTGTTCCTTATTAATTGAACGGTTTTTAACATATCCTATCAATGACATCTCTTTGTATCGAAGTCTACTACATTTCATCATACACCATCTATCGTGTCTATCGTCAGTCTTATACCCTCCTAAAACCCCGCTGCTGAAGTAAAATAAACAACAAAGCTACAGTGCAACAAAAGCATTGCATAAACACTTTCTTTTTAAACAAAAAACACTTTCAAAGTTCTTTTTACCGTAGTTTAGTAGCGGCAAAACTAGCTGCTTGCATTTCGCAGAAAAGTGTGCAGCCTTCCATATTATTTCACCACACGCTCAAACGCCAAAAAGTATACTATTAGAGTATAAGCGCGGCGAATTTATTTTATACGGCCTGCATAAACCCAAGTTTGATTCAATTTTGTTTTAACTTTTCATCATATAATTATTCTCTTATTCCCTCCTTTTAATTCGCACCACGCAAAAGATGGGCGCTCTGCGTCCATTTAATTTCGCCGTTACGTTCGCGCTTGTGCTGCGCTGCGCCGTGTTGCCTCAACTAGATTTATTTATTATTTATTCGAATTTTTTCGCGCGCACTTTAGCTCCTTCTTTAATTTCGCTGCGTTTGCTTTAGTTTTGCAGTTCAAAGTAAATATTTAAACAGAGCAGCATTCTTAGCTTTTTTTCCAGCTGAACAATACTTGTTTTTGTTGTACTCTCATTAAATTTCTACTTAAAGGATAAAAAATAGAAAGGCAAAATGGAGGTGGCAGTGGAAGCGAATGGAAGGATAGCATCAGCGGTCAAAAGTACACTGAACTGGGTCAAATAATTATAAGCAGCAAGTATTTATTCGCAGTGGTTGTTTGATTTTAATATGGGAAAGCAAATTTTCAACGCCGAGGAAGGAATTTTGTGATAAAAAGAAATTTCGGTTTTAGGGCATTATTTTCTGGGCTTCCAACCCATTTTTGGGGTTGGTTGGAAGGCGCAGTTGCATGCATCAAAGTTAAATCAATGCTGAACAGTTATAGAGGATGTAGGCAGAACCGACATTCTGCCTAAGGAGAAAAGCCCAGTTAATTCACATTAGAGCATCGGTATTTATGGCTTAACTAATATCAGTGCTTTAGTCAAATATTTAAATACTTTTCAGGGAGTAGATTTTTTCGAGGTTTTTCCTCTCTTTGTAAGTCAGTCCACAATTCCTTAAGGGTTTTGCAAATATTTATGAGCTCGACCATACTTATTGAATTCATATGGGCTTGAAGTAAAATTTCCAAACTTTATTTATGACTTTTCAATTTTGAAACATATATTTGTACATTCACAAACTTCCCTTTTATTTGTTATTTCTTTCAAAATTTTCCTTCATTGCTTTTTTACTCTCCCAGTATCGAAATTTCCCACATAAATTACTGCTTGCCATCACAAACTATTCGAAGTACTTTTTTTATCGCCCGCAAGTTCAGCAAACTCCCATAAAAGTCGAATTTAATAGTAATTCAGCGGCAAATTTCAAGCTCGCACACTTGTCACATTTTCACATTTCAAAGTCGATAAACGAAATCGACAAATTCGCCGCAAATTTCATTTTAATCAGCGCAATTCCAGACAACACTTGGCCTAACTGGCAGGCCGACGGAAAGCAAAGCGAGAAACAAATATGCCGGCAATCAGGCGAGCTGGCAACAGCAACAAACTCAGGCGGCTGGAGTGGCGGCAGGCGCTTTCAACATTCATAAAATGCCATTTAAATTGCAATAATCGGCCAACTAATGGCAAATGTGCTTGCAACAACAACAAAAGCACAAAAACACATTAGTAGACCGAAACTCATTTCAGCAGCCGAAAGACAGCGAGTGGAAAATCAACAAAAAACTAAAAAATAGGAAAAAAAAGTCGAACAAATTTCCATATAAAAGTAAAAAGTTGCGAACACAGGCAAAGCGTGGCCAATGAGCCAAATTGTTTGCGAGCGGGCGTAACTTGTTTAAATTTCGCGGAATCACAAAGCGGCTAACAGTGCCATTTTTCATGAAAAAGAAATACTAGTTAGTCAAAATATGCAAACGATGAATGGTTGCAAAGCCGAAAGCAAACTATAATCTCGATTTCTGCGCCCCTCCGCCGCGCCAAACGCTCGTTCGGCTGCGTTGGTGCACGCAAATGCAAAGCAAACATGCAACACGAGCGGCGGCAGCGCTGCTAAAAAATGGCATGCAATAAGGATACAAGTGGCAAACCTGCGAATCGACATACACGAGTCGACACACACACACACACACACACACACATACATACATACATACAGAGTTTGATATAAATATCTGCAAAAAGCAATTGTGAGCACTCGAATGCCGGTGAATGGCTGAGTTGGTGGTACAGGCTGGTATGTTGGTGGACTGACAGCTGCATGGTTGAGCGCCTGAGCGTGCGAACGGGCGGGCAACTGAGTGTGTTGCACTTGTACGCGATTGCAAGTGTGTGGCTGAGTGATTATTGGAGTGCACAACCGCCCCACCTCACCTAGACTGCCTGCCCACCAACTAGTCTGTCTGTCTCTCAGTCTGCCTGTATGTGCCTTTGACTGACTGACAACTTGCCACTTGCCACTTGCAACAACTTGCCGCTTTGCCTTTGGCTTATTTTATGGCATTTTTAATTTCAATTTAATGCTTTCCAGTTTTCCTTTTTTTTTTTTTGTGTTTGTATTTTTCTGAAAGCCAGCGCTGATTTTTCACTTACATTTTGAGGCATGTAATTGTGGGAAATACTTGCGTGTTTTGAGGCTTTCAGTGTTTTTGTTTCGGCTTTACGAGTTACATTGCTGTTATATGCGACGTTGTTGTTGTTTCTGTTTCTGTTTCAGTTTCTGTTTCTGAAGGTTTTCTAAAAATGCACAAAACGATGTTTTTGTTGTTGTTTATTCTTGTGTGAGTAACGTCACTCAGTCAGTGTGAGAGTGGCATAAACGGCAGAATTTGTTTATTGGTTTGCTTCCACGCATTCATGCATGTATTTGTAGGTGTGTGTAGCTACGTAGGAGTGTGTGTGCGTGTGTGTGTGTAGTTTGAGTTCGCTTTTAATCGCGAAGAATAGTTGGTGGAAATGAAAAAGGAAAAATGCTGTCTTGCTGCGCTTCGAATATAAATTCGGCGGACACCACAAAACAGCGTAAATTCATGAGGAGTGGAAGAGTATGGCTGGGAAATATCAATCCCTATATCACGATACCTCTAATATTGCTGTCGAAGTATGTAACATATTATTTGAACACTTATCCATTGAAATTGCTCCAACATAACCTCGCTGAGACAGCGTTTGTTGCAGTTGACTATGGTTGGGAACAAATTAAGTGAATTTAAGCGATTCTAATTGATTTATAATGGATAATTTCCCATTTCTTCAAAGTCTTTTTAGTAACATAAAAAAAAATTCCAAGTTGTTTTTCATCGAAATCAAAACACTTTTAAAGTGGTTTTGTCTATTTAAAAGCATAATTGCCGAAATTAAATACTTATATTAGCATCAAGCGACCCTGAACATACTTATTATAAGCTAATTGAGAAACGATGTTGGTCCAGAGTTATTTTGCATTATTTAAAGCAATTCCTTTAACGTCACTTTTCCTCAATAAATCTGCTTCAACCGTAATCCATCTATTTGCGCAGGAAATTTAAGAAATTCATCTATCCAGCTGATCCTGTTGAAATAATTGTGGTTTTGGAAAAATGTACAAAATAAAAATGAATGCTTTTGTGAAAACACACACACGAGATATTTCCGTAGGCACTCTACCGCTGCCTTAGAAAATCATCAACATTATTTCGGCGAATTATAAAACCGAAAAAGAAAATCCAACTACTAACTATGCATCATCAGTTTTTCCTGCGAAAGAAAAGCACAAAATGAGCACAGAAGCGGCAGTTAAACGACGAAGAAATAATACAAAATTCGTTGGTATGCACATAAAATTCCAATTTGATGGCGAAAAGGCCCAAATAGCGCACCTTCGCTGACCCACTACCTAAAGCATTTAATGTGTGCAACAAAGAAAGCGAAAAAAAAAAATAATACTAACAGAAATTTCAGTAATCCACGAGCTATTCAGTGACTAAACTGAACTAAACGAAGGCATGAACGAACGAAAAACGTAAGGGCGAAACAAATGTACCGTAATGCCTTGAAATTGAGCGCATTTCCGGGCATACACATCCTGCGTGGCGAAGGGTGTACTAAACGGACGCGGCGCAGCGTTGGCTGCCCTATTCAACATTCAGCAACTAAGTAGTATGGAGCATGAAAAGGGAACGTGATTTTCCACTGGCGAAGAATATCAAGACATAAATGGGGCATGCCACAGATACTTGCTTTTTCATGCGACCAACTGCAGTTAGTTTGCTTGCTTGTTTATTTTGTTTGCTGCGGCTCTTGTTGTCGCTGTTGTTGGGGGATTTTTTGCTTTGCCTTCTGCTGATGCCTAAGAAAAAAATCGAAATGTTGTGCATGGAGCGAAATGTAGTAGCCGCTGACCCCACGACGAGACATTCACACAGTCGCAAATAAACACACACACACACACACTCACACACACACACACTCACACACACACACACTCACACACACACACACACACACACACACACACACACACGTACACACACAAGAAAAGAAAGCAGAGAAGTAACTGCTTATTCAGTGGTATTACAAATGCGAGTGAAAGTAAAGAGTTCAGCGACATAACTAGGATACGCCATCGAACAAGGATAAGCTGGCGTAATGTAGGAGACAACATAACGATAAGCCGTGTTTTTCTATTGCAAACATTCATTCGAATGTGCGCAGATGGAAACGCTTGCCATATATGTGTGCATGTGAATGTGTGTGTGTGCGCCTTTTACGGCTTTGCCAATTTCGCTCCTTTCACGCATGTGTGCGCTCATCTATATCCTGCGGCAATGACGCTGCTGCCTGCCACACACACACACACACACCCTGCTATTTGTTTGTATGTGTGCTTCTATGTGCGTGTGTGCTGGCTCATTGTGCGAGCATATGTCAATTGAAAAGTGTAGTAAAGCCAAAGTCGATTTGTTGAAAGGCAAAATAAACACTTCGCTCACATTTACGCAGTCACTATCCTTTTGCCTTTTTTATTGGATTTTCTTCAGCTCGTTTCCACAGCTTTCCACAGCCACAGTAGCGCCAGCTGATTGACACATGAAACGCCGTCGCCAAATCGTAAATACCATAAATACTATTGAGCCAAGACGACGGACATGGTCCACGCGTCGCCGCAATCGATTTGTTGCAGGCTTGTGCACACACCATGCCACTTGAGTCGAATCCTGCCTCATGAACCGTATGCGTTGACACTTGAAACCGTTCAAGTTATTGGAGACGCGTACTTTTTCAATATTTATTTCGATTTCAATTTATTTATGTGTGTGTGTGTGTTTGTACTGTGATTTATTTCATGTACTGTTTGTGTAATGTGCTCGCATAAGTGCGGAAGTAAATAATCAAATAGGCGGAAAGCCTACAAATACAATGAATATGTTTTTTCGGTCGAGAGAAGAAAACGCTCGGTTCAACTGGCAAGTTGAAACTACCACCTACTTTGTGGCAAGTAAAGCATTTTATTTGGAAAAAATTAGTGCTACAGCACATAAAGGTCTCTCAGTACCAAAAAAAAAAAAAAACTCATGGAAATGGAACGGATATGGCAAATCAGTTGCGGTTGAGTGATTCTTCGTACGAGAAAAGCGACACTTTGTAGCAACGCCTGTGACTACTCGCCCTTTTGGTTTTTTGGCATAAAAGTAAAAATTGTATTGCCAAATTTCACACCACACTCTCGCTTGTCCTTGCCGCAGTTTCGCCACTATCTTTTCGCCATCACTTGCTTAGGCAATTCGTCCCCTTGCAGCTGCCACACTCTGTAAATCGCTGAAATGACTGCGTTAAATGACTTTTGAAAAGCATCAAAAACTTTTTGAATGACGTCGAAAAGTTGCAACACAAAAGCGAAGGCAAAACTTGTAGTAAACGAGCAAAGGCAGTACAAAATAAATAACGAAAGAATCAAGTGTTGCGCATTAGGGTGGGGGGGGGTTGTCGGAAATTGATGGTAACTTCCAGACAGCGAAACGAAGCGTAAGTGGCAAGTTTTGAATGGTGATTGTGGCATGAGGCAAGTGTTGGGCAAATAAGTTGTAAATTAGTTGCGCGTTAGCTATTGAAAAGATGATTTTTTTTTTCACTACTTACAGTTATATTCTTTCGCCACTTTTAATACACATTTCTTTAATTTGCTTGCAAGTGTTTTTTAAGTGTGCTTCAAAAGAATACATAGCATAAAAAGACTCTTCTACTTATTTAAGGCTTTGTTATGAACTTTTGCATATTCTTTTACTTTAAAAGGGACTGTTGTAAATATAAAACGCGTCGGCTTTGTGACTTGTCGGACTACGGACTCGTAGAAAAATATTTAGAAAAATATATTAGTAAAGCAACAAACCATTATTGACAGGTCATCTTATACACGTAGCTAAGACACATACCAATTTCTAATCGATATTTATTTTATACCTTTCTCGAAGCGGCCTTATTATAAATTAAGAGGAAATCAATTCAATTTTGGTGGCAAACACATTGGTGTTACTGTAGCCAAATTAGACTAATTTATCTCTCTCATGGCTAAAGAGAGGCTCAACGACAACTGTGTACTTGTTGATACAGTTGCTGATAATATGAACAACTTCTCCGGCTATACTTCACAAAAAATTTATGAAGAGAGTCTCTGCTTCAACAGCTCAGATCACTCCTGCTGTTGTAAATATCTGGAACATCAGTTGAGTATACTTAGCCTATATAATCGTAAAAATCGGTATTCTTTGGTATTTAATTATTTACTTGATTACCCATAAATATTTATAACAATTAAGAAAACATACATATCTTATCACTCTTTGACTACTAGGGGTTAATTAAATTATACTAAGTGCACATAATTCCTGCCTCTCCCAACCCCGCGCCCATGAACTTGAACTCAATTTGAAATCAGGCAGTTAATTCACTTTAATCAAGTTGCAAAATTAAATCCACACACTCAAACTAAAATAGCCTGAATAGATATTGAGGCCAAAAGACAACAAGATTCTGCAAGCAAGAATAGGAAAATATGTAATAAGGCCACGAAGGCTGCATCCGTCGCCTGAAAAAAGAAGACTTTGTTTGTTTCTTCTATCTACAGGCGACGGATGCTGCCTCCGCACTGGCAATGGCGAAAGGAGCGGCGAAAATAGAGAACAAGCGGTGTCACCATACAACTCGTAAGAAGGCTCCCCAGACCCCAGCTCAGCGCGGCGGCCGCATGTTTGGAAGCGCCTCAAGCAATGCGCAGATTGGCTACAACGACTGCCGCACTGACTTTGGCGCGCTGTTGCTTATTTGTGAGGCTAAGTATAGATGTGGCTGTGTCTCCTGAAACGAGTGTGTGAGTATTTATTGTATTTTGAAACGAATTTTGGGTAGACAAAGTCAATTTTCTTTAAATGAGAAATAATGCCTATGAGTACAGGAACGACGACGCCGATGCGTGGAACGAAAGTGATGAGAATTTGTGCCGTTAGGAGAGAGGTCGCTTCAGCAGCCGAGAAATTAAATGAATTCTGCGGGTAAGAGCAAGAGTCAGCGTAAAAATCCTTTCGGCAATAAACATAAATTATTTAGCGCTCCAATGGAAACGGGAACGAGTTACAGCCACAAGCAGCTACAAAGTCAAAAGCACCGAAAAGACGCTGCCTTAATGCTTATTTGGTGGGAAGAGGCAGAGAGAATATCACCGGGCCGGAAGTCACTCACTCGGTTTGGAGGAAGCAGAGATGTAAAAAATGAAGAAGGAAATGGAATCAGTAAACGAAGTGAAGCGCAGAAACTGATAAAAAGTAAGCAACATTGATTTAAGTAGACGAAGACGATACAGCAATATACAAACAACAACAAGAGAAACAAACTTGCATGTACTCTGATACGACGCGGGGAGCAAACATAAGTACAAGCAAACACATACACGAGAGGATATTAATATACGCAGTGCCACAAGTGTATATGGAGTTGTAAGTAAATATGGATAATTGCAACCAAAGGATCTGCCTGCATAGCAGAAAAACAATCACTTTGAGTAGGTAGCTCAGTAAAAGCAGGAATTAAAGTAACAGAATGCCATTGAAGTGAAAATTTCAGCAAACCAGTGGAGTAGGGAAAAAATTACGGGCCCACAATGGTAATGGAAATGGTGATGAAGTGGAGTCTACAGGCGAAGCAACACGCAAGGCAACTGGCAAGAAAAGTGTGGGCGAAAGCGCCTATGGAGGCGATAACGTTGGAATTAAGTTCAGAAAGTCAACTACGTTAAAGGCAGTTGAGGCGCCGTCAAGGAAACTTCTTCTCAATAAATGAGCAAAGAGGGAAGCGAAACCTTGGAGCTGGATCTCAGAGGCGAGTGAAGTGAAGTGTGCTGATATGAACTGTTTGGGTGGCACGAATGGACCAATACGATGGATGGATGGCTGCATGGAAACCGGCATGCAATCATGAAAATGTAATTGAATAAAGCAACAACAACAACAGCCACCGAGTCAAAGGCAGCTATGAAAATGTTACATAAGTATGTATGTACGAGTGTGCGAAAGTACACCAGTCAAACCCTAATTTTGGGGTGGCAAGCGAAAGAAAATTAAAAATCACTCTGCGCCGCAAATCATAGAGAGCCGTAAAAATAAGCAATGAAAAAAACAAAAAAAAAAAAAAAACAAGTGAAATTGGAGTGAAATGTGAAATGGTTTTGAAGCAAAAAGGAGCGTATTTGGAGCAGAGAAAGGTGACAATGCCCTAAAGAAGGCACACGCAGCGAAACTTAAAAATTGCGAGGAGAGTGAGAAACCGAGAGAGCGGCTCAAGTAACTGACACAATTCCCTTGTGCAGCAGTGCCAATATATGTGTGTGTGCTTGTGTGTAAAACTAAACTGAAACGAAAAGAAAAAACTTCAAATTTGCAAATTAAAGAGAAAACATTAAAACTGCCAACAGCCAACAGCCAACAGCCAGGCGTTTGCTGCCGTTCACTTCCGCTTCCGTTCCTGTTGCCGCCTGGTGTTGCGTTGCTGGTTGGCCGGGCGACACGTAGCGCTCTGGTTTTTCAAAAGAAAAATGCAGAAGTAAAAAAGCGAAAACTAAACTGTCGCAGAAAAAAAATTGGAATCAGTGCAGAATATCAAAGGCCGCCACAAAAAAGGTTAACTTCTTCATGCTGAGTCAGCATGGTTAAAGTTTAAAATTGCGTAGCGCAAGAAAACAGTTGTGCCGGCATGTTGTTGCGCCTTTTCAAGACGTTTTTTATTTTTTTTATTCTCGCAATGCCGCTTTCACTCGCCTCTTCCAAATGCTCCGGGTTTTCTACAATTTTCTTATTTGCCTTTTGGAGGCAATATTAAAACCTTTTTAACTTTTTTCTTGCGGAAAACAGCTGCGTTACGCCACTAATTACGCTGATTTCTTATTTGCATTTATTTCGTAAAATTTTTTTTAAATTTTTTTACATGCTTTTTTTTTTTGGGTATAATTATGCTGTTCTTAAGGAAACATGCAAATCACGCGCCAACTACGAGCGTACTTTGCACAAATCTCAATTTCGTTTCGCTACTGATTACATTTCGCATTGCACACATTTGTCTCTATTTACATTTAATTTGTATATTTTTATTAATTTAAACTAAATCATTTGCGTTGCTCAGCGCAACCTTTCTTCTCTTTCAACTTCATGTCAAGCCTCTTCAAGGCCTTCTAAGAACTCAACCTAAGAGTCTTATTATATGAGCATTAAAGAAAATATGCCGTTGATATTCAATGAATTTAATTTAAAAATAGCTGATTTCTTTACTTCTGCTTTACTAAGCAACGCTTCTTACCAAATGGACCTTATTTTGACTGATTGTTTGAGAGCTTGATTCTTCAAATTGTGTAATGATATTTATGTGTCAGGCTTTCGTCAAGGAATCTAATTATAAACCATCGGGTCGTAAAATTAGTCTAAAAACTGTTTTTTTATAAAACTTTCCAAGAAATCCCTCAAGAAAAATGATAAACTCGAGTGAGTAAAAACGAAGGGTGGACACTCCTATAAAATGTCTACTTATAAAAATTTATTGAGTTAAATGGGTCCCTTAACATGAATGCTTTAGAATTCAAATGCAGTGACGAGTAGCTCACATGATTTTAGCACTAACAACTTTAAAGTGACATAAACGTTAGTTGTCGGTAAATACGAAGAGCGAGCTCCGGATGATTCTCACGTCTCGATATGATACGACGAGATGTAATTTGAAGGCTCGATGTACCATAGCCGACTTCTAGCTAAATGGTATATAAGTGGGAGAAAAATCAGCTTGGGTAATGGTTAGGCGAATGTCAGCGACTAATTTGATATCACACCGTAGGCTTGAGGTTACCTAGATGATAGCTGGCCTTATATACGAAGAACATGTTCCGGTCTTGGCATTTCTATGGTGACTGGACCGATTTGATATGACGTGATTAATGTAGTCTATGTGGACTGCCAGCTCCATACGTTTATAAAGAGAACAGGTGCCCACTTAGAGCTTTGCGACCCCCTGGTGACTCTTTCTACCTGATGCGTGTAATCTTATATTAGCTTTGAGGTGATCTAGACAATCTAGGCAATGGTTCTTATATAAGAAAAACAAGGATTGAAAGTTATTACTTTTACATTACTTTTAACCCATTCCTTGAACAATATAAAGGATACCTTCTTCAAATCACGTAGACATGCATAGACCGCAACAGTGTTTTGCTCCCCTAAGTGCCCATCCTCGGAGCTCAGAATTTTTTTTTTCCTGCTTTATTACTTCATTTTCTCGCTTTTGTGTCGTGCGCTTCTTTTATTTACACGCACTTCACTTTTACACTTAAATCTATTTGCATTTACTTTATTTAATATGTACTTTTATTAACTTTTTTGTGGTTTTCTCTCGCCTCTGTTCTGCCACATGTTTGGACCACGGCAGTCGGTCGACTGTTATGCGTGCCACACTGTCGCCAGGCAACACAACACACATATATGTTTATATTTGCAAGTATGTGCTTGGCCGGTAGCGTTTTGCCGCGATTGCAAGTGAAAATTAAATTAAGTAATCTTAAGGACACCTCAGTCCATGGCGCTCGGTGCTTGTCGGCGCTGTGCCCGCCCACTGGCAACCAGGTCAGCGCCAAGTCAGAGGTTGCCTAGTTGCTTATATTCATTTTAAATAAGTCACTTGCTCGCACATTGCCTCGCGCCCTGCCGTGCTGCCACACCATCGCCACCTGTGCCTGCTAGGCAACTATTGCTCAGCCAAGCGTCTGAATGTGGCCGTGAGCCACTGATGGAGTGTAGCTAATTTCGGAATTACTTACCGTTGGTCGCTGCTTGTCGGCGTATGTCGTGGGTGTTGCGGATAAGGGGCGTGCGGTGTGGCGCCATGTTGACATGGAGTGTCCTTGTTTTGTGCTGGCAGAGTGTTGCGTTGTTGGCCACACGTTTAAATGGTAATTAAAAATGTTAAGCACAGCGTTTGCGTGTTTTGCCTGCCAGATAAGTAGAATACATGTTTGCCTCATTTTTTATTAAACTTATTTTGCTTTTTATAAATTTTCGCCCGCACTCCGCTGCCAACCTCTTCCTCCTGCTGCCAGCTACTGACCTACTAGATCCACTTCGCCGCTCTTCACAACAATCGCTTCTTTTCCGTTACTCGTGGCCGGTTCTTCCGCATTTCTTGACGTTATCCGCTGGCGTGAGCCTTGTAAATAAGTGATTTGTTGTAGCGGTAAATGAGCCAGCTCAGGTTCAATCGCCTGTCGCGCGCCCTGATACCGCCGCTTTTTTCTTGTATCCTGGCATTAATCTCTTGTTTTTGTTACTGCTGTTATCCCCTACAAGACTAACTTGAATAAATAGTGGGTGCGGCTCTACAAATAACAGTTGCCGGCTAATAGCCCGCAGGGTGGGCAGTCGAGATTGCCGTTGGCCGCTGTTTTTCACTGCTCGGATCAAATGGACTTTTTAATTAGAAGGATATGCTTTTCGCTTTAAATTGACACGTTCAGTTGGCGTCGACTTGGAGAAGTCGGTGGCGCAGGCGGGATCCAGTTTGTTTTTAGCGATTTCATCAGCGAGACTTCTGTCTGCCAGCCAAGACCGTATAATGTCAGAAAAAGCGATGTTTAGTAAAAAGCAGAAAATTTTTTAATTTCATTTGATTTATAAGATAAGTTAATATATTCGATAATTACCTTCTTAAAATCGAAAAATAAACATATAAAAGTGCAGTTTTTTGATCTAGGAATTAAAGCAAAAATTTTTTAAACCAACTGAGATCATCTAGATTCCTAACAATATTTATTATCTTTATTATTTGTAATTGTAAATACGTAGTGTAATGTGCTATTCGAATTTTTATTTATATATATTTTCGCTCTCGTTTTTATTTGCGTAGTTATTTGCTCTACAGGGTGGCGTATAGTAGTTTCGTTCTAAAAATTCTCGCATATGAACAAAAATAATTTTACGATACTGTTTGATATTTTCGAAAAAGCAAGAGCTTCCATGAGTTCTTTTGGATTAACTCTCTGCTGTATCCTAAGTGTCTCGTGAATATTTCCAGCTCTATGAGACAAAAAGTTTGCTCGATATTCACCTGAGAGTCTCGATTCGAAGATCCGAGGTGTACAGTTAACATCATTTGGCATTTTCAGCAGCATTTTTAGAAACAACTGAGCCAATAGTGACACCCTTTTATAATACACAGAGCAGTTTACTAAGGCTTTGCCAAAAAAATAGTTTCAAGTAAGACGTTTAAATTATGTGTGCCACCCTGTACACTGCCGTCATTATTTCTAAGTGTTTTCCCATATAATTTTAACACTCGTAGAAATGCCAATAAAATATAATTTTACACTCGTTGCCCGATATGTTTCCTTTTTTGTTTTTCATTCTATATTTCGATAAAATTTCATGTGCGAAAATGAGTGCAGCTAAGCAAGAGAAATAAAGCGCAAGGAGCAACAGTTCATGCAGCAGTCGAGCAAGTGAGCCGACACACTTCTAACGACTTGCGTCGTGGCCGTTTCTGCTTAGCAGTGCTTAAGTTGTGTGTTTTTTGTCAGCCAATTCTCTAGACACCTTTAATGGTATAATAAGCCACTGGCGCACTTACACACATGCCGTGTGCCGCATATTAAATGTTATTATAATTCATTCGAAATACCTGCGGCTTCGACGCAGAGTTTTCGGATCGCCTAGGTAAGCGGTGAGTGCCGGGCGGTGCGTTGGCCAAATTTCATTTCACATGCAATGTTAAAGACTCCTTAATGGCGGACATTTTTTTTGCGCTTCCCGTTACTTTTCGTGCTTGCCTGCAGAAAACCCTTTCTGCCCGTTCTACAAACCCTAAAGGCTAACGTTGCGGCTTTTTGTGGCATGTCATAACTCAAAATCAATCGTCGTTATGGTTTCGCAGCCATTTGCTGTGTGCCATATTGTTTATACATATATATATTGCCAAATTGTTTCTTTTTTTTCTTTTCGAAGTATTTCTCTTTGCTATTATTGTCTTGCAACGCAGAGCTGACGTATGGGAGAGCCGAACATATTAATTTTATTGTTATTTGTGGTTTGTAAGCTACGCGTTGTGCGTGGTGGCTCTTATGCAAGTTGTTGTTGTTCGTTTTCATGTTGCCTGCTGGCAATAATGTTTGCGTTTATCATTTCATGTGGCACCTACATTGTTGTTGTTGTGGTTGTGAGCAACACATATTTTACTTTAACGAGGTTTTGCAATTTGGCTGCGTGTTCTTTTGCTAATGTTGTTGCAGCTCCTTGTTGTTGTTGATTTGCACCCAATGCTATAAATTGGCAGCAATCATGCAAATATATTTTATTGATTTTTCACTTACGAGTTGTTTGTGTTTCACTCTTCTGATGAGCTTTACTTCCCATCAAATTTGCACTGCGCGCTTGACTGGCTGCTTAGCCGCCTAGTAGCAAACTTTTTTCGATACATTTTGGGGTTGTTTGCTTTTTTAGCGCTTGGCGTTTCATGTTGAATTAAATTGAGTGTTATTAAGCAATATATATGAGCACGTTCCTCATTTTTTCTTCTCGAGTTGTTTTTTTTTTTAAAGAAATGGCACAAAGCACTTTTGTGAAAGAAATACAAAAAAAAACCGAGTTGGAAACTCTAAAAAAAATGTGTATATGTATAAATAATAGTGTCTAAAAAATTAAAAAAAAAAACTTGTTTTTCAACTGCTTCGGCTGACATATGAAAACCTTAGTAGGCCATTAAATGAAACTTCAAGCAAAGCTTTAGCAAATTCTTACATCTTTCGCTTAAATAAAGTGGCGAAGTTTTTCTGTTAACTGCCCTATATTCTCACTCTATATCGCTATCTCTCTTTCAATTCTCTCCGGTCTCATTTTTGACTTAAACAAATGTTCTAAAAATTTACAACAAAAATTCTACTAACAAGCCAACAAAGGCTCTACACACTCACATCCCATCGTTTGAGTCAATTTATTTCCTTAACTTCCATTATTTTTGTTGCTGCTCCTTAATTTATGAATGTTGCCGAAAAAAATGCTTGTTCCTGCTGTTGTAAGCCGTGAAAAATTGCTGGAGCCTCTTCCGGTGTTAGCATGTCCAGCGTTAATTTGTAAACCTTGTAGTTTGCGCTTAATTTAGATAAAGAGCCTAAACAGCCAGCCAGTCAGCCAAGCGAGCGAGCACACAAATTATAAATTTGCGCTTTTGCCATTCATTAATAATGCCATTGCGTTGTTTGCGCCATAAATGGAGGAAGAAACTCAGCTCAGCAATCTTAATTTCAGTTTTGGTGTACATTGAAAAGAGCAAGTGTTCATTTTGCATGCACTCAGTCGTTTTCTCACTTGCTGGCGCACAAATTACTTGCTCAATATTTAGACTTCCCCAATTTGGCTCGCCTCCTTACTCTACTACCCAACTTTTCGCTTCATTTGGCCGCGTTTTTCGCTTCAATCACCTCATCTCCAACCGCGTAGTAGCATTTTTTGTTGGAAGTATAAAAACAACTTTTTTGACACCTGCCAATCTCGAAAGCGAGCTTCATAAGGCTGTGCGCCTGTTTGTATGCAACATGTTAACCTCGCTATTGTTGCTCGCACACACTGTTATAGAAAAAGTAATTTTGCTTGCATGCTTCCGGGCACTTTTACCCGCTTTCATACATGTATGTGTGTGTGTGTGTGTGTGTGTGGAGTGCTCGGTCGACTAAAGCTCAATTACCTGGAAAAGTTTGATTAAAACTTCCTGCTTAACCCTAAACGGCGTTGATTAGTTGCTTTAATTGTTGTTTACGCAGCATATTTTTTGTTGTTGCTGTTTTAATGCTTTTTACCTTTTTCGTCGATCTCAATTAGACCTGCAGTGATTATTGTTATTGCTGCTATTGTTGTTGCGTTCGCGCGCACATTTCGAATCGAATGCTCATTAACCTTTGCTCGTTCGCCCATGCTTGATCGCTTCGCAAGTTTTGAAGGCCGTTTTGCTTTTGCTCTAATTGTCTGCTTCCAAGGTGGCGACTTGTTTGCTTCATGTTTTCGTGATGGCCAACAAAGTGATGTCTGGCGGTGCGCTTCACCAACATTTACTGAAACTTTTCTTATTAGCCTAAATGTAGACTACACGCACATGCGTTGAAATTCAATATTAATTGTCTTCTGCCAATTTTGTGATTTCTGGCAACGAGCCGCAACAAAACTTTTAATTACCATTTTAGCCGAAAGGCACTTTAATTTCACTTTTGCGACGATTGCTTTGGTTATGGCAGTTTGACAGTGAAAGTGTTCTTGTTGCATACCTTTTGGGGCGTTGCGCAGAAAAAAAAGTTTCACCGACGGATTGCTAGGTACAATCATTTACATTTTTACGATTTATAGCAAATCGCCGTTAAGCTTAAATGCGTGCATGTTCGCTTCGCGGAAGGGTTCTGCTTCTCGGTAGTACGCTGTTGAAGGGGTTTGGTGGAGTTAAGCTGCCAGGAATCAATTGCTTCGCCTCATAAATAGTATAGCTAATACTTGTTTCATACTAAATCTTATCTAAATTTGTTTCTGATGTAGACTCTAACTTCATAACAAAAGATTTCGAAAATGTTATCAAAGAAAAAGGTTTCCATAACTACGCCAAGACCTGCCACAAGGCAATATTTAGAGAATTCCTTTTAGAAACTTTCGTGCCAGTAATACGTTTTTATTTGACTGTTCATTGGAGAGAATATATTTTTGTTATGACAACACTAACCCTGAAAAATAAATTTTTATAATTTTTATTTACTCAATGAGATCTATTAATGTTTACTCATGTTGAATGACTGCGGTTGTTCCACTGTCTGTGAACATATTTAGCTGCGTCATCTGGCTACCACCTCTATCAACACGTTTATAGACACTTTTCGCTGGTATTTTTGGCTCACGCGCTTTCTAAATAGGATAGAGTAGGGTCACCAAGGCAAAACAAAGGATATCAAAAAAAGTTATAAAAACCGCATGCTGTAATGAGAAATTAAAAAATATAATAAATCTTTTCGGAATTTTGTGCACAAACCTTTGCTCTCAAATATTTCAAATTTTCCGTCATTACGTCAACCGCCCCGTTCGCGCCAGTCATTGAGAACTTTTCAATTGCGTCGGAATGAAATTGGAATGCTGTGTAGTTGTGCATGGTTGTAAGCGGGCTTGCATCTTTATTTTCAGTTTAGATTTTCACTCACATCATTTTCGACCGTTTTTCCTTTTATTTTTTTTATCAACAAAAGGACCTTTTACACAACAACTACCACTGCTCATTAATCATTGAGTTTTCCTTTCTCTGATTTTTACTTGCGTATTTTGTCATTTCTTGCTACTTGTGGTTGCTTTCTCCTTTTCTCACTATGCTTTTTTTTCTACTTTTTCTTTTTTGGTGATATTTCAAAAAGTGTTCAATAATGAAAGTACTCGTAATATTGTGGCAGTCAATCAATGCAATGATATCATTCATGTGGTTGCTATTCAAAAACAAAAAAAAAACAAAAAACACAAAACTAAAAAAAAACGGGAAAAAAAAGAAAATAAATCGCAGAAAATGTGGAAAAAGTAGAATGATGTTGCATGATGAAAATTTGAAGACTAATATTGAAATTGTAAAAAAAATAAGAAAGAGAACGAATGAGTCTCACGTTTCCCACCGCCAGTAGGCAAGAGCAAAGAGGAAAATATTTCCCCAATTATTTTTGGGGAAGAGAAATGTAATAGAATTTTGCTTCGAGGTTCTTTTAAATTTAAACTTTATGTGGCACGTTAGGTTATCTCTGATATTAATGGCTCACAAATTAATTATGATATGATATCTTCAATAATTCAACATAAATAAATACATTCAATAAATATTATTTTGTCTCTGGTTGAACTTCGGTTCAACTTTGATCCAGTTGCAGTACGCAGATATAGTGTTATTTTTGGTTAAAAATCTTATTTATCTTCAATCCCGAAATTCTTATTCTATTGCTTGTCCTGAAAGCTTTTTACCATTTTCTTTATCCCTCAACAAGAATTTATTTCGAAAACGTCGCAAATCACTTTATAGTCAGCGCTCAAGGCATTTTTTACAAAAAAATGCGATTATTAGTTTCGAAGCACATTGTTCTTGAATTCGTTTTTACCATAGCTGGCCAAAAATAGCGCAAAAAATTAAACGAAATTTAAAGAAAAGGAAATAAATTCCGGCTTTCCAAGAATGACATCTCAATAAATCAACCCCCATATATTGGAAAGGGAGAATCTTAGGACCGTAGCCCTTATTCGTAGAATGTAGTGTAACCTCATCAAGCTCTTTTTCAATAGAACATCAATAATGGAACATCATTATAAAAAATCGGAGCGGTAATATTAAGTATTCATCAAAAAAATACACAATGTTACTACACGTTTCATCAAACATGATTTTCAAAAAGGGATAAGTTAAGATTAAATAGCAGTACCAATAAACTTTGAATCACTAAAGACCCTCTGTGTTTCATCATTTTACCTTCGTTAGCGCTACATCCAATGCGAATGGATCCATAAATTTACAACTTATCCTCCTAGAACTTTCTTTTGATAACACAATATTGTGCAAAAAGTGGGGGAATGCATCATAAACTATCGTTCGTGAATACTCTCACACAAAAATCTACATGTTCGGTTCCAATTGAATAGAATAACGTGTATTTGCACCTGAAAGAGTACTAACAAATGAATCAGATAGAATTTACTACCGAAAAAATTTACTCCCGTCCAAAAGCTACAAAAAGGTACTTAATAGGGTAAGCGAATAAATCGAACACTAAAAGCATTGCGAGCGGCGAGGATCTTGAATTGCGAGTATTAATGATTTCGAGAAGCAATAATGTCAATCAACAATGCGCAACATTAACGAACAAGATGTTCTGACAAGCGGTGAACCTATAAATAAATGCCGTACGCTAAAGCATGCTGCAGCCGGTGGAAGCTGCCGGAAAGCTCCTGGCTGCCCCGAATTACTGCCTCTTCCACTGTTTTCACTGCCACAAACTGTCGCAACGGCATTTTTGGTATTGGCATGACGCATTAAACACTCGCCACCATGTAAAGCTTGTAAAGCTGCCCGGATATTTCGGGAAGCCATTAAATTAGTGCGTATATGTGTGTGTGTGTATTTTGAAAAATGTGTGTCTTTGGAATGCGGCGACCATTAATAAAGCTAAACAAAAACATTGTCAAATGCTAAGCGTGGCCGGCGCGGGTTGAGCACTGAGAAGAGCGCAAGCGATGGAGGGGCGCTCAAGGTGTGAATGCAATGGAGAGGTATATTTTTTACTATTGATGTACTAACACAAATACAAAGAGTTATAAACAAGGAACAAAAACAACATCGTAACGACATTAAGCTACATTGAAATTCATCATTTTGTTGTAAATCACCGCGCGCGCAGACAACGGGACTACGGGACAAACAAGAGCGGCGAAGAAATGTGAATTTGGAAAATTAAGAAATTGAGAAAACATGCATGGGAGCGTAATAATGAATGTAGGGCGTTAGTGGAGGCGCGCGCCACGCAAAGCGTTACAGCGACAAAGATGTTTTGGGGCGCTGCGATTGCCATTTGATATTGCGCGCAGTAAAACTTATTGCCACATTGGGAAACAAAGAAAATATACAATAGATAGGTGTTTTCACTGCCAGCGCAGCTCTTTTGTTCGACTCTGTTACAGCTTTTGTTGTATTAGGAAAGCTTGTAAATATTTGTGGCAATGGCTGACCTCCCAAAAATATAATCGCCCTACACAAGTAACAATAACTTGACAAAGTTTGAACTGTTTCTTTCAAATTCTTGCATTTCTTGGAGACTTTATTTGATTGCAGACGTTTTAAGAAGCGCACAATTTGACAAAGTGAGAGCATTCTTCTATTTCTTATTTGACATATAAATTTTTTGTATTTGCTCAACATGCTGCGACACGTTTGCATACATATTGCATTTGCTTCATTCATTTTTGTGTCGCCAACGCATAGCGAGCGTCACACGAATTAAATTGACAAATGTCGCTCATTTTCCCCAGGTCCTTTTTAGTTGATTAATTTCAAATTTTTATTGCCGCTACTTGTCATAGCAGCGATCCAAATCGTTAAGTAGTTGTGTTACTTCAATATGCACTCACACAAACAAATATTGGTACATAATTTTAGGAGCGTAGGCGTTTGCCGCCATGCTTCGTGCGCTGATTGCCAAGGAGAGCAAAGTGATTAATAAAATAAAAAACGGCAGACAAACATGCAGAAAAACAATATATTGTATTATAAAATGGCACTCAATCAATTTTCCAAAATTAAAATGGGTCAATGCGGCAACGAGAATTGAAATTTATTGCCGCTATGCCTAGCTATGGCGACCAAATGGCTAAGTATATACCCGCACATATTATAGCTTTCTGTGGAGTAAGCGTGCCTGATAGCAAAGAACCACTATGTGTAGAGATTAGTACCGAAAAACACTCAATTTGCATAAAGTAGCAATGTTTGCGCCTAAATGTAGGCCAGCGCATAAATTTACTACTTAACGCCTGTTGTAATCAATATGGCAGCAGCTTTTTTAATCACCCCATTGCTGAGGACTCTTTTATATTGAGAGCATATTGCCACATATTTGCTAATTAGAGCTTAAATGCAGCAAGTGGCACGTACTCCGCCTCCTCTTTGTGCCATAAATTATTTGCCCAATATTCAAGTGAAGAATTAAAGCGCTAAGCATGTTGCAAGTACATATATATTACTACGCCAATATTGTTGTAATGTGTTTAGCACACGCTCGTGCACATCCAACTAAATCAAGCATGTAGCTACGCATACCTTGCAACAATAATAGAATAATACCCGCTGCGGCTGCAATTGTTTTGGGTGGCTTCAAAGTGAGGTTAGCAACTGATGTTGCCACACTATGAAGCGTGGCGATATGTTGCATGCAAATGACGCGCTGTCATAAAGTCCTCTACATACACATGCACGCATACACTACTACTACACTGGCTGCTTAACACACACACACGCAGGGGTTTTGGCATTTTCACGCATGTAATATGATTCCATTCAGCGGGAAACTATATATATTTGACACACTGTCTAGAGATTTGCATATTACACAAACACAGACACACGGCGCACACACTTGAGCATAAGAGACTATGGGAAGCAAAGAAAATTGTATATGCGCGCGAAAAGTATTTATTTATAACAAAATGCAAAAATTTGCAACATCAATAGTTGCATGCAACGCGCCTCTGTGGCATTTTCTATTTCGATTTATGCGCATTTTTTGCATAATAATAAAATAGTAAAATTTGACAGCTCACTGATTGCGCTGGCGGCGTTGAACCTACGGGCTTGCCGCTAGTGGCATGCATTAGTTGAGAGAGAATTCTTTTTCCTATTTGCCAATATTTGCATATATAAATTTCAACTTTGTTCAGTACAAAGTTAAAATTTAAGAAATTTTGCAGTTTTTCTTTCAAACTTTTTTTATAGATTGAATAAATAGAAGCTTTAAGTGAATTAAACATAATAAGAACTATAATAAATACTTCTTAACATATAAAAGAATTTTTTTTACTAGTTTTATTTAAAAATTTGTTAAGTTTAGAATATAGTAATTTTTAAGTCAAAAAAAAAGTAACACTATGATTGAAGAGTGAAGTTCATGTCTCCCGTATTTGATGAAACCGAAAGCACACGAAAGCTCCAAAACCATTCTCAGCCTATTAAACCAGTTCTTTTTTATTTACTAAACATTTAATATGCTTTAACAACTAAAAGCAGAAAATTTCTTTTTATTAAAGGAAAAAACTCCTAATCTAAAATTAAAGCTTTAAATATTACGATTATTTTTGAGAATCATTGAGAAATTGCTCTTGACAAACTCACATTTGCAATAGAAGATGATCAAAAACCATACATACACACCCACTTTTGTATTCATTAAGGAAATACTAAAATATTTTCTCAATTTCTTTCTTTTCAGGTAAGCCACAATTCTCATATTTCATGAAAGTGATGTGCGACAAGGCTTCAACTGTCAAGTTGGTAAGGTATAGAGGACTTCCGATGTATGGGGTAATGACAAAGCGTTGCCTAGCTCAAGGTTACCATTTATACACGAGGGCGTAAGGAAGAGCTAAAATTCTTATTTCAGTCTGACAGCTCAATCGACAATTACACAGAGCACAGCGTTGGAGGGCGTATAAATCTACAAGAACTGCGCATACCAGTTCTACCAAAAACCTACACATATACATATGTGACCGAAAATAGAGCACAAAATCATGATCTACTGTACTGTCTTGATTTCCAAGCTTCTATTCATTTAAACTCGTATCTATTTTATTTATATTACGTACATACATCTCCATGCTATGCCATGCTATGCCATGCTGTGCTATGCGCATTGTATATTTGACATTAAAATAAAGTAGAACGATAATAGAATGGATAATAGAAAGAGAATCAAATAATTGCGCGCTTGGCAAATCTAGCAACTACAAAATGAAAATCCGGCTGTGAAAAGCGGTAGAAATAGCACAACCTACACACACATGCAAACATACACGCGCATACATTTACACACATATACATATACATAAAGCTAAAAAACGAGATACTTTCATTTCCAAGCTCCAATTGTATTGCACTTGAACGAAACACTTGACGGGCTCGGCTTTTGAGAAATAATATAGTGCAGCGGGGCGCGGTTGTGGGGTGGCTTACGCTTGCCTAAAAGAAACAGCTTCTTCATCTTATGCGGCTTCTTAGACTGTCAACTGTCAACTGTCAACGGCATGAAATGAGATACGTTCGAAGTCGGTTGGTTGGGCGTTGCAAGTGGCGCGCACAGGGGCGTTGGTGCCGCTGATAGCGGGTGTGGCAGCGGCATACACTATCAGTGCGGCAAGTGCCGATTAGGTTCGTTCCATACGCTAGTGGAAGCATAGCAGTGTGGCATATGAGCGCGTAGCCGTTCCCTAGCTGCCACTGCGGCTGTCACAGCAACTGCAAGAGTCCAGTGTGGAATGCTGAATGAGCGTACGAGCGTAATATGCTGCGGGTAAACAAATTCATACAAATTTTATTTGTATACAAATCGTTGTTGGCGGATGCGGCGACCGGCACTTGTGCTATTCGAACAAAAGGGTGGAATTTCTAAAATAAAAAATAGGGGAGGAATAAAGAGAGTCAAACAAAAAAAAAGTGATTGCTTGCCAGGCGCGGTGAATAAAAGTTTAGTAATAAAAACTTATTCAAAACAAATTAAATAAATTGCAAATAAAGGAGAAAAAAAATGAATCACTACACTTCTGCGAAACAAATGCAACTGTCAATCAGCGCTGAAGAAGCATTGAAAGTATACACAAACTATGTAATTTGATCGTTCGTACGCATACTTCCCCACCACTTGACAATACAACCGATACAAATAGATTTATATTGAAACTCGTTTAAAAATGCTCCCTGAATTGTTTACAAACAACGTCGCAACTCAAGTATCAAGTGCAACACTGGAGATCTCGACAAGGCAACGCTGCGTTCCAATGTGCCGTCTTGTTAGTCAGCGGCATGCAGTTGCCGATTGGCGAAAGGCTTCGCTGTCAGCCAGGCAAACGATTTGACAAACGTGTCTAATCCAAGGCGGCTACGCACGCATAAATTTGTATTCGCTTGGATCTATAAAGCAAGTCTCAAGCGTGTATGTATGAAAGTGAAAAGAAGCCACTCATATGTATGCGTGTGTGCGTGTTTGACATTCGAAATGGTAGGGCATCTGTGTAGATTTTCAACTGAACTGAGTAGCCAAGCCAAGCTTATGAAAGCCAGCTCGGATGTGTGTACGAAAATTACAGTGGGTAATTTTCAATCAGTTACAAGAAAATCTTATTTATATTAAATTATTTATATTTCCAGCTCAAAATCTGTAAGCGTAAAAAATGTATTGAAATATTTAAATATGTAACTTTTGTATAATAAAATTTTGAAAGAAATAACGAAAAATATTCTGGATTATGTCAGACTACCACTAATTTAGTCAATTAGCAAATTGTGTAAACTAAAAGATGTGAAGCAGACTGCTAATTGATTCTTGCTAAGGGTTGTCTGAAAATCCTGCTGAACTTTGCTTACAACTCGGTTGGTTAAGATCGATTTTCAAAGACTTAGTTCTTAACTGACTTAATTCTTAATTGACTCAATTAGTAATACAAACAATGAATATAGATAACAAATCACACAATTATTTATAATCAAATCAAGTACTGGTTCAGATAATTGCTCTGATATTGTTTGAAAATATTTACCACATTGATTGTGCAGCGAAATATTTGGTAAATGTAGTCTACAAATTAAAAAACGTTTCAATGGAAATATTTATTTCTTAAATATTTAAATAACTTTTCAAAATATGTTGCTTAGCGCCACCTAGTGTGTAAGTATTTCTTTGCACGTTCGAAGCGCAATAACAACTTTTTTTCTTCGCTAAATTTTTTAATAAATTTTCGCACAACTCTGTCCCGCGGTGAGTGCGTGCGCTCACATACTTGAGTCGCTGTCATTTTTACTCACTTTGCAATTTTTATTTTCGTCTGTTGAGAAGTAAAAATATTTCACGCGCATTTCAAAAACACATTCAAAACAACTCAAATACCATTTGACACATTCGCATGTGTGCATATGTGTATGTGTGCTCGTACTGTCAATCTACATGTCCTTTGGCAAACAAAGCGGCGCATTCATATTCGGCGACGCCTTTCACACACAGAGCTCAGCTGAACGAATTTTTTAGCAGCACGAGCATTTTCAACACTGCACAACCAGACTACTTACAAAAAAGCAATAAAGGCAAACTGAAATAAAAACAAATACAAAACAGCAACAACAACAGGCTGTGGGTGCCTAGTGGTGTGAAGCGTTGAATTGCTTTTGTCAACGCATGTC
Organism: Bactrocera minax; assembly: GCA_021498325.1. Lineage (NCBI taxonomy): Eukaryota > Metazoa > Arthropoda > Insecta > Diptera > Tephritidae > Bactrocera > Bactrocera minax. The sequence continues at coordinate 335,140 of JAKEEE010000025.1, forward strand.
TGTCAACCCGAGAGTCGTTGGCAGTCGGCAGTCGGCTTAAATTTTTGACATTTCGGTTGACACTTTCGTTTGCCCTGCAGCGCCCCAACCGCTTTCCATACGGCCAAAGGCTCGCCGTGCTGCGTGCGCTGTGCCAACATCTGATGTGTCTGAAATAGACTGTAATGTGTTTGACTTGAAATGTATGTCTGTATGTTTGTGTCCCGTTTGGTGTCTGTGTTTGTTTGTTTGTTGCCTGTCTTATTGTTGTGTCGTTGTTGTCATGAATTTTTATTAAGGCACTGGCTGTTGCTGCTACTCCGGTCCTATTGCTGCACATTATTTAATTCAAATTTTCCGCGAAAATTCGCAGAAGGTCTTCATTTTATCCACCATTCGTGCTATTGTTCCTTCATTCATTTGTTGCGCCCTTTTGGCGACCTTAGCGCGCACTTGAAGACAGCCTTGGTGACAACGTGACATGGTTGTCGGTACAGAGGGCGGCGCAGAAATCAGTTAACGCATTATGTAGCAATAAATGCAGAAATTTCAAAATGAAACTTGACTTTACAAATGTGCGTCGGCGAGGTTTTGAGAAGTTCCGTAATTCTTGTTATTGTTGTGTAGTATCAGATGATATATTTTTATTTATTTTCTTTTTAAACATTAATTTTCTCATGTTTTGCATGCTTTTTACCACAGTACTATTTGCTTCAGCCGATCTGTTTAAATGTACGCTTAAAATATTTAACTGTTTTCACATTTTCAACTTGGTTAATTAACAATTACATTTTTTTATTTTATACTTTTACGTTTTACGCACTGACACTCTTTACTTCTATTCATGTATTATTATTTTATTTATTTCACCTATTCATCATTACCCTAGATGTAGGCAACACTCTTTAACTATGCTAAGAAACTTAACCTTGCCTGCAATTAGCCACATTTTAGCGCAGGCACACACCTAATGCGATGAAATTGTTGCCTTGGTCGACAAATTGGTTTTATTTCTTCGGCAAAATACTTGAACTTATTTCTTCAATCCAAGCTTATGGTTTATACTTCATAAAGTAATAAAGAAGTCTGGTGACTCGATAAATATTAGAAAACATTTGTGAATGAAACATTCGACACAAAAAAACTTCCGTAAACTTTTACTTTTGAGTAATTTTTTTACTTTAAAAACATTTGAGCAACTTTCTATTATATTTAATGTCCCCCCTCCATGTTTTGAACAACTTTATTTGTTCCTGAGGTTCTTTCGTGCTCTTTCCATTCCAATGGTGAAGTAAAAACATTTCAGTAACAGAATGCCTCTTAATACAAAGGCACTGGGTAATCAACGTCTGCAATGGTTTTCCAATGAATTGCTTTCCAACCACAAGAAATAAAGTATTTCATTGCGTGGAATATAAACTGCGTGTTGGTTCTGTGCACCATCAACAAGGTAATTTAAAAAAAAAAAAAATTTCATTTTCACTCGGTAAATCTCTGCCAAAAGCCAAATGTCACGCAAAGCGACTTAAAACGCCTTAAAGTAGACTTATGCACTGTACTTAGCAGCTAGGCGGTGATAACATGCCTAATGCCCACATCTATAAAGTGGCAGTGTCGGTTGTTGTTGTGGTTGCATCGTTAAAATTTTTATGAACTACCGCTGGAAATTAGAAGACTTAATTTTATTTATAAAAAATTTTTTATTGCATTTTTTTTCGGCTTTTTTTTCACTTTCTAATCTATCTTTCACTTTAACACATTTTTGAAGTTTATCGTTCAATGACAGCTTTGATTAGCGTGCTGGTCGTGCAAAGTCTAACCATGATTAAATATGTGGAAAAGATTACAGACTTGCAGCAAAAACGAAAGAGGCAAAAGAGGTGTTGTAAAATTTCCTTTTTTATTTCGGTAAATTGTCATTCACTTTTACTTACTTTCATACAGATTAGAATTCGGCTGCATTGTTGTGAAATTAAATAAATACAAAAAAAAAAAAGAGAAGTAAACGAAGAAGGTGGAGATACCCAGTTGGGTTTAGCCATGTTACGTGTTAATGTCACTGTTTAACTACTTGTATATATATTTATACACATGTGCAGCGATAAAAGCCTACTACTACCTGCTAACATATTTACTTACCTAACTTACATTCGTTTGTGCATATCTCGTACAAGTTCGGTCGATGCAGTTGTTGCGTTCGAGCTGCTGCTCCCTGCACTCTCTTTATATGTTTGTTGTTGTTCTATTGCATGCGAGATATGTCAGCTGCTTGTGTTTGCCTGCGCCGCTGCCGCCCGACTGTGTCACTCTGTTTAATTCTTGTTTTTCGGTTCCCCACACAACTTCCCTCCCTCTCGCTTTTTTTTTTATTTATTTCCCATTTTCTCCATTCTACTTCTGTCACTTGCATGCGCTGCTATTTACTTTATCATGTCAACAAACTAATTTCAAATGCAACAATCGCTGTGCTAACAATCAGCGAGGAGACGAACGACCGACTGGCAGTTGCACTGCAATACATACCTACTTACACCAATAATAAACACTTCAGTCGTGCTCCAGAAAACCACAAAATATTTTCCTCGGCCTGTGCTCATGAGCAGCACTTCAAGCACTTCACTTCACTACACTTTTTGCTTATCTTTTTTCTTTCGTCCAACTGATAAGCAGCGTTTTTCTTTGCTTTTGACACTCGCTGCTCGCTCATTGTTCATGCCACCTTGCCGCCTGTGCGCCGAGCTGACAACTCGTTTGCAACGTTTCCATATTTATATTGAAAGTAATTCATCAAAAATAATTCATTGCGCACATTTCATCATTCAAGCACTCGGACAGCTCAGTAATCGATATTTGAAGCTGGCTGTGGCGACCGGTGGTGACCGGTGGTGACCGGTGGCGTCCGCGGCGGCGCTGGTGGCGGCTGGAGAGTTGCTCGAACAGCTCCAGCTCCTTCAAAGTGGGAAAGTGGCATGAAAGTGGCATGAAAGTGGCATGAAAGTGAATCGCGTTGACGCCACTCAACTTTCTTTCATTGAAAGTTTAATTTGCTTTGAAATTCTCTGGCGGCAACGCTGATATAATCAATATCCGTTGATCTCAGTTCTTATAAAAATATTTTATCTGTCGCTTTGAATTTTCGGGGACTTATGTCTGTGCAAATAAAGGCGTGTACTACTTGCGCGGTGCCCACGTGTGGGCACGAAAAGTGGGCAGAGATCAAGTAATTTGAAGTTTAAAGCGCAGTTAATTGGAAAATGAGTCGAAAATTATTTCAAAGTAAAACCATTTGTTAAGTTCTTTGGTATTTTTGATAAACAATTTTCCTTATCGCAATCGCATTTAAGTTGAGTGCTTGCTAGTGAAAATTTGAAGGTGGAAAGCAAAAGCTCGTTCTCAACTAAGAATATATGTATACATAGCTAGTATAGCCGCCGAACAAAAAAAATTGTGAACGAATGAAGTAAAATCAATAAAATACCTTCAATAGAAAAAAAGAAAAGGAGTGGATTCTGATATATCTTTTCGGAAAAATCAAAGAGTAGTTAAAGTTGATGAGAAAATATTAGAAATGCCACCAAAAGCAGTTTAGCAACACCACACTGTAACTCATTCCTCCGATGTTGATTTGAATGTTACAGATATGAAACGTCCGGACAAAATTTTGAGTGACCTCGAATCAATTTTCTGGGTTGTTTGGAACCTGTTGAGTTTCTGTCCGTTTAAGCCATTTCTGGTTGCCAGAAACAACCAAGCGTTATACTTCAAGTTATTGGGCCTTAAGTTTATGTTTCACTTTCCTTACATCAGCCTTGGACTTCTTTTCCTACTTCGTTCGCTTTTAGAATAAGTCTGCATAGAATTAGAATTTGCTTCGCACTAAATCTGGTCAGACTTATTCCTCTTTGCTCCAGTACACTATATCTGGATTAACTGGGTTGTTATATTTATCTTTATCGTCTGGGACTTCCTTTGCGACTTTCATTCGATTCTACAGCATACCGAATCCCTTCAATTATTTCCAAATATCTTTAAAGGCGATTCGGATGCAGTGATAGGATGCTTAAAATGCTTTTCGATAGCACTTTAAAGACTTTTCGCAGTAATTTCAATAATGACTGAGGACTGTCAGATGTGGTTATGTCTATTTATAAATCGTGGTATGGAGTAGATGGCTAACTCTTGGGGCTTATGTCTTATTTAGTCAGAAAGATGTATATAGTTTAATTCTCAAGCCGGATACACCTTCCTTCTACCACTTTTACTTCCCTTTGGCAATAAATATCCCTCCTCAGGCATGCAAACCATTTCCAGCACTATCTAATCGAATCGTAGATAGCTTTCAAGCTACGACGATGCTCTTCCTACTCGAATGCCTTCACCTTTTTGCTTGTTGAAGTACATGACACGATAAACTAATTTCCGTGCAACCGGAAATCAAAGCAAACTGAAGGGGGAAAGCAAAATTTAAAGAGGAAGTGTGATAATGCAAAAATCGAAGTGTGAAATGATTCAAAAGCACGCACGTGCGTCGATTCACAAGTGGCAAGCAGCAAGCAGCAAGCAGCAAGCAGCAAGCAACAATGAGCAAAACAAAAAGATAACGGCTAAACTGAGCAGATAAGCGGATGAACAGAGCGGAGTGTAGAAGAAATTGGCAAATGGACCAACGGTGAACGTATGCAACGCTGCGTGCGTGATACATATCATATTGCGTGCTGCTAGCTGGGCGTGTGGCAAACTTGAAGCTGATGAAAACAGAAACACGAAATTAGAAGGAAAATTAAAAAATGCTGCTCAGATAATTATATCGATATTTTTACACCCATAAATAATGTTCCGCCACACGCCTAAACATTTACAGTTTTATTAGCATTTATCGAATGGCTGCCACTTTTCCACTAGCAGCTCATTTTCCGCACATCGTCTTCGCCACCACTCTCCACATGCGTACTGTGCCAAAATTGTAGTAAATGTAATGGCTATGGCAATAACATATGCTTCCTCCTCTTGCGCCAATGTGGCTTAGACTTCATGCTGCCACAACAGCTGTGTCCATTGCCACAAACGATTTTCTCAAATTTTTTCTTCTGTTTTCTATTTTCTATTTTCCCGGTTTAACTACCATTTTCTTTTGCGACCACCAGAACACGGACGCGCATACACTCTTCCCTTCCTCGCTTATTTACATAGTTGCATGTTGCTGCGGCTGTCTGTGGTGCTGCGGTCTTTTTATGTTGCCACCGCTGTTTCCCGTCGCCTTGCAACTGGAGATTTCATCAAAATTCGTGCGTGATCCAGCAAGCCATACGCCAGCCGCACGTCAATTAAATAGCTGCGAATTCCACTTGTGAGGCGGTGCCCGTGGCGTATGTGGCGTACGTTGCGTACGTTTATGTGTGCGTGAACGTAAATCAACTATTTTATGCGCGTTTTATGTATTTCCGTACGTTTTGTGACGCACTTGTTTACATTTGATTACAGTTGTTGTGTACACGCGTGGCATAAATGACGCAGCTACACCGCACCGCACCGCACCGCTCACGGCACGAACGCTGTTGTTGCACTCAATCGCTCGGCTTTCACATTCAATTGTTTTGCCCAACGTTTTGTTACAATTTCAAAAATTGCTCGCTGTTTTTGTTGTAGCGTCTCGAATTTTGTTTCCATTGTTAGTTCTGCAATATTGTTGATTAACAACGGCAACAACAGACAATGCAGGATTGTTGGCAGGTGTAGTAGGGAGGGTAGGCAGTTGAACCACTTCACCAGCGCCAGCAAACATTCTCAGCTGAAGTACTGGGTTTGCGTTTATTTGATTTTTCCTGTTGTTGCTGTTGTTGCCTGCCCCGCCTATTGTGCCATTTATCAGCTACCCGAGCACAATGGGTCTAGTTTCACAACAATCACTTCGGAAATACTTTCGCTTTTAACCCTCACCCCCGTTTGCGTTCCCTAAGTGCCGTTACAAACCGCATGCTTCGTCTCGTGCGTATCCTTCACCTTTGGCATTCATCAAATTTTTCCACTACTCAATACAGTTAGCAAAACAGAACTCCACCAATCCACCCACAATCAATTTCGATAATCCGTCCACGCCTCCCTTTCACTCCACTTCACTTCATTTCATTTCTTTCCACGTTTATTTGTATAGGCGCATGGTTGGCGTGCGGGTTGTTGCGCCTAGAAGCGGTCCACAGCCCTTTCGCACAGCACGCGCCTACCGGCACTGGCTCCTTTTACTTGTATTTCATGTTTTGTACGTGTTGTTTGCTTGTTGGGCGAAAATCTAATTATTGCCGAGGTTAAATATTTGCACAAAATACTATTTCATGCACTTCATACGCTCTCGAACGCAGTGTTGTAGTTGTTGTATGTGGCTTCGAGTGTTCGTTGTTGTTGATATTATTATTGCTTACACTGTTGTTTCGACTTTCTGCTACTTTTTGCCAATTTCATCATCATCATTGTTGTTGTTGTTGTTGTTGTTGCTATTGTTGAGGGTTGTTGTAATTTCAATCATCCAACACATGCTTACAATTCATTACAGGCAATCTCCATCTGGGAGTTGGCCCCTCCACAATGGCTTCACTCACTTTCATGGCCTGAAAATGGAATTTAATCCATGAAATGGAATTTCGTTCTAGATTTGCACTTCAATTGAATTAATTTGTCGGTATCCCAGCTGGCGCGTGTGTGTGGGTGTGTGCGAAAATGTGTTTTACATAAATTTTACATAATTTTCGTATGGCATTTGGGTAAGCAGAATGCAGCGATAGTTAGTTGAACTGAAACGTTATTAATTAAGGAAAGAAATAGTAAAATCATAGATTTTGGCCTCCTGCTAAAATTTCATCTATATACAAGTAAGTGTGCATTTAACACGGAGAAATTTTCAAAATCTAGGTTCAAATAATTACTTAAAAATATAATAATCAGTAGGCTGCTAGCACATAAGCAGACATCTTTTTTTCAACCTCAATCCTAAAGGCAAAACCGGAGCTGGCCCGAATATATAACCTACGAGGAGCAAACACTCGTTTATCTGGAAATTTTTTATCTGATACTAATAGTCAGTTTTTATGATATAAACGAGTAAATAAAACCACAATTTCGGTGATGCTTTGAACTATTGTATATAGAGATTTATTACATGTGTGACTTACTATCTCTTTCAAAGAGCTATTCAGTAGATCGGAAGGTGTAAAAGACTGAAATTCTTCTAAATAAATGTATCTCCAGTGCATAGGTGCTGCAAACTCCACATTTTTAGTAATAATATTCGAAATGATTTATTATATATTGATATCATCTGTTCCACAAAGCTCTTCGTATGATCAAAAAGTCACTGGGATCGCACAAATTCTACATAAGTTTGTCTTTAGAACAGGGTTGCTCAACTAACAGGTTTGCAGCAGTGTCATAGTAGATTAGCTGCATTATTTCTGGAAGAATAATATTTAAAATTAATTTTTATTCACTTGGCTATCGTCAATCATTCACTGCTGACCCGCATTCGCTCTGCTGCTTTTTGTTGCACGTTGAATGACAGAGTTGTATTTTTTTTTACTGCTGTCATTGTCGAGCCAAAATATTTGGGTGCCCCTGATAAAGTAGTTAATTTTCTTCAAATGACTTATTGACTTCATTTCCGGACTATTTATGATTTTTACATTAAATATTTCCGAGGAGTCTTGAGGCTTAAATAATTTTTATTTTCTTTTATTGTGAAAGTTATTCAACTATAAGTCTTATAGAGTTGATCCACGGCAAATTAATTAATTGCTTACGAACTTTATGTATTTAAGTACCCAATATACAAATATAGCTAATTCTCCCAAACGCTCTTAAGTGCCGTGTCAAATATTCCACAATTTTGGTGGGATTAATAAGAGTACAGGCTTGCTAAGGCACTTAAGTGTTTCCGTTAGCAAAAATGAATTTTCAATAAAGTCAGCTTTTACCAATTAGTGTTTTCGTAAAGAAAATCGTATATTCAATGTAAGCATCGTAGCTTTTGCACAACATCTTGCCACACATAGAAACAAATTAAATTTCAAATATTAAATTGGTGTAAAATTTCGGACATAAAAGTTCACTCAATAATCTTTAAAGCTTTCCTTATTGAAATCCCAATTTAATTGCTCGCATTTTCTTTGTATTTATTTGCAATATGATTTTTGATTTTCGGAAAGAAATTTAAAACCAATTAAAAGTGTATGAATATTAAAAAGAGTTTAACTAGAAATTGCAAGGCGCTTAATACGCTTGCTTGGGTGTACGAGAGCAAATAGCTGCAAATGTGTGTGTATATGTGTCGGTGGACAGATATTAAATATGAAAATTCTGCACCTTTCTCTGCACACACAAAGTCCATTTGAATCAATAATTTAATTAAATGTTTACATTTGCATATTCGAATCGAATTACTTCCAATGCATTTGCCATACCACAGAGCATTTTGCATTTGCTAACGTGCATTGCACATCCTTTGTGCACAACAACAACAAAGTGACGAAACATGAATTAATATTTAATCATTCGATTTACATGATTTATTGCAAGTAGCATTTGCGAGCGCTTTGTAATGCAATGTAATCGTGAGTAATGCACGAGGATTACTGGAAGTTTTTCCAGAAAAGGCGAAAATAAAAAAAACATTTTGCAGATTTTTGCATTACACTTTAATATAAGATTAACGTACATATAGGCCTTACACATGCCACGTTGATTTAAATAATTATCGGCTTTTCGGTTTTTCGGTGAGCGAAAATTATTGTAAAAAGGTGGAAATGAAAATTTTCTATGCAAAGCAATGAATTGCACAAATTAATATCAAATAATGCGCTTAATCGACTGGAAGTCTGCACATGCAACACTTTTGTTTGGTGCTGCAATAAATCAAAATTCATTTAGAAATATTTCTTTTTTCATTTTCGAAAGAATTTGCCACAAAAAAATATTAATTAATCACTCATGGAAGTTTTTGAAAGCTGCAGGCGCCAACAGCACGCCACCCAACACCCACAGTGCAGCGTTATTAATTGCCATTTGGCCATTGCAACGCAGACGTGTGGCCAGCTAAATTAGCAAAAGAAAGACGAAACTCTTTACGAGAATGAAAAGTTGAAAAATTATTGTTAAATTTTTAAAGCTCAGCAGCCACAAGTTTCGATTTCCATATTTATTGTTGTTATTGATTGCCTGTTGAGAAGTCGCTGCAAACAAATATTTTGACAGCGTGCCAGCTGCAGCAACAGTTACTGCCAGTAAAAGTGGCATTTCCCCTTGCATACGTACTAACACAATGACAACGTATTTGGCTTTTAAAGTAATTACTTAAAAATAGTAGATATATACGATGCATACACCCTGCCACCAGCCAACTAAACATGTGTGGCAGCAAGCAGCTTAGTCTAGATCAATTGCATTACTTTGATGAAATGGCATCGTCACTGTGGCGGCAGCTCACACCCAGCTTTGGCGCCAAAAACCTGATGGCGTTACAAATTTTCATGTGATTAATCAAAATAATCACACAACATTTCGAAATCTCTGCAAGCATTCACGCATTCGACGGCATCTCCGTTATGTGCTTAAGCAGAAGATTTCGTTTTTGTTTTGGTAAACACATCAATCGTTCTTTGATTGTTAGTGATAATTGATTTTCCACCAAATGAAATGCCTATCAAGTGAAATATTTACAAAATACTACAAGCTAACAGACATATAAACACGCATGAATACATATGTATACACTTGTAATGCATGAAGAGCGAAGCAAATCGATCACTTTCCTACACTTCCGTCATACACAATTTGTTTGATAGACCTGGTTCGCTTTCTTATCTTTCCCAGTAGGTGTTTATATATGTTGCGGCGACTTACTGCGTCCAAAGTAGGCTTGGGAAACTTGCTTACTTTCACTTTGTTTGAGACATTTACTCCCACCATTACTTCAGCTATGGTCTAATATATGCTCTAAAAAGTGACAGAAACCAGTTGAGATTGAAAAATGAAAAAGTTGAGATTGGAAAAATGTTTTAAAAACCTATTGAAATTTTCAAATTTCAATCTAAAAGATCGAAATGGTCGATATTTCAACTGAAGGTCTGTGTCACAGCAGTTTTAGCAAATTTGCGGAAGTTATCGTTTTGGTCTCAGAGCGCTTTAATGGTAGCTAACCTATTTTCTGACCTTCGGCATTTAACAAATGAATCAAGCATGCTTTTATCTATTTAGATGCTTATCATGTCTTTATATTAATAGAATAACACTTCTTCTTTCCTTTGGGAGCCAAAAGGCTTATGGAAAATTACTGCATATTTATTTTGTTCATTCCAGTGAATAATTCTCAATCTGCTTATGAAGTATGATATTTAAAAGAGCACGCGCATATACATGAAAGAGGCTTTCTCAACAGTTGTAAATGATAAATGTAATTTGTTATGAACAGTTCCTTCATCTTGTTAGGCAATGAGGTGAGAGATATTATTAGATATTCAACATGGTTGCCACTGCTGGTGGTAGAGAAAGAGGTAGACCTCATCTGTGTTGGAAAGATCAACTTGAGAAAAAAGTGGTCTTTTAAATAAAACCACTTTATCTCACCAAGATTGTCCGTGACGTCATACTAGCCCTGTTCGGAGATCGAAATTAATAATTTATTATAATATAATCTGATGAGAAAGTCAGTTAGAGAAAGAGAGATATGAAAGAGATATGAATAAAATGTCATTGCATTTGAATTAAAAAAGAACAATTTATAAATCATGAGTTTTATAAATTATTTCTAAAAAATATTTCATACTAAATACAAAATATCTTTCAAATGTAAATGTTTAAAATTTCGTTTGTCCGCCCTCCTCACCTCAATATTTACCCGAAAAGTTCGAATAATCGTTTAGCCCAGATTACTGCTTAACTCGCCGAATTCCTGCTTAATCACTTCAGTTAATGCGCGCCGCATGCAGGCGCTCTCCTCTTGCGACCCGAAAGGTATGCTTTTAATGCGAGTAAAAACAATATTAAGACATGCAAATGGCGGATGCTTTAAAGCGGCGCGAATTCCACAATAAGAACTGAAAAGTAAATGCGAAAAATCAACACAAGTTAAACATCATTAAATAAAAAGGACTAAAGCGTTGTGTTATTCTTGCATTTCGCTGGCCGCTGGCCGCTGGCCGCTGGCGAGGAGCTAAGTTGGTAAATTCCATGGGAACCAACACAACTGGTCGGGCGAATAATTTCCAGACAAAAGTAATGTGATAAACACACACAAACATGTGCGAACGCGCACAAACAATGAGAATACAAACACACCTACAAATGTGCTTAATGCACTCTTAAATGTAACGGGGATTTGCAGATTACTACAAAAGCCGTGTTCAAACCGATATATTTTTTAATGTTAATTCTTTTTTATCTTTTGCACATTTTCCTTAATTTTTATTTAACCACACCAATTGCCAGCAACTTTCATTTTAATTAGCGGCAGCCACAAACACACACAAATGAGCATACGCACCAACCTCGTGTGCATGTGTGTGTGTGATTATGCTGTTCGACATTCTTTGGCTTCTGCTGCCTTTGCTTCGTCCAGCTGCAAGGGTTAAAGGTTAAAATAGCAACTTTACTGTAATTATTTCATGTAAATATGTACTTGCAAACGGGTTGCAATCACTCGCTGTTTGCTGTTGTTTGTGCAACATTTTTTTCCAACGCCAGATCGCACGGTAATTGCCGCGCTATGCGTGAATTCTTAATTGAGACCGCTCGTGCGCTCTGAATACGCACTGAATTTGCCAACTAATTAATGCATTTATATCTCAAATATTTTTTCACGCATAAATATAATATGTTCGTTCATTTAAACAGATGTAAATTTTTTCTTTGTTTCGCTTAATGAACGGTTTTAATGAAATGTTTAATAATTATTGCCTCGCAAGTCACATATTGAACAAATGTGATTGGCAAATAGCATTTAAATCATAAAATGAATTTGCTGAATTAAATAGGAAATAATTCTATTCTCCTTGTTTTGGTAGTGGTGAATCTTAGGGCTATGAAAATAACGTCAATTGTCAGGTGTGGTTCGAAAAGTTTTGTATACTGCGGTTTTACCAAGGAAAGTTTTGATTTCGAATGAATATATAAAGATATAGAAAATTATAAATAACAACAAAGATTTATAGGAAAAATTATGGGAAATTTATTTTTCATTCCTCTTTTTATTTTTTAATATTCCTTGTTTTACTATTTTATAATTTTTTATTATTATTTTAATTTTTCCGATTTTTATTTTAATTTTTTTTTTATTTTTATTTCTATTTTTTTTTACTTAATATTTTTTTAAATTTATTTTAAAATTTTTAATTTTTAATTTTTATATTTTTTATTTTTGTATTTTTATTTTGATGATATTATTGCTTAATTGATGTCGCCGCTGATCGAATCTGCAGCTGAAATTTAAGAGCTTCACTATAAGCCCGCATACCATATCTTCCACTTCAAAGTAATGTCAAGTTTTTTTTTAGTAACAATTCACCTGAACTGTAATATTAATATTAGCTGCGAAGCAATAAAATATGTGTGTTAATAATGAAAATGAAATTATAACCAATGTGTCGAATTAAAAACACACACTCAATTAAATTTAATAAAATACGACACATAAAACGATCGTAATTGCAGCGCACGCGCTGGGTGAGCGTGCGGAGTTTTGTAGGCGCCACGCCTCAGCCCACGCAGCCACAAACAGATGTGTGCGTGATATTGTCAATATTGCATGAACAATATATTCCCAAACACACATACACTCACACGCGCTCGCAGTGAGTGCACTCTGTCTATTTATTAGAGGAGCAGTGTCACAAGCTTTGTAATTGTGCCTTATGAACTTCGGCGATTTTCGAATCAATTAATTTTTACATATGTTCTTGTGTACTTAAGTAAATGGCTCATTAAAAATCTGTGTCACCCCAAGATCGTGTGATCGATCGAGCGCTTGATGGATGGAGTGATCGATCTATTTTGTATGATCGCGTTGGTATGTAAATGTGTTGAGTCGCTGTGCTGACATTACCGAATTAAATACATACACATGTTTATTGGAATATGCAATGAAAAATCTAATTTTCTTGTAATTTCCCTGCGCTTTACAAATTTGTCAATCAGAGGCGTATTTCGATCGATTTACTTAATTGATTCGGTTCCATGCACGCCATGATCGGTTTCAATAGACCATGTGCTTTATAGAGCTCGTCGCCCTTTTATACATGTTCGTATGTCTTTATATACTGACTGTAGTGGGATAGGGCAAGCAATTAAAACTTATTGGAACCATACTGCTTCTAGCGCAACTCATTTATTTAATTTTGATGAAATGTCGTAAGATCACTTAGTGTCTGCCATGTAGTGTATATGTGAGGTCGGTAAATATCCTAATGCAACCGGCTATATTCTTTATTTTCTGAATAACAATAGGGTCAAATGAATACTAGCTGTCTTATGCTGCGTTCGTTTTTATTACCAGATATTACTAACTAAAAAATTCACCCTAAATATAAGTAACTTTTGCTGTTATGTGAATCAACAATAACACGCGTATGTTGCCTACAATTAGGCTCATTACTGAATAAAACTTCATGTTTCAGATTTCAGAGTATGTCTATATAAAATTTTCGAATGAAAAGTGTAGTTTTGAATGAATTGAAACCAGATATTCACACACATTCGCATAAGGTAACGAGTCTTAAATAATTAGAGCTGTCTGCTAAATATATAATTTAATACTATTTTGAAATTTTTAATTTCAGTTTTATCTATCATACGCTCCCGCCATCGCAGTCGTTTTCTCTGAGACTTTTGCCATCTCTAAAATTCGTTCCTGTAGTTTTGAACGGACATCGGCAGCGAAGTCGATAATTTTTGCTCATAAATTGGAACGCCACCCGCATAACGCATTCGGTAGCTTTGAATTCCTTCTCGATTTCCTTAAAGAATCCAGTTTGAACTTCAATCAAAATTCCTGCAGCAATGCTTTCAAGCATCCGTTGTGCCTTCTACAATTTCGCTTTGAAGTTCCTTTAACCATTTTCTGCCGGAGTTTCCTTTCGACTTTCTTTCCAAGAGACTTTTAAATCAGCCTAGAACGCTTACATTTGTAAGCAGGAAGCTTGAATTTCTCCAATTTATGCGTTTATGCATGTTTGTGTGTATATACGAAGGCTGTTAGAATACAATAAATACTTTTTTCTTTGACTTGTGTCTCGATTATATTTAAAACATTTCACGTTTTCTCCGAAGAACAATTTTCCTACTCGTTCTACTAATTTATTTGAACATATAATATTACACGAAAACAATAACAATAAACAATGAAATAAATGCTTGTATGTGTGTGCGTGCGTGTGTATATAATGTGGGAAGTAAAAATATGAAACAATGAGGCACTTTGGGGGCACGCTACATACATACACACATACATATTCAAACACAACGGTATTTCCGAATGTTCGTGTGTGTGTGTGTGTAAAGAACCGTGTGCGGTTTACTCGGAAAGTAAAGTCTGTGAAAAACTTATAGGAAAATCGCCGCTGGCAACTCCCGTTTGACCATTGACATAAGTGTATGTGTGTGCGTTTTCGTGTGCATGGCTTGAGTGGCAAGCGCGCACGTGAGTTGCAAGCCAAAGTCAGTTCAGATAAAAAGAAAATGGATGCTTTTTTCGTTGGGAATATTTGTAGTCGCTGGATATAGTCTATTTACTGATATTTGCGGTCTGTGCTCTCGAGTAGCTGGAAGGCAATTTATTTCGAATTCAAAACATACACATATAAAGCACATAACAACCATAACTATGCATATGTGTGTATATATTTGTACATTTGCGTTAGCATGCATTTTGTCCTAATATTAAGGTAATGTCTGTAATGATCGAAGTACAATGGATTAATAAGCCAATAACTATGTAAGTTTGAGTCGGGAATAAAACGTATCGGTATGATTCAACAAATTTGGGTCTTATCTAGTTTAATATATGCAATGTGTATTTTAATCGCTGTGAGTGGGCCACTACTTTTTTGCATATGTGCTTGTGACTTGCTTGTGAACAAAAGATGGACCGTTGGGTGCATTTAAAAATAAAAGTGCCAAAAAATTTTTTGCTACAAAAAGACAGAATAGTGATTAGAAAGTGAGATCTTGTAGGCAAATTGCTTAATTCGGAAGTTTAGGTTGTAATCGAAAGGAAGAAGAACTTAAAACTTTACTTAAAAATTGAAGCGATTTTGTCGGTGCTGCACTCTCTATTTTTTAAACAAAAATATATATTTTTTTTTAAATTAGAGAGCATGACTTTAAAGACGTTCTGAAAGTAGAGTTAATAGTATGCATATCTTCATAAAAAGCTTAGCTATATTTTTTATTGCAGTTCTTAGAATTCAAACTGTACTTCTCGTAGCAGAAGACGATCATGGAGCACGGACTCAAGCCGCTCAAGCGATAAAGTCTCACGCTTGCATTACATTTGTCTTTCATTGCTCTCTATCAATGCTGTCTATTTATTTCTCTTCCTGACTCGTTTATTATTAAATCATGCTTTACTACTTTTGATGCTTGCGCTGCTTTCCAGCCACCTTCACTCCCCCTCTATGCTTCAGACAAATTTAAAGTGCATTGCATCAACTCAATTTGTTTGAGTGCAGCAAAAGTATCTACGGGTAAAATATCTAATGGATTTGTATATTTCGTCAGATACATTTTAACATATTCTCTTCTTATTACTTTGCTGATGTAATTTCCTATGCGTTCAATCCATTAGAAGCAACAACTAGCGCTGCTTTGCTTGGCTGGCGAGTGTAGAAAACTTCAGTAATTTCTTGCTTTTGCTAAGAAACTAAAAAAGGATGCAATTTTCAGTTTATTATTGGCGAAAATTTCAAAGTGAGCGAATTCTTTGCAGAAAATTTAATGAAATTGAATAAATGACCTGAAACGCGAACTTCGCCTTGCTTTCGTTGCTTTGAAATTACTAATATTTACTATGATTTTTCTACATTTAATTCTAAATTATTTGAAATTGGAATTAAAGTGACCACAAAGCATTACGCATGCATAAATACTCTCTCCTCTATGCCTTTAACTTCCGATGCAGTAGCTGTCATAGTCAATTCGCGCCTTTGCTTCAGCGTCACTGTCCTCAGTGCAGCTAATTCGGCTTTATTGTCAGTCCATAAAAATTTCTTTGCTAATATTCATATTGCAACAGTAAGAGCTTCGTTCCTGCAACACAAAAACAATAAAAGTTGAATGCACGGAAAAGTCAACTTCGAAGACATTTCGAAGCGCCACGCAACAAATGTGGCAAGTGGCACCAGCACACATACATACAGATAGGCATACAAGTACGTGACCAGAACATTTTTAACGCTTACTGACTTGGCAGTGCATTCGAAATGAATTTGTGGTGCTTGTGAGCATGGTGCGCAGCACTGAGAAGTAAATAAAAATTTATTTGAAACGATAGTCAGTCACTCAGCGCTCTTGTATGGGTTGCCTGCTGCTGGTTGGCTGCCTGCCTCCATTTATGTCCACGACTTCCTGCCTTCCTGCCAGTGCAATGCACATCCATCATCGGTGAGCAAATATTTGGTGTGAAGTAGGAAACGAAGGCACTGCGCATACACAAATATTGCCGCAGACGGATGTAATTTGTGCGCATGCGTGGCGTCAAGTGCTGATTTAACCGCGTCGCTAGCGGTCTGTCGCTGTTAAGAATTTATTTAAAGGCGTTAAAATAAATTATAACTTCTAACAAATGAAAATGTATACATTTGAAATCCTATTTAGTGTGAGTCACCACTTAAAGAGCTATTGGGATGAAATAATGTAAGCAGGAAGAAGGAAAGCATTTGAAAAAGTTATGCTATTTTATACGTATATGCTATGTGTTTATATCAGTATATTGAGGACTTCGTATATATAGAAATGTATATTACTTCTTATATGGGGTTTTGTTGTACATCCTTTTGCAAATGAGAACAGATTTAATAACCCTAATTCTAAGTGAAATCTGAACTCGCAACACCATATGAGACGTAAATAAGTTTGACAGAATGTCAGTAGTGTAAATATAGCAAATATAACAACATATGAAAGCAGGGAACAGTTTCGCAATTGGGAACAGTTTATAAAACTAGTAATTCAATGCAAATATGCTTTGTTGTTTGCATAAAAATTCACAATTCACTTTCAACCTGACGTATTTTGTAAATAAAGTATGGGAACAGTTTCAAAAAATGTATTGTACTAAAATTTACACGTTGAGTTAGTTCATTTTATAAGCAGGTGCCTATTTTCTGCTTTCAAATTAAGTGAAAACGCCACGACCCCTCCATTCGGCCTGCTTAAATACTTGAATTATGTATGCTTGGCTAATTTCTAGTCTACCCTGCGTTTTATTTATGACTTGACAAACCACCTCCTCATAGCATATGTCTACGGACCGATCCACCCCGTGGCTGGGATGGTGGCGAATAGCGCTAATAACGTCGTTAATCAAAAAAAGAATCTCAATGGAAATAAAAAGAAAATCAATTTGCGCATTTAAGGCCATTTTTCTAGTAAAAAAGTTCTTATTTTCTCCTTTTTCGAATGTAGCTCAACCTCCCGCTTACATCCAGGCGACTAAGACAAACATTTTAATTATTGAATTTATTAAGCCAACTGGTAACTGGTAGCACCGCCGCGGGCATATCAGTGATATGCGAGCGTGTAGCCCCGCAACGGCGTCAGCGAGTCCGACTCTGTGGCTTAGAACCGGCTGGCGGCGCATCTCGTGGCATTAACTAAATGACATGGCGTAGATAAGCTGTCGCTGTAGCAGATTCATTTTTCAATTTGCTGGCGGACTTTTCTCTGTATTTTGCCATTTTCGCTTGAAAACTTTTAAATTTATTTCTTTGATTTTTGAATTAATTTCTTTTTTATTTATTCAGCAAATAAATCTCGACAACCACATGCATATTGAGGCTTTAAAAGCAAGACAACAAATGCAGCTGCCGCTGTGGCTCAAGCCCGGCCGAAGTCTGCGCTCGCCTGCATCAGTTGCCGTCAATCCGTTCAGCAGCAGCAGCAGCAGCAATAGCAACAACAATAAAATACGCGTCAGACCTGTTGAAGTGCTCCTCAGTGGGGTTCGACAGCATCGTTGACTCCTGCAGGGCTTCAAAACTGGTTCACGTAGTTTGTTATGAATTTTCTGTTATTTTATTCCTCTTTCCTTGTGAGCAACAGCACGTCTTCAAATGCGTTGCTGCTTCCTTTTGTACTCTTTATTCTACTTGTGCCTGTTTGCCACTTGTCATTCGAGTTATTCGTATTTTTAGTACAGAAATATTGAATAAAGAAGGGAAAAGACATTCATAGGGAAGCCACAACGGAGGCATGCCACATGTGTATACATATATTTATAAATATACATATGTATATGAAGAAATACAAGCATAGGAAAAGTGTTGCATGAATGAAAGACGCTGCGCGTATATTAAAAGGAATTTCATGTTTTTATGATTGGCTGTAAGGAAAAACGTAGCGCTATTGCAACAACAAACGCGTGTTGCATGAAATGCAGTAATCAATAGCGAACTAACAGAAAGCGTATGCTCTATGCGTGTGTCGTCGTAAAACTAGGTAAGTCACGCTGAGGGCAGGTTATCGGATTACCAAACCGTAAACAAAAAAAGCTCGACTCTTCCATAAGAGCAACGGCTGATTCATTTGATAACCACAAAAGCAAAATGTGCAATGGATTGTCGGTGCTGTTGTCTATTACGTTCAGCTTAAAATGATTTCTAAATGCGCGGATGTGTTACGCAGATCACTGATTCGATCGATTGTAATTGGAAACTTTAATGTACAAATGATTGCGTAGGTATAATTCCAAGATATAACTTAGTATTATTAAAGGTTTTTGGTTGAGTAGGCGAAATATCATCACATGTGAAGTATTTTAGCACAACATTTTTCTATAAATCGACATAATTGTAGTGAGTGGGAACAGTTTTTGAAAATGAGAACAGTTTTTTTGTAAGCTTTTAATCCTTTTTTCAATAGTTATTTGGAATCTGATAGCTGTTATAAAGCAACACTTTCAAATTTCAAAAATATAATACGTTTTTTCTTCCTTTTCAACTAAATACAAATGAATAACTTATAAATACGTGTATTTCTCTTGATTTTTACCCTAAGCCTTATTTTATTTTGTCTGTTTTGTAGTTATTTTGTAAACAATAGTTCACACGGTTTTATTTGAGATATATGTGATAAAGAAATTGTGGGAACAGTTTTATTTAATGATAAATTACATACTTGATTTCAGCCTCAAACATTTTTAAAGCTTTAAGTCGTAAAATACCGAAATAATGCTTTTTAAAACATGGGAACAGTTTTTGCAAGTGACAGTACTTGAGATAAAAGTCGGAAAAAATTTATAATTCCATAATATGAGTATACACTTGCAATATTCATTTGCATCACTTATATGGTACAAATACACACATATGCATGTGCAACTCTTTATCCCTGTAAAAAAATTTGGATGTTACTTTTTTGCCGGAAATTTCAAATGCAACATTTTAAAGTAAATAAAAATGCTTGCACAGAATAAGTTTAATCAACAAAGCGTATCATAACATACTCCTACATATGCACATGTAACTGTATGTATATAAATGTGTCTGTAAATATATAAATAAAATTTACATTTTCCCATAAAAACCGTATTGAATAAAATTCCTATCAACAGTTATTTTTAATAACTACAAGCATTACCTTGGCGCCACTGACGATAAACGTGAGCGTCCAGCCTAATGGCAACTCGAAAGTAAAAATAAAAACAATAACAAAAAAGAGAAATTAAAGCGAAACCAAACATATAAATAACAACAAATTGTCGCATTAAGCATTAAAAACACAGTAGCCGCTGCATTTCAATTTCTCTTCATAAATAAATCGAAATTAAACACACTTTTGCATAATAATAAAAATAATAATAAAATATATATAGATATGTATGTGTGTGTGGGTGTGCGCATAGCGCTTTTTAGTTGGAAATCGCCACTAATTTGTTGTTGTTATTGTGACAGTGACTTTATTTTTTGAGAAGACTTCTCTGTGTAAACATGAGGCAAATTGAAATTCGAAGCTTAAATGGACAAACGAAAACACAACAAAAGCAATTAAACGCAATTTAATATGTGCACTTGTGAAGGTTTCTCGTGAATTTGATTTGAAAGTATTTTATGTATGGACGTGTCTGTACATACAAATAAACATATGCTATAGATGATGTATGTTTGTATGTATCAAAACATTTGAAAATAATATTTTTTTTTTTCATTATGTAGGCCACTGCACCTTTTTGCTGCAATTAAAACCTAACTGTTAATATAGATTAATGTGTTGATTTTAAAAAATCTGTGAATACCAGTAAAAAAATTAGATTCCATAGAATTCAAAATTTAATTGACTTTTTTTTCTAATACGGAGTAATTAATAGTTTTAATAGGTTTTTAATGAAAATTAAATTGTGGTAGTATGTCTTTTTAAGTTTTTTTTTTATATCCTGGAACTTTTGTTGCTTAGCAAATAAATCAAAATATTTAGTGAGAACAGTTTTAAAAACGAATGCAATTTTTTCAAAATACTTAATAATTTGAAGCTATATGGAAGAAGTATCTGCTCTAGAATAATAGCTTTTAATTTCTAAAATGCGAACGGTGTTTTTTTTTAATAAATTAAATCATTTACCCTTCATCGACGTTTTTGCTAATGTTCAATTTGATATAATTTTATATCGTGCTAACTTAATGTTCCATTTAAAATCAAGCAGCCAGCGTATTTTTCGGCTTGAAACCCTTAATCATTCTAAAAATTACGGCAACATCGAACTGATATCAAAAAACTCAATATTAACATTTAAATTTAAATCCGTTTTTTTTGGCAAAAACTGATCTCTAACGTGGTGTATACATACAACCACCCTCTTGATTTGGAAGAGACCTTGTGCAACAGTCACCAAAGTAACCTTATGGCCTTAGCTAGGCTGCCCAAAGATTCAACGACCTTCATAACCGTTACTTAAAGCATTTTTAGTTACTTCTTTGGTGAATTTGTTATCTATGTATATACAATACGTATATAATATATATATGACACATTTTAGGGTCTCTTCATTGCATCCACTTGTAGTTTCATCAGAAGTGAATGTTACCGTAATATCTAGCTATCTAGCTCAAGGTACTCGCACTTTCCTCCCTCTGTATCTAAATAAAAACGATTACTTATCTGTGCTATATATATATATAGTCTATATACATACATTTGAATATACTATGTATGTTTGAAAATATTTATGCGTCATTGGAGCTTGGCGTATTGCTCTGATGGCATGGCTTTGTTTTTTTAGACAATATGACATCGATGCTCGATATTGATAGTTGGGAAAACAAAACATTTTGTGGCTTTTTATTATACAACTCACAACAACTACAACAATTACAACAATTACAAATTCAACATTATACCCACGGGGCGAGCGAACGCGAATTGCAGCTGTTTGTGGTCTAAATGTAAGCGCTGGCATAACAATACACAAATACCCACTGAAATTCATACACACACAAACACATACACACACACACACACACATACATACAAACACGGCATAACTCGTCCTCGATATCGAATGTTGTTATTAATATTGCAATTCAATTTGCCTAATGGACTTTAACACTTTGTGGTCCGACCGAGTCGCTCACACACACACACACACACACACACATATGCGTGCTGCATTCAATTCAAGTATTGGCGCCTTTTGTTTATATTTTTATGTTTTTATGATTTTATGATACGACATGTTTGTGCATTTTTAACGCTTTTCTGCTTTTATGTAGTATTTAATGGAACTTGTGTCATAAATATGATGACTTTTCTCCAATAAAAATTCCTTAATTCCACACATTAGCTAATTTTGGTTCGCGGCAGCTCTCATGGCCAGCGCGAAGAAAGCAATTATACTTGTATGCGTGTGTACAATTATGCATATTATACAAAATATTACTAAGCTAATGATCAACTTTAAGTTGTCAGTAATTTTTATGGTCGATGTGTGGCGCTGAATTTTTAATTACCACCATTCAATTGCATTATCAAGATATCTGCATATGATTACGCATTGCTATGCGCATTTGCACAATTGCTTCACATAATATATGTATTTGGTATGTTTGCGTACGTGTGCCATAGTGGCGAAACGACCACGGTCATCTAATATTCCAATCATTTAATTAATTAAGCAATTAATTACGTTTTATGGCTTTTAATGCGCCTGTTTTACTCTAATGCTGCTAGTAATAATAAATTATTTTAATTAATATTAGTTAATAGTTACGCCTTTATTCTTCTATTCATTTCAGGTCCTCTATCGGAGGTGCAAACAGCCGTGGGACTGGAGGTGGCGCTACCGTGCGACCTATTGCCGGGCACAATGACGGCCGATAAGGTGCAATTGGTCATCTGGTATCGGCAGGGCAACATCAAGCCAATTTATACGTAAGTACACAGCATAATCACAATGCTTTTACATAACATGGGAACAGAAAGAGATTGCTTACAAAAATGTGGAAAAGTACAACGGACTTTATCTATTTTTAGTTTTCAATGTCCTATGGACACTGATCAAGTATTTGCAAGACAAATTCTGAATTCCTCTTACACTGTATAAAGAGTAGAATGCTGCTGTCACGATCCTCGGTAGCATATTTTTGATAATATATAGATTTTGTAATAAACTAGTTAAAAACCCAAATACATAGTCGAAGTAAATTTGAAAGTGGGAATATCTTTGTTGCAAATTTTAAAAATAATTTATTTTTTAATGCCTCCAAATCACAATAATTACAATGTATGTAAACTTCAAATCGGCAACTTTTTCAGAATTTTGTTATTACTCTAAAGTACTGTCCTTATAAGAATTCTAAGCAAATACTGAGGGCAGTAATTAAAACTAAATGTATTAGAATACTCCTGAATGATTTCAATAAAGGATAGAATAATGCAAGTTCTAATTCTAAACTTTGCAAATTATATAATTCTTATTATGAATTCTTCAACATTACCGAAAGTATAAAATTCACGCGTATTACAATGGAACCGTTGCCTACATTTTAGCGCAATAATTTAAAGTATGTAGTAAAGCATTGCCTACATAATTGCGCTCAGAGAAAAAACCCCACCTACTAAAATGCTAATAAGTTCAAATATAGTATCAATAGCAAGACCGCAAAATTAAAGCTAATCGAATATTCTTCCTTAAATAAGCTCCACTATATTCAGCTTCATTAAGTGCCCAAAATGTGCCTTATTAACCCAAAAATGTTTATACAAACATATTTCTAGTGAATTCAATTTATAACCAAATATCGACACGTTCTACCAAAATATTTATAATCACTTGAAAGTAGCCAGCTGGTGTTATTAAGTCCCAGACGGAGTAAATCGACATAAATTGGCACTTTAGAAAGTAATAAATCAATAAACAAGGGCCGCACAAAGGGGTGCTGCATTATGAACATAAATACGGCTCGTAAATCGCCAGCTTGTAGAAGCGTTTGAACCAGTTATGAGCGCGCACGTCAAGGCATATTAAACCACACACACACACAGACATGCATTCAAATAAATATAAACAAATTGGAATGATGAATGTGCAACGCATTTAATGCTCGAATTGCATACAAATGGCGTGTGACTGGCAACATTATAAAATGGGGCAACATTAAAAATTGACTTTAGAAATATTTTTTATTTTTCCTCTGAAAAATATCAATGCTTTGCTTTCATGGCTAGAACGTTGTAAAATTTAATGTTATTGAGGAAATATTTGAATGCTTTGAGCGCTGCAGGGCAGTGTCAGTGAGTGCAACGCACAGATGCGCCGCGTAAGCTGGCAGCTAAGTAGCGCTGCAGGGATTAATGCGAGCATTCAGCAGCTAGCAATTGCATATGCGTGCGTGCGTGCGTGCTTCTATGGGCGAATGCAGGGCAAAGTGCTAAATAACGGCATTATGCATACAAGGCAATTAATAAATATTTGTGGCTACTTACGCATAACATTTTCAACATGCCACAACGCATGCGTATTTATGCACGCACTTGTGGCAAGCCAGTTCACTTGATTTTGTGGTATTTTTTAGTAGTGAAATCAAATCGTATTTGATTATTCGTGACACTTTGCCGGGGCCAATCTTTATTGGTGGCCATAAAAATTGATGACTTGTAGCTAACGGTTTACCAATGTTCCCAGCCCGCCATGAGTGTTAAACACAAACATCAGCAAGTGTATAGAAATAAATGCAAGCCACAGCGGAGCGGCGGACGGCGGACGGGCACGTAACAAGCACAATTCGTACAATCAAACACTTGATTGGGGTCAGCTCGGTTGTACTCTTTGACTGATTGCATTTTTGATGACTTAGTTTATAAGCGAGCGGTCAGCATGCCAGTTGATAAGCAATAAAAGACAATAAAAGCAAGGAAAGCGCATAAAACCAATATAACGTAATAAAAGTGTTTGCGCTTGCAACATACTGCCACAAGGCACCTCAAAAGACATTATGCTCGCCTTGCCACACAAGTAGCGCTGCGGAAATTCGTAAGTTCGCCGCGCTTGCCGCACTTACCGCACTTCCTTCCGGTTTACATGTTGTTTTTATTTTTCATTTCCAACTGCATTTATTTTACTATAAGTGCTTTGTCTTGCCACGGTTAATTTGATTTGCTTTGTATGAAAAGGATGCGACCGCCTTCTCCACTGCTCCGCTGTGGCATCCATTTGTGTTGTTTTGTAGAGGTGTGTGTGTGTGTGTGTGCAACATAAAACTGGAATTTAAATTATGGCGGCCCACCAACGTATAACAACAACAACAACGTAACGGTAATGTTGGAGACCGTTTGATTTTTGGTTTGTCCAATACCGTTATTTATTTAGTTATTTGCCGCATTGGTGTTGCCCAAAGTAATTTGTTTTCCAGCCCATAAATCATTTCAAGTCTAAGATCGACCCACCGCCAAGAACACCAAGAACACCAATAACATCGAAAACATCGAAAACGCCAAGCACAACAAAAACAACAAAAGCAACAAAATAAGAAGTGTTACGAAACCAATAAGAAACTCAACGCATGTTAATCGTTATTGGTTAAGTTCTTCATTCTTTGTGTCCTTTCTGTTCTTGTTGTTTTTCTGTTTATTTTTATTTTCATTTTTCGTAGCACCGCAACATGCGAATGAAATTTATTTGTATTGTAGTTTTGAAAGTTTCAAACGCTTTTGTGTATTGGAAAAACGCCAGCTAACAAAAGCCGCAGCTGCTCACACTTCAGTGCGTTTCTTTAATGGCAATGCTTCTTTCGGAAATTATTTCCCATTCTTTTTTTACATAAAAGGTCACGGAGTGGCATAACTTTGCATAGAACTTTGTGCACTTGTTTTACACGCCCCCAACGGTAAATGAATCTTCGCTGCCGAAAATACGACCATGTGCTAGATTTATTGTATGCCTGTGTGTGTGATGTTCGCTGGACTGACCAAACGGCTGCGGTTCAATACCCAAGTGTCAAATAAAATTCCAAAATATCGCCTAAGAAATGGCCATTGTGGAGAAGCAATTAGAAGATGAGGCATGCTGTTGCTGAAAATCGCGTAGAACTTAGAAATTACCTAAGAATTGATTTTAATACAGAATACAACATTTAAACAACAACATTTATTAAAAAAAAAACTAATATTTCATTAAACTAGCAGAAAATTTTAGTCAAAATGTATAAAAAATAACAATTATTCATAGCTATAACGGATGTATACTATATGTTACATACTTATGAGCGCGAAGATAAGAAGTCCATATCTATGAATATGTATAGCAAGTGGATTCAGAATAAAAAAAAAAAAATATAACCCTGTTAAAAACGCGGTTTTTTCAATTCAGAACAAAACGAACAGATATCACGCAGAACGTTTTCCACCTGCTAAGATCAGAAGCCTGTTAAACTTTCGTTCTTCTTAATAAAATAACAGCGACATCTGTTAAATAGTCATCGAAAAATAGTTTTCTGTAATCATGTAACTTGGCCAACTGATACAAGTAAGCAAGAAGCCTGTTAGTTTATAGACCTTAGCATTTATGCATTGCATTAACAGTACTCTCTCTTAAATTTTGGCTCAAGACTGTCCCAAAATGCAGAGATTTAGTAAAATATGTGTTTTTTCATGTTCAACTCAACAGGTCCTATCAAACAGCTATGTTAGATGGCGCTGCCGTCGAAATATTTATAAATTTCTCATATAAGTAACTTCTTTGCACATTGTTACAATTATTTAAAATTTAATAGAAACGGTCTCCACTTGGAATAAAAAGAAATTGCATAATTATTTAAAAAAAAAAATGTTTTGTTTTAATTTTTCCACAAAAAATATTTAATTTTTCCGCAAAATTTGCCAGATTTGCAGCTTTCTACTTACTCTTAAAATAAATTTTTTTATGTATACTTCTTTGTCTTTCTTTCGAAGTCCCCTAATTTTTTTTTTGTAACTTTGCTTTATTACATTTTCATTGCTTTTTTACGCTACACTGTTTTCCACTCCTTCCCCTTCATATAATTTAACTTTCCTGCAAGCTAAAATCCATGAAGACGACCCAAAGATTTCAGCGCGTGTCATTACTCTAATCCAAGTTTGCACTTTGCCGCCGATAAATTTTATTCGATACTTGTAATTTGATTTCACCACGCCCACGTTCGGCGTCGCTTGCCCGCTCACTGGCTGCTGTAAGTATTTATTTTGGCACTTTAACGGCGCACAAAGTGCGGATGACAGGCATTATGACTCTCCGAGGTAAGTAAATCTGGCCACTAAAAGAATGAATGAATGAATAAATACATAAAAGGCCAACAACAACGACAACAACAATTGACGTGGCGCCTCAAGTACAAGGCAGCTAGGCTAAAGACAACTTCTCCATCGACAAGCGATATGGATATCCGGTGCGAAATTTGGCGGAAGAGCTGCACAGCAATTTCCATGAAAACAAAGGCACAACAGAAGAACAGAAATAATTGAAATAATAAAAAGTGAAAAAATGTGTGTGTGTGTGGGTTGGCGTGAGTGAAGAAAGCGCGTTTTATCGTGTAGAGAGTGAATGCGGCGCGGCAAAGTGAAGTATGCCATAGTGTGGCAACGCCAGCCGCAGTTGATGATGCGACACAAACAACTTGAGTGCGCCGCGTGGTGGGAGTAAGCGGCAGCTGTGGAAAATCAAATTTATTTGCGCGAAGCAGTAAAGTTGCCCAAGTGACGTTGGGGAGTATTTTATTGGCTTCTTTGATTTTTTTCGAACTCACGCGTAAAAGTCCTTTCGCAAAAGTTTTTCGGCAAAATGAAATTTAATACAGAAATCGCTTACGCCTTCTTGCGACCGAATTCAACCGATTTTTTTCTTTTTGTTGCTTCTTTTATGTTTTGCATACATTTTTGCACTCGCTTTTCTCTTATGCCTCATCGCCCACAAGGCGAGCGCTGTAGCGCCTATAGAATTTTAATCGAATTGTTTTGCTGCTCTCCCCCAGTATCCGTGTCTGCGCTACAGCCACCACTCTTGCGCGCCCTACCCCCTGCCCATTGTTATTTACATCAATCTGCCACCTCTTGTTGCATATCAATCGCGCGCATGCAACAATGCGTACAACATTTCATTCACACACGCACACACTGGCATTTAAATTTGCATATACATATGTATGTATATAGCTGTATGTGTGTACATTAAGAGGCCGCACATAAAACACAATGTGTTATTGTCAACATTTTGTTAGGCACAACACATTAAAAAAATTCTAAAAATACACAACAACAATTTTCCATGTGCTGCCGCATCAGCGTCAGCCCAACGACAGATGTCGCCAGCAGCAGTGTGCTCCCAAACTCACAAGCGAGTTGCCGTGCGCCCCAGCAACCACCGCCATTTACACATACATACAAACATGCACAAATACAAATGTAGAAATATTCACTTCTAGTATAGGCAAGTTTAAATATAAGACTTAATAGAGGCAAGAGATACACGCAGGCAGACAAGCACGGCAGTGCCCTCATAAAGCTCATCAAGCGTCAGTGAAATGTAAATTGTATTTAGTGCACCGAAGTGAAAGAAAAATAGAGAAAAAACTTAACTTGTCAATTTCTTTCATGTCGTTATTTAAATTATAACATCTTATTGATTGACATATTTTTTCAGATTTTTCCCCTCCCCTCTCTTTCTACTGCACGCCGGCACCTTCGTGTGGCATGTACCCTGTGCTTGAATAAAGCCCCAAATATTTGTATATATGTATGAACGTGTAGTTGTTTGTGTGCAACAAACGTAAAATAGTTGCTGTTGTCGCTTTATTGCTGTTGTTGGCGATCGTTTATTGGTTTTTTTATTGCTTCCATTTTTACTTTTGGACATTTTTAATGAATTTCATAATTTGCCTGCGACAGGCGCAGAAAGAAATATTTAATTGCGCTCACAGTATCGTGTTGCGCACACAAACACACACACACACACACACACACACACACGCGCACTCACTTAATTGTGCACCCACAAAGAAAACTTACGAGCAGAAGTAAAGAAAGCAACATTTAAAAGCGTATGGCGGTCTTCGGCAGCAGATGCGGCGCAGTGTCGTGCGGTGCCAAGCGTGTCTTATTAGTATATTGTATGCGTTGCATGCATGTGTACGTGTGTGCACTGCTGTTGTATGCATAATACATGAGCGCCGCACCCGCTGGCGCAAGCCCCACCAATGCTGCATCTACAAACCTTAATTTAAAGTCACAACAACGTTGTAACATTTCAATCAATAATTACGGTTCTTTTGTTCGGAATTACGTGAGGGTAATAAAAGCGCGCATTCGTAAGCAAATTAAGTAGCTCAAACAGAATTCCTAAATATAATTATGCAAAAAGGCGCTGCACTACTTATTGCATATGAAAAAATTCATTGAGAAAAATTTTAATTTCTCTCTTTTTTTCCAATGGTTTCCGAACAATAAACGGAGTTCGTAATGTGAGCAAAGACTCTTATAAAAACAAAAAAATTTTTTCTTAATATTTGTGGATATTAAACATTGTTTTAAATTTAGTTTGAAATTACTTTTGAGATCACTCGTCGTTTCTAGCAATCTTAGTCAAAGATCCATATAATGGCCACAACTCCGATGACCTCTGAATCAAAGTGGAAAAAAATTTTACATTTTAGCTTACGCTTGCTTAGAGAGCCTTAAAACCAGATATAATTCCGGTTACGGTAGCTTCAGATGATCTCCAATCAAGCATCATTCCTAGACAATTTCCAATATATATGCTTTGTGATTCCACAATTCCTAAGGTCCTAATAATTTCCCTGGAAAGCTGAGGAAATAAGAGCCAAAGGGCTTAGTCAAACTAAAGCAGGACACTCATGAAGGAAGTTCTCATTTGTGGAATAAATGAATATTTTGTTATTTTCATTAAGCTTGACAAGAATTCGTCGTAAAGTGTTTTCCATAGAAAATATTCAAAATCAGTGATCAGTGATTAGCAATATTGAGAAAAAATAACTTTCAATAATTGAATATCCATCTGGGTTTCTTATGAAATGAAGAGAGCCGTTGCTAAAGAAGACTGCTTGAAGCAGAAAGGCTCTCCAGAATCTGTTTCGATCGAGGGCTAAACAGCCAGCAGTCGTCAATGCAAGCAGTGGCAGCTTAATTCAAGGGAGCTGAAGAGCTCTTTCTGGCTAACGCATTTGTGATTTCAGTTCCTACGGTGCTACAGTGTCCCAGCAGCAAGGTTGGCACTTTAGAGCAATAGAAATATTTTGGAAAATCTTGAAATATAATTTCTCTCAATATTTCATTTTTCCTATTCAAACATAATTTAAATTCGTTGAAATTAAAAATTCAAACCGTCAGAAATGAAAATGTATGAAAATCAAAGTATTTCACCGAAAATGAAAAGAGTTCCCTCAAAACAACAACAAAGAAAACAAGTCATTTTCATTGCGCACTTAAGTGGAACATTTGCAATGCGTCTCACTTTACATTCTGTAAAGCTCGCAGTGCACAGTGCTGTAAATTGTCGATATGAATGCTGCACCGTCGGACCCAATGAATTTTTGATCAGGGTCAAACAGTTTTCCGGCGCTTGCTTTGTCACGCTGCTTACTTAATTAATTCGCAAATATTGTCTTTGCCGTGACTTTCTCAAAACTGTGGCAATTGTTATTGTTGTGGTTACTTCGTGTTTTTCCCACGCTGACTGAACCAATTTCCAACTCCTTCGCCCACTTTGTCTTTAAAGTGCCTTCACTCGCTTGGGTTGCGGTCCACATTCAATGGACTTGCTGTTGAGTCAATACTTTGTCATCTGTTTACTACTGTGAATATTTTATGCGTAAAACGGTGCGTTGGAGACACTTTTTGGTTGGGGTCTTCTTTCCAAACTTGCCTTACACTCGTGTAGAGAATTTGTGGTGTGTCTTGGACATGTATATTTTTCATTTTTCATTTTGCCACAACTTTGCCTATTTGCAAACAGTGTCCATTGTATTCTTAATAAAGTGAAATGGAGCGTTTTTACAGCAGAACCTTTCCATGCTTTGCTTTAAATAATCCCATTTAACATTTATTGTCGGCAATTACTGGTATATATTCTCGAATATGGTTCCTACTTGTCATACATGTGTGTGTTTGCCTCAAGGCCATTTGGGCTATTTGGCGTAATTTCATAATGATACGCCTAGCAAAGCATAACACATAACATAGCATGGTAAGGCACATTTGCTGTACTTTTTAATGTCGATTTGTTTGCTTGCCAGCAGCGATGTACCCAGAAAAGTGGGAAATTAGGAAATTAAATTTAAATGCAAGTTCGCTGCACGATAATTGCTGTAATTGTAATTACTGGAATGAAGTTATTCATTATGCGAGCCAATGTTTGTTCTATGTATTTGTATTTGTGCCTGTATATTTGAAGCATTGATTATAGTTGTTGTTGGCGCTTTTAACATTCATAATCTAATTGATTTAGTCAACGCTGGCGGTTATATTGTAATAATTTCATAACATCGATATGTAAATATTTAATTCTAATAGAAGTTAATAATATTCATTACATATTTACGACGGTAAGCAAGCCAAATGTGTAATTGTAATCATACAATTGTTACATAATTTCGATTATATGTATGTAAGAGCTGGTTTACACTAAAGCTGTCCCAAATTAGGGTAGTAAGTTTCATAGTTTCATGTAATCTTGATAAGTACTGTAATTTTAGCTTTTTAATGAAGTTTTAAAACACTTCTATAATAACCCCTACTTATAAGAAGCTAAGCTTAAGCCAAGATGACAAGAAGCTTAAGCCAAGATGACAAGAAGCTTCTAGCTTAAGACAAGAAAACAAAAATGCAGTTGATTTACGAAATATAAAGCCGCGTATAATGTGAGTTCCGTTTTTGGGGCTTCCAGTTTGAAGACCTCTACCCTAAGATTTAAAAACAATTTTAGCAAACTCTTCGACGAGCGACGCTTCTCTAGCAAATTCATGAGCTGAGTACTTTTGATGTACATCGACAACGCCTCCTTCCAAATCAAGCTACAACGCTTGACATGCGCGTGCAGGACTCGGTCCACAGCTGCCCTTTTACCAATTATAATATCTAAACAGTACTACACACACACATACACGCGCATACCAAAGTATCAGTGGCAAGTCAGCGCTTTGCTAAACCATCAAATTGCGTGGTGCCATCAATTTTTATGAGCTTACAACAGCAGGTTTGGAGCTTCAAAATGCAACACTGTTCTAGTGATTACATTTTCTGGTCTATAAATTTAATACAAATTTAATGTGCGTGCGGGAGATTTGCTTCCCAACATTTACCATTAAGTATGTTTTAATAACCGACTTCTGTCGTTATTGAAGGGACGGGTTGGGGGGAAAAGTAACTGAATTTTCGTAAAATGACAAAACGAAGTAGAAGCAAGAGCGGAGAGGTGTGCGCGCGCGCGAGAGAGAGAGCGAGACACATTGTATAGAGAATGTAATAGTAGGGGGAAAGGGGGAGTCAGGGGCATGTGTCGCCGAAAATGTTGCTGTGGTGTCACTAATCTCTTCTGCGGTTTTAATTTCCCATACAATTTTCCGCTTCCTCATGCAAGTGCTACATTCGCTGCTCTACTGATGCTGCACATGTGTGTGTGTGTGTGTGTGTGTGTGCGCGAGCGCGTGTTTTATAGATTTTACGACGCAGCAGCAGTTCAAATTAAATGCCATTGCATTAAAAGATCGTTTAAAATTTGATATCGATGATTTTGGGGCGTTTAAATTTTTATTTTTAGTTTTAAAATTTTTGATGGCGATTTTAGTGCACTATGTGCATACGTATTTACATGCGACCACAAATCGAAATGATAACGATTTAACTTGCTTTCGATTTTTCGGTTTTTTTTTTTTTTTGTTGCTTGTAAACTTCAGCATTTAGACAAGCAATAAAATGGATCGGGAATATCGAATGTGTGAGCAAACGTCTGCAAGCACCATAGGTGGCAATAATAACAAAATGAAATTTGTGTGAGCAGCGGCTATAAAATATTCCTAAGCACTTTTGTTATAGTTTACTTACTTCGCTTCTTCCTCTGCGCTTTTTTATATCTGTCATTGCATTTCTGGGCGGAAAATGCGTAAAAATATGGAACTCGTAAAATTTGAATGCCCAATGCATATTGGATGAATTGTGTCAAAACGTTGACAAACAAATGGACGGACTGTAGTGCAAGCAGTCAGCAGCTGTGGCGTGTTCACGCTCAGGTTTACAAGCGAATGTGCTGTTGGAACGCATGTTGGGAGGCTGGGGCAGCGCATTACCGTTGTTTTGCTGGGCAAATCGGCATTTTGTTGCCCGCAACACGCAACACACACACACACACATACACACAAACTAAGCACGCCTTGTTGTCGTCGGCTCCCCTTCTCCCCCTTCTCCCCCTTCGCCAGCACAATTTCTGCAGCCACTTCTCGAGCCACACAAAATATGGGCCATAAAAATGCGTTCACATCAAATGCTACACGGTAATGGCGCACAAAGCCGCTTGAGCGATTGGCATTTCACACGTCAGCGCCAGCGTATTTACTTTTACAAGCACACAACAAAAATAAAAAAATTAAAAAAAACAAAAAACAACAACAAATGTTTGTATGTATGCAAACACGAGTATGCGGCGTTGAAGAGACAGTTGTCGCTGCTATCACTGCCACCGTCAGTGTCAATGGTCGGACCCGGGGGCGCCTTTATCGCCTACCAAATGTTGTTACCTGTTGTTGTTTTTTATTGTGTGTTTTTGCACTCAGTGAAAGCTCTTCGGTGGCACATCACACAATTTCCAACTAACTTTTATCGCATTTTTATGCACACTCTCACTCTAAGCTGGCCGCCAACAACAAGTACAACAGCAATACAGCAAAAATTCAGCTAACAACAGCTGTGCGTGGCTTAGCGCCTAAAAGCGACTCGACACGTTGAGCTAATCGTGAGCATGTGCCTGTCTCTTTGCGTCTGTTTGTATGTGTGTGTATGTGCGTGTGTGTGTGTGGGTGTGTGACTAAGTGTCGTCAAATTATATAGCCAAATGTCACAAACGAAATTGTTGTCAATTTTAATAAAAAGTTTTATTTATATTTTTAATTTTATGTGCGAGAAATTTATGTCTGGAATTTTAAAATAAAATATACAAAAGAAAATTATATTTTTTCCGCAGCTTCGGACTTTACTTTGCTTGCATTGCTGTGTTTTAATGATAAGTGACAGCCATTTGTTGGCACACTGTCACTTTGAGTGAGCTGTCAACAGTTTCCATAAGAGAACCTGTCTGTGTATACATACGTGTGTGTGTGTGTGTGTATGTGCTGAAGCTTCTTGTGCGCTTTTGAAGTTTCATAGCTGCGACATTTAATTGCCAATTTGACACCTCTGACATGCTTGTTTTCCATTTATTTCATTATACTGCAACTATAGCTTGTGCTCGTGTTGCTATTGTTGTTCCATTCTTTTATTGTGTATGTTTACACTAATTTATGTTGATTGTTGACAAATGAAACATTAAGTGCGCACTTTTGGAAAATTGCAATTTTATTATGGTTTTTAATTATGTTTGAGATTAAAGGCTATTTAATTGTGGCATAAAGCATTTGCAACATAAAACCATACAAACTAAATTGTTTATAGAATGTGGCTGCTATATCACTTATACCACTTTTTATTTTCAAAAGTTTCAATTTGAAAGTTTTTTCATTCAAATAAGAATATATCTTCATAATTATTTGTAATTAATGTTTTCTATAAAAAGTTTTCTACAATTAATAATTTATTTTAAAGTTATTTTATAGTTTCAATTGAATTATTTTGTAATAATGTATAAAGTTCATAGAAAAACAAAAATTGTAAATATTTTGAAGCAAGCTTTACAACTCTCCGCACGCAATTTTCTCCGTTTCAGGTTTTGTTCTTAATTAAGTTGCAAAGGTGTTCGCTCCACAACATAGATGGCGCTGTGTGTGTTTAAATTAAATGTGCCCAAATATTGTTTTTAGGAATACAGATCTAATTTCTTAGGTTAGTTCGTTAACCTTATGCCTACGATTATTACCACCCACGCTGCCGCAACCACTCTTTCTAAATTCACCCTTAGCATAAATGTTTTCATTTTCCTTCCAAATTCAACTCTTATAGCTTTATTATTCTCCCACTTCTGCACTCATTAATCCGCTTATATATCTATTACGCATTTAACCTTCAGTATTGCTTTCCCTCTTGTGATCTCCACCTACATATAGTATACACAAACACATATCGATTACCACCTCTAACTGTTTATACACATTAACTGTGAAAGGCTTAAGCAAACATAGTCAAGCGCAGTAGTTTCTACAAGTTTTGCTCCAACTCTCTTTCGGCTTATACTTGTGGCGGTACTTTTGTGGCACTAACAGCAATATGCCACGCATTCATCTCGCAAGTAAATATATTTATTTGTGGAAGTGTTGGTGTTTATTTGGCAGTTTGTAATCGCTCATGCTAAACACATATGCTGCCGCTACAAATTGAACTCAATTAACGCGCATAATTCATTCACAGCTTAGCCCAGAAATAATTATAATAATAACAACAGCAAATATGTATGCATTTTGTGCTACTATTACCACTGTTTAAGGATACTTGTAGTCTGAGTGTGTATATAGTGTATGAGTGTAGTGTATGAGTGTCATATAGCTCAATATGGAAGTGTATGTATATATGTGTGTATATAAATATCGCATAGTAGGGAGTACTAGCAAAAGGTATATGAAATTTATGTTTAATGCATGAGTACTCATAAAATAATTTTGACAATGGATTATCCTACAATATATTCCGAATACCTCCGAAAAATGTAAGAAAAATAATTTTACAAATAATTTTTTTTTATTAATTTTACTTTTTACGAAAACTTCGTCCATTAAAAGCACGTAACGCTCCAACTACAACTCCATATATGGTTTCTTTTCAAATTTATCCTCAAACGGCCACTATTGCATATTGTACTTTCGCTTTCGAGTCCTTTATTCCCTTCATTTACACATAAATTACTGCTAATACTACTAATTCTTTATGGCTCAATTCATTTTTATCATAACAAAATAGAATTTGAGTTGATATTAACTACTTAATTTTTTGTTTGTTGCTCTTTTAATGCTTAATACTTTCGTATATACAATGATTACAGTGATCCTTCTCTATATTATGCAAAAAGAGTATATTATGTCTCTATTTTCATGCTTATATAAGAGCCCTCTTGTTCATCGCCACCGCCACCGCCATTGAACCGCAATTAATAAGTGGGCAATTAACAAATGTTAAGCGCTTAAGTATACCCAATTAGCTGGCTTATTAAATAATGTTTTGGCTATAGCTACAACAACGGCGAAATAATAAGCTTAAAGCTACACATTTCACTGTTTCTAATATATCCGTCTATATATATATGTGACTTGTATATGTATTACGAAAAAACTTAAATCATTTATTGATCAATTGTATTTGTTCTGCTTTCTTTGCAGTTTTGATGCGCGCGGCCGTCCACTACATCAGGCCATACCCTGGGCGGACGAGAATGTCTTCAAGAACAAGGCGCACTTCTACTACGACACAAATCCGCCGGCGCTGCGCATTAAGAATATACAACTCGGCGATGCGGGCCTCTATAAGTGTCGTGTGGACTTTCATAAATCACCGACGCGCAACTGGCGCATTAATGTGACAGTTCTAGGTAAGTTGCAGCCAAAAACAACAACAAAACGGTACTAATGCTGCCCAAGAGGGCAAAATTTCAGAACGCTGTGGGAATAATTTTTTAAATTGTTTGTAAACACAAAAGCGTTGGGTTTATAAAAAAAAAAACAAATGTTGCAGGTGCTTGGCGATGAAAAATGCTTCGTGGCAGAGAAACTTTTGTGATATTTTCGTTTCCTATGAATTAAATTGCGAACACCTATTTATAACCTATTGATAATTTATTGTAAAAACAAGTTGCGATTCGCCAACCACAAAGAATTTGCCTAAATTGTGGCAACGCTCTGAATTTCTTCAATCTTTTGTACGCAATTTTTTTTACTTTTCTCTTTATCATTATTTACCATTTTGCCACACGCCTTTGCTGCAACTTCCCTGCCAGCGAGGGGGGGCTGGGGTGGTTTAACTTTGTTGGCCAAATCAAATGATTTCATATTTTTCATTTGGCATTAGTGTTACACACGCTCCTGTGCACACACACACACACACATACACTAATGCACACCAGCATCTAGACACACAGGCGTGAGGGTGCTCTGCGGCGTATACGAAACCGTCCGCATCTCATGCTTTCCCCAGCCACTAAGCGCACTCGAGGCATTTCCGTTTCCGCAGCGCACATTTTTCATTTCCCTTCCAGCTGATTTGCCCCATTTCACACGGCTCGTGTTCACTTGTGTGTGAGTGCGCGAAGTATTCATTCACATTCATTCACACTTTCGTGAGGCAAGTAAAAACGTCGCCATGCAAGGTGTCACCAGTCAACATGCTGACATTTTCATAACATTTTTCTCCATAACCTGCAACATTTTTCTCTTCTTCTTTTTTGTTTTTTGTTTTTTTTTTGTGCTGAAATGCCAATACACTCGAACACCGATTTTGTTTCCTTTGAATTGCGACTGGCATATAGTATTTGCCTTATTACATCCTTGCAACATCCTCATCCTGCACCTAAGGCAATATTTCTTTGTGTTCTTCTTTCACCTTTTTCGATATTACTCTACACACATGCCTTGCAACATTCTCGCATACCTGAGATTCCAGCAGTCATACAACCTTCCACTCTCATACTCTGCTTATTATTCTTCTTCTTCTTCTTCCGCAGTGCCGCCCACACGCTTAACAATACTGGATCACCATGGCGCTGAAATACGCGACCAATTGGCCGGTCCCTACTTGGAGGGCGACGGCGTCAATCTGACGTGCCTGTCCAGCGGTGGTGTGCCACCGCCGCGCGTCTCCTGGTGGCGCGAACACGCGCTCGTCGACGATTCGTTCCATGTGCAGCCAGATGGCACCGTTCGCAATATACTACACTTGAAGAATATCGCACGAAAGGATTTACTAACGGTAAGTACCTCTATCTGTACAGATGTATGTGCGGTTGTGTGTGTGTGTGAATACTTGAGTGAGTGTGTGTGCTCTTGCGCTCTTCTTTGCCGGTAAGTTGTGCGCTGTGTTGTGGTTGGTTCCCTTGAGTTGTGCGCGCCCCTAAGAATGACTAAATGCTGTTAATAAAATTTGTTGCTGTTGTACGAGTACTTGTAACTGTATAAGTGCAATTTAGCATTTTCGGACACATTTAAGTGAGCTTTGGCAGGTATATATGTGGTACAGGTGCTTTTGAAGGAAGCTTTTTTAGTTACTTTTGAGTTCTGTCATAACGTGCAATAAATTAAAATGGGAAAGAAGTTACGGAATATTTATTTAAATTTGTGCGAATCTCAAGGAGAGAGAAATGGAAGTTGTAACTTTGAAAAATGTTGCTTAATTTTTGAGAGAGAGAGTCGCTGAGCACGACATTACAATCAAACTATAACCAAACCTTTTAGAATATATATAAGTATCAGTTAGTATACATATTATTACAAAAAGTTGTCATATCAGTTGTATTAGACAGTAGAGTCAGGTCTTTTGTATAATAAATTTGTTGCGTGCTAAGAGAGCAGCTCTGCTTATCAATTTCTTTTTCAATCAATCAAAAAATTTTTTTTTTCGGTGTTTATTTCTACATTTCTACATCTTTCTACATCATCAGATTGTAAAACCTACCTCTAAAATCTTCGTTACCAATAGGAATAAATTAATCAAAATAAAATATTTTGCAGCTTCTTTGAAGAAGAAGCTAACATTTTTAAGGAATTTTTAAGGAAAGTAATCTAAGCTACAAGGAGATAGGGACGAAAACATATTAACATACATATTAACTTAAATATTAACTTGCAAGGCACAAGCGAATTATTCATGAACATTGAAAAATCGAAACATGTGGCAATAAAGGAAGCATTGTCAACTAAGACTATGCGTAACCTCTATGGAGGCGTAATGACTCAAAAATATAAATAAATGCATAAACATGCAAGGAGAAATCGCAAAGGTGCTGCTCTTAATACTCATTTCTATTTTTAAATATTCGAAATTGAAAATTCAACTTCTTAAGCGAACTCCGGAATCCAATGTGCATATATATTTGCCTATTGCCCAGATATTAGGTAGATATGTATCTCATTTACTTGTGTGCATTAATTTCCATGTGTTAGTGTTTACCTAAGCAAATGATTAATTCTCCTCTGAGGCGTAAAAAGTTAATATACTTGACTACAGCGTATCAAAAAAAAAAAAAAAAAAAAAATGTTAATGTATTTTTATACATAAGGTAGGAGGAAGGAATATTCCCATTCGAATGCATTAAGTATATATTAAGAGATAGACCATATTTTAGGCCTTTTCGCTTATTCGGTATGCACGCGTAGCATAAGCATTCATATTTTATAAGCAAAAATAATAATAATAATAAGCGAAAGAAAGAAGAAAGAATACATTTACAGTCTAACACCAAGAATTAGGAACATGCATGATATCCTGTTAGAATTTTTCAAAGCTCGATATATTTAATATTCTACTAATACACGTGCATTCTGCTAAGTAAGATATTAAACAGGTCAATCAAGGTCGTCTTGAGGTCGTCAAGGTCAAAAGTCACGCGCAACTTTCAATGGCCAACTAGAAAAAGCAAGAGTTTTTGAACTTTCTTACTTTTCTACTAACATCTCTATTTCTGTTGCTATTGAACTCGCAACAATCAGAGCTTGTTCTTTTTTTCTTCCCATAACTTCTCATAAGACAACGCTTCCAATTAGTTGGCCACCAACTGTAGGCATGTATGTTGCGTTGACATTTGGCGTGTTTCGCATGCATCCAATGATTATTAAATAAAAAATGAATTAACATAAATTGCCTATGCCTTGACAAATGAAGTGGATTTACCGCGTCGCTCATCGCTTGCTTCAAATTGCTTTTTGAGAGTTCACCCATAAGATTTCATATGCCAAAGTGGAATTGTGCCTTGCCACATGCACATGCTGGTTTGCGGTGAAGCGTTTGCTTACCTAAGTCTACATGGTACGTGCCACATACATGTATTTGTGTGTGTGTGTGTGTGTATGTGTGTGTATGTATGTATATATGCGCAAGTGTGCCTACCCAACTAAGTAAGCTTCCGAATGACAGCGCAGGACTACGTAAAGCCGTAGTCGCTGCTTAGATGTGCCAATGTTGCACGACAATTGTTGTTGCTCTCTTTTTTTCAAGCATGTATAGCTGTGGAGTTGGCGCTGCTTGCATTTATATAAATACAATTCATATTAATGTGCATAATTTTTCCAAAGCAAGCTTTTTAATTTCGTGCGAAGCTGGGCGTAAATGGCAAGAGAATATGAAGCAGAATAATATTTATTATAGAGAAGCGTTTTGTTATATATTTTGGACGAACAGCCATCAATTCAAACACTTTGTTTATATATACTATATGTATATGCATGCGTGTGTGTTTGTATTTGTTAGTGTATTGGGTTCAGTCGGTATTGCACAAATATCTTCAAATATCTGCAAATGCTCAAGACTACTTAACGCAGAATAAACAATCACAGTTATGCAGCTTTGTTTACCTGCCCGATTGTCTGCCAACATGTCTATTCATTCATATTTTTGGCAGATTACGTGTCTCAGCCTCTTTTATTATTCCTACTACTATTTTCACATCACACAGCATTTATTATTTAAAGCAAACCAACTACAATCCCACTTAGTGTGTAAACAAAACTGTCACATGGCTACCAAAAAGGCATTTGATGAGCGCCCAACTGTGTGCGTGTGTATGTGTCATAATCTTAATCCAGTTGGATTATTCATTATATGCTGTCTCGACTGTGTGGACCATGAATGGAATGTAAATAATAATTTAAAAGATTGGCTGTGCGGATGTGACAGCCAGCAACAACAGCCAGCAACAAAAGAAAACTTAAAGTAAGCAGCAAGCAAATAACTACACACAAACGCCAAAAGCACTCGTTATGCGAAGGGGCAAATGAGGGGCAAGTAAACGCTCACATATACAAAAACGCTCCCAATACTGCCCTGCAATAGGCTCTGGTGCAATCGCCTTTTGATGTGTGTGTGGCTGTGTACACATTCGACATAGTTAAGTGATTTGCTCTTCGCTTGCTCAGCGTTGTGTCCTTTCTGCTGTGCCACCAGTGGCACTTCACTTGGCATCACTTATTTGGGGGCAAATTCTTTTCAATTTAACTAAAAGTGTTTATTTTGATATCCTGCGCCATAACTACAACACAACACAATGCATAACAACAACAATCGGTTGGTATACAAATGGGACCAAATGAGGGAGACAAGTGACAGCAAAGCATATAGACGCCGAATTTTCATGTATTTGCCGGCGCTATATTCTAGAAATACGGGATTAGGTGTTGTCCCAGTATGCTTGCATGTCAGAAGAAAATCGTAAAATTATGTCTGGAATGCGCTTTGTCCGCAGACATTCATAGCACCGGACATTATTATAGAACAGCTTTAAATATTAGGCTTAAATCGTTTAGATAGAAAAAACAGACACGCACCCAAAGAGATTTGTTTAGAACCATAAAAATCAGATAACCACACCAAGGCTGAGAAATTTCGAAAATGTTAACAATTTTGTTTCACTTTCCAAGTCATACTTTTAGGCGCACTCATACTTCGTGCTAACTATTTCGTTGGTGCTGATATGTATGCTTCTTTTTCTCAGAAGCCTATGGACACGAGTTCTCGAAATAAAATAAATATATAACATAAACACATAAATAGATGGTCTTTTGGAGAAAAACATGCACTGCTTTCAAACCTTTTTAAAAATTTCTTCTAAAACAGAGATTAAAAAAAATTTTGAGTATTGATTGAGTATTTTGTGATTGAGGTTATATTGATCCGTTCGATTTTATTTGAAGTCAGATTATATCCGAAAGTGAAGTAAACGCTAGTAATGCTTTTACGAGATTTGGATCTATTTACAACAATAAGTTTGCGGTACGAAGGAAAGAGCGCCAGTAGAGATAGTATTGAACTAAAGTGCTTTTAGTCTGTATAGTAAGTAATGCATAAATTTTTCAAGTGGAAAATGATCAAGATAGCAAGCTATTAAACTATATCCATATCAAATCTATAGAACATATAGGTACGTACATAAGTTTATGAGTACGAACAATATTACATCAATGGACCCGAACAGCACCAATTGACTAAAAATATGTGTCATCAATTGCATACAGTCGCACTGCTGCCACTTTCGTTGATCGAAACTCGCCTCGAAAATGGAAAGATATCGAATCAGAAGATCTTTCACCTCAACTGTTGTTTATGTGCAGTTAAACGGACTAAACCGATGGCGATAAGTCGGTGTAAATATGAGTAGATAACAATGAAAATATTTCATTCACACATTCGCATTTCATACATATCTGGTTTCTGTTATTTCACATTCTTAAATTTATGTACTGCTCACAGTTACTTAGCACACAACGAGTGTGGCATTTCTAAATTTTATTTCAGTACGATTTGCATAATTCAACTGCCACCACAATAATACACGCTCACTCACCACACACACCACACACACCATATACATCATGCACATGCATCTCGTACATATGTAGGTGTAAACACCACTCACCAGCACTTATTGTTCGCGCTCGTCTAAGCCGTTCTTAACGCCCACCCGGAAATGATGAATCTCTCTTTGTGCGACAACTCTCGTCCGACTCACGGCGTTCACACAGTGTTCACGCCATCGTGCGGCACTCGGGAATGCTGTAAATCGTGGTTACCGCGCTACAATTTATTTTCACTTCTTTGCCATTGTTACAACTTAATCCAATGCAATGCGCCGTACCAACGTCTCCCCGACAAAAGTGAACACACACACACACGCATTTATCTCCACACTCAGATTCCACATACTCATACACACACATATATATTGTGGATGTGTGCTTGTGTTTCATCAGTGCTGCCGTGTTGTACGCTCTGCTGGGCGCTGAGCTGTGTGTGTCGTCATCAATGCTGGACGGCTTAAGTAATGCTTGCGTCATGTCCATTGCTTATGTTCTTTTACTTTGTTCTATTTGCTGTGTGTTTACAATTTCTTTCGTGCAACTATGGCACTTCGTTGGTTGCAAGTGATCCTGCTGCTCAAATTTGAGCCATGCTACTCGGTTGGTTTGTACAGTAAATTAATTTTTACACCTGACTTGCATTTCTCGGTTATTGAGTGTGCGTGCGTGTGTGTGTGCGTTGGTTTTTCTTCCAGCAATTTAGTCACTAAATGCTCGAAGGCTGCTCTTGTCTTGTCGACTTAGCTGTTTTGTTTGTTTTGCTTTCGAAACTAATTTGAAAACACATTTCTCCGCTCGCCTTTTTGTCACTTTTTAACACGCTTTGCTACCCGCTGCCCACACATGCTGTGGACTAAGGCCGCACTGAGTTGGCTTTGGTTAGCTTTGTGACTCTCATGCCACACATATATGTATTTACTTGAACAGCTGTTGTATGGAAGATGTCTGAAACGGTCTTAATCGGCTTACTACATAAGTTATATACTTCATTTTTTCAATTACATTTATAGTTTTCTCTCTGTTAGAGAATTCATTTATTCAGTACAACCACTTTT
Organism: Bactrocera minax; assembly: GCA_021498325.1. Classification (NCBI taxonomy): domain Eukaryota; kingdom Metazoa; phylum Arthropoda; class Insecta; order Diptera; family Tephritidae; genus Bactrocera; species Bactrocera minax. Next base: position 378,590 of record JAKEEE010000025.1, read on the forward strand.
TTTTTGCCTTGGATGATTTTTCTATTGTAGTTTGGATTTAATGACAATTTATACAAAATTCATGTTAGCTTTTTTTTTTTTGCTGGCATTGGAAGAAAAGCTAATGGAAACTCTATACCTAAGCAAAGCATCTAAATTTAGTTAGTTCTAACATATATAGATTTACAAAACGCTTCTGCCTTGACACCTTAGTATGCGACAATTTAAGTCGTAAGCAGTGTCTTAAAACAAAACTTTTAAAAAAGTGATGGATTTTTGAGAATTATTTTCCCAAACAAATAATTTGTTTGAGATTAGAGCACTGCAATTTCTAAATAAATAAAATTTTTTATTTTACCGGATTTCCTTGATTTACTTGGAAAACTAAGCCGTAACCTTAGTTTGAACAGTCAAAACCTAAGACACTTGATTTATGAAATATTAACGGAATCCCTACCTTTTTATGACAACCTACCAGGTCATCGTGCTCATGACTCAAGTGAGCAATCAAATGAACAACAATGCAGTTGAGTTTTTCGGGTTTTATAGGTTAAGCAGAGTCAAATCGCATCGGCCTCAGTATCTTGTACTTAATAGAATGGTATTATATTATACTTTTGAAATCGTTGAAAATTAAATTCTATGGCATTGTATTGCTTCGGAATTTCTACATCTCTCATATTGGAATTACCTTTATAATAGTCTTAATAGAAGTTTTTTTTTTTCGTAAACTCAAAAATTATTTTTAAGTACCCTGCGTGTGTTTTGAAATAAACTTTGAGTTGTTCATCACAAACTAACCAAGTACTACCCGGTTGAAACTAACCTCTTTGCTAAATTAATGGGCGCACCATTAACTCAACAGCATTTCAATATTTCCTTACTCCAATTCGAATTGCATTTAGTGAAGCATTTAGCAAGCATTACTTAGCGAAATCATTTCTAATAAATCTGTGCGATTTCGGTAAGGCAAACATTTAGCCAAGTGCTGGAAATCGTGGAAATGTTTACCTCTGTCAAAAGCTTTGCTTAAGCTGAGTTGTAGTTGTATAGTTGTATATATAGTTGCGGTGTTTGTGCAAATGAATTTTGTGCACTTACTACACACAAACATATTTGTGTACTTATGAGCATACAACAAACATTGAAATGAATTCAGTGAAGGCGACAGCTATTTATGCAAAGCTGGCAAAGTTTTTAAGATTTTACCGCTACTGCCGTAAGTTTCATATAAGTTTGCACAAATTCCGGTACGCAGCTGCGCGGCAGGCTTGGAAAAGTTTTTGGCGAATTAACGTCTTATGTCAGGAATAGTTTTGTACAATAATTGTGCCACATACTAGCGGAATGTGGCTTTAAATGCCTGCTTGCGGCAAAATGCTCAATAACAAATTTTGTTGCTACTTCATTTTAATTTTTCAGGCAAAGCAGAAGGAGAAGGATATAATTCGAAATAAATACAAGTTTTTAGGTTTTTCACACTGAAATTAAGTTGTCTAACTCTAATTCTGCAATTTCATGCAACAATTTTCAAGTGTTTTGCCTTTCAACACTTATTCAGCTGGCGAGTGTCATTGCTGAATAAAGCGCTGAATGCCAAAGCAAATGGAAAACTTGCTTGCAGGTGTCATTTAATAAAAATATTTCCCACCGCGTGGCATATTTCCCTCACTACTATCACTCACTATTTAGACTACATTCTTCATGCTCAATTATATAATACTAAATCAGCTGTGCAGCGCCGACCAATCAATGCGCACCCCTGCTGCGTCTCGCTTTATCGGCCGATCGTTTTTATTACCGCATTGAAATTACCATAATATATTAAGCAATTTGAATCGACAGTAATTTCTCATTTCCATTCGGCTCTTAATGTAGTTAATTAAAACATTTCGGTGTGTGCATTTCCTTATCCTCCTGTACTTGAAATCGTGTGCATGTTTGTGTATGTGTGTGTGTGTGTATGTGTGCGTGTGTCTGGTTGCGGTTGTGGTTAACTAACTACCTGCAACATGTCGAGGCTATGGCGCCAACATACCGATTAATTTGGCTATAATAAGTATTAACTAATAATTCGAATATGCAACGAATTTCAAGTGATTGAGTGGCGCACACATACTTACATACAAACATGCGCACGTTGACATTCTCACAGTGTGGGAACATTTCAGTTGCTAATAAGGCTTGTGTATAGTCACTTGTGGGTTTGCACCGAAAATTCCTTAATTACCGGAAAATTCTGACTTTGAGCTAAGTGGCAACTCGTTTTGTTTATTACAAGGCCGCTTGTCGTGCTTTATTATCGTTGTTATTATTTAAGTGAAGCGATTTCCTACTGGTTTGCTTAATTTACTTTCTCCTTCTTCCCACAGGTTTACACGTGTCAAGCGAGTAACGGACATGTTGTGGCGGCTTTGACGAAGAAAGTTGTGCTGGACATGAACTGTGAGTAGCGAGAATATAATTTACGCTAGTTTGCGTTATTGACATATATACTTATTTATACAAATTAAATCAGTTAGGTGCTTTAAAGAATTCGTGAAGGCACATAATTGAACTTTTTTTTATACATATTTTTCCAAACATACTCAGATAGTCAAAGCAGATAAATATGCATAAAAAAAAGTTTCCAAAATTGGTTTTCTTTTATTACGTTATCACAGATTTTCACTACAAATAATATGTGGAACTTTTTACGTCGAAATATTTCTTTTAATAAAACAGCGAACTACTTCGGTTTTGGTCTTGGTAACAGGTCTTGATCGAAACATAGTGAGAAATTTTGTACGAATTTCAGTTTGGAGGTGAGAACTAGTAAGCGAATCACAACTGGTAGGAGCAGCAGATAAAGCAGGCATTTGTACAATATATTTATGTACAGTCTCGCGATAGCACCAAACTCTGAGTCGACTCATGACCAGAGTGAGACATTCATATTTTATGAACAGAATTCTCTATCCAGTTGCTATATTTTGTCGCCATTACGTGTGCGCTTGAGTTTATATTCCCGTAACTGGATTCCACATAAACTATTTAGTTGCTTCCATGAGAAATCCGCATTGACATAAGTATATTTTGTAATAGTTTTCGCTGGAGCTTATTTTTTTTCCACATTCCACCTGAACAAGCATTTCTACTTACTCACGCACCTACATGCGAATGAGCATTCATGTATGTATGTATATGCTCTGAATAATCTCCCCTTACTTTTGCTTTGAGTAAATATGCGTTGGCTCAGTTTATGATGCCGGAAAATCCCTTTGAAATTGCATTCATTGCTAATTACCCCTCACATATTAAAATACGGCTGGCCTTTTTGCTGGTTTGCGCTACCCCTGTAGCCACACAATACATGCATAATGTTATGTAAATGCTAATAAGTGTATGTGTGTTCGTGTGTATGGCAATTGTTAGCGCCAACGGTACATTTGCCACATTCATATGGACTAAGCATGCAATTGTATGCTAAGTAGTGGCACATAAATGTCAACTACAGAATTGGTAATAACATAAAATAGCAGGCCAGCAAACGTTCAAATAAAAGATACACACACACACACCTACATTCATTTATACACTGATTTGCATGCATGTGTATGTGTGTGTGTGTGTGTGCGTGTGTGTGTTTGGTGTGGTCTATTTGCAGCCGAGCTAAGTGGAAGAACATGTCGGACAAGGCCAGTGGCCAGATTGGACACGGCACACACAGAAACACACTAAGGAAGTAGAAATGTAGTCAAAGTTAATTATTTGCCATGTCGCTGAAGGATAAGGGAGAGGAAGTCGTAAAAAAAATCAAAGTAAGAAAGTGTGGAAAAAGGGAGCATGGAGCAACAAACCCTTGTTACTTACGTAGGTTGCAAGATTTATGTCGAAGCATAAAAAATATGCTCACGAAAAAGTATTTGCTGACGTACATACATATTTCACACACAAGGGCCTCCCTCATTCACTAAGATTTGTATGTGTGTCTGCGATCTCATTTCCATACATACGAGCTCGTAAAACATATGTGTCGTATGTAGCATTCGCCTAATTTTTCGGGTAGCAGCGCAATTAAGTTGTACTACAAAAACAAGCAGTTACTTTTTAGGTTAAGTGTCAATTCTAGAAGTCATATAAGCATATATCCACATACTTAAACCCGAAATGACTTTTCTGCTACAACACAATTAAATGCTTTAAAGCGAAACTATTTAAGTTTGCAAAAGCAGAAGGAAAATAGAACAAAATACAGTAATGCAAAACATATTATAAATTTGGAAGTAAAAATTATTTAATTATCTTTAATTTTTGTATACAATTTTCACATGACCGACAATTAATAGTGCCTAGAAATATTCGTTGGTATCGAAAGTTCACCAAATAGCTTAGCAATTATTTTCTTAAGTAGGAATTATTTGCTGGTAAATGCATTTTGTGCCTAAAATAAACTGTATTAAATGGAAGATGCTTATATTCCGTTGCAGTGAACTTTAGAGTGATTAATTGCATACTTTTCGGCTTGTTATAAAATAAATGGAAATAATATAATAAAAGCATTCAATAAATTGCATAGGGTATTCAGAGAATCTGAGCACAGGCTGAAATATCCTAATTTTTGAATTATATTGTTTCATATTTTTTTCAGCAACAAACAATTTGGGAAAATTTTTAAGCAAAAAGTTGTAGACCTGACATACTTTTAGACTCCCATTATTAAATATTCATAAAATAGAAAATATAGTATATATGAATCAAATTGCACAATTTTTTACGGATTTTAAAACTTCAAAAGCCCAGTTTTTAACTGAACTTTTGCTTTATTACACAAATGCTTTTGTCTGCCAAACAAAGTAGGAAGACTAGCCAAAAGTATGCTTCAGTTTATTTGTGCGTTATTTACAAAGGTTTCGAAAGTTATACTCAGCAGATTTTTGGCTTTATTTGTGCATACTCGCAGACGTCCTTTGTACGAATTATGAGCCAAACAATTACACTTTAGACAAAAAGTAAATTTTAGCATTTTATCTCAATTCAAAATACTTGTGTTAAGTGCTATTTAACGTACGTTCTTCTTCTTCTTTAAAATTACAAAAGATTCTTTATTTGGAAAAGTATTTTCTAGCAGTTGATTGACGTGAATGAGTTGCGCTATGCAAAAATCTTGACAGAAGTCAAGTTGAGAGATTAAATTGGAGAATTGTAGACATTAAAGCGCGATTTGACAAACATTTAACGTTTGACAACAACAATACAAGAGCACAAAACGGTAAATAAGAGAAACTCCGAATTAAACAAAAGACCAAATTGGAATGAACGAAACAAAGGCAAATAAGCAAATGCGCGCATTTGGATTTTATCAAGCTTTGTTTATTTCTACATGTGTGTGTGTGTATGTGTGAGTATATGCATTTGTAGAAATTTTGAAACGTGTATAAGCATCAAATAAAGACTGGAGAAGTAGAGTCAAGCGTCGGCGAGTGGAAGCAGCGGGTGTAGGCGGAAGTGTGGCACTAATTTGTGCGTGTTGGTGGTGGCGTGCTAAAATCCTTTGTGAGTTGACAGAATGCAGCGCTAAGAAACACAAAGTCAGCGTGTGATCGACGGCAAATGAGGGTGGCGGCAAGAAATAGTGATTATGAAGTTAGAAATGAAAGCAACGCAAGCAATCCACAGGGAACGGAATTTATGTAATGGGAATGACTCAACAATGACTGAACGCGCGCTCGTGTTGTCCACTACCTCTTCCGTATCACACGCTGCTCAACTCACACCTGTCACTTATCGAAGCTTGGCCTTTTGTTTTCACGCAACAACCGCTGGGGCGCCACATAAAATTACGGCCAACAAGCAGAACTCCTTACAATTGGCAAATCGAAAAGAAAAGAAACTCCAGCTCATGAAAATAAGAATAACAATGACAACAACAACAATAACAATGACAGCAAGAGCACACGTTACAACACAGTTTTCAATTACGGACATGAAAACGGCGCGCACAAGGGGTGTGCACCCCTTCAAGTAGGCAACAAACAAAGCACATCAATGATAAGTAACAAGCAATAAGCAGGGAAGACGAGAAGAATGGTTGCATAATTTCTAGCGCGTGACTGTAATTAAAAGTCGCACAAAAGGGCCGGCAGCGCGCAGCACACACATACATAAGGGTGACAGTATGACTCTTGGTGGTGGCATTAGGGACTTTATCGGCTCACTAATGCGAAAATATGCACAAATTGCACGATTTTGTTGTTGTTAAAACACAAGAACAGCAGCGGTAAAATCTGCTTCGAATTTCTTTGTCCCTTCATGCCAATGCAATTGTTTTCAATACAAACAATATTTCCGAGTGCCTCGTCACCCTGATTGTGATTGTGCTGATTTATGCCCCTTTTTGTGGCACATGCCTCACGCGCTGTTATTTACGTGACATCTCTGCCACACGTTAATGACAGTGGAGTGTGCAAATTCGCAGCACTCATCAGCCTCACCATCACCAGTCTCGTTGTAGCATGAAATTGTGCTAATTGCACGTTCCAACTACTCGCTTTGGCGCCCGAAGTGCATATTTTCGCTCAAAAACTGATTGTGATTGGATGTCACTCGCATGCGTTACGCGTGATTACCAATAATTAGTGCGCAGTGGCGACCTCAAGCCAATTTCCCATCCTTCCCATCCCATAAAACCTTATTTTTTGTACAAAGCTTTTGTTTTGATTTTGTACGGCTTTGTTTTTACTTCCATTTTCACTTTTAATTTTTCTTCTTAATAAGCCGAGCCATCGTTAAGAGTTGACCCTTATACATTTTTTGAAGGAGAAATCCTGAAAATTTTTGTTAGTAATAAGTTATTGATATTACTTAATAAATTAATTCATTGATATACAATTTTTGAAACACATATCTTTCCATAAGTTAACTAGTTTATTGAGAATTTCCATATATATGAGCACCATACATGTCTTCCGAAATGGGTAACCAAATACCACAAATTATTCCTAATTCGCTGAATATCACAATGCGAAAACTTCTCTACTTACCGCCCTTTATTATTGGACAGCATAGACCTCCATCTGGCTCCCACTTCCAGCGTTCGTTTTGCTGCCAACTCGTAAATAATTCCGAGGAAATGTCCGCAATAAATTTTTGCTATTTCAGTACAACATTTTGGGGATTCGCTAAAATAAACAAAGCAAAATTATGTTATGTTATGCTATGGTAGCTCGCCTACAAGTATGCTATAAAACAAAAATGAACCAAGCGTACTCATATCGCTACAGCATGCTTCAAAGCAAATCATATTAAGCACCAGGCAGTTGCTAAACAATCAAAGCTTTGCATTTGTCAAATAAACAAGTAAATATATTTGCTGACATGCATGGAAGAAAGCGAACATTAAGCAAAGCTGGCTTGGCATACGATGTCTGTCAATATGAAAACTTCGAATACTTGCTCGAAATTCTCTCACAAATACAACGAGTAAGTCAGCAAATAGCATAAGTAGCTAGAAATATATATATGTGTAGAAATACGTGATGAACACGAGCAACTTATTCTTATTTTTCTGTAAAAGTAGGACACAGCGCCTATATGTATGCAAGGTTTGGCATTAGTGTACTTACAATACTCAATTACTATGTGAGGAATGCAATAATACGTGCTTGTGGTGCACGAAGAGCACCTTCCAGACAAAGATCGAAAGTCTAAAATATTTCAGTTTCCAGTTTTTGACAAGTAATCGGGGTTTTATATTATTAACTAACTTTAATTCGCGTATTTTTTCAATAAAAATTTTTTTTTATCCATTCCCAGACATTTGTAACACACTACATTTCTCCTGTAGAAGTAACAACGCCCAGTTGTCGACTGAAAAATTTCTTGCATAAATTCGAGCGCATGTGTTTTTACTACAATTCGGTATGGCCAAGCGTAAATTTAATATTTTACTAGTCTAATATATTTGCTCTGATGAATAGCGCAGTTTATGTTTGGCGCATAAATAAAGTGCCTTTATATTTGCTAAAATATACTTATGTACACATGAATGTAGTACATTGGCAGGTAAATAAGTAAACACTATTCGAAAGTCTATGCGATGTTGATCGGTTTGTTAAATAATGCCCAAGATTTATAGCCAGCTCTCAGTTGTGCAGCGTTTGCAGCTGTGACCGAGTGCTGAGACTCTTTTTGCGCTTCTGCAGCTCAGCGCTGATGGCTAGCTTCATTCTACCTTCATTTCTGATTCCGTGCTATTTGTGCATTTATACGGAAGTATGCATTTAAATGTATGCGCTTCATGACATAAGATATGCATAAGAAATTTGGGTATTTCAGGTGAGACCAGAATTTGAAAGGAAGTAGTTGTTGATGTAAACTGCTCAGGCATTGAATAGCTTACTTCGAGAGAATTATTCAAAACATATATATTCTAGTATTTGTTTAAGGCATATACAAACAAAGCGGCGATTGCGTTAGGCGCCCTGATGTATGTTATATATCTCTAATTTCATTTATAGAAAAGATTTTTAACTACAACTCGGTATGAAACATCAGAAATATGGGTAAAAAATTATTATTTCATATGTACTGAAAATAATTCAACGGTAGCATTTCTTGCTTAAAAGCATATTATTTATAACTTTAAAGATTTTTAATAAAAAATTTTAAGTAATTTTAAAGGAAATGTAGTCGAATTGAGACGCAAACAAGTGAGACGCCTTGAGATGTGCCATATTAATAATTATAATACTATTGAAGCAAAGTTTCTTTAAGAAATATAAATAAAATATGGTAAATTTCTACTTTTCAGTGCCGCCATTAAGTTTGCTGCTGCAAGGTCTAAATCACGCTCTCATAGCGGGCACGCGCACACATGTTACCTGCACCGCAGTAGGTGCACGACCAGCACCACAAATCGTGTGGAAGAAATCGGGACAAGTACTCAAGGGAGCAACACAATCGGTAAGTTTGCCATCTAGAACTAATACTAAAGACATTTTTGAGAATAATTAATTGAGTAGTTTCATAGTAGAACTAATTCTTGGTGCAATAATTTACGGACGGTACTGAAATTGCAAGTTGTTTAAACATCTCATTCACATAGATTTGTAGTAATCACATTCATACACACACACACACACACACAGGACATATGCATGTACTCAATCTAAAGATCATTTGGGGACATCTTTAATCCCTTAACTTCAATATTTTATCTTTGCAGACTTCCAGCGATGGCAACACCACCGTCTCCGAGCTGATGCTTATACCGGTGCCCGAGGACAACGAGCGTCAAGTAGTCTGCTCCATTTCATTAAATCCATCTATAACGTCGCAGCACCTGCACGAGGGCGACACGACCGTGTTGACGGCGCAGAGCAATGGCAATATGGGATTGTATTTGAAGGATTCGCGCGTGCTGAATGTGACACGTAAGTCAATTGTCGACTATGCGCTGTTAATGCGAGCTTATGCAGCTCAGCTTTGTATGCAAACACACGCACACATGTACACCTACATATGCATGCATATATTTACTTATATATGTATATATGTATAGGTATGTGTGTGTGTGTGTGTGGCTGTGTGCAGGCATTTGCTTAACTAGTTGAGCGCTCGAGTTAGTTCCAGTCGAGTGCGGGTACTAGCTTGCACTTCACTTTAACTGAGCACTTCATAAGTTCACAGTTAGTTTCATATTCATACATGCGTTTGTATGTGTGCATGCATGCAGCAACACTTTCTTGCGTGTGAGTGTGTTCTATAACTTAATGCATATGCATTCATTTAAGCGTTTAAGCATTTATGCACTTGCTCTTAGGTGAATGCAAGTTAACTATGTAATAATAAACACTTACGCGAGCTTTATGCGCTGTCGGTTTTAGCCAGACGTAAGCAGCTTTCGTTGTACTAATTAAGTTTTTAATTGATTTGAGCAAATTTTAATTGGATTTTCAGCTTGAAACTGCAGAAAGTTGCAAATCAATTTAGTTTTCGAATGGAAGTATGCTTTTGTTTTAGATTAGCTAATGCATTAGAATTGATGCAACTAAATATTGCATATGCGAAAAATAGTTATAGAACTTATGAGAAAACAACAATTCATGTAACTCGGGAAGAAAGCTTAGAAGAGCTCATTTTAATATGAGTTGCTAATGTTATATGTAATATGAATTAAAAAAGGAAAATAGTACAAACACAAACAAATGGGAGTTTCAATATTATAAGCTATTGGCAATGAAAATTATTCAAGATTTAATTATATTCAATTCTTATATACAATTCTTGAAGAAATTCGGTTCATAAATTTACTAGGTTTGAAAAGAGTGCTTTGTTCTTAACAAAAAAACCAAAAGAAGCAATAATTAACGTTCCTTTTAAGGATTATATATTATATTATATATTATATTATATTATATATTATTATATTATATATATATATATATATATATATATATTTTAAGTTTATTAAAATTAAAATTAGAGAAAATATTAAACCAAAAGCTTTATAATTACTTCCATATTGAGTTAAGCGTAGAAAGTGCTGCTTAATTTATGTATATAACTTAAATTTATAATTTAACATATATATAAAACATCTTACGAGACAACTTTCTGCCTTCTGCTCTTCTCCAACAGATGCACCCATTGTCTCACTCCGGTTGGGCGCACCACTGGATCCAAACAACTTGCTGAAGGGCTCTGACGTCTACTTGGAGTGCGATGTAAAGGCGAATCCGGGCATAACCCGGGTCGAGTGGTATCACAATGTAAGTTATGCTAAACACATATACTTAGGTAAACACAAATAGTCGTGAGAGAGCTGGAGAATTGCAACAAAAGCAGACACAAAGTTCTTCATGAAACAAAAGCGCTCTACCAATACACACACACTTGAGAGAGTACATTGTGCCTGTGTGTGTTTTTATGCTGCACAATGCATTTTTAATATATTCACAAAATTTCAAGTCTGCCGCTAGACAACAAAATACAAAAAAAAAAAAGAAGAAAAACCGGCAACAAAAACCATCTAAATAACAAACAATAGCAAAATGTCAGCTAGCGTGTGCCGCACAATGGCAGTAAGCATAAAATTCATTGACGCGCTGAAACAATGCGATCACGTTTGTACACAACGTACTTACGCACACATACACACACAGCCAATAAAACTAGTGCTCGTGCATTTAAATGCACCTAGGCGCTGTGGCTCCTTTTCGCATGCGACTTTATACTTGTGTAACCCTTTTTAGCGCACTCAATGCTTTCTTTATCAATTTTTCTCGCCACCTTTCACCTCACCTCACCTCACTTTTCTTGCCCATGTCGACGTTCTTTGTTCGCTTTATTGTTGTTTCTTTTTTGCCAATAAAACAACAATTACACTTGAGACGTAAAAATGCTGCTGGCTCTGTTTAATATGCACTTCAATTCTTTCACATTCGCTTATGTTGAGCATTGCTGTTATTGTTTTTGCTTTTGCAATGTCGCAAGAAGAAGAAGTAAGAAATTCTTTATTATAAAGAAAGAGCATAAGGTTTAAATTGGAATTTAACTAAATCGTACAAAGATTGCTCTCATATGTTGCAAATGTACAGCTTGGAGAATGTGTTTTAAACTTTCATAGCAGGACCCATAATAAGGAACGACTTGATAAGAATTTAGCTAAACGTAGTAGTCCTGAACTAGTCCCACTGGCAATTTTTCAGCGTGTAGAAACTTGGTTGTCCTTTGATCTTTAATTAATAAGACAGAAAACATAAGACTTATGCCGAAAGAAGTATGTATATATTTATTTGAATTTTTGAAAAATCGGCATTGAACTATCGAATCGGGAGTACTAAAAATACGAGTCCCATGGGGAGAAGTAATTAGTGCTCACACAAGAATTTTGACAGCCTCATGTTCCATTATCTCTACAGCAATACCGAATATCATGATTCAATGCCAAAGAGTCAATTCATATATTTACACAACCAATGCTGATAATCCCCAGGCGTAAAGGGCAGAGTGGTCTGTCGCCAGTTTTTATGTATAAATTCTTCTAAATTGTTAGTTAGTTCAAAAACACGTAAAATCAGGAATATTATTTGCGTTTTAAAGTATACTGGGTTCAGTAGCCATAAGCAATGCCAAATAATAATATAGTAACCATGGCGAGCAGACCAGTTACCTTACATAATAGGGGTGCAAAACTTTGTTCTATTTTACTTCAATACAGCATAATTTTCCCGTTTTAGTTCCTAGTATTCGCAACAGCCAGTTTAAACCGTCGTGAAACTAGCTTCGCAAATGGTGTTACAATGCGCGCATATACGAAATATAATTTAAGATATTAATACCTTGTCGTTTTGAATATATTATCGCTGCTGAGATCATATTAATACCTAAAAATGTTTTCTTTTTTATTCCACATTTATTGTAATGCTTTTCCGTTGTTTATTAAGACGTTAGATAAGTAATGGTCTGCACATAATTGTCCTTTGAAAACGACTGTAAGCAGTATTCGAACATACCAACAACCTATAATATATGTATGTATGTATGTGTGCTGTTGTGTGCATGCACTTACCCCCATTTATGGCGCTGCAAATATTTAAGTGCCTATTTGCCACTCTGAGGTACTCAGCATGTGGAAACATCATTTCATCTGCAAACTCTTCACACCCATCTGCAGAACGCATTAGCAGGTGCGTATGTGTGTGTGTGTGTGTGTGTTGCATGCCTCACCTATGCGCTTATTGAAGTGGCCGGTCAGACAGTCACTCAGCTGGAGACTGATGGCAAATAACAAATGAAATCACATGAAAATGGAATTGGAAAAGGAAAATGTTTTAAAAATTCCTCAGTAAGCAGAAAAATGTGCAGCGGATAGCAGGGAGGATTCGTGTTTTAATGCATATTTGTTGGCTTGTAAACAGTTGGCGCTATGTGCCGCATGCACGCTTCGCAGCAGACTTTCTTTCACACAAGAAGCAGTGCGTTGCAGCGCCATCGCCGTGCCAATGCATTTGTTGTTGTTGCACATTTTTAAGATTTATTATTATTATTTCTTATGCTGCTTTTATTTACATTACTCTTCGCAAGTAATACTATAATGCAACAGCCTGCGCGCTTGCATATAAATAATAAATAAAGGCACTCAGCTGTCGCTGCGGCCTGTCTGCCTGGGCTGCGTCTGCCCAAAAGCAACTCATACACATGCACTTGCCGCTGCTGTGCCGTCCTCGCATGCCCACTGCATTAGTCTTTGCTCTTCCAGAGCCCAGCATCAAGGATGCTCGACTGCTTGCCGATTTGATTGTCCTTGTTTGACGTGTCTGTTACTTCACTGATCGAGCCTGTTGTTTTATTTATTTTTTGTTTGGCATTTTCATCGATTTACACCCTCCCCCTCCCACAGAGTTGGCGTTGTTGTGTCGAACCAAAGTGACTTCGATACTGCAAGCAGGCAAACATACATATATGGATTGTACTCCACACACAATGCAATAAATAGACAAATATGTGGTGGCAATGGCTTGTTATCCTGCAGCAAGTGGTTTTTGTTATTCTGGCATGCACATCCATCACTGAGTACCGCGCTTGGTTACCCTTTCAGCTTTTTTCTTATCTTTACTTTTTTTGCTACTCGCAACTGTCTTTTTGTCGCCAATACTTGCCCACTCCCTTTCCACGCTGAGCCACACTACTCCGCACCCTCTTCCCGCCATCTTTAGTTTGCCGGTGCAGGCTACGAGTCAAAAGTAATCACTCGCCTTCCACCACTCACATTCTTCACCACACTTAATGCCTTAGCACTTCAGTGTTGTTTCAAAGGAGCAGAGAAAATTGAAGCAAAAAGTCGCAAGTGGATTAGGGTGCAGTGCTCATCCGCTAGATGGATGTGTGTTGTTTATGTGGGTGCTTTTGTACATGCATACCATATATATTGCAGCAGATATTGTCATGCTAATTCGAAGAAATTGAATGGAAAGCAATTTGTTTTGTGGCTATAAATAGGGATTACCAAACTCCTTCAACAACAGCATGCCCCTTACTCCACACTTAGACCACACTTAGTAGTGAAGAAGAGAATTATACCCAGACGTTGATGATATTTGGCGTGTGCTCTACCCATTTTCCACTGCTGCCTCTCACTTTACTCCCTTCCTTCGCTCCGCGTTTTACTCGTTGACAGCATACATTACTGCCCATGGCCATTGGGCTAAGTAACCGCTACATGACAGGTGTTGGGACTGAGTAGCTTGCAGGAAACTTGAAAAGGGTTTCACTGGCGGTAGCAATTTCTTTCGTTGCCTCCAGTTTTTCTAATATTTCTCCTTGTTTTTATACCTTTAATCCATCAATCCATCAACAACAATCCTAAGCTGTTTTTACATTCATACATACCTACATATTTACGAGTACATATACTGTGGAAAGTGCGCTTAGTGAAGGGAAAGTGGACGGGCTGTTTGTGTGGTTCTTGCTAGTGACTTTGACAAGGATTTAAGTACGTAATGGATATTTTTCGCTTCAAAGTGGTTGAGATATGACAAAATGTAAATGGCAAAATTATAGCAAAAATAGTTCAACCATTCTAGGTTAATATGGTTGAGCAATGACCTCTTAAAAGCTCATTTATTTTAGTTTCACTATTCTTTTCGTTAATATTTTTTTACTTTAACGTACAGTTGTTCAATTTTACTTTGTCTTCTTTTTTTTACCTCCGAGGATATATATCCATTTTTGACGTTGTGCTGAACTTCTCTATACGGTTTTTTTTCTGAAACCAGCTATCAGAGAACCAGCCGTCAAAGGATATTCATTAGAAGCCCTGTCCACATTGTTTTCAACATTTCCTCTTGATTTGCTTTCCTTTCGAAGGCCTTCTTTTAAAGAACGTAGTTATATAAAACTATTTCAGTGACAATTTTGAGGACGCTAAATTTACCTATATATATTATAGCGCGATATTATCGAAAAAGTCAAATAATATGTTATCTAAAATCATCCTATTAACATTGGAAGAAAGGCAGATGATTTCCACATTCCACATTGAACACCTTGTGGTTGATAATTTAGGCCCAGAGCGCGCCAACAGCAGACTCGAACCAAACGAGCGTTTTTCGCTTTAGAGGGTAGAGGGTTTTTAGTTAAGAATTGTAAAACCCCACAACGGACCGTTAGGGTATTAAGCAGCTGACTGGCATCCACCCATCTATGCCAACTTCATTAAATTGAAACATATTCCGAGAGCTTCGAGGAAGGTTCGGTGAACTAACAGGAACAGAAATAAAACGCCTAAGCAGATTTGAGATGGGCGCTTTTTCGAGACATGAAATCCAACAATTTTGGCATCACTAAAGACTGTCTTTAGCAATCTAAGTGTGATGCCCCCTTCTAAGTATTCAGTTATAGAACCTAAGCTACCCAAAAAAATCCCAGAAAGAGTTCCCTTTGGCAAGGAATCACTAAACAATGCGTTCCCCCCCCATCACCACTTTGTTATCTATTGCCTTCAATACATTGAAAGATGTTCATTTTCCATATATTTGCAGGACAAACAACTCCATCTCTCACGGGGCGTTATCATCTCCAATCAGACGCTAGTGCTGCAAGGAATTTCGAAAATATCACATGGCCAATACTTTTGCCGTGCCACAAATATACAAGGGAGTGTATCCAGCAACGAGGTTTATTTGGATGTCAAATGTAAGTGAGAGTAAAAGCTAAACATTTGTTACCATCAACCTTAAACATATAAACTCCTGTTTTAAAATAATTGACTTTTCCAATTACGCATTTGTATTCGGACAATTGTACCTATAACACTCTTTATACACTTTATCCATCATTATTTTGTATTTTACAACCGTCTATGCCTCTAAGCTAGTCATTACAATCAATTAGTCACGTGACTTGTATGCAAATATTTAAAATGGCGAAGCATTTATGCAGCGCCGCAAGCCAAACACAAATCATCCAACGATCTAATGATCCCTTATATTCTATGCTTCGTCCGCAGATCCGCCCGTATGCAAAGCCGAGTCGACGACCATACGCGCCGCCCTCAAGCAGACCATCAACATTACGTGTCAAGTGGACTCGAATCCACTTGATAATCTAAATTACAGATGGCATTTCAACAATTCACTTGAGAGGCTCGTCGAATTGCCCGCAACGGTGGCGACGGCGTCGGCCGCTATGCCGCTACTGCTGTATCCGGATGTTGGTGCCGCACACGGTGGGCACACATCCGGCGGATATTATCAGCGCAGCAAGCGGAAGCATGGTCATGCGCAAAAATTTCTGCTCGGCCGGCATGGACGTGTTGCGGCGGCCACCAGTGTATTGGGCAGTGGCAACGGCGGCGGAAGCGCGTGGTCCAACATACGCTTCGAAGATGTCGACGAGCAGCAACTGACGCCTCACCAATATGTCGATGCATATGAGGATGATGAATTCATAGACAATAACAGCAACAACAACGACAACAACGACAACGGAAATGACAACAACGACGACAACGACGAGGTTGAGGAGCTGGGAGACGATGTGGTGGCAAGCGGGCCGCGTACTCAAATGGTTTATTCGAATGTGATTTATAAAAATCATTTGGATAACAGGCAGCAACAACAACAGCAACAATTGTTGCAGCCGCAACATGCACAACATACACACCAACAACAACAACAACAACAATTATCGGCACACCAACATCAGCAACAGGGCCGTATGGCTGGCGGCATCGGTGGTGGCCTGGTGGGGGGCGGCGCTCACGACATGCTCCCACACGGCAATCAATTTCAGTTGGCCGAGCGCAAACGGCTAACGGCAGCGCTGCACAAGAAACAACATCATCGTCCAATAGCCGGCGCATCGATGACCACTCAACCACCACCGGCGCCACCGCTGAACAATGTCTACAGCTACCACATTGATTCGTACGATAGTTTCGGCGCAATCTCGTGTGTGGCCAGCAACGCGATGGGCCACAGCGAGCCCTGTTGGTACCACATACAGCCGGCAGGTGAGTGTACACTGATTGCTAATATTTTAACAGTGGAATGCAAGGGAGAATTAGGGTTTATTTATTTAATGGATCGCTCTGTGAATAGCCACAGAATTATGTTTGCTTTGCTGTGGCAATATTTCGCAAGTCTCTGAAGCATTTCGAATGCGGTCGTGAAGTGCAGGGCCTCGTTATTTTGACAGTTTCTCGATATGGAATCCTTTGTAATGCAGTCCTGGGTGGCTGAGTGGTGGGTGTAATGGCGTAATGCATCACTTTAAATTATTTAAAGCGATTTAAAGCTTGCGCTGATTAAATTACTATTTGTTTTACTAAATCATTTATTAATAAATATTTCTCCAAAATTTAATTTAAGTTAAAAAATTTATTTGTGTAGTCGTGACGTCGTGAATTTTGCTTCAGTTGTTTTATTTAAATTTGAATAATTTTACACTTTTTTCAACTCTCAAACACATACAATTTCGCTGACGCCCATCTACTTTGTTCATTTGCATTTTCGAGCACCTTTTCGAGTCATTCAAGCCACAGTATGAAAAAATTCAATTAAAATTTCGCCATTACCACAATCGAGAAGCAATGCTGCTGTGCGCACTTGTGCCTCGCCAGCGTTTTTTTGCAAACATTAATTAGTGTCAAAAGGTCAACGTTGACTCAAAAAACCATAGCACACAAAGCAATATATATATATATATATATATATGTATGTATATATAATGTGCGTATGAACAGAAAATATAAAATAAAGAAAAAAATCTCGCACTTGCGCCTTTTTCAATGGCAAAAGCAAAGCTGCCGAGGCACTTAATATGCCCATGTCTATCCTTCATTAGAGCAAACGCAGTGCGGCTGTGTATGCGTGCGACGAAATTTACATATGTGCGAATGTATGTGTGCAGGGCGGTGTTACACAGTGGCATTTTAGGCGCTGTGAGCAACTTCTTTATTCACTTTAGATGTTTCCATATGTGTATTTGTAAGTGGTTGGAGAAATAAATCTTGCTTCTAGCAAATTTAAATAATTGCTGATTTTTTCCTAATTTCTTTGAAATTAACTATAATTAGCTACCAAAGGCTGAGCGTGTTAAAGCTTCAACTTTTGTTTGTATGTTTATTTAATTCTTTTAAAAACTCTTTTCTGTCGAAAAGTTTCACTACTCTCGATTTTATTTTAACACACACACACACACACACACACACATTTTATCGTATACATACTTGTCCGTGTATTTGAGCGCATAGTCTTTAATTACCACATAGCCAATGTATACATTTCATGCATGTGTGTATCTGTGTGTGTGTGTGTGTGTGTGCAAAAGTTTTCTGTGTTGATTTTGCGTTAATTAAAAGGGAAATTGTTTAAGTTTTTTTTTTTTTTTTTTTTTTTTTGTTTGAGTATAGGTATGTTTCGACGTGTGCGCACTTATAAACACAGGTTAACACAGGATAAACACACAATTTCAAAGTGCATGCAATTTGAAAAACTTTATTTCTTTAGTAGAAGTTAAGGTTTTGCTTAAATTAAAATAGGGCAAATTATGTATTTTTTTTACAATCTTTGTACAATAATGCTCAATCTTTGTTCTTCAAAACATTCTTTTACTGATGTGTGCACATAAGAATTTTTTTCTCACATTCGGTCTGAACATATTCTTCATCAAATATCATCAAATTAATTGAAAAGATTTTGGAGCCAAAAACAAAATTTTAAATTACAAACCCTTACTACCAGATTTGGCTACCCACAAATATTATGTTAAGCATTTTGATTCTTTTTTGGCAACTTTGTTAAAAATAGTTTTGTTTCTCCATGCTCAACTTTATATAAATATCGTTTTTATTTAGAAGGATTTACTGTCAAATAGTTCTTCCGACTTTTCAACTTTTATTCCGGTCATTCACATATATTCAAATATAAAATACATTCATTTTTACATTATTTTTCATAATTATTATTTTTTTCTCTTGAATTCTTATGTATTTTCACAACATTGTCGCTTCCCAAACATTTTCAATTTCATTTGTCACTTTATTACTACTGTCATATGCATTTTGAGACACTTCCGACATTTTAAGTGAGCTTGCTGGTTTCACCAATTGCACCAGTTTGCACAATTAACTGCATGCAAATATCATGTGTATCAAGCAATGGATTTGTACAAATTATTTTCTTGAATTGGAAATCATTTTACAGTACTCTTGGTAAAATTGGAAAAGTTTTACGTTACATTGCTCTATTCTGAGGATATGCTATATTCTGCTTGTGCTTATGGCATTTGCGTTACCATCGCATACATATTTGCCACCAACAGCATTTCACCACACTTCAACTCACCACATGCCGCCTTAGATTTAATTGTGCTTTTGCCAGCAGCCTGCACAGGCAAGTGAGCACTGCAGTGACACGACTTTTTGTCAAAATTTTCCAAATACACATGCCATTGTAACTGTCTGCGCGTGTATGTGTTTGCAGGGCTTGCAGCAATTGTCTTTGAATTGTTTACATTTTGCATACTTACAATGGAAAATTTACAGCTTTTTTACTGTCATTTCCACAAATTGAGCATTTTACCCACCGCAGCACTTAGCACATGTGTGTGTGTGCGTGTGTCGGTGCTGATTCTCACTCGGCAGTGTCATTGTGCCTGTCGCATCCACAGATTCCGGTGCAGTGCTGACTGCCAACTGCTCGGTGTAGGCGAAATGATCAGCAAACGATTTGAAAACTATCGTTTTGCGGCCAACTATTTGTTGTTATTGTAGTTCTAAATTGTATATAGCTTACTGGGTATATGCACATAAATGCAACAAATGTCCACATTGCTGTATTTAGTTAGTTGTTGCATACTTTGCCTGCAACTGCTCGTTCTTTCAACTGTTTCATTTCTTTCGGTTTTGTACGCTCACTTCCTCCCCTCTTGCTGGCATGCGCCTGAGTTCGAATAATGAATGTCATTTAATTGTCAAATGCAATTTTCGTTTGTCCTATTGTAGTGCTGACCACAATTCGGCAATGCCCATAAATCTCTGATTAAGTGATTTCAAAAGATAAATCATTTGTGAAAATAACACTTTGTATTTGACAAATACCTAACCTGCCGGTTGCTGGACAAAATGCCTCTTACGGTAAATGAAAATGAATTCTAAATGATAAATTTCGAATATCCATCACATAACGAAGCCAATAAATGCTTTCCATGGAATCAAAGTGGGCAAGTTAGTGCAAAATCAGGTAGAATTTTAGAAAAAAAATTTAATGCGTGCTGAAATAGCTGATAATGGCAATCAATAACACTCAGGTCCCTGTTCACCCACTTTTGAACGGCAGTGTTGAAAATGCTTCCACATTTTATGCTTTATCTTGCAATGGCATATATATACTCACGCAACAGTAATTTCTTGTAAAGAAACTTATTTGCCAAGTCAGTTCTTCTGGGAATGAAAACTGGGTCTTCATAAAAATATTAAAAATAAACAATGTTCCACTTTTATTTATTAAAACCCAGCTCTTATCTGCACACTTTTTACGCTCAGATAAGCTTTCATCAATTAATTGATCACATTTTGACCCGCTTTCGCGAAAGAGCTTATCTGCCATGATCTCTCATCTTTTCAACCCCTTTTCTCTATATACTTGTGCTTCTTACAGCATTTAAGTGTACTGCGCTATTACTGCCGCATTTCTAGTTAAGTTTCCGCTATTCACCAACACAAAAGCACCACCAAACACAAATATAAATACACAATATGTGCCCAAGATTATAGCCGAGGTGTTGTTAAATATAAAAGTGAAACCAAAGTAACCGAGCAGCGAGCAACTCAAGCAACCCTTGATAATTAAGACTAACAACTCAAGTTACCACAAGTGCTGGCTTGGCGGCGGCGGCGGTTGTGTGTGTTGGTGGCAACGTGCTTAGATGGGGGAAAAGTGAGAAAGAAGTACACTTTGTAATAAAAACTTTGTGTTGCATTGTTTTAACACACCGATACTGGTATATGTGCGTGTGTGTGTTTGAAAAGATATTTGTCTAGCAGAAACGGCTCTAAAACAAGATTTACTACCACATGCATGAAACCTCAACCGCAAAATGTATGCATAAGAGAAAGAATAACAGCAAGATCCGAACCCTCGATGGTGCAACTACGGCAAATTGTATATATATGTGGTTAAAAATGTATGTTTTCATGTATGCCTAAGCTGAGAAGGCGATACTGGGCTGGTTTTACTGCACCTGAAACTCACTAGTTCACTTTTCTTCCCTCAGAGGTGGTAGCGTCTTATATAAGTTATATAAGTTATATAAGCTAAAAGTTCGTAGTTCCCTGCCGAGTAATCTATTTGAACCGTTAGTTGAATTTTATATTGCGTTCTTCTTACTTATAATTTACGCCTTTCGCAAAAATATCGGTTTGGTCCAACCAATTAGAAGTGTTTCCTGAATTTCTTTTGGATTTTGTACAAAATATAATAATTATTCCCGCAATAAGCCCTAAGATACGACGAAGTGAGAATGTGTAGCATTGTTAGGCCTAAGCTGTAGGTATGAGTTCATAATACTAGAGATTTTACTTGAGCAAGCCACAAGTAAGGATTTTTGGAGAATAATCTTTCGGCTGGTGTAAACTTGCCACAATCTGAAACTAGTCGACTCTTTTGACTATTCACAATCTAGCTTTTGCTATTCTTCTGAAATATAAACGTATTTCCACTCAGAAAATTTCCATGCTGGGAACTTCACCCCACGCATACATTCTCCTGTACTCTAACTAAAAAGTATAGTTTCTTTCGTATACCAGCGTTTGTATGTGCGCTTGTGTATGGCCACCCCGCTGCTTGTTTTGTGTGTTGCTGATTCAATTTCGCTGCTTGTCTATCCACTTGTGAGCTCTTGTTTTACTTGTCACGCACACATAGAAACAACTTTCATTTTTCGTTGCATTTTCTGCCTTGCTACCTTTGTTGTTGCTTATGCCTTTCAAGCACATGCAACGCCGAGAGTGCATGGAGAGAAGTGCAAAACATAAGTAAACAACTAAACTGGAATGAAACCACAATTGTTCACCGCGAAAGCATGTGTATCAACTACAGCTTTAACCGCTATGCAGCAGGAAGGTGTTTCGGGGACCACAGCCAACACTCGTGGAGCCTTTCTGTGCCACCCTCAAGTGCACTATTGACCCTAAAAGGCTGAACGGTGTTGCCAACAGCACAGTCAAGGAACGCCGCTCAAGTGTGCCTTAGCGTAAACGGCGTAGGCGTTCGTGTAGCATAAATTTGGGGGCACAAACTATTTGGGTGTGGGCCTCTATATAATTTGGTTGTGCTTTTAAGTAATTACAATGAGCTTTTGTTTGAGTTCTATGAGCTATGAACTATATAATAACAAATCAAGGTCATTGCTGATGGGCAGCAACGAATCGCAAAGTGCCGTTAAATGTGCTACATGCCTTATTTATATGGAATTTTAAACTGATTTTGCATTTTTACCGAAATTTTTACTTTGCTATTTTTCATAGACTTTCCCGATCCGGCGAAGAACTGCACAGCCCACAATGCCACCGCCAACTCCATACAAATCCAGTGCATCGCCGGCTATGACGGTGGCATACCACAGCACTTTCACGTGCAAGTCAAAGACGAACTCACCAACCAAATACTCTACAACACGTCCTACAAGTACGCCGAGTTCACCGTCAAGCGATTGCCGAGCGATTCGGTCTTCGTGATGCGCGTAACGGCAGTGAACGCGCAAGGACCGAGCAAATCGTCGTTTCGCGTGCGCGGCCGTACACTCTCCGCACCACTGCTACGCACCGCTTCATCCACCGCTGTGCTGGTGCAGCTTACACCGCTACTTGGCGCCTTGCTGGGCATTGTCGCTACAGTGGTGTTGATCGCTATCTGTATTGTAATTTTCCTGCGTGTACGCCCGAAGGCGACGCGACGCCCGAATGGTGATACCACCACAACTGAGGCGGACAAGGGCAGCGCCGAGCCGCTGTCGCGTAACATGGGCAGTCACTCGAGTTTGGAGGATAAGAATCCCGATGTCGTGCCACAGGAGACAAACAGCGAGGATGAATTTCACTTGGAGGAGAAAGCGTTCGACCGGCTGAATATCGAGTCGCAGCGTATACTTTACACGCCACCGACGCGCATCAATACGGCAACGCCGC
Source organism: Bactrocera minax (assembly GCA_021498325.1). NCBI lineage: Eukaryota > Metazoa > Arthropoda > Insecta > Diptera > Tephritidae > Bactrocera > Bactrocera minax. The sequence goes on from JAKEEE010000025.1 coordinate 401,742, forward strand.
CACCGCCTTCGCTCTCGCCCACATTTGGCAAGCAGGTGAGCGCCGACTGACTATTTACACACGTACATTTATATAAGTAGTTATAAAGAGAGTGTAAGGGATTGATTATCATTAAATATTGTTCAATTAGGATCATAAGAAATTAGCTAAAAGGCAGAGAGTCATGCCCTATCAGCATGATATGAAGACCTTGCCACATGTAAACACCTGTCCGTGTGTCTACCTTAGGATTAAAGGGCGCCGTATTGGCTCTAATCAGATATCGCTTTGTTCACTCTCTGTGTTTAAGCTAATTAGTTTTGTTGTCAACAATATTTGAGAAAACACTCGCACATCAGCAGCTTCCGGCGTAGCTGAACAAAAAGTTTCGCCGCTTATAAAATAAACAAGTTTGCTTAAGAAAGCAACTTTTCGGTAACGCTTCAACGCTTCAACGCCTCAAAGTATGTGAATGGACTTGTTGTCCAATCTTATTTAACAATCTTCTGAGTGACCTAGAAAAAAGGAAAAAAGGTCACTTAGTTGGTGGCAAGCAAAGCAAAAAGTTGTGCGAAAGTCTCCCGGAACTTAGGCGCTAACCCAAAACTATGAGAGGGCATTAGTGTAACTGTTTGCAAAAGGCTGAAAGGGTGAGCCAATATTGAGGAGGGTATGAGATAAGAAAGTGGTCAAAAAATACATTGATGATTAAATAACTTTTGTAGCTAACTTTTAAATAACTTACTATATAAGGTATTAAATACTAATGTTCATAGAAATATTATATCTACAGCTTATATAATAGTTTTTCTGTAATCCTTAGAAAAATATTTATTTAATACCATTTATTATTCTCTTGGCCATCATTACCCAACTATTGCATTATTATTTCAAAAAAAAAAAAAAATTTGCTCCCCTCGAATTTTCACCTAAGCCTCTAATATTAATAATAGTCCTACTTGCCAATCATTGCAGCTGTTCTCTTTACTCTGTAGTTATACGCATTTATTCGGAGAGTGATTTTATGTTTCAGCACCACACAACTCAATTCTTCTTTCTGTTTAACTGCTTTTGTTGTTGTTTAACTAAACCAATTTGATAAACTGTCAATAGTGTGAAACAATTTGCCGTTGTCATCACCATTGTTAACGTCATGCACAGTTTCTACACACAGCAACTTTCGAGCAGACGCTGACAGCATTGCCACAGCCCCTAATTCATATATGTATATATGTATTTATGCCTATATACAAACCTACTCATATATACAATAAGTATTTCTGTCATATTGACAAGTTTATTTCGTTTAGGGAGTGGGGAGAAGGAAGAAGGAAGATATACTTCTATGGGTGCAATGTCATCGTCATTATTTTGAGGCCTAAATGGCTTATTGTTGCAGCATTTTGCCATGGTTATGTCGCGCTGTCATCATGTTTCTGGTTGTCAACTTTTTCCTTCTATGATTTCCGTAGTTTTGTGGGCGCTACTTTTGTTGCGCTTGTGCTATTTAACGACAACTTCGAAGTAGCTGATATGTATGTTTTTGGTTGTGTGAAATACATATATGTGTGTTGCTTTTAGGTAACCCCGAGGTTTATTAAAAACAATCTTGCGCTGAAAAGTATGCTACCTATTCCTTATTGCTTTTGTGGTAATTCACACCGCTTGAGATGCCATGCAACACGTAACGGTTTTGTTGTTCTTGTACATTGATAGCACTTAACATGAGATTTGTCTTCGGCAGAATGAAAGCATGGCGAAACGGAAGCGAATGCTCTCCACTTACATGTGCGCGTCGGAGAGCGCAAAAGTCCATGCTGTGTGGTCACAAGTCATACGCATTGTTGTTCTTGTTGTTTTTAACATTGTTTCCTACGTCATAGTTGCTGGAAACACTTTGCGTTCTTTGGCGGAAGTGGTTGAGGCGAAGCGGAAGCGGAAAACAAATACTTTCGACGGATACGCGACCAAAGTGCTACGAAAACATGAAAACATGACAGTAATGCGCGCACAGCAAAGCGGTCAGCACCGACTCGATTACACACACGGGCCACTAGCGTATAATAAATAAACGAACATATGTTTGTATGTATGCATGCCAACATAGTTCGAAGTTTCCCCTCACACATTCATTTATATATATATACATTATTATATATATTATATATATATATATACTGCGCAACGTGTGAATGCTTGTGCGCCTCGAAGATATGCCACAATTTTTTGGCAAGCAACTAGAACACCCAATCTATCTAGTATCTGTGTGCTGCTGATTACAATGGCTCTTTAACTACCGCATTGATATGTATATAAGAGCATACAACCGCATGTTTCTATATATGTAAATAATGGGCAAATATTTGCTCTACGGCATATGTAAATGTGTGTGTGTGTGTGTGTTTGCGAACTCATTTGTCAGGGTTCAATTTTGTTGACAATATCCTCAACTACATAGCCACATACACACAGCTGCAAGTATGTGTGTGTAAGCAAGTGTGCCGGCGTTCATTGTTTCTGTCATTCAAGTAATTTTATGTCGAAACCTTAACGAACAATCCATGCCGAGATATGACACACTTTGGAGAATTTGCTTTATTTGCTCATAATAAGCCGCACTAACTAGCATAAGCACACAAGAAATGTGTGTGTACATATCATGATTGTGCTTGCTGTGGGTCGATATTCTCCATACCCATTGTTGGGTAGCTTAATTAAAGTGCCTTAATTGCGGTTAATTTGTTGCAAGTTATTCCAAGTCGTACCATCACATTCTGGGCCCTAACATCTCGGCACGCGCTTGAGTGCATCATTATGACAGAAAAATATCCGAAAGCATATATATACCTATTTAATTGTGTATATGAATATATGAGGTTCCGGTCAGGCGATCGAGTGTCAGGCGTAATCCTTACTCGGCTTCACAATGCAATTACAATAATCTATGTCTGCATCTGTGCTAATTTGGGAAATTGACAGGAAAGAGTTATTACTTGTGGCTGATGGAAGCAATTACCCCTTTTTTTTGCTTTTGTTTTTTGTGTCTAATTGCACTGCTCTTGTGACAAATTACATTCTGCTCGCATGCTGCGGCGATAGTTAATATATATGGGCGAATGAATTTAGGGTGTTGTGATTTTCAGCTGACTTTACTTTCAAAGGCTTCTACAATTTGTCCCAGCGCTTGGTTGTGTTGCCACAATAAGTTGTTGACTAAATTAAGGTAGGAGTTGTGTGCAAGTGCTTAGGATTATAATGAGTAAACATTTTCTAACTAAGTTTTAAAGTATTTTGAAATAATTTCGAGCTAGTTTGCCCTTGGAATTTAAATATTTCAAACTGAAGTGAATAATGCAAAACAAATACAGATACTCTGGTTACCTATTCATGTTCATACCGTTGTTATAATGAAATTATTCATCATATTTCCTCTAAAAATATTCAAAAAACATTACAAAACGTCAAAAAATAATTCGGTATTGTAATAAAAAAACTTTTTTTTTATAATTACTTTTACAAAAATTAATAATATAGCAATATCTTAAAATTTTGCTGTTTCTTTGGAATTGAAAATAAAATTGAACAGATACTCTGGTTAAAAAAGAAATATAGTATATTTCATGTAAAAAGTCAATAAACACTAGTAATGATGGCTGCAACGCTGTTGAGTTTAAAATTTGAAACATATTTTTTTAAATTTTAAATTGGACAAAAACTCGGTGTGAACAAATTGTTTTTTTTTGTTTTTGGATTTATGCTGTTGAAAAAATATATCAAAGTTAGCGGCATAAAATAAAGAAATTTTACAATTTTAACAATTGAGTTGGTTTGAATTCTATAAATTGAAGGAAACAAAAATTTTTATTTTGTCTCTTTTTAAACTTGTTTACACATAATTCAATATTTTGAATTTCATCCAAATATTCTACCATTACACTGTACTCTTCGAATACAAATATGATTTACCTAACTCTAGAGGTACTCCTTCTGATCTAAAGTTGCACTTTTTTCAAGCTCTTCATTTGAGTATAATCTTATAGAGAAATCTCATTTCTCCCACCAAGAGCAAGTAATTTATCCACAATCAGTTACCTGCCACGTTTTTCGCATTTCTCATCTTTAGCTGGAAAAAGCACGCATCTTCTTCAACTCATTTTTATGAATCAACTTTTGCTTGCTCCATGCTTATTTTTTTCCGCCCTTCCACATATGTGCGTATATGTGTAACAGAAAATACGACACCTTAAATGTACTTGCCGCAAATGTGTGGCACTGGATTGAAGCAAAAAAAGATTCTAGACACCTACACAAAACACTGCACACATACAAATTTACACATGTTATTTATTGGCGCACTTGTTCGCGCGCACATTTTCAACTTGCTTACGCATACATTTATTGCTATTCAACAACATTTATATGCGTGTTATATTGCACCAACACACATACATGCACAGTATATAAAGCGTGTTCATAACTGAAATTGAATTGAATTCTTTACATTGACACTTTTATTAGTTTGTTTGCAATATTTCATAGGTAAATAAATTTATTAACCTTGCAAGTCACTCCACGTGTATTTATCTGCGGGTGTTGCAAACAATAACAACTACAAATTATGCTCGACAAAGTGTGCACCTACTCAACATTTCACGCTGTCTCGCCGGCAGTTGCTTATTATTATTCTAATAAATTCTCGTTTCTCTTCTTCCTGGTGCATGCCACATTCTTCGATTTCAGCGTTGTTGTACTTCATCCGATTGCTCTTAATTTGGTTTTGCTTTCGTTTTCGGGGTATTTGTGCGCTTTTCATTTGTGTTACTCCATCCATATCCCTTGATATGTTACTTATGTGTCGCACTACTGCGACACCTGTCAACTTAGAATAAATTGAGTAGTATTTTTCATTTGTTTTGTTGTTGTTGTTTTTTCATGTTGCTTTTTTTTCTACTTTTATTTGGTTGGCACACTCCCAACACTCTTTTACGCTTAGTTTAACACATATTGCAGGGAGCTCTTTAAAGTTTTTGCCGAAATCGCTTTGCTCTTCCGCTTTCACTCTTTTTATGTATATTGTACAGTTCCATTCTTTCCAGTTTTTCACCAACTTTTTGTCAAAGTTGAATATATTGCTTTGCTGCTACACATTGCCAACTGTAATGCAGCTCTGGACTACAAAACAATCTCCTTTTAACTCACAGCAGAGAGTTTTGCACTTCATCGTTGTTTTTGCATTTCTTTCTAAGCGCGCACGCCAATTTGTTTTGGAAAAAGTGTTGTGCGCGCACCTGTCAGCGTGCTAAGTGCTGAGTTTCGCACTTTCTTTGCGTACAAACGATTCGCAAGGGAAGCAGCTGAAAAAATAGGCAACAAAGATTTCATGTGAGAGCTGGATATAAGTTAACAAGTGAGACTTATAAAAAAAATATACGATTTTTAATTTTCTGAACCCTTAAAAAATTATCTGAAGAATTTCAAACAATATTTTGGTCGATATTTACGCCTCTGAAATAAACAATATGTCTGTTTTATGAAACGAACCCAGCATTTGTTGCACGAAGGCCGCACACAAATACACTTTCCTCCGTATACATAACTGTAACAAACTTTAACTAATTTTTATGGTACACATCCGGGTATGCCTTTGTGTGAGTCAAGGTATGCTTCACCTATTACGATGAACCACGGCGTATGAGCAACATTTTTTGTTCAGTATGCAAAATATTGCTTTTGGCAAACTTTTCAACACAAAATTTAACACGGAATTCAGTATAATGCGTTGAAACTTTGCCATGCACCATCAACTAATGCCATCACTTGCGCACGAAATGTATGTATGTACATGTTTTGCACACACACACACAGACACACACACACACACACACACAATGAACGCCCTATCTCGACATGAAATCGATTGACTTCGTTCGCGCGTTCATTTCAGCTACACTTATAGAGGTGTTTTTTGTTTTTTTTTTCGCGTCAACTACAACGGGCATTTGTGCTCTGTGCAAAGTCACAATAAAGAATTCGTTGTCACGTTCTATCGAGGCATAATGGTGTAGCGCACACACATTCACACAAAGTCTTCTGTATTTGGCCCACGCGCTGCTCTAACGGCCAAGTTTGAGTAAACACCGCAATCTAACGGCATTGCAAACAAGAGCAGCCAACACAACACAATAAAATGCCAGCAAATACCAACGAACAGAAGTCAAATGTCAAATGAATGCCAACCGAAATAAAACGGCAACGTCTCCACCCGGCATACGTGCCGGTGTTTGCTCACTCAAAGGTGTTCGCCTCACATGCATCACATGTGTGTGTGTGTGTGTGTGTTATAGTTTTTTATGTTCTTGCTAAAGTTATTGCAGCTATTTGATGTATATAAATATGTGAGCGTGTTATTTATTCAGGTGCGTCAATATTTTTCTATGTAAATCGTCTGTCGATTTGGTGAATTAGATAAATTTGGGCGCACAATTGCTCACGCCTCGTATGCGGAACGTTGTTTGGCATGTGATACAATTGCTGTACGTTTGTTCTGTTGGAAAATGGTGGAAGATTATGTGATTTGTGTGTGCACCTTTCATTGTCTAGATAGGCACGAAGTGTAAATATGGCATTGGTGTGAAAACATCAGTGGATAAAAGAATATTTTATATTCCAATGTTGCCGTCTCAAGTGTCAAATTAAAGTGTTTGGTTGACATTTGCTAGAACATGTGTTTGGGCACTGTCTGAGGCGAAATTCATAGCAATTATTTTTCGGCTCAATACAAGCCATCTGAAGGATATTGCGAATATTTCTTAGAAGCAGTTTTTCCCAATTCGCTGTCAACTGGAATTCAGTTAGATATCCTGTCTACAAGCTACCCAATTTATCAGCCGATTCTACAGAAAGGGTTCTTATATTCGTAACTAATATTAATAAAGCAACTAATTCCTGCCTTAAATATTACAATAAAGAGGATATATAATATCAGAAGATTGTTAACAAGATTGTTCTGTCTTTTTTTTAAGTTTTTAAAAATTGCTAGAGAAACCGTTAAATAGTGTAACCTAATAATAATATTAAAAGTTTAATAAATTCTTAATTATTCCTCGTTAAAAAGGGTAAGAAAAGGTAAGAAAGGAAAGAAGATGGAACAAAGAAGAAAGGTAAAAAAGGAATGGTTGTTCGAAATCGCTAAAATCAAAGGCACGCTTTAGCGTTGTATTTGTTTTAACTGAGCTCCAACAAAAATGATATCTCCGACAAAAATATATGCATGTTAGTTATTCTAAAGCCTGTTTTGTCTTGCTCTCTATTCTGCTAGCCTAACGGAATATAGTTTTATTACGGCAAACTTCTTCCACTCAACTCAAAAATGTTCAATAATAACTGTTTATTAATGTCCTGTTCCTTGTAAAGTACATTTTTTATATGGCAGAAGAGCACTTTCCATATACCTTTTTTTGTCATCTATGCCTCAGATGCGTTAATATTATGTAAGAATAAATATTTATCAAAATAGTTTTTTTGATTTTTAAGTTGGCTTACATTGTTCTGGCATTTCTGGTTTCTAGTCGATAGTTTTCTCCTCTAATTGATTTTTATCGTCGATAAATTCAATTATTACACAATATCAATTCAGTTCTAACCCAAAAAGCAAACCAGTTAATACAATATTATCAATCTATGTTATTCACCATGAAGCCTAGAGCTCATGCCCGTACTGATTATTTGCACAAAAAGTATAGTTTTAATGAGAGCTATCGTAACTCGTTCATTATCGAAGTTTTGTATACTTTTTTAGGAACCCTTTTTATTCAAAGCATTAGTTCGTAATTTGTCTTCCATCAACACTTCCCCACAATTATCATGGCAAGCATGAATTTTTATTTATCGCAAATTAATTTCCAATATCCACCACATGAACTACCGCACTTCAGCACAATTCATATGCCCGTACACACACACATACACTGTTGTGCATTTGCGTATGTGCCTGGGCTGGGACTGTCCCCCGGCGAATTAGCATTATTGGCCGAATTATGTTTGCATGTCAAATGAGTGTGAATTTGGTTTGTAAAGTCGAAGCGGAACTTAACTTTACCTCTTCTGCAAAAGTATAAAAGGCACCAACAAATAACGAGAGCACACATCATATGCGTACATATGCGCTTATAAAGGTAGCACAAGCGTACTTAATAGTTAAGTTGTGTGCGGGTCACTTTGCATAATTTAGTATTAATAATGCGATACAAGCATAAAAGTTGTACGCTTTCAACAAAGCAACAAAGCAACAAAGCAACAAAATTGCCCCACGGGCAATATGGTATGCCCATGGGATGTGAGCTTATTACTGCGGGCGGTTTGAGCGGCCTTGTGAAGAGTGACCAGCACGACCGACGTGGCCGATAAGTAACATGCGTCCGAGGTAGGCATGGTAGGGCCGCGAGGCGAGCTAGGGAGGGTGTGACATGTTGCCTTTTGCTTTTAATAACTTCTAAGTGCAAATGCTGAGTGAAGCGTGAAAGGGTTGCATGGAAAACTAGTGGAAATTAGTTGTAGTGCATTGGCCTGCTAAAATAACAGTGAAGGGGAGTGGGAGTGTGAGCTATGAAAATAGCTTGCCACTGGAATTGGAATAATAAATAAATAAATGAAAATAAATGAAATGTTACTTTTAAAAACGCTTAAATATTTAAAATGGTCACTCCTAAAGGCAACACGTGTTTATCCCTTTGTGGTGCATACAACAAAAAATACAACAAAACTAAGCAGCTCTTCAAAATTATTAACATATTCATACTTCACGCACTAAAGAACATTCAACTTATTTACTAATACCACCCATTGTCGCTCATTGCAGTATGGCGAACTCTCGCTCACCACCAATCCCGCCTTCAGTCTCTATAACACACCGCAGCGCGCCCCTGCCACCCAACGTCCAGTCTACACCGCGCCACCGCCGCTGCTCTCCACACGCACGCCACCCAACATCTATACACGCATACCCGGACGCTCCTACCTGCCCGCCTACGAGACGCGCACCTCACCCACTTCGCCCTACGGCTCGACCACCACCTGCACCATACCACTGCTCAGCGGTCAATCCAACGGATCTCTACAGACGAATAGCAGCACTCTGGGCAGCAATTCGGGCGGCGGCGGCGGCGGCATGGGCGGTGGCAGTCTCAATAGCAATGCCAGCAGCGGTATGCACTGTAATACATTGCCACATCCGGGCGCTTTGCAGCATCACGCCTCTGCGGCTGCAGCTGCCGCGGCGGTGGCGTCCATGACGACAAACGGCATGCCCACGGCGCTCACCTCGTCGATGACATCGGGGAATATTAGTCTGGCCGCAACGCAATCGCTGCTCACATCGCCACGCACGCACAATGGCGCTAGCGTCGGCGTCGGCGTCGGCGTCGGTGGAGCTTCTGGTGGCAGCGGCGCACATTCGCTCGGTGGCATGAACATGGGCTTGCCAGCAGCTACGACGGCAACGACGGGCGGCATGCCATTACTCAACTCGTCATCCGCGTTGCTGGGCAGCGGCAACTATGAGACGGTGGCCTCCTGAGAATTACCGAAAGATGACATTAAGTGTCAATTTGTATGCATCGGTGGGAGCAGTACGTGTACGAGCAATGCGGAGCGCACCACAATCGTCTAGTGTGACGAGGATGTCCAAATGGAGATGTAGAGGCGATAGAGAAAATGCCGTTATATCGGCATTGTGTAATTACTTGTAATTTAAATATATATTTAGCTATAAGGCAGCTGAAGCAAGTTCACTTGTGACAAAACGAACGCAGAGGAAGACGCGGAAGTAAGTGTGGTGAGTTTTGGGGTGAAAATTTACATTAACTTTCTTTCAAAAATTATTCGTATGCTCAGAAGCTATTTTTTCAAACTAAACAGAATTTCAGTTTCTGAATCTTTGATCAACTACTTGCACAAAGTACCTTAAGTAACTGCTAACATATTTTGCAAAAAGTTTTTAAGAAGAAATTTTTATACATTTAAAGAAATAATTTTCTTGTCAGTTCGCACAAACGTTTCTAAATTTATTTTTAGTACAAAAATCTGCAGAAATATGAGAGAAATTCGGTAAGAATTTTGCAAAGTGAACAAAAATACATAAGACTTCCAAATGAAATGAGTAGTTAAGTTATAGTAGAACTATTTAGTGCGATATATGAATGTATGTATGTACTAAAATCGTAAATTGTTACTTAGATATATCCAACTAAACCACAGCTAAGGGCAATGCATTTATAAAACAAGTACCTTTGCGCAAATCATTGATAAATATATATCTATGTGTAAAAACGTCTGTCTAACAAACTTAAAAATGCTTGTAAGCCAACAAAAAAAAACTCAAGTATACTATAGAAGTGGAGATACTAGAGCTAGTACTGTGGGCGGAGAGGCGCACAATTCTTGAATAGACCTATTTAGATGTGTGGTAAGTATTTAAGGCGATCATATAATGATTTCCAAATATGTAGCCCCTTGAATAGCTTCTTGAAAGGCGTCGCTTTGTGGTTGAAAGAAGGCTAATGGGGTATATATAATGTGGCTCAAACACTATTTTGATTTCGTTCACGTTTTATTTAAGTTGTGTACGTCATATTGTCACTTTGGCTGCGGAGTTGTAATAGTTTTGTATCTCCGCGCCAAAATGTAGGCAACGTTTTTTCGTTTACTGCAATGCTTATTAATTTACTTGCTTAATAATTTACTAAATTTATTTGATTTTTGTATTTTGCATATTTTTTTATATTAAAAAAAAAATTTTATATTAAAAAATATTTTATATTAAAAAAAATTTTTATATTATTATATTTTATATTAAAAAAAAATTTTTTATTTATATTTTTCCTTTTCATTTTTTCCACAAGGAAAAGCAGTAACGAGAGAACAATGTCATCGAAATCACTCTGTATGGCGTAGCTTACAAGCATTTTAAAACAGAACTTATTGTTAAATTTGATTAAAAGTCATAAATAATATATGCGTGTATATAAAAAGTCTATAAGTCACTTTTAGTTTCTTATCTGTTTTGCAAACCCATATAGTACTAGTGGTGGCTAAGAAATACCGAATATTTGAAGTACTGAAATCATTCAACGTAAAAGATCTGCACCCTCCATTGGCAATGAAGAGCAAACTGCTACATAAATGGCCATTTGAGTCCATATTTGAGTATGATGTGTTCTAGAAACCATCGGCAGCACAACTCTCGCCAAAACTGTCGAGACTATATCTGCGCCCCACTACTACTATTACTAAGTAATATTCTACATGTAAAAGCCTAAGTGTGTACATATATGTATATAAAATCAACTTAGCTGTGCGTGTGCAAAGTCTTTCTTATACATAGGATACAACACATATAATACAATTATATAAAGTAACAAAGATTGAGCTGATAAACTTTATTTAGCCACATTGATCAAGGTTACAAAAAAAATACCAGAAAAGACTAAAATTTGCGCGAATACTATGTACTATAACACATGCATACAAAAAATCCAACTTAAGCATATATTTAATAAACAAAAACTAAATAAATAAGTGCATAAATAAACAAATAAAACACACAAAATGTGTGTGTTAAAAACTGTGCTGCATTCTAAAACCAAAAGAAATTCGATGACGAAATGTTTAAAAATATTTTGATTTTGTGTATGTAAAAATAATTCTACAATGTCTATATAGTAAAACAGTAGCTAAAGAGAAATTATTTTCATTTTCATTCGATAGCTGAAAATTAGTGTGAAAAAACTCACTTGTGAACAAACTTGAAACTATATTTAAATGCAATTTAAAGTATATACGCTAAAAAATTAACAAAAACATATACACATACATATATGTTTGACTAAAAGCTGATAAAAATCAACTAAATGAAATACAAACAAATCAAATAATCCTTTCTTCCCGCCCACAAAAATTGTAACTCGATGAATTTTTCTACCTACAAACCAAAAAGATATATTAAAAAATTACGAAAACACACACACTTAGAAGAAATATGTCAGGTTATGGACAAAACTCGTATTGATTGTTGACTAGTTATGCAAATTCTATATTTATTGCTGTCACAGTTTTAGCTGAACGAATTGTTTTTGGTGAAATAAAGTGCTTTTTCTCAAAGAATATTTAATATTGTAAAAAAATCAACTGACATTTTCAAGAACTCACTCAGACTTGTTTATGTTTGTGTAAAAGGAATGCTAGGCAGTTACTTTGTTAAAATTCTCTTTAAGTTGTAGTCGTAAGAAAATCTATGGCAGCTCTGTGGAGATTACAAAAAAAAATATTATAAACAAAAAAAAAATATTATTTTAAATAAAGGTTTCTTTAATAGAATTTATTTGTATTTTTTAATATTTAACACGCACAACTATAACTAGTGTACAAGTATTTTTATTTAAGTTGCGTTCAGGCGTGCAACCGCGGAGTAGATATATATTTTCAGACAATTTCAGATATTTTGTAAATATTATATATAAGGCTTCTTACTTTAAATATATTTTCGTTATATACACTTAATTTCTTTCCAAATGTTTTATATATTTATTATATTTTCTTTAACTCAATTTTAATTTGTTTTTGTTTGTTTTCTTCTGTCCATCATGATTTATTTCCTTTTTATTTTGTATTTTGTGTGCGAAATGAGTAAATGTATGGCAATTTAGTAACACTTTATACAAATAAATATGTTTTCTCATAGTGACTTGAATAAAAAATATGATAGCAGCAAAATAGTTGTGTTAAGAAATGTTATGTTAAAAATCATATTTTAACAATTTTGTGTTCTAAAATATGTGTTTGCTATATATGCATTATTTTTCATGTTTTTATAATTTTGAATTTTTCTTTTTCATTTCTGTTATATTTTTTATTACAATTTTACCTTTAGCAATTACTATGTATACAAATCATTTAATTATTTTCTTTTCCAAAGAAACCGAAAAATTTTTTTCCAAATGATCAGATGTTGAAAACTCTTAAAAATATGTGAGAAATTGTAAACTTATAAATTGACTACTTTTTTACTTATGACGAAGAACTATTGTATAATAATTAGCGTAAATTTAAAAGCACAAGTGGAGTAAGAAATTATTAGATAATTAAAAGTGAAAAACCCGAACATAAATAAAACGAAGATATAAGCAACAAAAAAATTAAATATCGAGCGACTTTTAATATAAAGAAATCTCAGGAATTTTTTTTCAATGTGGTGAGTAGTTTCAGGGAATTAAATAAGGAGCGCACAAAAATTTAACCGCTTTCGTCGCAACTGGATTTATTTTATACTAGATTCAGTTACTAAAATTCCATTTTTAATGAAAGAAGCATCAAAGAAATGTCTGACAAATCATAACCCACCAATACAAATAAATTGGTGATTGTTTACTTCTGCAAAATTTGCGCAAATAATCCTTTTATAATTACTTTCTTGCTTATCTTCTCTATGGAGTTTTCTTTTTTCTTTACGAAATAGGCAAACATACATCAATAAACAGTTGTGCTGGAATGTCAGTATGTGTAACAACCAATCAACGCCAATTTGTTATTAATTAATTTTGCACTTTTGCAATTTTCTAAAACAAACAGTTTACCAAAATAAATTCGAAGCAAATATTTCTAAGAACAAATCTATACCATTTGTTTGCACTTCTCTGCTAGCAACGGCGATTACTGAACAAATATTGGCTTTATTAGAAGTATATTGTTCTTATGAATTGTCTGCCAATTTAAAATATCAGTACAACCTGCTATTTGATTGCTACTTGCAACACATCAGTCGGTTTTCATTTATTTTACTATGAATATTTGATTACTCAAAATAATTCATACTTTTTGTTCATAAAGGAACTTAAAAGGAATTAAATAGATAACTTATTGGACAAAGGAACAATTTTTTAAAGATATTAACTTTTGTTTAATTGGTATGGTATTTCTTTCATACTTACCTAAAAGTATGGAACTAGGTATAAAATAAAATATTTCCGGTAAACTCGGCTATGCCATAAACCTAGCTTTTAAGACTTAAACCTACCAGGGGCGCATGAATGACCAACAAGGGTTATACCGGAGCATTTTCGCTTATAACTTCCAAAAGTTGCAGCGGACCTTATTGAGCCTTAAGTCAATGTTACTAAAATTGGAATCAGACTCGGACACAACTGTCTCTGCTGGGGAGCGTAGAAAGTTATTAAATTCGATTTAAGTTTATCACTTATCAGCCTGAAAGTATGCAACGTAAATAAACAACTTTGGTTGGCAATTTATTTCACATAGCAACTTAAAAGTATGCTACAAATTGTCGGGCGTACAGAAATGACCCGCAAAGGCTCTCCCTAATTATTTTCGTCTATAACTTCCGCAATTTTACTCAGATTGTATTGAACGAATTGTCGTTGGAAAGGGTAATACTTGCGCTTGCCGCTAAAAGTCTTTTCAATAAACCCCCAAGGTATTGCTCCAGCTGCGTCTAAGATGTTTTGGCGTAAATAAACCTTTGGAGAGATGTCTTCGAACTAGTCTTTAACACCTAAATATCACAAATTAAAAGTTTCACAAATTTAGTTGATTCTTCAAAATTTCCGTTCTCTTAGCTGAAGACTTATGGATAGTGCTTTGAAGTGGAAGGTGAAATCGAATGCTGTCTGTACTTATAGAAGGGGTTTATTAGCAACGACATCAAAGTTTATGCAGCAAAATTAACTAGCATGTTTATATGTACCCCAAAAAATCCAAATAAATTAAAACTCGGCGAAAGATTAAGCTTGCATAGCGATGCTTACGTTAATTCAAATTGCACCATGGCAACCTCAGCTATCGACTTCTGCGCAAGTGTGTATGGGTGGCGTTTCCACCACACACAAGCAAACCCAAAACACATGTACACCTCCTACTCATATATGTGACATGAAATAACTCACTAACATTGTTGAAAGCATGCAGGTGAATGTGTGCGTGTGCGCCCATGCATGTGTTGTTAATTCGCAATTCCGGCTAAGCGACATATGCAAATGCCACCAACAGCAATGCCACGCATAATAGTTATACCTCAAGCTCTTACTCGCATGTGTGCCTTGCTTGCTGCTTCTTACCTTTCGCCATATGGGCAGTCAAGCAGAAAGTATGCTAAGCGCTACACACGCACACATTTGCAAGTAAATGTTAGAACATTGTCAAAACAACACCGACAAATTCACACCAAACGACCAAATTTCCAATGCAAATTTGCCTGAAATTTCGTTTTAACCGGCAGTTCTGGCCAACAATATGTTGTTGTGGTGTTTGTTCTGCCATTTCCCGACATATTTCAACATGTTTAGTTGAGTGAGTTGAGGCTAGCCGTGCATATGTGAGCCTTCAAGGGTTCTACTTGGAAAACAACATTAGTAATAGCTGCTTAAAAACCAGCTTTGCTAAGAATTAGTAACAGAATCAGAACAGAACAGAACAGAAAATTAGTTCGCAATATGATCTATTATCTGAAAAACCAATATGACATATACCGAAGTTAAGTGCAGATAAATTTTGAACCTTTTCAATCCAATAAATCAGCTACTTTTGGCTGCTGCAAAGCTGACAATATCCTAATAGTAAAGGCTTGTCTCAAAATATTTTATATTAGCCTACAACTGCACCCTTACATGCCCTGCATACTTTACTTTATTCGTTTTCTTGCCTGGTACTCAGATTAATCATAGAGGAATACTTTCAGGCGTTTGCCCCCGGTATACTTATACCGATGGACACTATAATAATCGTGACACAACTGGTAATATATAATTGTTTTGGACTTCTGATGGCAAACAGCTCGCTATATAACAGCTCGCTCGTCACTCAGTTAGTGATTATTTAAGAGAGACACATCTCTCATGCCCTAATGACGCTTCTGTCATTCGCTAAACTATTCAAATTTCCTACACATTCACATCGCTAATCTAAGCAGCTAAATCCCTAATTATTTGGTCTTTTACTAAATATATGGTAAGTATTCTGGAACTACTGTGTGACTGCAAAGATTTAATTTTTAGGAAAGCTTATAGATTCGATCACATATTTATTGGAAAACTCAACTTACTGTATGTAAGTATAAATAAAACAAATTATTTTTAACCTGTCTTTTAATATCCGTTTCCCATGAGAAGAAATGCTCAGAAATGCTGCCAACAGCTCATCCGTTCGTTTAGTAATCGCGGTTCAATTCGTCAATTCGCGTTTGTTCTCTTTTATTAATATGTACCACTGACATTTTTCCAACCTGTCAGTTCAATTCAACACACTCAGTGCATTCACGCAGTCATTCGATCATATATTCATTACATTTCAACAATCATCTCTCTCTCATTTACGCACAAACACACACACACAACACACACACACACACACACATACACACGCAAGTGATTTGTTGGTAGTTGGGCGAGCACGCGCAAAATGATAAATGGAAAATGTCAAACTTGGGCGTTGAATGAGCCAGCCATGCAAGCGAGGATGAAGTGTCCAAGCTCAACTCAACTTAATGCAATGCAACACGCACTGAGCTGAGTTGAAGCGCGCTGAGCAGACCGAACTGTTGCAATAATCATGCTCAATTATCGAACAATTTCATTTGTTATTAACTTGTATGTGTTCACATTTTCCACTGATTGCCACTGTCAAGTAAGCTCCACTCGTGTTTTGTGCGCATACAACACATACATATGCATATGAAGATGTGTGTGTGTGTAAGTATCTACACGAGTGCTTCATTTTGGGCAATTTTTTTACCTTCCTTGTAAGCGCGAGAATGATTTATTGGAAATGTTGACGTGTGCACAGACATATACTTTTATATATACAATATGCAGTAGAATTTCGTAGTATTTTAGCGCCTGTGTATTTGAGCGCAACTGACAAGGTTTCGGTTGTTTTTGGTGGTTTTCGTTGTGTTGATCATATTTCGTTATATGTTATATACACAAGAACATTAGGGAGCTCATTGAAAAGTCAAATAAACGTAATCCTCAGTGTCATTCCCTTAACCGATAATACATTAGTAGGCAGTTAAGTTGTTTCGAGCAGAGTGGATAGTATAGTAATAGCATCACCCTCCTATATGCAGAAATCGGTTCAAAAATTTTTATGTGAAAAAAGCAAAAAGGAAAAGGAAGAGAAAAGGCCTAAGGCTTTTAGAATCTAAAACTTCATATATTCACGGACCGTCTCAACAAACATGCATATCAGCAAACTGATATTGTCAATCCGTATTCTAGAGTCTACCTATTTTGTGCTTTCAGGTTTATTATTTCGTGTAATTTCTGCGGCATACACAAAGCAGCTCGACAACGCCCGACCAAGTTCAACATAATGCCTCTGCGCTGGGTCCCACGACCACTACTCGGTCATGGCACTTCGACAGCGAAATACAATTTAGCCGAGCGCAACTCACTTAGCAGACAACAACGCTCCTATTGTCCAGTTATGTTCAACACACACACACACACACACACACACACATGTATATATTATATTATTATATTATACAAACAATTTTATATGTATGTATTAATGGCTTGTATGCGTGAGTTTCTATAAATAAAAACACATACATATGTATACATCTATGCATGTGTGCAAACAGGAAAATTAGTAATCACAATGCCACATATCGCACAAATGAAAATACAAAGTGAAACACCGTCAAAAAGGAACAACAAAAACAAGCACCAACACCAGTTAGTTACGCATTTCTGTTGGCATTGAGACTCCCTATTTTTTTTTCTGTAAATTTTACTCTATTCAAAAATATTAATGCCTTGCTCGTGTGCATTGCTTTCGTTGCGTTAAATTTTCAATATTTCTTTCACTTTCAGTTTCTCAGTGTATATTATGGAAACTTTTCAAAAAAAAAGCAAATGCAAGAACGAACTGCCTGTTACAACATTTTATAGTTATTTTATTTAAAAAAAAAAAAACCATTAAAAGTAAATTTTTATAGATATTTAATAGAAGAAATTGGTTCGCCAATAAAGAAAAATTGCAACACATTGAATGTAGTCTAAAACTCTTTAATTCAGGATGAGAGCATCGGTGCATAAAATTTAGAAACATCTTAACTTTGTGTTATGAACATATATATATAGTGTAAAAAAGACTTTTCATAATAAATTCTTCGAGTTCGCGCTTTCTTGTTCATTTAAAAAAATGTATGAACATTCGGCTTAGATTGCATACCTTCTGGCTGACATGCACTTATAGGTCGTAACTTAAGTGCCACACCCACGTAGTAACGGTTTTTGAATGCTAAATTTTCCAAGGCGTTTTTGTGCATTTAACCTTTACTAGATGACACATTTAAACGTTACTACGGTAATATTAATTGAAGGTAGTGAATCAAAAGTCAGAAATATATAATACCATGTTGCCTAATTTTAGGCGGCTCTAATTTGAATACCGTTGGTGTCACACCATCAGCGGGGCGATCTGGATTCAAAAGCTCTCCGAATTGCTTCCAAGCATTCTCCTTACTCCAAACATATGTATAGATCAATGCCATCGGAATCAATTTGTTAAATACAAATAAAACAAGGAAAAAAAAGCACAAAATACAACATTTCATATTTTTTCAATATTTATATGCTATAAAGAGTGAAATCTATGAAAATTTCCATCGACGCATGCACATACACATACAAATATGTGAGCGGATGTGCAGGTAGGCAAAAATGTGTGTAACAAGTTAAATATTTCCGCGCAACTTGACCACCACAAATGCTCGTTAAAGAATTTAATTAACTTAATGGACTAGCCAAACCGATGCAATGCTGATAAACTTAAAGTGGTTAAAATAATTACAAACATGTGCGGAGTACCTGTGGTCTCTGTGCAACAAAGGCAGAGGCAAGCACATACACATACACATACGAGCGCAGATGTTTCACTTGCCATAATATAATGTAATATACGTATATGCTGGAGTTGTAGGTGCCCCTCTGTGTGTGTGTGTGTGTGTGACCCAGTTAAGAGATCAAATCACATTGATTAATTACTCAGATAAACATTTATTTGGCTTTATGGCGTATCACCATACCACAGCGCTTTATGTAAATATGCTTGCATGTATGTGTGTGTGTGTGTGTGTGTGTGTGAGTGTAAGGGAAATGTTTATTTAGCTTTGTACGATGACTAACTTATAAGCAATTAAATATAGATAATAAGCGAACTAATTAATTTGTATGCATTTATATAAGGTGGCTCTAGATGTGCGCTAATCATTTAAAAGAAAATTTTTTAAGTTAGAGGGTGTTTTAATATTTAAATAACTGTATAAGAAAAATCATAGATGTTTAGTATTTCTTATACTGACATATGCAATATATGACTGTCCCTCTATGTCCCTCTATGTCCCAACAATATTGAAATGAGTCACCCTTTATGCATTTGTGTTTACATTTACATACACATAGGAATTATACCATTATGCTCATGGCCAAGCCATAATTGTTTGTTTGTAATTAATTTTTAAGGATGTTATCGGGCCAATGGAGTGAGTATTTTAATGAAAATTGGAATACAATATGCATATAATATTAGTAAATATTTCAGTTGCCTTGCATATCTGATTGAAGCATTCTACTCTCATAATAACAAATAAATATAAGTGTGGCACATCCAAATGAGGAGTGTGTGTGTGTAGTTTCGAAAGGATTTCCAACGTCATAGCCCTTAACTTTTGCATAACTCATAATATCCAATCTACGTACACTAGTAAAACACTCTTATATAGAGTGACTGACTAAGAGTAAGACTCTTATAAGAGAGTCTTGTAGAGAAAAGTAAAAGAAAAAAAAACTAAGAAAAGTAGAAAATGTGTCTTGCTGCTAGCAATTAATATATATTTACTATAGATTTGGCATATATGTATATATAATATTTACATATATCATGTGTGTATTGCCTTGCAACAGAAGTTTCCTAAACAATACTACCGCCTTACGAATTTCTCAGGCATTTCCGACTGTAATTATTTGTTTAATTGAAATTCTATTTGCACACACACACACACACGCATACATACATACATACAAAAGCATTACTGCAGGCGCATTACTCACTCCAGTATTTATGAAGCTGGCACTTCCGCCCAACAATGTTCGACTAATTGTTTTAACTATTACTAACTACACTTTACATACGTACATGCACATAAATTAGTGCACAAATACAAAGGCATTGTGTTGCAACTATGTATGCGTGTGCATATGGATTGTAGCTGAGTGTGTGCGTATGGGCTTCAAAACAAATATTCGATAATGAAACGTAATGGCCTGATTTGGTTGCAACATTAAATTCCCAGCATATTTTGCTTTATGTAGTGTACGGCGTTGCGTTTTCATTGTTATTTTGTTGTTAATATTTTGTGTAATTTAGTACATAGTTGGTGCAGCATGCATAGTTTAGAGTAAGCTGAGGTTGACTAGCGGTTAGCGTTATTGCCAAACTACTAAGCAAATTTGCAATTGCCAACAAGCGACAGCATAGCTGCCACACACATACACACACACCTACACACACCTACACACATACTAACACATACCGTGCTATGCGTGCTGCAACTCAAGCGAACAATATGCTAATGCACACAAACAAGTAGACAAGCAACAAAAATACACACACGCGCTTGTTTGTGTATGTGTATGTCCATATATGTGTGTGTGTGTGTGTGTGTGTGTGTTTGCTGTAGTTGAGCGCATGTGGTAGGTGCAGCTGCGTAGCATTATATATATAGGCAGTGCTTCTCATTTGCGTTCGTCGTTAATTGCACCTCAAAGCAAATAATTTGCAGCGTGGCATTTAATTGCTGAACGCATTAATATCTCGGTAATATATTTACATGAAGCACTTCGTAGCACAATTCATAGAATGAATGAACGGGCGAGTAAGCGAGCGAGCGTATGAGTTGAGCTTGTAGCCAAGAAGTGCTTAAATGGCATTGACGTGTGTAAGGCAAAACAGCGGTGGATGGGTATGTCATTGCTGTGAGCTCATATTAACTGCATAAGATAACTGTATAATATGCTGTTGTGTGTGCGCATTACTTGTAATCCAGTCATTATCAATTTGCGTTTATTGAATATTTATTAAACGAAATAAAGCGATTGTGCAAACTTGCCAAATTCCTATCTTCGCTCAAGGCAAAGGCAAAGCCATACGCTTGTGTATGTGTGTGTGCGTGTGTGTGTGTGTGTGTGTGTGCAAGTTTAATCGCCTTGAGCTCCAGTGCAATGATTTGCATATAGCGTAGCTT
Organism: Bactrocera minax; assembly: GCA_021498325.1. NCBI lineage: Eukaryota > Metazoa > Arthropoda > Insecta > Diptera > Tephritidae > Bactrocera > Bactrocera minax. The sequence goes on from JAKEEE010000025.1 coordinate 423,037, forward strand.
TAGTGTAAGGTGCGGTCTGGATTCTTGTCATTCACAAAGCTATAATATCTATAGCTATATATAGCTATATAGCTATGAATATCTACCATTTAGGTGACACTACTGTAACTAAATTGTGGAAAAAGTACAGAGTTTCAAAGACATTGCGGTATGGTGTTAACATTTTGGTACTTACACCAAAATTCTCTCAAAAAGATCGGCAGTCGATTTTCACTATAGCAAATATCGGAATCATATGAATCGCATTGTGGTCAAACTGATACCGGGACACACGCATTTTTGCAATACGGACGTCGGGTAAATTTCGCAAATTTTTTGCCAGTTTTGACTTTCTCTTAAATTTTTTCTGCTTCCAAAACTCAAGCGAGAATATGAAAAGGAGAAGGGAGCTGCACCAACCACAGGTCATTCCGGCCGAAACCTATGAGAAGTGTATGTTGCTTCAAAATAGCATTTTCTCCAACAATTTTATACAATTTGTACTACTAATATTAACATATGACTAAGTGTGGGTGTAGCTGGGTGTATAATCAAGAAATTATTTTGAAATGTATTGCATCATTAAGTACTCTGCCACAAATATCGAGTAATCCAATGAAATTTCAACAAATGAAATTGTCATATAATGGGAAATTCTCAATGTTAGTACAAATACAGGAAATTATGTTGAGTCGTGAGATTTCGAATGACTTCACTCAGCTCATTATGGAATCATAAACAAAATTACACTTAAAATGCAACAATCAGCTGCAGATTAACTCGGTAGATGCATGTGTATGTCATATGCATTTTTGTTGTTTTTATTATAATTTTCATTGTGATAGGAAATGAATAGTGTCCTCTCGAATTTCATATATTTCTATCAAATATATGTATGTATGTGTGCATAGTAATTTTTAGAGATTATTTGTGCATAAATGTAGCATACTTTATGGTGCGCTCACGGCAAGTGGCATCATTCTGTTACAAAATAATTGCATTGCATGTAATATTTTAAATATATTGTTTATTGCAACGAAATGCTATTATTGCTTTTAGAAAAGTATTTAGTTGGTCTTTTCGAGCATAATGCGAGTAAAAAATATGTGAAAAATTAAATTCGTTTTCATTATTAGGCTGCGTTTGTGAGAGTGTGTGTTTTCGATATTTTTTGTTATGAATTTTCATGATCTATGCATTCTGCAGCAGCGAACTTTAGGCGGAAGGCTACTGTATAACATACATGATTTCAAAAACAAACTTGAGTGATTAATGATGTTTAGAAATTTTTGTATTTGAGGACATACCTTGCTCAACAATTATTTAAAATGAATTTCAGCTCGAAATTTTTCAACACATACACATAAACTTTGATGATTCATTCATGTAATCTATCTTTAATCTTTAACCCAATAGATGTGCAACAACTCGCTTCAAAACCAAACAACGCAATTTAAAATAATTTTTATCACTCCCACATAATGCACAAACATACAACAAATTGTGTTATAGCGCTGAAATGTAAGTGTATGCCAAAATTATGCGAACATTGCACAAACATGCTGTGAATATATAAGAGTGCTTCCGAAAAAAAGAAGAACCGCCAACCACAAGTTAAAGTAAATAAAATAAAAATGCGCCAAAGTGCGCGAATTTCTCAATAAAACGAAATGTTAGAAAAATCGTGCAACACACACAACGCCGTGAATTATTTATGAGTGCAAATGTTAAATATGCTGCCTGCATAGCACACGCCTCTGGCTTTAGAGTCTCCCTTGCGCCATAACCTAGTCATCATCGCGAAAAGCCACACACACACACACACACACATAGAAAGTGCAGAGCGCACTACACGCAGGCACAGACGCAGACGCCCACTCACGTCTGCCCTGTGCGGGGTAGACATGCAACGCATTGACACTGTATTGGTGAATCGATGGTGCTCTCGATATGGTAAAACATTAATTTGCGGAAGCGAAATCAAATCAAATTTGTTTCATTTACGAATTTTATTACATTTCAAATGCCCAAAGCCAACGAAGAGCCGCGAAGGCTGCTGCCGCGCACAGAAGCACCCTGTACAGCTACCACCGCATACTTGCCGGAGAGGGTCAGGGGCCAAGCGGTGATGTCAATGTGGCCAAAAGCATATTTTGTCTGTCAACTTTAGAAATTTTTTCTTTGGAATTTTTGTTTTTGCTGTAGTTGTTGTGTACTGCTTGCCACGCACGCATTAGCATTGATTTGTATATTTTACTGTGTTTGTGTGAGTGTGTGCGCAAGCATTTTCCTGTCGTACATCTATTTCTCCTTCTATTTGCATTTGTATTTGTATTGGTATTGGTGTTGGTGTTTACGCTTATCTTTGTATTTATTTCGTTGTCATGTTTGTGGCTGACTAACGGCGTTTAAAAATAAAATGCGTTGCAGCCGGCAATAAATGTTGCACGCGTTGGCTCTTGCCGTTTAAATTGAAGGCGTTTGAACGGAATGAAATGAAATTGTATTGAAGTTTCAAATATTATTTAAGTGTAGCTATTTGCTGCATGTATATATATATACATATACAGTTACTAGGTTTGCTTAAGCTCGCAGTTCTACAGATAATCGTGTACTCTTTCGTGTATTCGTTCATATATATATATATATTTATATGCTCCATATGATTTAGAAGCTTCTATATTACACTTCCGTTTCATTTGTCACGTTCACCAGCGGACTACCCTATACACGGTTAAGTCATAAAAGTGCGAATGCCTTCGGGTTCCCCGAAAGTACAGTGCACGTAAGCGAAAGTACGGGCATACTTAAATTAAAATTTATCAGCAATCTTTTAAAAATGCTCTGGAAAGATTGAACGCAAGAATATTGCAGCAATTTGAAGCATACATATAGGCGGAATAAATTTTTTAAACCATTTACATGCGAAATATTCATCATACGCCGTGTCACAATAAAATTCATATAAACTGTATGGTCGAATTCACCCTGAAATATATTGAATTGTACAAATGTCAGCCTAAAGGTGATACGGTTTACGGAAATAAACACAAAAAATCTCTTATTGATACAGTAATATCCATTTAATACTATTTAAACCAATGTCCTTACCGACACTTTATTCTCAATTTACCAAAGCAACTCTGTCTACTAAAAGCACAAACAAAATTTACAAACCAGTATTGGCAAAGGTTTTAAGCAACTCAAAGCCCATGTCGAACTCTGCAGCCGTGAGTGTGGCTTTCACTGCGCCACAATTTCACAAACAATTCTCCACTGTGCCGCTGCAGGTATCAATCTCTAGAGTAATTATTAATTTTTTTCCAATTTTGTTGCTGAAACTGTCATATGGATTGAAAGATGTGCTGCAACTGGAAACAATAAACAAAAATATGTCATAAGAACAACAATAACACAATACAAAACAATAGAAGTTAGTTGTTCCAGTTGACAAGTATTGTGCTTATGATGTTTGCGCCAGTATCCCACATTCATTTGCATGTGTGCCACTTTGTTTACATAACGACGACGGCTCTTTGGTGTATTCCTAGCCGTATAACTCGAAATGCATTTATTATTGTGTGTGTGTGTGTGTGTGTGTGTGTGTAGGTGTATGTGAAGTTTTCTTTTCGTGTTTACTTTCGATTCAAGTCAAGCAACATTCCAACTCCCAAATGCAATTATTCGCACCACATTGATTTCGTTGCATTGTGCACTTTCAATTTGCATTGAACTAGAATTTTTCGTATGTGAAAGGTAAGAATTTTTCATTGTAAATGCAATTGGCCAAATAGATTAGTGTGCACGTTGGCGGCATACAGCAATGCTATCAAATTTAATAACAAAATTTTGTAGCAAAAGAAGATCAGCACGTCGGACATTTTACAAAGAAGTGTGCTCAATAATTCGGATATGAACTCGATCACCAATAATTCTGTTAATGTTTCGTACATTTTGAGGAACAGCGTCAATGCGATCATATTCAGAAAATGCTTCAAAATAATTCAAAAAGGTATAGAGAATCGTGGTTGGTTGCTCGTAAAACGAGGCCAAAAGTACACCTGATTGCAAGCTGCCGCTCTAGTGAGAAACCTTTAAACTTTCTCACCTTAAATACACAATTTCTTTCAGATTGAAATAGTGCGTGCCGTTCAAGGTATCCAGAGGTCATCCTAAAGCATATATTTTTACCCATATTTACATAAATTTTGTTCTCTTAAGTTTTGCGCAAGCAATTACTTAGCATATCAGCATGCGCATAGTATAGCGCATAAACATATCAAAAAGCCGGTCATTTGAGTACTCCTGTGTGAAAATGAATCCCAACCAAAATATTTCATGCGCATCCTCATGAAATCGCCAACAATTTCATTCAGCAAAATAAGCCATAAACTGTACTATTTTGCATGCTAACATAAATTAAAGACCAAAGTCAAGGCACCATAGGTGAAACAGGCACCACCAGCAGGGGCAGCAACAATACCAAAATCATTCGAATGCATTAAAAATAAAATATGCTACATTCTCTGCCACAGGAACGGTGGATTGCAAAGGTTAAGTTGTCGTGTCAACTTGAATGGATTACATTTGTGAGATAACAGTGTACAGAGTAAACCTCCAGCGCACACAGACGCCTACAGATGTGTGCGAAACGCATAGTTGCCTTAGTAGCGTACCTTTTCATCCGCCGTAGACAACGGAGAGCAAGAATAAAGCTGTTCCCCACAAATAAAGCAAAATAAAATTAAGCAAAGCTTGGCAACTGTAAGGCATACCAACTCGCTACTCGTTATATTTATTTATGTTTGTATGTATATGTAATACGGTAATAAAAATAAGGATGTTTCCTTAATGTCCTTCCTGTATAAAATGCCCGCGTAAGACGGTAGCGCACCTCAGTTTTCTTTCATGCTCTCTGCTGCTCTTCGCCGCTTAATTATTAACTTCCTACGAATGCAAGACGGGGTAGAAGAAAACCCCTTTGCAATTCCCAATGGAGCTCGGAGAATAGCTGTGAAAGTTATAAAAACTTGTTGTTGTCTCATAAATCTTGATTTTTATGCCACCAAGAGGCGGCCATGCCAAACAAGAGCCTTTACCAACACACTGCCACTCCTACACACACACACACACACACGCACACAAGTACATGTATAAAGTGATTTTTGTTGTAGTCTGCCGCCTTGACAACGTCTTTGTTTTTGCGGGACAACCCACGCTTCCTCCACTCATTCATTCCGCATATTTTTCATGTTTGCTCGTTTCCTTGCCGGTAAGCGGATTAGCATCCTTTGGCACATCATACTCTTTAGTAAGCATGAAGTATGGAAATGTAACAAGACGCATTCAGGGGCCTTTACGCTTGAGAAATGGCCTACCCTCCTCGCTTACCTGGCCGCTTGCTCGCTCCTTGGGGCCGATGGTAGTGCTCCAGCAAGCGGTGCCTCCGTGATTTATGCATACGAAAAGGGGTTGGTTGACCCGCAATAATGGTTATCAGTATTAGCAACGAGTCGCAACAGACACTCCAGAGTTGCTCGTCCAGTTGACCACTAAAGTAGCAGCAGCTGCTGCTCACTTGCCACTGGCGGCATTTATTTTCGCCCGCTTATCGACGACGACGCACTGCTGTCGGTGAACATAATTTACGTGCAACGCAGCCGCACGCGGTCAAAAATCACTTTCTTGCAGCGCGGCCCTTGTATGAGTGAGAGATGCGGACCTGCACGTATACGAAGCAATGAAGCGATTTGCACTCTGCCCAACCAGCGCGCGAGTCAGGGCGCGTTTGCCAGCCCCTACTTATGCTTTGGTCCGTGAAGTGCTCACATATGTGTGCCAGTATTCATTGCTACTTAACGTCTGAGGGTAGGGAATTTGCGAGTGTGTAGGGAGTAGTGCACATATGCAAATGGCATTAAATTTGATTTGATTTTGATCTCCCTCCTTCGGCTTACTGCCTCCTTTTAACTCATGCAAACATTATATCTTCTTTATTTTTTTTTTTGTGTAACTCTCGCTCCATTATTGTCGCTCGCTTTTTGTTGCCAGCTCTACGCTGTATTAATACACATATAAATTTGGAATTATCAACATGAACTTTACTTTATTTACAGCTACTTATCAATGCAAACACGCCCAAGCATACATGTTTAAATGCACATGTGTGTGAGCAGAAATATGCATGCGAGAGCAGCTTACTTGGCTGGATACAAATGGTGTCGAATGTCGCACAGCAAACCAATAAATATTTTAGTGCACTCATACCGTTGCATGCACAGGTGCGCTGTCTGTATTTGTAGTGTTAAAGGTGGCTATTTGTCAGCATAAACCGGTTGGGTAAGAAACTTTTGCAATTTATTCCATATCAAATAATGAGCATTCATAGGAACTAGAAATTGGAACTAGAAAGAAACAGTTATCAAAAGGCCTTGCCATTTTGATAAGTTATGGAATGACACTCCTCTTAAAAAGAGTTTTAGATAGTTAGGAGGGTCTCATGGAGCCTGAGAGGTTGGTGCAGCAAAGAAAGAGATATTTTGCCGGGTCTTTTGAAGGACTTTTCTATAGTAGAGAAACTTTTAAGCATGGCGCAATTTTCATTACCTCATTTTAGCAAAAACTTCTCAGATTCTGAATTATTCCTGAAGATTGTTGCATATCGCGAGTATTTGCACTGAGTCTTAGTACAAGTCTTTAGAAGATTCGAAAGGCATCTGAATATGCACAGTCTCCTATAAATCAGAGTCGAATTTCGGATAATAAAATACTTGTTGCTGTAACTAAAACAAATATGTTGACGACTGAAAAAGAAAATATTGCCACCCCTACAGCCAAGATTACAGAGCTTGGGAAAAAAATTATTGCCAAATTAAAGCCATGATAATAAATCGGCAATACCAAACGCCTGAAAGTGGCAGCCAGAAACCAATAGCTAATCCATGTAAAATTATCCAGATATAAAATATCGCTACAAATGACGTAATTGCTAGTCAGCACAATTTGTTTCCTTATTCGAAGATATAAATCGAGGTGATCTCTTTCGAACACTTCGAATTATTAGTAAATCTATTGCAATACAAAAAAGGACGAAGAAGAGCTCACACTCAAAATCAATCCACTTTGCAGTAATGTTGACCTAAATCGTTTATTAATGAAATCAAAAACTAAGGAGATCACATCATATCTCAACAACCAACAGCAACCATCCCAAAATTCATATCCACCGTTCATCAAAATGGAGATTCTTTTAGCGTTGCTTTCAATGTAAATATTTGCGTGTATTAGTTAAACTCTTTTACCCTCAACTTTCGAACTTTTTTCGCTCTCTTCACATTTTAAACTAAGCTCACTTGCTTTGTTTTAGCAAACAACACAACCACTCGGCACTCTGTACTTTATTCATTTATTATTTTTTAACCTTGTTCTTTTATCCTCATCTACGCTGTGCTCACCAGCTAACCAGCTATGTTTGTGTTTGTAGTACACCACTGTTGCTGCAACTACTTTCTTCATCACTCGCTTATTGCCATCTATCCGTATATTTTAGAAGCGAACGCTGAGAAATTCGATGAATTCTCTATAAACTTTTAACAACTTTTCTCCGCTTCGCAGCTGTGAAAATATTTACAATTTATTTGCATACGATTTGCTTAAGAAGAAGAGTGCTGCTGTGGCATTGAATTAATTTCTGCGCTAGTCGGCGTCGGCCATCGCCGACTGCTGCTTAAACTGCATTGGGAATTCATAAATGACAGCTAAATGGCTTTGCACTGTGGTGTGTCTTAAATTGTAGTATAATGCAGTTTGGTATATACAAGCTTTTCTATATCGAAAATAAAAATTGATAACGATATTTTCAAAAAATATGAAATCAAATTTTTACTAACTTTAAAATAGTTGAGAAAACTACAAATGCAAAAAAATTTGGCTTACGGGCCTGTGAAAATGCACCAAAAATTAGCCACATTCAACTTTCCTATACTTGTTTTTGTAAAGCCACAGCATTCACACACACACACAAAAGCAACTATGTGTGTGTGTGTGTGTGTGTGTGTTTGTGTTTGTGTTAAACTCGGAACCAATTTATTATGCAATAGTAATAAATTAAAGCCAAATATCTTTAGTGAAACCGACAATTTGTCTTTATCTTATGGCAGCAGAAAAGCATTTCCTGTTTACCGAAAAATCTAGTTTTTCTCGTCTCTGACCATAAATAACTAAAGCATTTGATGTGCGAATTGGCGTAAATTTACGTACGTTTCGTTTGCATGAAAGCACCAATACCAATACACGTATGTGAAAGTGTGTGAATGTGAAATGTTTTGTATGACAAGGCTTCGGTATTTCGCAGTAAGTTTGCTCCGACGCCTTCAAGTATGCAACATATCAAGAAATCAACAGTAAAATATACAAAAGTAATTTCTGGCCTCCAATCAGCGTCACCATCATCAATGGCATGAACAAACATGCATGTGCAAATACACATGATACATGCATATAAACATGCACATATATAAAAACCTGCTATATACTCACACATCGCCCATAAAATTAGTATACTCTATAGAAACTATGTATATGTGGCTTGTTGCTTTTGTTGCTAGTGCTACATAGTCTGCTACTGAATAGCATCTATAATACGAATTTAAAAGTCCTGCTGGCAGTGTTGTTGCTGTGTATTTTATTCGCCTGCTGATGTCTTTATTTCTTGATTGGAAGCAGCCGAGTACATGTGTAATGCCAGCAATAAATGGTTTTGCACAATATAATGCACACGCACATACAAACGCATGCATGCGTGTGTGCATGTATACTTTTATGTGGCTGTTTGGCATCTTATCATGACAACTAAATCAGATTTATTAATATTTACATTAAGGAAGAGAGTGATAAAAGTAACAAAAAGGCATATACGAATAGGTTATATGTGTTTGTATGTCAAGGTATACATTTCTCTATATATGTATGGGATGTTGCTACCCAAAACTTCTTAAAAAAAATCAATTTAAGTCTTTAATTAAATTTTCTCCACTGAATCAGAAATAAACTAATATTTTTTTTTAATACTCTTTACAAATAATTATTTAAAACAAATTTGATTTGTAACATCGTGATTTTGTTATCCTTTTTTTTTAAAAAAAAAACAAACCATGTTAGCCTGTTTTTGAAAAAAAAAAGTTTATTTCGAACTTTTTAATATCGAAACACATTAATATTTAAAAAGATAACCAAATTATACAAATGTCTTTTTTTGGTAAAATACCTAAAATTTTCACTAAAGAAAAGTGAAAAACATTTGAAATAAAAAATCAGCAGTAATTAAAAATTTTAATTATAAGTTTTAATTTAAGTTTTAATTATAGTAATAAAATTATAAGTTATAAGTAAGAAGGAGAAGCTGTTAAACATTTGATTGGAGCTCGAACTTTTCGAAATTTATTACTTTTGGTAAAAAAGAACAATTTTTTTTATTTTTTTGCCTTTTTTTTGAAGAAAATTTTGTGCTTCCCAAAGTACGGTATTTGGTAACGACCATACAGGTTTCTTCAGTACATATATATACATGCGATACTCAAGTAGAAACACACTTCTGAACACATGATTAATTTTGCTGCTAAAAACAAAACAGCAACTCTGAAACAGTGCCAAAACAACAACAGAATGATTGTACATGCATGTAACTGTACAAGAAGATAATAATTGTTAAATAGCACTTATTTATATATGTATCTTGTTGTTATCTCTGCTTTTATCGCTTTTCTAAAGCGACCGCCTCAAGTGTTGACACCACAAACTTACATTTGCTCACAAAAAGGCATTCCAATGAATTTACATGTGTCTCAAAATGTTAACGAAATGTTACTGATAAACACACACACACACACACATACACACAATGACGCATGTTGTCGCTAGAACTAAAGCAATATCCTAAGCAGTTGTCGACACCGCCGCCTCTCTTGCTTTTTGGACATTCAATTTCAAAGCAATATAATTAATTTTCTTAATCTGCTCAAGAAGTCAAAAGTCATCTACAAAATTACCAGAATTTAGTTGTTGTAAGTCAACAGATTTGTGTTGCAGAAATTTACTGAGCAGAAATCGAATTTTCGACCTTAAATTTGTATTTTTCTTCAAAGTTGTTGGAAAGTTAATTTACAGACGTATTTTTTAGACAAATTTCTATAATATTATGAGACATTTCAGTATAAGAAAGCAAAATGATAATCTTCAGAAAATATCATAATTTAAAAAGAATATCTTTTTACCACCACAGAATAATTTATCTCAAAATTAAATTTTGCTTTATTTAAAATGATATGTTTGCTTGCAAATAGTTGGCAATCTTATTTGAAATATTTTTGGTACTAAATCGTAACAAATTCTAAATTCATTTATACAATTTTGTTACATTATACAATTAGTCAAATTGTATTAAGTTGGCAACTTTGTTTATAAAAACTATTACTATAATAAAGATTTCGGACACTGGCCGTAATTTGCATTTAAAGGAGCCTTGAAAAAGATTTGAAACGTACCTGAACAGCTAATGGACTCTGAAAGTATTCTCTTCCCATCTGAAACATATACATACACAGTTTCGAAATAGAAGTGCGGCGGAATAAAAGTTATATTATATAAAAAAAAAGTATAATCATCGTGTAACCACTCCTAAGTTTGAAAATTTTTGATTTGCTCCTTTTTTTACTCAATTCAATTCATTCGACCTCTTGCTAAGCTTTATCTATTAACTACAGTCAATCCGAAGTGTGTTAGTAGTGCACTAGACACAATTCAACACACATGCAAATATTATCATTATCCACACACATATGCTGCTGGGTTAGTAAATGTCGTGAACCCTCATATTAGCAAAATGAATGCATTAACATCCGGCGGGTCGTCGAAAGTTGGCCATTTACTGCGCGCGTTCCCACAGTTGTGTGTGTGTGTGTATTCACATATATATGTATTTGTGCTATTTCTACTTTCGAATGTGCTCGTCTGCATGCAGTTCTAACTATTGGCATTACATATAAACATACATACGATTATTAACGGCGGTATTTTTGCAATGTTTGCCAAACGGAAATAACAAAACTTTTAATTGAAGTTAACAGCTCCTCGCTTTGCGCTCGCAGTTTGACGGAAACAGCTCGAGCGCTTCAAATGAAAGTTGGGAAATGAGTTTTATGAGGCAATGAGAAAGGCATTTATGCAGTTAAATATCTGTAAATGAGTGCATGAGTGCAAAAGTAGCTGTGTTTGCTTAACAAGTGGCATGGGAAATGTGTACCGTTGTAGTCTATGGTGTTCACTTGCTAACAAAATGTCGCACTGTCACATTATATAATGACAAAAGTGTTGTAATTTTGAAACAGATCTGGTTGTATATGCATGAATTTCAAACCTTCTGAGACATTTGAAATGACTAATGTGTCCAACACGGCGTATACGCAACCTAAATTTATTCCACCAAGAAAAAAAAAAGATTTTTTTTTGTAGTTACCTTTACCTAGCTATTTTAACCACACATTTCTGTAAATGCGATAATAAAAATCAGTGAATATTTGTCGTTTTGTTGATTTTTACTGCCGCCCTTTCGGTTAGTTCGCTCCCTCTCGCCGGCTCTCTTACTGTGGCTTCGTAATTTTCTTAAAACACAGATACTACGCACCAGCGCCTGCACGCACACATTTATACCGGAAAGCGAAATAAAATTACTAAAAATTCGTGCTTTCGTAACCTTTTTCCTGTGCCACAAGGTCTTGCAATGGTCGTTTTCTTAAAGGTAAAATGCGTGATAGCACCAGCCGACCTTTTTACTTACGCTTGATTCTAATATTTCCTTACGTACACGCAAATAAACGATATCATTTTGAGGTTTGCTTTTCACTGATTGCCCCTGCGCCTTTACTAACCTTCTTTTTAAGGGACAAAAACAATCATGTATGTGCATTTTTGTACCCATTGAAAACGAGACCAAAGCGAAGTTATGTTGATTGGAAGGAAAATAATATTTGGATTTTTGTTGCGTTTCAATAACCTTCAATTAATTACTTGAGCTATTAGATATATGATACTTCACTTATTTCCTCAAATATGTATTTAAGTTGAGTTCAAAGTAATTGCTCAGAGTAAATTCGAATATTGAAGCAATTAAAAATAAAAAGAACAGAGAGCGCTTAAAGTAGGTATTGTTAAATAGCATTATTATAAATAGTAGTATTATAGTAGTATTATAAATTATTAAAACTGGTACTCCCTGGAATACATATTTACAGAACGAAATAATCATTTTGTAGAACAAGAAGCCCCACTCTTTAAAACTAACTTATCGTATAATAAAGGTGTATAGTTATAACTATCATATATATATATATATATATATGTATATAATAGTGCTTATCATAATGTTCTTATTCGTTATCTTAAACATTACTCACTCATTCCACCGGGAGTTAGAAAGACGGTGTCTGTGAAATGTTAATACTATTTCCAGCATATGTTATAATTGTTAATTAACTCTTCTTAGTCAGCAGCAAGTTAGCGAAGACGTTTAGCCAATCATACTTCCCATAATATCTAATAAACCATACACCTATTTATTAGTTAATACGGCGTTTAGAAATAAAGTTTTTAGTGTATAAAGGCATGGTATTATCCCCTTAATGCGTGGTTTGAAGTTGCTTCTTTGGTCACACAGTTTATGGGCTAATTTCAGGCTGATATTCTCTACTTTGAACTCGCCTAGTTATATATCTTTGCATTCCACATATTTTATCAACACATGCATGTAGGTTGCTATGTTTTCAACCACTAGCTCTCGGAGCGGCAGTCAGCCATATTTATGTCATATTTATGACTTGCTACCTGCACCACTATAACCATCAAATACAAGGTGATTGTTGCCTGTTTGTACAACCACTATAAATTCCTTGTTCATGCAATTCCTTTAGCCTGCGTCATTTCAGCATTTTACGCAATTTCTGCGCCATAAACGGCAACAGCGGCAACAACAAGAGTAGTGCTGTGCATTCCTGGTAAGTTGTGTGTCTTATCTGTGGTCGGAAAAAGTGCGGTAAATGTTGTTGTTGCGTCTGAAAGGCATCTTGGTTCGCAAAATGGAAATGTATGCCCACCTATTGGTGTGTGTGTGTGTGTGGGTGTGGATGTGTGTGTGTGTGGCATAGCGCATTTGTTTCTTCTTTCAGACATGTCAGCACAAGGGATTTAAGCCACAACATCGGCCACAACAGTGGCGTTGAAAAATGGAAACTGTAGCGCGGCTCATACACACAATCACACAACTGACGCCTAGCTAACTGTACTTCGAATAGTGTATGCAGTCTAGCAGTGAATAGTTGAGGCAAACACACACACATACACATATCAAATGGAGCGAATATACATATGTACCTCTTTCAGTAAATCTCACTTTTATGCTCTTCGCATCTGAGTGGATTTACTTTTATAACCCAGTACTATCAACGTTATAAGATCTTCGTAGCAGCAAAAGATATCCGCGCAGAAGTACAAACTCGATTGTGCGTACAGTTTTAAATTTGTATTTATTTTACGCTGCAAATATAGTTAGCGCAAGTGGCAAGGCTTGGTCTGTTCTATTATTACGTCTATTAGTTGTTAAAAAGCCTTGTGTACGCGCCACAGTGCTTTTTGCAGAACTTTTATTTGACTAGAAAAAGCGAAAAGGTTTCTGAAACGCATTAAGACTCTTGTGAAATAAGCGTCCACAACTCCAAAAGTTATAAAACTCGCCAATACGCAAGCGACGTTCGGCCCAAAACCGTCATAGTGCTATTCAGTTGACTCGCTGCTCGCTGTTCGCTGCTCGCTGCCCGCACAGTCATACACATACATCCACATACAAATCGAAATTATTATTCCTGCACTGCAAATCTGCAGCCTTCCATGTAACATATGTACATCCAGGCATATCGCTCCTCCATCTCCTTGACAGTGCTCTCATATACTTACTGATAGCGCCGTAAAATAGTAAATGTAAAGTAAAGCACATAAGTATGTCGTAATACTAAAAAGTTTATTTGTTTATATGTAGTTGATTTTGATTAAAAATTGCATGCTGCATGATAGTTAAGATAACGATTTTAATGACTTTTTAAATAGCATTACATATAAGTAAGTACTTGCATATGAGAACATGTGCTCTGCTCTATTTAAAAACCTAGGTAAGGCTATCTGAATATTTCTTACATGGTGCACACATCTGAAAGTCAGCACATAAAGCAACTTTATATCTTAATATCAAATGCCTTTTATGAGTACTGAGTAAGAGAATAGGGTGTTTCTTTACACATATGTAATGGATTCTATAGTAGGTGCGTAATTAAAGCATTTAGAAGAGGCAATATGGATATAGCCCCTACAGCCCACTACCCTAGCTGGGAATTTTGTAAAAGAAATATCCCAATCTTTTATATCTACCCTTTTTCAAGGTATCTACTGCCCACAATTTTTTTCTGTGCTTATATGGAACCGAAATCTCAAAACATGGTATTATTTTATAGACTAGTACTAAGTAGCAATGATATTATTAATATGCATGCTAATCATATTATTAAAACAAAATTTTATAAAATTTTGGTTTGAACCTTGGCTTCAGCAAGGACACATACCCTCCTTGCTTGTCAGATTTCGCATTATTCGTCTACCAACATCGAACTTCAAGTACAAATGTAAACAAGCACAAAGCTATACTTAAACTGAGATTTAGGAATAGGAAAATTTAAGTAATTTTCCTGAGAAGTTAAAGAACTTTTTGAATATAAGAAAATAATTTTTGATAAATAACACTCAAACAAAGCTCTAATCAGCATTTTTTTGTACATCACCATTTGCTCGTAAAGCATTGAACAATATACACCCTAATAATCGAACCTCAAATCCCTTTCAATAGAATACAGTAACAACTCGGAACTCAGTGTGACCCTTGACCAAATTATAAAAGATCAGTTGAAATTTTTTGCCAATCATTTTGTAAGCCACTTCGTTTAGAACGCAATTGAACGCTGCGATTCCCTCAATTTTTTGTGGTTTTCACTACGATTGTTGTTGCCTTGTTAGACATGTCGCTGCAGTATTTAGCCTTGAGCGCATGCGCCTTTGTGTGTGACAGCGCTAGATGTCGCTCTCATCGCATCAAACTTAATTGCCAAGAAACCGGCATTTCGTCCATCACCAACATCCATCACTTAATAACGCTTTGCACAAATACACACGCACACACACACACACATTTACATTCACTTACATACACAGTCGCAAGTGCATCCAATGATCCCAGAAATCAAGCTAGCTGTTACACCTTCCTCGTCCTCACTTCGCCATGTACATGGCATAGTTGCTGTTGTTGTTGTTGTTGTTATTGAGCAGTGACAATAGCTTTGCGAGCTGCGCTGAGAGCAAAAGAGAAGCATCATTGGAATTTTAAATCGAATCAGTCAGCGATTACTGACTGCAATTGCGCTACAAAACCGAAAATTGTGCAAATGGATTTGTTATGCGATTACACATGCACTTACCACTTGCAAACGGACAAACATTCACACACACATACATACATAACATATGAAAGCGTGTGTGGAAGTGTGCGTTAAATGTTATAGTTCGCTTACTGCACCTAAAATCGACGCACACAAACATGCGCACAAACCATATTTCTTCCCACTAACAAGCATTCAACCCATCCCCTCACCCCCACCAATCCTCGTGTGTGTCTCGTGCTGTTCACATTCATGCAATATTGGACTACATAAATGGCATTTTGGACGAGCAACATGGCCGAACATTGTAACTGGTCTAACAGCTGAGATGTTGCCTGTACTTGTGGCAGTGCGGCTTGGCTGTTTGTGTCTGTGTGTGCGTGTGTGTCTTGGCTGCATGTTAGCAACTAAACAAGCCAAAAATGCGGTGAGTCTAATACAATGAACAACAGACAGCACAGTCGTCGACCAACACGCCGAGCGACCGACGGACCGACGGAGCGACGA
Source organism: Bactrocera minax (assembly GCA_021498325.1). Lineage (NCBI taxonomy): Eukaryota > Metazoa > Arthropoda > Insecta > Diptera > Tephritidae > Bactrocera > Bactrocera minax. The sequence continues at coordinate 439,050 of JAKEEE010000025.1, forward strand.
ACCAACCAAACAGTCTGACAGCCAAGCAACAACAACAGCACCAAATCGAGTTGAGCCACTACAAAACTGAATTCAATATGAATTTCAAGTGAGTTTGTGTAAGCGAATGAGTGGCTCTGGCGGAGAAATCACGTTTCGTGCAATTTGGCGTTGAGCAGGAATCCACTGCATTTACTGCGCTCTACCGCACTGCCACATCGCTACAACGCTACGTCGCTACATGACACATGCCACATGCCAATGGTAAATCTATTGCACGTTACCACATTGCCACATTGCCACATTGCCACATGTCATAAGCAATCATTGCAAATTTAACAAACGATCCAATCTCCCAATTTGTTTATTTTCTGCATGTCCACATATATTTTTATTTTTGTTGCATTTGTTTTGTGTGTATACAAGTTTTTCAATTTTAGTGCTGTTTTAGTATTAAGGGATTATATTAGTGTGTTTAATATTTCTATATATTTTCAAATTTAGTAATTTCCAAATAACTAATTCTCTGAGTATTCCAGTCCATTGAACCCCTGAAACTTTTCAACACGGTTCTCACTTGTTCATCAAGAGATATATCAAGCCCTCAAGATACTGCTTAATTATGCCAGTTATGAGCCCCAAATGTTATCAATTCCACAATTAAAGTCTCTATTATAATACGAACTGAAAGAGAGAAGTATTCCGAAATCAATAATGGTCAAAAATAGTACCCCCCTAAAATTTCCATCAGGGATCGATTGATATAACCTTGCCATAACCTTGATATAATGCCTTGATTAGGTCTGTGCTTTAAAAATGGCACACGAAAGTCGCCAAATAATTGGGAACCACTGATATTTCCTTTGTAACTGCGTTTCCCTGAAGTATAGCTTATGTATGAAGAAAAAATCAAAATTTAAAGTTGAATCGAACTTGAATTGAAGGGATTGTGCTTTCGCGGGTCACCGAGGACTTCTTATATCTAGAGCATAAGAAGTTCAACACCACATTTGTGCAACTAAAATCGTCTGCAGCTGCAAAATATGCTCTCATTTTGAGTACATACATAATAACGTATACAATGTTATCATATATATAACAGTTAAAATAAATAAATACAGACTTATACACAAACGTACATGTGCAAGTGTATATATATCTTTAAAAGACCCAACTTCGCAGAAGAGCCGCAGCAAATTCCTGCTATTCAGCAAGCCAACTTCATGTCGAAGCAATGAAAAGAGAAAGTGATTACTTTCACATACTTTCAAGTTGAATTGGTCAGGGTTGGATGCACTGGAGCAGCAGCAGTAAAACTATACTATAAAATTCACGTTGCCAACCGCAAGCCAAACTAACGAACTACCTTAAATACTCCAACGAATAGTTGAACCCTTTTTTAGGCAGCAACAACTAAGAAGCAGCATATACTCACCGAACTTTAAACAATTTCACAAAAGTCGATTTAAAGTGAAAATGCGTTTTGCTTGAGGAAAATCAGCTAATTTCGCATACACTAACAACCAACAAACTTTGCGGAGTTTCCCTCCAGCACACAAACGCACAAACACCGCACATACTACCGGAGGGAGCTCAGCTTGGCCAAGCGTCAAAATTAAATTACAACAACAATTATTTTGGCACACAACATTAGATATCAGCCACAGCATTAGCATTAAAATCAGAAATATACTTGTGTTACTCGTTTAGTCATTATCACACACTCACACACACACACAAATGTATATATATATAAGATGTACTCGTACAAAATTAACAATTCACATTGTTGTGCATATCAGCGCTGATAACCTCATCATAGCCAGTAGCTGGCACAATTCCAACAGCTGCGACAACCCGCCGCTTTCTCTCTCCAGTAATTAACATATGAACCTTTGTACGTGTGGCATGCATTTGGGTGTATATATATGTATATGTATATGTGTGTTTGTGTTTGTGGAAGTGTTGTTGTTGCTGCCAAGCATTGTAGTTAATTTTTCGCGCCATTAAACACCACTTGCTCGTTGACACAAATGATGAGCATGTGGCGGCCATAACGATCCGCTCGTCAGCCCACCCTCTCCGTTCAGCCAGCGTGAAGCTGGCATATGCTACAAACTACAAAAATGCTTGCACTAGGTCAGGGGCGTGAACATAGGATTTAGATTATATCTCGAACTTCATACTCACATACAAAACAGCCAATATCAGTGGCAACATTTGTTTATGTCGGGCTTTTCACACCAAATATTCACAATTGTATTGGCAAAAGTGTATTTGTATTGTCTTAATCTGTTGCTGCGTTTGTTTTTGTTTTTATGTATTCGTCCACGGGCGGTCTATTGCTCAACTCAATTCGATTTTGTATATAATTAAGCCGGCAAACAACTATTGAAACTCTTAATTACAGTGATTAGCATATTTCAGTTTACTGTTGTTGTTATTGCTGTTATTGCTATGAAACATTTTATTGTTTTATTTTCAGTTAATTCATTTAAAATGTACTGATGTTATTAGTATTGAGCAGCAAATGCGTACATTTTGTAGCCACAACCTATTTTTAGATGACATCAAATTGGCAGTTGCAGTTGGTTGATGAGAATGAAAGAATATTTATAATCAGCCAAAAAGTATGCTACAAAAACAATTGAGTCTTTCTAATAAAAATTTTGAATATTTATTGAAACATAAGTTGTGAACCGGTCCATATGATGCAAACCGCTTCTTATAAGAAATCAATTTAAACAGCCTTCTTTTTAAGAATCGATCAAGGGAGTAAGTCTTTGATGGTCCATGTTTCCCAGAAACTCCACTGTAATCACTATATTTAGCTCAGCGAAATAATATCGAAGGTGTTAAGCCCCGAAAAAAGCACTTGGTACTACAGAGACAGCATTTTATAGCCGATTTTTATAATTCAATTTCATTATTTATAATTCAATTTCATTATTTATAATTTTAATATATTTCTTCGAACTTTTTGCACCACCGAATAAAAATATGTGTCACCATTTGCATAATTTCCAACACCAAATCCATAGTGTGATGTGAATGAGAAAAATTTATCACATATGTCGCCCACACTTGAGCGCGCCTTACTTTCAGTTTTCTACTGCACACACCTATAAATCGCCCTAAAGTATGCTACTTTGCAAGTGAAAGATTTTTAAGAAATGACATCTCATTTATCCGCTGCCAAGTCATGACATCCAAAGCCATACCTTTTATGTCCCTCAATTTCGTTTGCACATTTTTTACGACTACAGTTATTTCATACACAGGCGGGACTATAACACATACACACATACATGCTCGTATTTAAATATACTAACAATTGCCGTTCATATATTTGACAAAAAATTTCAATTTCATCTTGCATACGGAGGATTTTGTGACATTTCTTTCAGCGAATTTGAGCAGTGATTTTCCAACAGGAAATTATGCCATTTAGACACACACATACACTTATATTTGCGTGAAACGAAATATATTTATTCATGATTTAGTACACAACACACCTTTTGCGGAGCGGCGCATTGGGTCATGGTATTCAGGGGATTAAATCTAACGAATCACACCGCCAGCCTGCTTGTATTCCCTATAATTCAGGCAAATATTTGTATGCTATGGCGCCAATAAGCACTTGTGGTGCAGTGTGTGTGAGTATGTTGCTCACAATAAATCATTTTCCAGTTAAATGTTAGAGAGTGAGCTCAATGAAGTTGCAAAATTATGCTTCAAATAGTAAGCCGCACTTGCATGGAGCCGGTAATTTCCGTAAAATATAAAATGTTGGCAGCAGTTTGGGTAAAACTATTTTTAAAATCTCCAATCCAATCCAAATACATTTATTGAGTTAAGCTTGAAGTTGATCTACTCGTATTCACAATGCCAGACATGAAACTGATTTCCTATTTATTACCGCATGTTGCGCAGGAATTTGAAAAAGGTGTGATTTTTATGATAAATTTAGTTCTCCAAAAGTATTTGTGTGTGTGTGAGTGATTTTTTTCATGGAAACTTTTATTACCAATATTAGGTTCACCAAAATCTCTGTGACACATATGTCATGATTCTAGAAATAGTCTAGGCATTTCAATCCAAGTTGTCTTACTAAAAACAGTACAGGGCTGAGATTGTAATTATACAAAGAAAAGAGTATAAAATGCGCCTAATTCTGTAGGACCAAGCTCACTACTGATGCCTGCTTTGGATAGAATAGGTTATTTCATCGATTCTTCCAAGAAATTTACTGTCTCTTCAGAGGGTTAACTACTGGAAGGACTAGGAAGTTCAGAATGGTAATCAGATTATTGAATTTTTGAACATCAAAAGGAAGAAGGCGGTCTAAATCGGTAAAGAATGGGTTCAATACCGCACACCCTGTTACCTTCAATAGCCCATTGCAGTCTCATCCCAGCTGATCATGTTGACGCCTACTTCTTTCCGCAATCAAAGCGCCAACAATTAGATAATTTCATAACTGATAACTGTCACGTGCGCACACACACAAATAAATATAATTAATTTCAGTGACACGCACTTAATCCCGCTGCGATTCGGTTGAATGACTGGCATGATTTCGAAAATCATGAGAGGCTGCAAAAAACAATATCATAAAATAAAAACAACAAAAATTCATAAAACAAATACAATAGCAAATAATAGTCAACATTCTTGCCGTCTTGCGCAAGAGGTATGCGCCCATCCTTGACACAATTTGTGTTGTCACTTCAAGAAAAATTCACTTGCCTTACTACTCTCATACATACATATACATATATATATACATAAATATGTAAGATATGCATTCTCTGCTTTGCTGTTATACACTTTCTGCTCTTAGATTTCTCGCATGCTTTTCTTTTCGTTTTGTTTACACTTTTATTTGTGCTTGCTTAGTGCAATTGCTTTAGCTGCTTAAGCAAAGCGCGAACTGAGCTGAGGTTTCAGGGCAAATGACACTTTCGAATTTCGTGCACTTTCACACAGCAAATCCGCCAGCTATTTTTCATTCATTCATCACACCGGCTCCAGCACCCGCCGCCCCTCTCGGTTGTCATGCCGAGCGCCGCTTGGCTTCGTTTTGAGTGCATCAAACCCCAGAGCGTAATTTTTCGTTTTCTTTGCACTTTCAAATCTTCAAGCTGTTGGTTTGATTTCGCTTCTGTTCCGCTTCTTCTTCTTCATTTCTTATTCACTTTTTTATGACTCGCTCGCTTTATTTTGAACCAACACACACACACATACGCGTTTACATTCATATTTTCTTTTGGTTTCGCTCATTGTGCGCTTTACAGCTTCAATGACAGCAGCGCTGATGTGGTAAGCAGAAAATTTAAATAATGAGCGTTTCCAAGACGTCGTCAAGATAGCGCTGCTGGCGCTTGCGCGCGCGTGTATGTGTGTTAAAGCAGCGGTTCACGTGTGCATGTATACTTGGATTTGTTATGTGGTAGACGCTTATTATTACATATATATTACTTTTTTCAGACTAGCTTTCTTTTTCATCTCCCAGGGACACATGTACACTTGCTACACACATACTGTGTGTAGCTGAATTGTTGCCACGGGCTGCTGCTGAAAGCCAAATAATTTGCCCGATGTCACTGCACAAGTGTGTCAGCGTTGTTCTGAGCTCAACTGAACTGCGCTGTGCGAAGCACTGTTGAGATTCTTTATTAGTTTTGCTTTCCACAATGGAAGTACAGGTGAAAGAAGGGTTGCGAGCGCAATTAAAATTTTAATTTATTTTGACTTAGCTGAAATTTCTATTTAATAATAATTTTCCCCTTAAAATTTGTTGACAAAGTCTGCCTTCCACTCGCGTTGGAAAATAATAAAAATACGTATGCTTTCGCATGGTGCCCTTGTAGTATTAAATAAATGATCGGCTTAGATTTTTACTTTGCGCCCTTCTATTGTTCGATTGTCGTATTGTTTCCTGCCTTATTGCTCGTGAACATGCATCCTAAATAAGCTTCGATGTATGTGCACGTGTGTGCTTCGTGGACATTTATTCCGGCTTGGTGCGGCAGGGCGTATAAGCGATATTTAAAGTGAAGTAAATTTGCAGAGTTCATAGAAATAACTGCTAATGTGTTAATGTAAATACAAATGTAAATATAAATGCCGAAAAAATATAAATAAATGAAAAATATAAAACTTAAACTTAAGCAATTATTATTAATAAGTCGATATAAGCGCTTTTGGCAACAAATTCAACAGCCAATATTCAAACATTTTAGGCAAAGGCCACATTTTACTTCATATTATTGAATTAATAGTCACGCAGAAATTTAATATAATTCATAAGCACTTTTTTCCAGTTAGTTACCATTTTTGGAGATTATTTTGTGGAAATATATGCATCGAAGTATAAGCATTAATCTTTTATTTACTTATTAATAATTTTGCCTGCTCTATAAATTTACTTTGAAATGCATTTACACATTTCCTTGATGAAAATCCTTGATTTTTGATGCTTCGGCTAACATTTCAAAGTATTCGGAAAATTCAAAAATCCAATTTTAAAATAAATTATAAAACCTGTGTACATGCATTTAACACTTTATACATTCACTAACAAGCCATAAATTGTCATAAGGCAGTTAATAAGCGTAATCACTAACTCATACGCCAGGTTGTACCTGCTGCGCAGCACACATACACACACACACACTCACAGACACAGTGCACACAAGTCAAAGTGCAGCAAATGTCTTATTGAACTATCAGCAAAGTAATGTCAACGACACCATGCTTTCGCACAAGCAAAAGCTCATGAAACGCTTAATAAAAACGTGTATGTGAGCGCTTTATATGTATGTGTGCGTAAATGTGTGGTTGCACAAAAACCTGTGCACTGTGTGTGACTTGTTATTTGAGTGGACATTCATATTTGACACACGAGCATATTAGAATCAACTGCTTGCTGCAAAAATATTACTCGTCAACGTGAACAATGTGTCAACGCAGCAAACATGATCGCATGCAAGTACTGCTGTGCGGACGCACGCTGTAAATTTGCAACAAATACATAGCAATAACTGTGAATTTCGAGTTTGCATGTGGTTTCTCGCTTTGCCGAAATGCATTTGATTCGACCACTGAAGACGCAAACTTTTTACACACACACTCAAACGAACAAACATGTGTACAGTAGATAGTCTTATGTACTTTTAATTTGTATATGTAGTCGTATGCATCGTATTTGTCTGTTTGATGGCCGGAATTGCGGCAATAACTGTCTGCAAACTACTCAAGTGGAACCGAGAAAAGATGCACAGCAAGCAAACTCAACCAACCAGCAAGTGTTTATGGTCAAAGAAAACGAACGAAGTTATCACACACACATGCTAATATTTGCTTACTCTAGACACACACATGCATATGTGGGTGTATGTAGAATATTTTTTAATGCAATTACGGTTTCATCTCCGTTTATTGCAGGCGCTCGCTGCAGTCGGAAAGGCACTATGGTTTCTCTACCAAATTTTATACACTTGTGGACAGTCAGTTTCGGCAGTCACTTCGGCAGTCATTTGGACACTCAGTCAGTTAGTCGTTAGTGCAATAATAGTGTTCGGTTAGTGTGTCTTTCAAATTGATTCAATTGCTGGTGAAGGCATGCACAACAGAGGTGAAAAAGTGCATGTACGTGCGATGGCAGCAGGTGGCATTCAGAGAATACATATATATTGAACTGTTCGTTAATACTTCACTTATCTTTTCTGTAATTTGTGCGCGACAGCATACAGCACTTAGTTGTTGCACTGACAACTGCCAACAACTTTCTAATATTTTTACGGTTTTATGACAAATTGAAACAAGTTTATTTTGATTGCTCAGCTCTACTCTGCATGCTTGTGGGTAGTTAAAGTAACAGAAATTTCTACTTTCCAAATGAAATTTCCAATTTTCTACTAAGTAACTCTACTTGAGCTTCCATCAATATCGGTGTAAGCTGCCACAAGAACAATGTAAAGACAGCAGCTGAACTCTGTTCAGAAGACATAAATTACGGTGGCCTCTTGCAACAAATACTGGTTTTGTAGAATTGAATTAAAAGTTTCTACTGACAATATATAAATTTCGAATAAAAATGAAACTAAAATATCAAATAAGTACTAATATAACAGAAACAACTATTTGATATGGCCAGCGTCTAGATAATTTGCTAAAAATTCAAATCAAATTGTCAGTACCTTTAAACTTGCATATTTCACATACGGCATTTCGCCATACAGCTGCAAATAACTGTACAAATTTGAAGTTATTAACAACAAAATAAGTCCGAAATAATGTAGAAGCGTAGTAACAGAAGCCAACAGTTTTGTCAACGATAAAACTTGAAAGTTTTTGTAGCTCATACTCAAATACTTGAATTTTTCCTTTTTCCGACCGCTAACTGAATTCGAGCCGGTAGAGGGCAATCTACTGGACCGATTTGCATAGAAACGGCATTTCATTGGCTTCAATAATAACGCATTTTTTTCATGTCAAATAAGTGTATGTAGCTACAAATATATATATATATATATATGCGTTTGTGTTTGTGCATAAGTGCTCGAAGCAGAATTGAGTTGACGCTTAATGGCATGGAGTTGGACTTTCTACTTGCTATTACTACTATTACTTTTTGCTTGTAAAGAGGAGATACTGATTTATGGCATATTTTGACTGGCCTTTGGCGCTTACAATAAACATGAATACATATGTATGTACATAGACGCGCAACCAAGTATGCGGACAGCCAGTATAAATGGAGAATGTCACATCAACTTTGTCGCTTGACCTTTAGTGTCGCCTTTAATTGTTTGTGGCATATTTTTTACGCAAACGCGCAAGTACATACATACATGCATTCATATATATATATATATATATATGTATGTATGTACCATTACATTATATACGCAAACTTGGTGCTTGTACAATGAAACTGGTGTGCTTTTTTTGCCTTGCACTTGACGCCTTTAATTTGCATTTTTATTATGAATTCCGCCTTTTAACTTTTCTCCATTTCCATTTTCATTTCGCGCCATTCCTCACTCTGTCCCCTGCCCTTGCCACCACTACATTTGACACTGACACTATTCTATTAGCAACTTTCCATTGTTTGCAATTGTCATTTTACGCATACTTCTTCATCTGTGTATATATGTATATGTATGTGTGTATGTGTGCATGTCTGTGGTTGTGCGTTAAAAGTTTAGTTTTATCAACCAAAGTGTATATTGCTGCCCTGAGACTTGAAACTCTGCGGCGAAATGGTTAATTTATGCAAATGTTTGAACACTTTCCCACTTAAATACATTCCTAATATTTAAGGGTAATTAAATTTGTGAAAACTATTAACTTTGCGTTTGTGTGTGTGTGTGTGTTTGTTCGAAATATTTGACTCACAGACACAAAGGGCTTCAAAATAAAAAATACTTGCAACTTCTTAATAGAAAATTTGAGATAATTTCCACTTCAGCTAAATATAATTTAATTTCGGCGGGTAGAATTTTGCCACAAGTAGACCGCGACAATCTTACAAAGAGGCTAAAATTCCAACACATCTTCGGAGTGAACAAAGCTTTTAAAGCTTTAAACGCTTTACTTTCTCTGCTTCGGTGTGTAAGTTCTTTGACAAAATCAGTCACAAGGACCTCCTGAAAGAATACTCTTCTGCATATAAGCAGCTGAGCGAGTGAATTCAGTACAGTTACGCATTAAACATAGCATACCTATATTTCGAAACACTTCCACTCTTACACTTTCTTAGAAAATACAGCAAGAGTGCTAACTCATGAAGTTGAATCACGGAAAAGTCCTCTCTCTCACTCTAAAGTGTCAGCTATGTAAAAAAAAGTATATTCTTCTATCAGAAAAAACGGCACATTCATACCAAATTATTTTAACTTCATTACCCCGCCTAACTTCTAGCAAACTTGAAAGCAAACTTTCGTAATATCCCACATTTGTGTTTCTCAAAATGAATAATATATAGATCGTAGTTTTAAGCGAATAATTGGTATAGTAGAAAGTATATTTGAAGCGCCTAAATGTATGCTTCAGCCATGAAGCAATACAACACATAGCCTAAGGTACTTCTGAATTGAATCAAATAAATCATTTTGTAAAGCTCTTCATTTCCGCGTTTTTGTTCTTATGACGCAGCATTTTGAAGCAAAAAGCTGGAAAAAACTACACAAACAAGAGTAACCTAACTAACTTTGACGCTTCAGTACCTATTGTGCTCAACTGCTCACTCTCAAACATAGAGATTTGTGCGCGAGATTGTATGCACTCTTATTAAAGTGTGCATGTAAATATTTCGTTGGCAAATTTCTACACTTCATTTTACACAGTTCAACTATTTTGTACGGAATATTTTGCTGAGCGATATTGCGCTCGAGGCAACTTCGGTTGATTGTTGATCTTTTGGTTGGTTGCTTTGCTGTCGCTGTCGCTGTCGCTGTCACTGCCGCTTCCTCATTTCAACTGCTCTTGCTCTCATCGTTTACTTTTGCTTCGTTTCTGTGTCCTCCGCAAGTTCCCCGCCAACAGCAGAAGTTTATCACAAGTAAATGCCATGTGATAGTGGAAATCTCTAACAAAAGTGCCATTTACAAACTATTTGAATGCGCAATAATAGTGGCTAAACCCCAACTATTATTTGAATCTCGCATGAGTGAAAGTTACATGAGTCATTTTGGAGAAAGCCTTTCATTCGTTGTGTTTCAAGTGTGTGTATTTAGTAATGACTATGATGTGCCTTCCGGCAGTCGAAGATTTATTTCAACAAATAATTGATTTATGCAGAAAAATTAATTATTGGACATTTGCGAGAAGTTATTCAAATATTTTAAATTTTAATAAATAAATGATTTAAGTTAAAGGCGCATAAAACAAGTGTATTGAGCAAAATTCGTTGTACAAAATTTGACCTCATTTCTTTGGTAGGCTTCTTCAGTTAGCAAACAGCCATCACAGATGTCAAATTTGACACAAAAAACTATATCGTCGGCATCTTTTCTTACGTGTTGACCCAACGAACTTTTTATCGTCTAACAAAGAAATAACCGCGATCAATCGATTTGACAATTCCTGACATCCTTCTTGTTATTTATGTTCAAATTTCGGTTTGCATACTTACTGTTATTATTATTATTTGGTTATCTTTCTAAATTAAATTTTTTCAGTGAATTTCTCTAATGTGTTGACAGTTGTTCTGCTATTCGGAACGGAGAAAAATCTAATAAATCAGAGACCATCAAATGAGTTGAGTCGTTCTTGTTGAATTCGTATAGACATTTTACTAGAAACTTTATTCTCAATTTTTCTTATTAAAGACACGTTTCTTCTTCGCTTCGTCTTCACTCACTTTTCTCCACTAACACTTCTTTCATCTCTCTTTGAAGTTCAGTAGCAATAAGTATGCCCTCTCTGCTTGAGCAGTACAAAGAGCCCTTCACATTTTATATTATGTGCTGCCAAGGTTTATATCAGAGGTTAGACTAGTTGCTTAATATACCTCGAGGACATATTGTCGGATATCCGTTTTAGTGTTTAGAACAAAGTCTACACAGTCTTCGTGTTCGGAGTACAATGTGCGAGTGTATGTATGTATGTATGTATGTATTTACTTGTTTGAGGCAGACACGCCTTTCGCTTGTCAGCGGCAATGCTGCAGTAATAGGCAAGCCACATATGCAACAGTTACGACTAATACAAATAAGAGCAACAGAGAAGGGGGAAAGCGAGCGGGTTGCTAGCTGAATGGTTGAAGAGGAAGCGTTGTGCTGGCTTATGCACATAAATATGGTTGGAAATATGCGCAGGCAAACAAATTTGCTTTTCCATATGCATATGAACATAGACAAATACAGTAACACACACACACACACACACACACACGTGCGCATATATTAAGGTTGTATGTGAGAAGTATGAAATTTGTATTTGTACTTTTGTTTAATGTATTTTCGCTGCTGTTTTTAGAATTCTTTTGTTTTACACAAAGCTGGCAGCGGAAGCGGAAATGTCAACAGAAACGACAAAACATGCTTCCACCACTTCGACGTTTAACCAACTTCCGGTTCACCAAGAGTGCTGAATGCTGAATGCTGAATGCTATTACACATTTGCAGCACTTTTTTAATACCCTTTTTCACTTCTAACTTCCTTATTCATGCATTATATGTACCAATGCATGTGTATTTATCTACTTGGCAGCGTATTAAGCACTAAGCTTATGCCTTTGTAAGGATATATATTATACCAAGGTGCTTAGCTGTGCTCAGGTTTATTAAAAAAAAGTTCTTAAAAAACGATGAAAGTACAAGCAAGCTGAAAATTGGTCATCGATGGCTGAATTATGCACAGCAAATGCGCCCTGTTTTGTTTTTTTGGAGATATGAATGGTAATCTAGAGAGGATACCACTTTCGCAAATTTGAAATAGAATTGAAAGAATGAAACGAAATATTCTATTATCAGATTAAGGAAGTATTGGCATTGTGCAGCATCGCATTTCGGACCTAAGCACAGTTCCCTCTTACTTACTTTGCTTGAGAACACTTTTTCTTTTTAAAAAATTACGCAAATGTGGTTCATTTTTGGAGAAAAGTTACGAGCCAACATACGGTAGATGGTGAATCCTCGCTTTGTTATTGTCAATTTGAAGTAAAAAACGTAAACTACTAATTCTCCATTCTCAGCAAATTCAAACATTTCAGACACAGCTGCTCTTTTAACTCAAGCAAAATTCACTTAAGCAAATCTCTTAATACACAGCATTTGGTTAATAATATATTTAATATTGTTTCGTTATGCTTTTGGCTTCCAAAGAAAATCTTTTAATGGCATTACTGCGCAATGGAAGCTTGTTTAATTCAATTCCTCAAAATATGCTCATTTAGCCTCTTAAGTAACCAAAAGTGACCAATGCATTTTCCAGCAAGCAAAAGAGAGCATAAGCTTTATGGAATAACTAATTTTTACTCAATAAAAGACACATGCACACAAGCAAAAACACACAAAAACAAAATGGAATGAAATGTGCACACCTCGAAAACTTCGTCAAGCCCTTAAACGCCTAAAAGTATGCTATCGTCCTGCTATTGATGGCTTATTGTTTTGGTGACTGCAAGTGCCAACGAGCGCCTACCAAAACTTTTCTAATCTTGTTTACCAAACTCATAAAACTACAATACCACTAAATATACTAAAAGCACGTCCATATACAAACAACAATAACAACAACAATAACAGCTATGAGAAATAGAAATGACTTGTAAAAACTTTTCACATTTACATGCGCATATTTATTCGCAAACGAAAATTTCTACACTACTTTTCTGCGTAATTACAGCCATCAAAATGGTCACCAAATGGTTGGATAAGCAAATCTGTGCGCCATCTAGCGAGTGTATGAAAAAGGTGTGAAAGAAATTGTACAATTGGCACACTGTGGGTATCACTTAGAGTTGCCACAAGGTTATAGAACCGCATTTTAAGGCCTTGGTGGAGCTATTAGAAGTTGGCTGAAAGAATTGGATAAATTGACTAATGGAGCTATTATGGGTTGGATAAGTTAAGTTTGCAGAAAAATTTACCTTCACTTAACATTGCCAAAACGCGCCAGTTAGTAATTACAATTTTAAATGCTTAAAAAAAATGCTAGAGCTTCACTTTAGTCAGCTTTTTTCATTACAAAGATATTACAACTACACTGTTGTTCATATATGACGCACACACTCTTTACGAGGAGCCGATTTATTGCAAAGCAAGGAGAAGTCGTCGAGCATAACTCAGCAAACAACACTTCTATTCTTCAATATAGCTTCCTTGGAAAGAAAGTTTTCCATTGAAAGTCTCATTACAACGGTGTTTTCTAAACCCTTTAAATTGCTAGCAACAATTCTACACCATCTTTTACACTAATTTCCAGCTCCAAACATCGGTTGGCACAGGCTGGGATCGCTGGGAGAGTAAATTTTCCAACATTTCCCAACATTATTATCGCCACCAAATTGTATAGTTTTTGAACGAAGACTGTTGATACTTGCACACACATGTATGCCTATGTGGGCCTATGTATGTGTGCGTACAAGTACTCTTCGCAGAATTTACATGTTCACGCGTAGTGTGGCAAACGTCAACTGTCTTTTGTGCGCAAATTTGGCAAGGACTTCGCCTCAACAGCCACACACATTGTTCTTGTTATAGTGGTGCCTTTAGCTGGCACCAAGAATTTGCATGATTGTTGCTTTGGCCAACTATTTGTTGATGCTATTGTAGTTGTTGTACATAATTGGCATTTGAATGCATGCTGGAACAATGTCGACGCGCACGCGCCTGCTGCAAATTTAATTTATGACCAACTGATTGACGGTCCATATAAAAGCCATAGTTTCTATTTACATGCAAATATGCGCACATATGCAGTCATGTTTAACGTCATTTACATAGCGACACAAGCGTACATGCTCGACTGGTGGTGGGCTCTGCAACGCCCAGGCAAACACGTACCCCTGCATAAGCACTCATTCCTGCCACCCACGTGTTGTGACAATGACAGCAACGCTTAACTATTTCAGCTAATTAATTTATCTGCTCAAACTATTGTTCGAAGGCATGTAAGCGAGAGCGTGTGTGGGTGGTTTGGTGTTTTAAATGATTCTGCACGCTACTCCAGCGTTTAGCATTGAAAAGTGTCAAATGTGTCAATATGCAAGTGCCGCTAGAAAGCGATTTTCTGACAACTTAAGCATTGTGAACGGCAACTCAATTATTTCCACACAAATTGCGTCAATAGTAAGCGTTTAGTTAAATTTTTAGGATGTAATGTTTTTAGCTCTCAATGCACCACTCAAATAAATTTTGGTTAGTTGGCGGTTCCGGGGCTCGGTGAGCTTAGTTCGGTTGGAATCGAATACAAGCCATATATTTTACGCTTACTGGTAGGCTCCCATATCGGTCTCTATCTATCTATCTTTCTCTCTTCGTAACTACGCCGAGGCAGTTCTGGCTGATAGTTTCCACTTCATAAAAACTTCCACTCGAAATTGCTGAGTCGCGCAGGTCTACACAGATACTTGTTACACATATAACCCAGAGCCGACTCGGTAATGTCACGCCAAATTATTAACATCGTCGAGGTTTTAGCAATATTGAGATTATGATGTTTAAAAAGTATGGCTTTTAAAAAATTTATTCAACAAATTGAGGTTCTTACAAGTTTTAAGAAACCACGGGAACGCTATTAGGTATTACGAGGGATATTTTCATAGCAGAAATAAAGTCAGCGGTGTGGCAGGGCTTTAAAGGGTCGACTGCAACTAGGTAAGAGGGACTATTAAATAAATTTTATATTTTGCAAAAAAAATCTTTAGAGCGAGAGACATTATCTAAGTTATGTGCTTTTTAGTATCAACTTTATTTTAGCATTAGGCCAGATTATTAAGCCAGAAGATCTGGTATTTACTACATATATTACACAGGTTCTATCGACCGATCCTGATTTTACTCTAACATAATTAGGGGTAAGATATAGGATTTCGTCAAAGCGGCGTTTTCACCGTTGTAGACCCAGGAATTGTAAGAAATTTCAGAAGGGCATTTCAGTAGCAGAAAATATCATAAGATTAATAAATTTATTTCACCATTAACGCCAGTTTTCTGGCCGTTACACTATTATTTAGGTGTCGTATGAAAGAGACCTTCATTTCGAGTGGAATTCTCAATCACTCCTATAGTACCGCTATTCCGTTAGTTATCGTTGCGAATTCAAATAAAACCAAGCAAAGGTGTTGGATTTTTGGAATGCTCTTTTTATAATGCATAAATTTTGCAGCTGCGGATAACATTTTTATAACAGATTATTTTATGTGCGCACAATATTTAATAGAGATAAGGAGTGTTTGGAAACCATATTATGCGATAATAATTCGCCGATCTGTGTCTGATCTATCTTAGGGGGGAATATTTATTAAGTCTATCGGCAATTTGTCACCTCGCGACGAAGACGGCAGCTATTCAAGTCTCTATCAAACCAAAAGCCGAGGGGACATCTCAAACTCTGCACACGTCCGCTGAGGCAAACGTAGAAGCGATGACAAAATCTACGGTCTACAAGATAGGTACCATCCGGCAAGTCGATGCAATCTCTTTTTGAAGTGTACACTCGTACAGAAAAATTGGTTTTGTCACTGTCATCGTCACAATCGTCATCGTCGTCGTCGTCATCAAATTGATACAAAATTTCTGCTGTTGGACATGGAGTTGGTGTTGTTATACACGGTTCTGGTGTGGTTTCGCATGGCGTTGGAGTTGTTATACATGGTGTTGGTGTTGTTATACATGGCTTTGGAGTTGTTATACAAGGTGTTGGTGTTGTTATACATGGTGTTGGCTCTGGTGTTGTAGGCTTACACGTGCAGGGTGTTGGTGTTGGTGTTGTTATACATGGTGTTGGCTTTGGAGTTGTTATACAGGTTGTTGGTGTTGGCGTTGTTATACATGGTGTTGGCTTTGGAGTTGTTATACAGGGTGTTGGTGTTGGTGTTGTTATACATGGTGTTGGTGTTGTTATACATGGTGTTGGCTCTGGTGTTGTAGGCTTACACGTGCAGGGTGTTGGTGTTGGTGTTGTTATACATGGTGTTGGCTTTGGAGTTGTTATACAGGTTGTTGGTGTTGTTATACATGGTGTTGGTGTTGTTATACATGGTGTTGGCTCTGGTGTTGTAGGCTTACACGTGCAGGGTGTTGGTGTTGGTGTTGTTATACATGGTGTTGGCTTAGGAGTTGTTATACAGGTTGTTGGTGTTGGTGTCGTTATACATGGTGTTGGTGTTGGTGTTGTTATACATGGAGTTGGAGTTGTTATACATGGTGTTGGCTCTGGTGCTGCAGGCTTACACGTGCAGGGTGTTGGCTCCGGCGTAACACACGTTGTTGGGGTCTTGGTGGTCGTAGTTTTTACAGTCGTGGTTTTTGTGGTTTTCGTGGTTGTTGCCTTCGTAGTTGTGGTCTTTGTGGTTGTTGACTTTGTAGTTGAGGGTTTGGTAGTTGTGGACTTTGTTGTTGTGGTTTTGGTGGTTGTTGGCTTTTTAGTTGTTGTTTTTGTTGTCGTTATTATAGAACTTTGTATGCAAGATGTAGTTGTTTCTGGTATTCGACAGGGTGTAGGCTCCGGCGTAGCACACGGTGTTGGCGTTGTTATACATGGCGTTGGGGTTGGCGTGTCACACGGTGGTGTTGGTGAAGCACATGGTGGCGAGTCTGTTACAGGAAATATTTCCGGATGATAATACTTCCAATCGTTATCTCTATCGTCCCTATCATCCCTATCATCCCTATCATCCCTATCCTGATATATATAACACTTAGCAAGTTCAGGGAATGTACAAACTTTCGTTTCAGAATCAAACTGCAATCCTCTGCGACATTTTCGCGCTATTGCCCTGCCACGTCTGCAGATATAGTATCGATAGCAACTATGTTCGTCCGGCAAGAGATGCCCATTCCTATGGAGTGAACAATCCGGCTTGCCACGATCTCTACATGCGATAAGTGATTGCGGACCCACAGCAAATACTAGCAGCAGGAAGTAAACTGGAAATTAGGAGAAAAAAATAATTTTTTTTATTAGAATAATAAGCTTATATACATGTGACTTTAGATAGCACAATTCGTAAAGAACTTACGTGGACTCATCTTTACACTACTCTATTTGCCGAACTGGTTGTGAGGAGAGAACCTTATTTCGGATACTGTGTACTGTCAAAATGAGCTGCTATTTTTATATGCCTCACCAATCAACTGCACAGCCACTAATTAGTTTTCATTTCGAAAAAATATGCCGGAAAAGCACTTGAGATTTCCTGTTCCGTGTCCCCAAGTGACAGCTGCACTACAAGCAGTTATTACATACCGACAAATTCTTTACACGATAACCAATTACTAAATAACCAATTACCAAATAACTGATAAGAACTCCTCTCACGGCATTTAGATACCAAAATACTATCTTTCTTTGAGATAAACATTGCTTCTGTTGTTCTGACATTTTAATTTATTTAATTTCACTATATTTAACTCATATAGATGTACCCTACTCACACAGTTTGGGGTTCATACTTTCACTATTCAATTACACATTTGGCAGACGAAATTCGAAAAAAAAAGAAAACCAAAAAGTACTGTGCACATATATTTCATATTGAAAGGATAGTCAAAAGTACAAACGGTTTAGGGATTTTTTTGTACCAGACAGCATATGTGACTACCGAAGAGGATTAAAGATACTTAGCCGCTTTTATTGATATTTCTGCGCACTTATTGAATTTAGGTATTATGCCTTCCCATAAGCCAGCTGAGTCTTTGCATGCTCCAAAAATATAATTTTTTTTATAAAGTTTACTTGCTTATATACTCATAAACATACAGCAGCAGAAGTATAATAATTCATTTTTTATATTTTATATGCTTTATACTATTTATTAATACTGGCTATTAAGTTTAGTTCCGCATCACTGCTTCTCATCTAACTGAAATAAGTAGAAAACATTAGATATTTATTGTTAAAATTAAGCTGCAATTGCTGGCTCACTGTATCCAAGCTTTGTGCATTTCAAAAATTCGATTCCCAAACTGACGCGCCTTTCCTCCTCCTTTGCTTTCTTGCAACAACAAATATATAAATTTATTTTTCAACGAATTTTATACTATTTCCGTTTCGCGGAATTCTTTATTTCCGTTAGGCTTTATGTATGTGTGCAAAATTTAATGAACAACCCGACTTTTGTGAGAGAATTATAAGTATACTTACTCAAGTACAGTGATTTGCAGGTGGAAGTATTTCGGTGTATAAGCAGAGTCACCGCGTGATAATCTGATACCAGCGACTTTCCCCAGTTCTCAGTCCTCAAGAAAACGCTAGCTGAAGAGAAATTTAGAGATTTATAAAGAAAGAAATGTAAAAATTATCACCGTGACCGTGGTCAAAAATGTTATCGAAAAGTCGGAAGATCGCAATAATCGGTTTATCGATAAACACTACAATGAATAATAAAATCGAATTTTAACAAAACATATTTTTTTTTAATTTTTACATATAAATTCTCCGCCCAACTCGTTATCCAAATGTCGCTTTGCTAGATTTCATTTAGATTATTGTCATCATCATAGTACCTGGTATGAAATATTACTTGCTATTGCTTTCACCTCACCATTCACGATAGAGCTCTGAGGAGAAACATTTTATCCAAATTCGCTGTGCTTATAAA
Organism: Bactrocera minax; assembly: GCA_021498325.1. NCBI lineage: Eukaryota > Metazoa > Arthropoda > Insecta > Diptera > Tephritidae > Bactrocera > Bactrocera minax. The sequence continues at coordinate 458,311 of JAKEEE010000025.1, forward strand.
CTTTTAATAACTGTACATAGTGGCACTCAGAAATTGTGAATAATATATTTCCAGCTTGTTTATAAAACTCATTTGGCTTTTTGATGCAACAAATGTAAGTCGTCAAACTATTACTCTATAAACTATACCTTGTTGATATTAGAGTTTCTGGTTGTTGCGCTGCGATTACGTAGATCCAGCGTCTTACCAATCAAGCTCTAAAAGAAAAAATAAGAGCCAAAATCTTTGACGATAACATGTCTTTTGGTTTTTTAATTCAGTTATATGTAGCGCCCACACTCAAAGCAGTATGAGGCTCGTGTCAGCTGTCGATCAACAGGGAACCATGCAAATAACGACTTATTACACCATTGCGTGCACAGGTTAAGCGTGACGTGACTCATTGTTATGTCAGCTAACGTGAACCATCTTATGGAGTTGCCACCACAACAACAACAGTTGAAAACTCACCACAGTGTGGCAATGATACTGTCTTTGTCCTTAGCGAAGTGTAGCAACATTATTTGGATCACCCACAAGTTTACTACCCGAACTTTGCTAAAAATAATAGTAGAGATTCCATATTATGAAACTCAATTGTAGAGATGTTTGTTTTATATCAGAGTTTTATTTTATTAAAAAGATACACACAAGAATGTCATGTAAAATATATTCAATATTTCTATTACAGTTTTTTTCTATTTACGTATAACAATATAATAATATCCATTAAAATAAATCTCCATATTATTTCTATATTTATCTCTGAAATTTGCTACTCCAAAACACGTGTCATATTTTGTCCTAAAAGAAAGCGTGCAAAATTCAATAGCTTCGTATATACATAAGAAAGATAGACATATGTATATAGTACGAAAATAATATTTGATATATGTATGTACCACAATTGAGTCAACTGGGCATGTGTAATTGTATTATTTTTTTCAGAAATTTCCCGCCTATATAAGGCAAATAAAATAAACATAAAAAAATCAATATTCATAATACACTCACTTTGGCTCTATTGTTTCGACATTTTAAGCAAATTTTCCGCAAGATAAACCTGTGCTGCTACATATTTATTTATCATTTTTCTTTCACTTTCATTTGTTCCTTTTTTTCCCAATTTATCATCATATCGATGGCATACTGAGTATCAGTTTGACAATTTCTCCTTACAAACAATATATCATATTATGTAACATGTTAATTTGTAAGCGCTCTGGGCACTGGGAAGAAGCAGGTATGTGGAGCTGCTTAGCGCAAGGCAGCAAGTAGTCATAGTAGTAGTAGTATATGGTGCTCGTATGATGAAAAAGAGCGCAAGGAACTTATTTTCAGTAGCACGTAAGAACTTACAATTATGTACAGTTATTTTAAATTTGCTGGGAAATATTATTTGCAGAACAACAGAAAAGATACGAAGCATTTGGTTGTACTAGCTTTAAATGAGTATGCAAACTTTAAGGTAATTATCTACATTTTCTTTAATATATATCCATTTATAAGCTTTTCATTGCATTTAATTTCATTAATGGTATGCAAGCAATCGAACGCTTTCATTTTATGCCACATTGCCTCCAACTGTAGTTCGTTTTGTGTTCGATTAGTAACAAATGCTGATATAAGTAACTCAAATCAAAGAGACTCAGCTGAGGAAGCAATGGAGTCCGGAAGAACGAAAATTTTTTTAATCAGTACATGTGAGCCTTAAGAATATGGATCGATTTCGATTCATTCACCTACCCTGTTTTGTCTTGATAACCTCTTAATGCCTCTGAAACGATTCGAAGTGCCGTTATTTGAGAGTATAGGTATAAAAGTAGGTATGGTAATGGTGAAATTTTGCATATTTCTAGGCGATTTCTGTAGCGATCTCATGTTGCTATAGTAAAATGGTAAATAAATTGCTTCAAATTATGCAAGAAATCTGTAACTGCTTCATTCGACTCAATAATACCAAAATTGATAAAATATATTAAAATTTTCGGCAAATTTCTACATATTTATATGTATGTATGTATTGCATATAACAAAAAGTAGCAAATACACCTTTGTTTTACATGAATTTGCATTAAAAAAATTTCTTTATTTTAATTGATTATTTTTCAGTATCCCAAAAGGCAAATCTGGTGCATATGCATCTATAAATGTGTATGCTAAAGAAAACAATGTCAAATTGCTAACAATTCAATTAAAATTGATTGTTTTGACAAAGTATGTAAATTTATATTAAAATTGTGAAGGGAGGAAGGCCAAGGCAAGCAGCTCTGTTGGAAATTCACCAAAAACTTTATCTGGTTTAGACTAGTGTAGTTTCAAAGCCATTGAGAGTTTTCATTAGTTTAATACATATATATATATATATTAGCGATTTTTACCTAAGAATATTTAATTCATTTAATCTAAAAATATCTCAGGCAATTATTAAAAGTGCTACCTAACTTACTTAGCAAATCAGCTGTGGGTCATACAACCGTTATTTCCAACTGGGTCATGCAAACACATGCACAAATTTCATGCCGAAGATTGTTTTGTAATTGATTTCAGGAATATTTCGATATGAATTGTGCAATCAAGAGATACATGCACACACACACATACGCACATACAGGTGTGAGGGGTGTAAAGAGTGCAAAGCAAATATCTGATAGTTAAGACAAGAAAAGTGCAAATATGAGTTGAGGAAATTTGCCTGTATACATGTGGCTGGGGTTCCACGAAGCGCCTTCAAATTATGTAAATTATAAATATCTACATACAAATTAGATTTCAGTAAGCCAAGCTAAGAATGCTGTGCTTCTGCTTGTACAAAAGGGATTAAATATACATGCGAACTCAAGCAACAGTTAATAATTGCAAATTGTTAAATGATTTGCTTAGTGTAAACACAAATTTAAAGATGTTCACAACACTTGAATTAAAATATTGCTGACTATGATTGTTGCTTACACAAACACATGCACACAAGGTTTTCGATGCCTTATTGAAGATGCGTATGTCTACATCATTAAGTAAACAATAAATTTCAATTAAGGCATTGACAATGCGAGCAGATGTCATTATTTGACTGAAAGTTTAAGAAATAAGATAAGTACACCTGGCAGCCGTTTGCATATAAGCGTTTTGTGCTACAGCTGAATGAACTCCTTTCCTCGATATATTCCACATTTCATTTCCTATTGCACAGATAGAAGAATATTCAATGCCGAAATTGTTCTGCGTGTTCTCCCAGTTCCCATATATTAAATAACATTGCTTTCGGTTGGTTTTTCCAACACATATATCACGCAATAATAGAGAGATATATTTAATATTATGGGAGCATATAGCATTTGCTACAATGTAGGATGCGAAAAATGGATGAAATCGGTCTTTGAATTCCTCTGGATCCCACATACTGAAGCATCACCGTGCTTCCGGTTGGCTTTATACCGTTGATATCGGTAAATGTGTGATATAGCTCAAAAAAAAATTTGCTTGCGCTTGGCATAGTGTGCTTCCTGTATATATGATATAGATATGTACGTGCGCATTTGTAACGGTATAGTTAGTTGTTGAAAATGAGGCCGAAATATATGCGCATTTAGTTAGGTTTACATGAAAAGTTGGCAAAAGTGCAAGCAAACTAAATGAAGTATTCAGAAGTGCATATGGAGTGAGGTAAAGAAAGTAAATACTTTGCAACAAAGTTTTCAACACGCATGCAACCAGCATGCATAGCATTCGGAGTCCCTATCTAAACACACGTGCACGCATATTTAATAGGGAAGAACACTTTGCTGACAACATAACCTCCATTTTACTTCAGCATAATTATTTATAATATAGAAATATATTTGTTATTTAGATAATTTAATTTTTAATTTTTTTTTTTTTTTGTTATTATTTTGATGATATTTGAAAGTTATTCGAGCATGGAAATGATTAAAAGTCACATACATATGCTGCACCATCCTAATGGCAATATACCTTCAAGTGCATTTGAACTCTTCTAGAAATATGTTTGTGTAATTTCTTTAGATCTTGCCAAGAAAAGCAAAAACACATCACATTTGCAGCACTTTCCGTTTGCTTACACTCTTATGCAATCAACTTCACTTTCAAGCGAACTTCACTTTATTTTCGCAAGTTCCTAAGTTCACTGGTCAAATACCTGTCAAATACAAAAGTGTAAAAAGGATATTTCATAAGAGTTGCACAAACTTAAAGTACACAAAATTGAAATGTTAATGCTCAAGTGCTGCCATATTTGACTACTTTGTGCACTTAAGTATTTTATGTGTATGCGCTTGTAGGAGTATTTAGCATTAGTCTGCATAAGTGCGCATAGCATTACTTTTAAGCGCATGTAAATGTGTACTTCGAAAGTTCTTTCTTATTGCCTTATTGATTTTAAGCAGCTTTCGAAAATTTATGGGAGACTTTATGAAAATGTTAGGAGTGTATATATAAATATATTATATAATTATGCTTCTGGAAATACATGAGATCGTTTGCTCAGTGGTTTAAGAAATTGAAGTGTGAGAGAGGGAGATAGAGAAAGAGAGAAATTGAAGTGAAAAGGTACCTTTAGTATGCGTCTGTGGGACTGGCCTTGAAAACATTAGCACCCATCATTTTCAGTTACAATTTTTACAACAACAACAGCAACAAATGACGCCCTTAAATAGTCCATGATTGATGATTGGCCCAGGTTAGTTGGACCGTTGAAAAAAAGAAGTACGACCAAACTTGCCGGAATTCGCATGCATGTGCCACATTCATTCACTGGACCTTGCAATCTCCAGTAGAGAAGTTCAGTTAAGCTGAAAATAATTCTTTAACATCGGAGTGCATTTTATAATATCGACCGTATACGAAACTATCCGAATCACATAACCAAAACTTAACTTAAACCCAGCGGAACTTAACGACAGCTGGCTAATTAAAATGCTCGGGTCATGTAATGCTTATTGCAGGGTAACAGCGAATTGGTCAACTGATTATTGTGACTTCACTCATAAGACTTGAAATTTTGTGAGCTTCGGAAGTCGAAAAACCAGTCACAGATTTTAAAGATTTTACACATAAGACATAGTACGTATACATATCCATATGTTACAGGGGTATTTTAGCAAAATGTTCGCTGTACATTTCAACATTAACTTATACATATTGAAAGTCCCGCCAAAAACGTACGTTTTTCATACATATCATACTCGCTTTCATATAATATATATAGAAAGAAAAACTAAAATATACAATAAGATATAAACATTATTTGTGAGAACTAAATATTCCACTTTAGACTTGTGAGCAAATCACTTAAGATGTGAGCAAAGAAAACATACAATAAATGAAAAATTATTTAAAAATTCAAGATGGATTCAGACAAATATCGTACCACATTTAATTTCTTACTATTTACATCATATTTATAAATATGCATTTCCATTGTCAAGAAGCAGCTTTTAGTGCGGCCATGACTTCCAGTGGCCAGACAACCGCAGCGCTTGATTACATTTACCTGATATTTTTGAGCCTTGATTTGCCTTGAGCAAGCATTTGCACCACTTTCACCAGCATTCGTCAACATAACTGTAATACAAATGTTACTCTTTTTGTTGTTATGGTTACTTTTTGCGGCTGCCAATGTAGTTTAAGCTCGCAGTTTAAGAGCCATAGCGACACATTAGTATTTTCTGAATTCCATATATTGCTACCATTCTGCTCAAGCAAAACATACGAAATCTTAATGATTAAATCTTAATAACAAAAGTGCTGCAACAACGGCAATATGCAAAAGCAGAAAAACTTAATAGACCCAGCAGAGTGCTTACAACACACACACGAGCGCGAGCACAAGCACTGCATATGTCTATGTGTATGTGTGTATTGCTTATGAAATTTTTCACACACAACACAACATTAATACTTGCAGAATATTTCTCCGCCAAGGCCGAGTTGCATTCACCCACATATATTTGCAGAAATTGCAACGCAGCAGCTGACATTGTCTCGCCGCTCACTCAGCCAGCATTCGCTTTTGCTCAACGGACCCGTCACTCTCTTTAACAGGTGGTAGATTATGCAGCGCGCACACATATACATATTTATGGGTGTGCGGGGGTTGCATGTGTCCTGATTGCATTGCTCTTGATTTGATAATGTAGTGATGCAACATTCTCCATACAAATTTGTTTTTGTATTGACTTAAATGCGTTGCTGATTCGTTTTATGCGCTCGTTCATTCATTGCGTTCACTTTCTCAGTCAGAATGCTGTTGTTTTTGCTACGCGTGCTTGCTGCCGATGCGGCGTTATTGCATTCCGTCATTAAAGTCAACTGCTTTAACAGAAAAAATATGATATAAAGTGCAAAAATCAAATAAAATTTGTGCAGAAATTTATGCATTTTGTGGTTTAGATGTTTTATATGCGACATACATTTTATTTATTTTTCAATAAATTTAATTATATTTTCATTAAAGTCATTTGTTAACTAGATTTAACTATTTTTTTGTAATCAATAATTTAGTATCTAAGTTTATTCAAATAAATTTATAGTTCTTTTTTAATTTTCCACACATTAAACACTTTATCGCTTTAATTATAGTACAATTATTTGAATTTAGCAAAAAAAAAAGTTCAACACAATGACAATCTAACCGCATTGGCTTGACCATAACCGAATTGTACACTAATTAACATAATACAACAAAGTGCTTAGTGGATACTTAGGTAATTACATGTGCAGTTTGAAGTAATAGTACTAGTAATTAAAGTAAAAACTATTAATATGTGCTAAAATAGTATATTATAATTAATACGTAGGCAGATATGTAATCGTGCGATAATGCAAATACGTTCATTAGAAACGAGTAAGTATGTGTGTGTGATGTATATGGTTGCATGGCTGAAAGCAAGCACTTGCAATTGGCGTACATTTTTGGTAGGCAATTATTTTAATTAGCGCACAATAGCAATAATATATGGCAATTGGCATGAACGCTTGCGATAATCATTGTGACACGCTTTGATGAACGCCCACGCGCGCGAATTCCAAGCGCCACGCGATTGATGAGTTACATATCTATAACCTGGAAAACTATAAAAAACTACAACTAAATACTATATATATACCTATTTATATACTTATATGCATGTAAATATAAAAATGTGTACTTAATTATATACATTAGTGCGTGAATATTTGATAAACAAAAAATAATTGGAATACTTTCAATTTTTTGCGCAAATGATTAACAAATGCAATAAATGAATTGCATCATATATAGAATATATACTTTTTCTTGCTAAGAAATTAATTAATATAAGCAAAATTATTAAAATCAATCACTAATACAATCATTAACATCACAGTTATATATACGAATTAAAAGCGATTTTCTATAAAAAAAGATGTGGTACCACTTTTTAAAATTAAACCTTAAACGAGGCATCTATTTTCAGAAAAGCTTTTTAAATTTAAAATTTTGTGAAGTAATTAAAAATTTTTTTCTTACTATATTTAAAAGGTTGTCTGCATCTCTATAAAAACAGTATAGATCTTAATAAAGACATAATTTTGGCGAAAGATATTGTTAAATTTTGGAAAAAAAAATTTTAAGTCGTGAATCTAGGTGTATTGGTCATTAAAATTTAAATAGCAACACTAAACTCAACACTTCGAATCAACGCATTAAAAAAATTCGAAAAATATGGCCTACTTTAAGGCGCCCAAGAAATGCAAAAATTATAATAGACTGAAGCCGTAGTCTGAATGTTCTGAATATTTAAAGAACTTTGGCTAGAAAAACTACTTGCCATTTAAAGCCATGCGTATGAATCTAACGATGTGGAAATATAAAAATCTAAAAAGTTTCGTTTGAAAATATTCGTCAGAGGTTTGAATGACATTTATATATATATATAATAATATATATATATATATATGTATGTAGAAATATTTCTTTTATACAAAGATTAAATTTTAACTCAACGAAAATGCTGGCACATTTGCCTTGAATAAATAGCAAAAATAAAGTATTTTCTTTCAAAGTATTTAAAGTGAAGTTTTGTAGTAATAAAGAAATCGAAATAATAATAATATGGTGGTGAGTTTGATATATTTTCCCCGAAATACTGAACTAAAAATACCGACCGCCTGAAAGTATGCTTCAATGCAGTTTAACTGGCCTCCCACATGTAAAAATATTCAGTGTACATGACAACATACCTCAGAATTTGAATGAAGATATCCGTTTCTCTTCAGCAGAACACCAAGAACAAAGAATAAATTAGACATACTGCTTTGCACATACTTTAGCAGTAAAATATTCGAATGGTTAATCACATTGTCATCTGATCAAAGTTGTATTTTACGCTTTCACAATGTTGTCCAGCAACTATTTAATACACCGATATGGGCAATATAAAAAAATTTATGAAAATTAGACTGCAAACTAATACTAGTGTACTCAGCTTTCTTTGCGTGTATACATATAATAAGAGAAAAGGGTTGGTGAGTGCAAAAAATACGCCCGCCATGGCGTATACGCAACGACAAAAGCGCCAATAATTTAATTGAATTGTCAGAGATCAATGTGTAATTTTTGTACAAACTCATTTAAATCGCAATTATTTACTGTAGCTGGTTATTGTTATGTGTTTAAGCAAACATAAGCAAAAAACGAATACAAAATCTGCGAAGCGAATGCAACTCTTTGGCCACCGCGCTTGTATCATCAACATGCTGTAAGAGAAGCAAATACATTTTTAGCACATATACAGAAACATGCGTGGCAGCATATGTACGCTTGACATTTGCAACGGAAAGCAAGTCAATAACCACACTAAATGTAAATTCATAATTATGTGGACTTGACTGACTGCGGAAATTGCGCACACTCACGCCTATGCGCTACCAATCAACCAACCAATCAATTTTTTATTACCAAATATGCTACATGTTTTCCGTTACTTTTTTCAAATGCCATTAATCCGAAAACACATTGCTGCATGGATTTGTGCATGAATTGTCAAATAACGGAAAAATCGCAAAACAACAAATATGCGAATCAACTTATGCAAATATTAAAAACACTAACAAACTTTGTGAGCGCGTATTTGTGGCATATTAGAAGCGATTGACGTACGGAAATTATAATTTTCCTAACAAATCAGTGACGTTATAGCCAGAAACAATGAACGCTTGATACATACGCCTTTAATAAATTAGTATTATGTATACGTATGTATGTATGCGTTCACTTTTTTAAAGCCCAACGATTGTATTTTTATAGTTTTATTACTGATTGTCAATGCTTTTCATGCATAAATATTAAAAAGCATAAGTTAACATGTTTTTTACACTTCTGAAAATTGTACTAAAAAATGAGAAAACGCTTTTTCAACCATACACATTGTAACAAGTATAGATCTCGTTCAAAGATTACGCTATCCTACCATAAGTACCGTTAAAAAAAAAAACGAGAGATGGAGAACTGATAAGTCTTTACCCATTCGTGACTTTTACGTAAGCTTCACTGAATCTATTAGCACTCCACCAGTCCGGAAAACTATTAATTTATTTGGTTTTCATTGCATTGGATACAATGAGTAAGCAAGATTTTTTTTTTTTTTGCTCCGAGAGCGGAAATTTTTTTATTACCTCCGTCCAACCATTTCTTTTATCATATGCACAAGTGTAATATTTAGATATATTCCAGCTCATTCTGAAATTAATACACTCACATTATATTCCTTAGCAAAAAGCTTTCTCCGACTAGTTCACAAATCTCATATCTCTTACATAACACTGGCGCACCTTAGCTTGCTCTTACCGCAAATTCCTTAAATATATAGAGGAAATTTTACACATTCGCACACAAGTACATATGTATTCATATATATATATAGATATATGTTAAAAGTAGGGAATGTACTTGCATTTGTATTACCAAGCACATTAACATGTTTACAAAGTTGTTGTGCTATGGTGTGTACCCAATCCGCTCAAAGTTGTAAGTTCTGTGTCGACAATTTCCAATCAAACACACGCACAGGCACAAGCACACACATCAGTGTACAAACAGACAAAATTACACGAATGCAAACAATTCCGACGCTTAAGCACTCAAAACACACACATGCACACAAATATACCCAAATACATACAAATAAATAAATCAACGCAAACATATCATTGAATGTATGTATGCGTGTGCGTGTGTGCGTGTGTGTGCGTGTACGTGTGCTGGTTTCCGCAAATACCATACAAGCAGATTTGGTTGCATTTAAATCAAATTAAAATGTTCGACTACTTGTCAAGCTGGAGCGCAACACAATCAATCGTCTTAGACAAGTTGTAGATGAATATATTGAAGGAGATAGTGGGAATCCGCTTAGAGGCTGTTACGTAGCAGCAATGTAGGCGTGTAGTAATAATGAGAATTGCAAGAAGCAGAGGACGAAAGTAAGTATGTGCGGTAAAATGTAGCATGCAACATATAGCCTGAACTTTAGCAGGGAAAAAATGAAGCAGCTACCCGTGCAACCCGATATGACTTAGCATCTTCGGATTGTGGCCTCTTTATGTACAAAAATGTATTAGTATAAAGTACAGTGAGGTAACTTCTACGCTTCTCCTTCACTTGCGTCTTATTCTCATTCCCAGTAATTATTCGTTTTCTTTTCCAACCTTTTTCTTCGATTGTGCTCAAGCTGGCAACTGAGGACTTCCGCGTGTTCGAGCTTTTGTTACAGTTACGAAAAGGATATTTTGATTGGCTCTTCGAACGTTTGCTAAAACCTTCTAATAGCAATGGTGCTGTTTTCAAAGCATTTTTGAGTACTCTACGCCTAAATGTATGCTACATTTTAATTGGCATCTTTTAGAGAATAAGTCTGAAGTACTGAAGGTTGAAGCAAAATGAAGTGACACTTGCTTCATGTCTAAAATGTTGCACCACTTTCTTCCGAAGCTTCAAATCCATCCAAAGATATTCTTAAATTAGAGTGGAGGTTAAATAGAGTGAGAGAGAGAGAAAGTGGTCTCTATTAGTAGAGATAGAAGCCAGAATCTCCGTTTGTAGTTCTGCCAAACAAAATTATTTCGATAACTAATAACCGCTTATACAAATAGTAACGTATGCTTAGGAAGATCTTATGAACATTTAGAACCGTGAAGTAATTAGAAGCCGTCATATTGTTCGGGAGCTTTAGAACATTTTCTTTCGAAAATTTAAGATTGAGCTTTTCCCAAGAATTTTATTCAACAATTTTTTTCTTTAAAACTTAAAAACACTTTTTGCCGCAGCAATGCCTTCAGAGAGGACCCCGCAACGTGCATTTCCTTTTACATCGGCATCATGATAGCATAGATGCGAAGTGTTGGCGTTGGGCTGTTGCTCGTCGAATGATCCAGTTTGTTAAGGAGCTTGTCGCTGCAATTGAATGTCGTACGAATCTCGAACAAAGCAAACATAGACTGAATGACTACTAACGTCTCTAAAACATCCATAACGTTAGTCCAAATAATTACTGTTACTTTTGGCCGAATTAGCGTATTCAAAGAAAAAATAACTTTCTAATTATAATAAAAATTATATTGACTGATTTATAAAGGAAAATTATCGTTTTTCAGAAAAAGAATTGATTGTTACGTTTTGATCATTTGATGAGCTTACCTATCAGAATTTGGTCATGTTAACCGATGGAGGGAGGTGTAAAGCGTTGCTTTAAATATTTTGTTTCAAAATGTGCATTTATTTTGTTCTTAAAAATATACCAACAGCATAGAGTATGTATGTAAATAGAAATCTATGAGCATTCTTATTGAGTTTTAAGAAAGTTGATCAAACTAAATAAAAATGCTTTGAAAGTCTTTTGCTTGAATTACAGCAAACATATGTAAATATAAAAAATAACTTATGCCTAAGAGAGCGAGAGAGTTCTGTTATTTTCCTATTAATTATAAAAACACACCGGTCCCAATTCGATGCGGAACTGTTGATTAGCCTCGCCAACATCTCTGATTTTAACATCAACAATTGGCAGCCTCTGTGGCTTCTCAGTTTTATAGGTGATGACAGTTTTAGCCCAAGCGTTCGAGCGATGCTGAAAGACAAACAGAAATTTCTTATTTCAACTAGTTGCTAAAACTAGCAAGCACTTACCCTGCACTCGTCACTTTCAGCCTCGTAGCGCAGCCGCAATGGTCCCTTCGGTGTTAGCTCAGCATCGTTCCATGATAACAATTTTAAGCCGTTACTGCAATCAATAAGTAATTTTGTTACAAGGCACTCCTCTTTGATAAAAAAAAAAAAAACCTACCGATTCTTCGTTTCATCTTCATCTAAATAGCCGATAGTGTTGCGACAATTGAAGGTGATCCTCTGTGTTGCCTTAGCCGACAGCAATTGCAAGAAGCCCAATTGATGCGAGTCCGTTTTATAAGTGATTTTCATACCTCCCGGCATTTCACTTAACCACGTTTCGCGCTCAGCACCTTTATAGCTTAAGACTGGTGTTACCAGTGGTTTAGGCAAGACACATGAGCCACGTGTTTCGCGTTCACAATAGACAAGGATGGCATCTCGTGGATCTGCCTCATTCGGATCAATCCAATATTCACCGGATTTGTAATCAGGATAGGCAGCAAAGAGATCCCTGCAAGTCTTAGCCGGCGCGGATTGTTGTCCGTTCGGTCGACGTAACCTTTCAAAAGATGCCTTTAAGTGTTCAAATGCTTTGATAACCATCGCTTGTTTCTCTTCATCGGAAAGTCCATCTGGTAGAATATTGGGTTGGTCTCCTTGAAAATCTTCTCCTTTGGTTTGGCCTTGATTGAGTAATGCAGTAAGTGCAGCAACATCGTATCCCACTGATTCGCCTGGTGAACCTGGTGGCCCAGGTGGACCAGCTGGCCCAATAGGTCCAGGTTTTCCTTCACCTCCATTGTACCCACGTGGACCTGGCTGGCCGGGTGGTCCAATCGGCCCTGGATTACCATCACGTCCTTGCGGGCCACGCATTCCCATTTCGCCTACTTTTCCGGGTTGTCCGGGTACACCTGGTGGACCTACGTCACCTTTGAGTCCTGGCTGACCTGGCATACCTTGCAAACCGATAAGACCACGATGACCTTTGATACCTTTTGGTCCAGGCTCTCCATGTTCACCCTTCATTCCCTCAACACCAGGTGGGCCAGGTTTTCCACGCAAGCCTTGTGGACCTTCAACACCTGGCAAGCCCATATCTCCCTTTAGACCAGGCTCGCCTTGTAATCCTAATGGTCCCATGGCACCGGGTGGTCCGGGCAAACCAGGATTTCCTGGAGGTCCAGGATTACCTTGTTGCCCTTGCGGTCCTTTATCACCATTACGCCCAGTAATACCTGGTGGACCTGCTTTTCCTGGTGGCCCTTCTGGCCCTGATTCTCCCATTGGTCCTGGCAAACCTTGAGGTCCTACACCGTTTACATATTTTATGTATTAAAAAAAATATAACTATTTAATTGCGAATAGTCTGTTCAAGTTTGTAGTAACCCACCTTGTAAACCTTGTGCACCTGCAGCACCGTCTTTTCCTGGTTTTCCCTGTGGGCCTGCCTCACCAGCAACTCCTCTTAAGCCACGTAAACCCGCAGGCCCCGGTGGTCCAGATATACCAGGCACTCCGCGCTCACCGACATTTCCAGGAGGACCTGGGTTGCCTGTTGGTCCAGGTGGTCCGTCATTTCCTGTTTCTCCTTTCTGCCCCTCCAGGCCAGGTGAACCTTGTAAGCCAGGAGATCCTGGGTTTCCAGGTCGTCCCGTTTCACCTGGATTTCCCTTCGCTCCTGGAAATCCAGCCACACCCGGTAATCCCTGACTTCCCGGTTGTCCCTATAACATAAATTGCCACTTTATATATGTATTCCTCAATCTCAGAAATATTATTACTGGTGGTCCTTGATCACCGGGCCTGCCTGGTAATCCACTTAATCCAGGTTCTCCTCTTAATCCTGGTTCACCACGAGTTCCTTTCGCACCGCTTAAACCTAGCGGACCTATTGGACCCTGTTCACCAGGAGGGCCGTGAGGACCAATACTGCCTTGTTCACCTTTGATGCCCATTAAACCACGATCACCTTTCGCACCAGGTAATCCTGCCAAACCTGGTGATCCAGGAAAACCAGGTGGGCCCTGCAATCCAGCTGGTCCTCTTTCTCCAGGGCCGCCTGCAGTGCCTTGCTCTCCTGGAAGCCCTGGATTTCCAGGCTCACCTCTTTCTCCTGATTCACCAGGCGCTCCCGGCGGTCCTACTATACCTTGTGGTCCACGGTCGCCTGGACGGCCAGGGGGTCCTTCAGGCCCGAAAGGTCCAGGGCTTCCACGTTCACCTTTTCCACCTGATATTCCAGGTAATCCTCTGGGTCCGGGTAATCCCAACATACCTGGCGCTCCCATATGACCTTTAGCGCCAGATTTTCCAGGTGACCCCTTCGAAATAATAAGGTTTAATTTGAAACAAGCACGTACGAATTATATTAACGCAATTCTTACTGGTGGTCCATCATGTCCTGGGGCACCAGGTTCGCCACGCTCTCCTGGAGTTCCTGGCTGACCAACTGGACCTCTTTCACCTGGATAACCACGCTCTCCACGAAGTCCTAAAGGCCCTACAAGGCCCTGTGGTCCTGGCGGTCCTGCCGAACCATCTTTACCAGGCACTCCCGGATTACCAGCAACACCTGGAAGGCCTTGAAAACCTCTTGGCCCAGCACTTCCAGGTTCCCCTCGTTCACCATCTTGACCAGGAGGACCACGAGGACCCTGAGCTCCTGGCAAACCATCTTTGCCACTATCTCCATGAGGTCCTTGCGGGCCTGGGGGACCTGGCTCACCGTTTTTACCGGGCTCTCCTGTAAAGCCTTTATCACCAGGAATACCCATTGGTCCAGGCATCCCCTGTAATCCTTGTGGTCCCTGTTCGCCGGGTTTTCCATCCGCACCAGAGATTCCTCTTTCTCCAACTGGTCCAGTTTTTCCAGGAGGTCCAATGCGTCCAGGCAATCCACGTAATCCTTGAACTCCTGATACACCAGGTTGACCAACGTCGCCAGTACTTCCTTTTATGCCGGGTGGACCTTGAATGCCTCGGTCACCCGTAGTACCCTTGGGTCCAATCAGACCATCCGGACCAGGTAAACCAGGTAATCCTTGTGGTCCCCTTTCTCCAGTCGGTCCTGATGGACCCGTGGGTCCACGCATTCCACGTTTGCCTCGTTTTCCTTCTGGTCCTACAGTTCCTGGTAAGCCACGAGGACCTGGCTGACCTGATTCACCTTTTATTCCTTGATCTCCTACGAAACAACAGTTTATTCACCATTAAAGCTTTTGGAAAAGAAAACAAGAGCCTACCTTTATATCCACGTTCGCCTGGTTGTCCTGGAGTTCCTTTTAAACCAGGTTCACCTAGGCTTCCGGGCAAGCCCTCAGGACCTCGTGGTCCAGGAAAACCTTGAGGACCTGCTATACCAGGTGCGCCCATTGATCCTTTATCACCGTGTAATCCATCTTTACCTGGTAGACCAGGCATTCCGGGCTCACCAGCAGCACCAGGACGACCAGCTTCACCTCGTGGCCCTTGCAATCCCTGATCACCTTTTGGACCTGGATGTCCCCAATCGCCCTTTGCACCGGGATTTCCTGGGAAACCAGGTGGACCAGGTTTACCAATTGCACCAGGCTGCCCTGTAGCACCTGGGTTACCATCTAAACCTCTGGTACCTGGCGGGCCCGGTGGACCTTCACGACCACGCTCACCACGTGGACCAGCAGGACCCTATTCAATCAATCATATGTGATTTTGTATAACAAGGACTATATATATGGACAATAAAATGCACGAACCTGCGAACCTATTGAACCAACAGCGCCCATTGGACCTGTGCTACCCTTCTCACCTGGAGCGCCTTGGTCACCTTTTGATCCATCAATACCAGGCAAACCATGATGTCCTTTTAAACCAGGTATACCTGGCATACCAGGTAAACCTCTTGGACCAGGTGTACCCGCTGAACCTTGTAATCCAGGCTCACCATCTTCACCAGGAACACCATCCTTACCCGGCGGTCCAGGCAAACCGCGTGGTCCCATTAAACCAGGTGGACCCTGGGGTCCTGGCTCACCGGGTTCTCCGCGCATACCTTGAAAGCCTTGTGGACCTGATGGCCCTGTATTACCTGGTGGACCACGTTGACCCACCGGCCCTACAGATGATTGTAAATATTGGAATTCCGGCACGAATGGTAGTGAACTGGGTCCTTTATCAGAATTTGCATAATCAGCTGCCAATTGTTGGTGATAATAGCTCATATCTGGTATTGGACCTGGCACACCAGGATTACCAGGAACACCCGGTACTCCGGGTGAACCAGGATTGCCACTCTCGCCTGGACGACCTTGCGCACCTGGATAACCAGGTAAGCCGCGTTGACCAGTTGCAACGCCCGCGTATGGATTATTTTCTGCGGGTGAATCTATATTAGGCTCGGTCGTGGTAGTGGTAGTAGTGGTGGTAGTCGTTGTTGGTGTTGGTACTGGCGGCACCTCCGCTAATGGTACACATTTTGTGGGTTCATTGCAAATAACCTTACCCTCGATACAAGAGCAAGGATGTGTGCAGCCGTTGCGTTCGCTAGTAAACTTATCGCCTTCACGGTACCAATTGCCTTCATAAATGCATGAGAAGGCACCTACAACATTGTTGGGAGCGTCAACATTTTGCACAACAGCTGGATCATGAGCTGTCGGTGAATTAGAAGAAAAGGGTATACGTGTAGGAACTTTTGTATAGACTGTTAAGGGCAATCATTCCTACCTTCTTGATGGGTATGATATCCATCAGGACCACCTACATTTGCATCCGCATCTTGTGGGGAGAAAGTAAATTTAAATAATTGTAATATTTATCAGTACTATGTTTTTGCAAATGTTCTCTACAATAATTCATTAAGAGTCCCAAACAAATTCATTTGTATAAAAAACTATTTTACTGACCAAATGAGAATGCAGACATTTAGTTCTTTTCATAAGCCTACACAATTACTTCAAAGACCTTTGGAGTCAATAAGGAAAGGTTCAGCAAGAATTCTTAGTTATGTATTTATCAACATCCTTCAATTTAAGAAACAGGTAATCAAGTTAAGCAGTCATCATAAATCAACGTTCGGATAAAACCCCATACAATCACAACCATCAACAATCCAAATACATGCAAAAATAATTACGGACCGTGATTGTGATCTTGAAGGCTACCTCGTGTGCACCACACATAATCGTTTCCTCCCTAACTAACTTTATCTAGCCTTTTCTTTAAATCTAGTTAACTAAAGTATCGAGGACTTGCAACATAAATAATACAGCCTCTTGCCACGAAACGACCTAAAAAAAATTCGAGAAAATACATTGTCTCGTATTTTGAATATAGGTCTACGAAGATAAGCCAGTTTCGCAGATTGGAGCCGCTTTACTGGAACCAATAGGAGTGTGGTAGTGTTAAAGCTCAGTTCAAGATCATGGATTGGAAATCTGGTCTTTATTGCAGATAAAATTACAAAAGAAGCGATTTTTCAAGAATTCTTCTAATATAAAAACTTTTACTTCAAATAGGTCTAAGCTATTGCTGCCATCCACAATGAAACAATGAAAATCTGTTACTTTTATTCAATTTGCAACTCGCTATTCTCTTAACAAAATCATCGAACGCCTTAATCGATTTCACACACACTTCAGTGGGCTCATTCAATTCTCCTACATGGTATAGACCTGCTCATGTATGGCGATTTATTTATGATTTGCAGATGTGCTCTTTTCAAGCGACTATTTGACACAAATTTCACATTATTCACATTGATTTTGTTCGTGCATTTTGCATCGTGAAATTGTCTTATTTATGTGTTTATATTTTCTGTGCACTTTTTGCCATGAAGTTGCAATGAAATTTTCTTTTTTTAATATGCAACAAACATAAATGTTTGCTACGCTCCAATTAGCGTCAAACGAGGTTGTCAGGCGAGCAATTGAAATTGAATGGCGATGTCATTAAAGGCAAGCGTGTGAGTGCGCATGAGTGTATGTCCATATTTAGTATCAAGAGATGAATAAACGAAGTTCGACAGACGTCAATGGAAAAGATGTCAGCAACTAATGAAATCTCTTGTAATTCTTTTACGCACATAAAAAGATTTGTTTGATTTCTGAAAGGAATAACGCAATCGCTTCTAATGCGATACATACATTTGTAAATATGTAAATAATTTTTCAAGCTTTACTTTTGACAAATGTAGAAGGCGGGTTTTCGTTCTTAGTTAGGTCGCCTGCTAGACTACCGGTGCTTGTAGAGCCTGCCTCCGGCTCTTCAGCCAAAATCGGGGTCTGAACTCAAGGCGTATCAGAAAATATTAATTGATGAGAATATTGGTTGATCCCGGTCCCGATTATATGAATACAACAATTTCGATAGAACCTCAAATTCAAAGAACTGATGAATCTCATAAAAATGTCCTCAGTCAGCTATCTAAAGAAACTCTCTTCTGCTTTGTGGGAAAGATATATTAATTTCGCTGATTTAAGCCTAAACTCCAGTCTTGGTGATCAATTTGAAGTAATTTTATTGGAGATTTATGCACTCCTAAGGCCTTAGCTTCGAGCTTATCAAGAAGTCCTCAGTCCTAACCTTAAAGTAGGGAGGCTCGAAGTGCCTGAACAAAACGGGGAAAAGATAAATTAGTGCAGTATATATAAAATATAAGGAGATAGTTCCTTAAAGAGCATTGATTGCTTACTTTATGACTTCAAAACACAATAGATACTAAGAAGTAAAGAGTCAAAGCTGATAAGGGAAAAAATCACAGCCCATGTAAGTTCCATCTAACGAGACAAAAGCCGTCAACAGTCGATTCCTGATAATTTGATACAATGCGCCTAGATTTTATTAAATACATTTGAAAGCAAATTTGGAATTCTTGTTGTTGATATTCAGCCCGAAGATTTTGGGAATATTTACACAAAGCATTCTCTCTTTGACTGTCATTAAATTTTCACACTACACTAGTAACCATAAATCTTCCCCTTACTCACCCACATCCACATCCTCGTAGTTGTTGTAATCATACGCGTCGAACTCTTCGGCGCCCGGCAAATCGGCTCCAGGTCGTGGCTCCTCAGCTTGCGGTCGTTCAATAAATACTTTCCGTTGTTTTTTCAATTTTTTTGTGCGCGTTTTCCGCTTACCCACATGAGCGCCGGCCGAATTCTCGGCCAAAGCACACTCCAGCAAAACGCACAGCGCGAATGCCAGGCAAAGGAGACGCGAATGTTTATACTTCATATTTTATTTTCGATTTTATTCGTTGATTTTCTTTATTTATTTGAATCGTGAAAAATTCAAAATGCTGCAGCTTTCGTATTCATATAGCCATTTGCTGCATCATAAACTGCATGAAAGAGTGGATAAAAACAATAAATAAAGCAAGTGAATGGAAAAACACAGAAAAAACAACAAATAAGCAGAGGTTTTTGCGCGATCACTTTGAATGACAGGATTTGGATAAGCAAACTTCCAGCAAAAACAACTACCATAGTAGTGCCGTGCAACAAAAATGACTGGCGACAAGGAAGTCGCGCTGCATAAAAAACTAAACGCCGAAAAAGTGAAATTTAAAAGCCGAAATCCGTAACACACTTCAACGGGCAGCGCCAAGCGGCGGCAAACGCCGAATTTTCATTTCGTTCCAGTAGCCGGGGAATTGGGTCAATTGGGCCGCTGGGCGGCAACACGTTCGCAAAGTGAACTCGATGCAACTGCAGTTTTTGTTGGCGCCGCCATTTGTTTGGACAAGCTGTATGCGCTGCTTGACGCTCTGTGCACATGTGTATGTGTGTGCTTCTGGACTTGTCTGTTTCTTTTATGGTGCTAAAACAATTGGTGAGCGCGACACGTCCCCATCGCAATAAAGTTTTTTTCATTTATGCGCCCAAATCTACAGTAATCTCAGTTTATTTGGGCGAGGTCATCAACTTGGATTGATAAAAAAGTGTGTATGTGTGCACACACATAGTTTGAAGTTTTGGCGCTGCCATACAAAAAAGACCGATTCAGCTATTTTTATTTCCATTGTTATTATTCATTTTTTATGGATCTGTATTTGCCCTGTGTAGGTTTGTGTGTTCGTGCGGCATAGTCTAAGCTTTTTTCCGCTTCCATACGAGGCGCCTTGCTTTGGGTAGCGCGGCAGCGGTAGAGTGTTATCAAGCCGCGGCGTACTAAATTTAAATTCACACTACCCTTGTTGGTTCTCTAGACCAATGTGCGTGTACGTGTGTAAGCATATACACATATATATGCGTGTACAAGTATGCAGGTTACTGCGACACTGTTAATTACCGAAATTTGTTGCTTTGCTTCCGTTTAAAAACGTATTGGTGTCTGTTAAAATTTGTCTTTATTTTTTTGCAGGTTATGCGTACATATATTGTCATTAATGAAACATTAAATAGTAATAAAAAAAAACACTTTGATAATTTCGAAATGTTTCCTGTTTGTGCGCTTTAGAGTGTGTTTAAAAATGTGAAAAGTAATCGGTTTTAACAAAAAGTACTAAGCACTTGCTGATTTTTGTTCAAATCAAGATTGGATTGATATTCAGCTATTAATGATGTAAAGTATTTTCAAGCATGCGCAAAAAAAATACTGAAAACCGAATACCGAATACTTAATAAAATCAAAGTACAACTTTGACGACCATGTGTGAACAACCAACATAATATTAATACTAAAAAATTACGAAAATATTATTTTAACCGGTTAACCACTCTGCTAACTCACCTAATTTTATAAGTAATGGGCAAACTATACTACATTTATTCTTTCACAGTAATTAATAACGAGTAGCGGAATCAGAAACCCGTAAGAGAAATACACTTTATTGCTAATTCTATTAAAACCGGTTACTCTTAACGTTTAAGAAAAAAAAATTACAAATAACTATTTATTAAAATGCTAACAAAATTAATTATTTTAAAACAATTCTGGACGAAAATTGCAGATATATTTACTCGTTATTTTCGTTTGTTAAAAATTGTTCAATTAATCAGTTGCTCACATAAAAAATAAAAAAAAAACAGCGAAACACGTTACTACTATAAATATATATTAATTTAATAAAACCGATTACTCATTCCAAAATAGGTTGCTCATTCCAAATCGCTTGACAAAAAACAGTTCATTTATCCAAACATAATTTTCAGGTGCATTTTGTTTGAATTTCTTCATTTATTGAGTTACTTAAACCGATTGCTGGATTCGATCCTAACAAGCATTTGCAAACACGCATTTTACATTAATCCTTCTGTATGGTAGTCATATATTCTGAAATAAAACTAATTAAATTTCTCTTATCTTAAAAACACATTAATTGCATTGGTTTATTTTATAACGGGTAACCGGTTGACATATACATCCCACTGCTCTACGCTACAATGAATGAGTAATTGCAGACTAGTTTCAGCATATCATTGCGTAATTTTTTCAACATAGAGCTCAAAAGTATATGATTTTAATTAAAATGACACTCTAATGCACGAAACTATCATGATTTATACAGCAACATTTGTTTTTATAACCAAAAACTAATATCCGGTTGGTGCCACATTAACGCTTATATAAGTCATATGCTTCATTCGTTTTCACACACACCCACACACATTTTCGGTATTTTATTTATGGCCACATTTCCGGTGTTATTTTTGCACTGATTTCATTTAATTTAATTTTTTTTTTTTTTGTTCTTGTTATTCAAAATAGTTTTGTTATTGTCAACATTTTTTTATGCCATATCCTTCACATCCTTTTGTTATGCATTCACATCAAACCAGCTGCTTGGCCTACTGACCCCTTTTATAGGTTTAGTTGCCTTCACATTCGTTCTGCACTCACTTCACTATCACTATCTTTCCTAAACCACAAAGCACTTCTTACCCGAGACCAAACGAAAATCAAACGAACTGAAGCATTTTCAAGTCGCGCTTCGCCTTTTATAGTTTTCGCCGATAACAATTAAACTAAAAAGAAAACCGAAACAGATCTGGAAATTGAACTCAAGAATTCTTCAAGTCACTACTCAATTGGAGAGTTATCAACAACGGCCCTCAATGGGCCACCATTCCATCACTATCAGCATTCCATCATTAGCAACAATTTGGATTTTTCATTTGCCTCGCTTAAAACTTCGTATAAGAGCTGTACGAGTGATCGTCGATCGGCGCCGTTGCAAGTCTGCAAGGAGAGCAATTTCTAATTATGTTTTGAGCATTAGATTCTATTCTTTGACGAGTAGAGTATAGCATTGTACTTTCGCTCTGACGATATTGCGCTCCAATACTCCAATGCCAGTGATCTTCTTACGCTCTCAATGGTCGGGATAAATGCCGTTGCTTGTGTGTTTCTGTGTCGCATCGGACCGGCTGATAAGCAGCATCTCGGTAAGCCGGCCGGCTGGCTGAAGCGTGGCTATTCAGCTGTTTCGTTGATTGTTTTGCCGTTTTGATATTTTTGGAATTACGGCGTCATAAAATTATCATAACAAAACTTTAATAACGCTTTGATTATTATACAAAAAATTAAATAACTGATGTTGTTGTTGTTGTACCAATTAAGGTTAGTAGATTACTGATGAGTAAGTGTTCAGAAATAATTACATGAATTAAAATTGTTTAGCCTTGGTCTGCTCAGTTGCTTGAAATTTGTCTGCTAAACTTGTACAAAGAACTGAACTGATTAGATTTCTAAAAATGAAAACAAAGACTATACGGAAGTGGTTTAAAAATATAAGATTGCAGGTAGTTTTAAAGATTCTGTTACTGTCTCAAAAAGACATTGTGTTAAATCTTAAATCAATTATTCTACAACACAATAAATGCCTACCGAAATACCAACTATATTGGGGATAGGTTAGGTTAGGATTGATTTATTACAATCCCAGCTAGTGAACATGAATGACTAAATGTATGAGTGCCAAGATGTTTCAACCCTCATTTCCCAAAGTCGCAACAGTCAGAAAGGAAATGTTGACCGCCAAGTATTGTATACAAGTAGTTTGGATGGCTTTCAAGGGATTACCGGAAACCTCATTACCAATTAATGCATGTCTGCAGTTGATTGCCATCAAATCCATAAATTTGTTAAATTTAATTAAAACTGGCCAAAAAAAGTCTAAAATCAAATATGACAAATTGTTTTTCCGATTTAAAGCAAATTGTGATATTTTGGCAGATTTAAAGCTATAAAGAGTAAGATATGTGTTTTTTAGCATTCGTTTTTCAGGAATGGATGTGTTAACACTCCGCTGACTACATATGTCCTACTATGGATCCGTTCTTCTACTTTGTAATACTTCCAAAGCCAGAAAGAAGTGATCCGAATAATTTGCATTGCCTCTAAGATTGCCTAAAATAGTGTAATTGGAATGTATATTGGGTAAGTAATTTACAATGTCTATATTCGGCAAAAACCAGTACTATAAGCACGAAAACTTGCGCAATAAAATGTTGCTGTAATAAAATGTGTTCAAGCAAATATCGTAATTAAACATCCTCGAAACGTTTTGCTATTCAGTGAGTTATAAGACCGTAGAAATTTTGAATATCGTTAATATTAAATTTCGAAGTTTATAGCTTAACTGTATTCCACACTCACACGATGTCATTTTTATTCAAACGCTCTGAACATACAGCTGTCATAATAGGGAGTTCGCATGTATGTATTTTACCACCCTTAAAGCTTGGAAGAGGTATCGCGTAAAATTCGAAGATTATACAATTCAGTTGAATCGTGTCGCTCGTGTCGCTCAGACGATTAAGTACGAAATAAAGCGATGTTTTCTTCTGATGTTTTCTCAAAGACTTCGTAATGTATATATTTTTAAGTGAAAGGCATTAAGGAATGGAACATATATACATCTTATAAGTAATTATGTTGTGAGGCTTAATCATGACAAAAATCTATTTTAAATTACTAATATTAAGTAGCAACAAAAGAAAAAAATTTAATTTAGATATATATTAGATATATATTTTTATATATGGGTAAAAGAATAAAAACAAATTTTTTTACGAAACACAGTTAAGTTCCATTAAATTATGGTATCACAAATATTCTTCCAAATTCTATTTTGAAGTTTTCTTATTCAAATTCGAAGCGTTGAAAACGATTGCGCCTAAAATTAGACTTATTGTCAAATAACTAAAACATACATTTAGGCCTAAAAACGCGTAACTAGTGTTTTAAACTGAAATTGATCTAGTTAATATTTTTTTTACCTTAGAAAAGGGCTTGATAATTGGACTTAAGAATTGAACTACATTTGCGAATTTAGTTGTTAAAATTTAGTAATCATTGAACATTTCTTACCTCTATTTTACAGCATTTGCATTTAAAAAACTAGGCTACCTTATTATTTTTAGATATTTATTAGATCTTTAAAAACATCATTAGAGTTGTATTTATATATAGCTTCCAGCTTGCTTTAGTTTAAACGCTCTCACTTTCTTCCACTTTTAAAGCACTTATATATAGTTGTATAAGTATAATATTAGGTGTACATGCGGCACATGACATTTCAATTCAGCCTACATATTGTATTACATATGCGTACATATTTCCATATATATATATAATTGTATATATGGCACATGCGATTCACAATAAATCGCCCAAGCAGAAAATGTTCATCTTTGCCATGGCTGCACTTCCGTTGTACGCTGTAAAATCAAACAAATACAGATGTAAAGATTAGCAGCTGTGCACCACCCACTACATGCTTACATACTTATGTATATGACATATGATATGTATGTATGTAAGTAGTCAGTGCACATGAGAAAGCGCACATAAGTGCACAATAAGCACAAAAATTGCGAGTAGATGGAATTTCGCCAAGAGTCACATTTAATATTTTTATTCTGAAAATTGTTTTGCTACAATTTAAAAGGTTAAAAAGTAAATGCTATTTCCTTACAAATGTGCGCTAGTGTATGGGCGCATATGTGTGTGTGGGGGGGGTTGAAAAATTTCAAAAGCATGCTTATATATCAGTGGAGTATCACCGTAAACAATAGCGCCGCATAGGATTTAATTCAAACTAGCAACAACATGCGCCAACAAAGCGCATAAGCGCCGAAAAGTAGGCAAATGGGGCATGGGGTTGCCTAAAGAATAAGCTACTTACAAAAACGAGTATATGGCAAGGCAGACATTTCAATATTTTCATATTTCACATACATGTAGGCGCGCTGACGTAAAAAAATGTATGCTGATATACATTTGATAATGGACATTTTTTATTCCGTTCTTTTAGGCCAGTCAGAAAGTCTTGCTTTCGCTCGTGTGCCTCCACATACATGTTCGCCGAAAATATCCGTTACATAGTAATGCCAAATAAACAGGAAAAATCAAATAATAATACAATTTTACTCCCAAATCGATTTTCCTGACGACCATGCCCGCGTAACTATAGCGAGCGCTAAGTAGAACGCCGGTGATGATGGTGTATGTGTAAGCAGCGCAAGTTCATTGAACTCATTCACATTTCCTTTATTACGGTCACTCTCACATATACAAATACAAATATAGTACATATGTTTGTCAAAGATTTTATGTAATGGGAGTATAGAAAAGGCTCGTTGCAAGCTGGTTAACCTTTACCCACAGCGTTTTGTAGTTGAAGTTATAAAATTGTACCAACTAATCCATATTTGCGCATTTGCATGTATTTTATTTTCGTTTAATTTGGCTGATTTCTTTCGTTTACTATTTTATTATAGTCTTCTTAACTTCGAGTCTATCTCGTGATGTCGTCTCACTGGTTGCTAATACACAATGTCACTCAGCAACAATTCTATTAACGTCGGCGTGCTTTCTGTTATCCCTTATTGATATATATTATATGCATATACGAATAAACTGGCAAACTCATATCGATTTGCATTAGTATGCATATGACTTGCCAATTTGTAGGCATAATACGTTTATCGATGTCGGCGCAGCAAACAAATCAATCATTTTGCATATTTTGGTATCCGCCGATTTGCTTGATTTTATTGTATAATTATGGCTATGAATTGGTTTTCTTTTTTTTATACTTTATTGTTGCTACTCATTCTTTCGAGTGATTTGAGATAAGCTACTGAACAAGGCTAGTCATTCTCTATGTCTGCGGCGAAAAACTGGAAAACAGAAAAAAAGCAGGTAACTGACACATAAGTTAATATATTATATAAAATATGTATTATATTGAGGAATCTTTTTCTGTATTTCCTGAGAAGTCGGGGGGCACATCTTCTGCATATTTTCTTCCAAAAATTTTAGCCCATGCATCACTAAAAAAAGGGATTCAAACCATTGCCATTTATCTACTAAAGAGCAGTCTGCTTTCAGGCGCAATAGCTTACCGTTTACTTAAGCTTCATATTTGTCTGTATTTTCAGGTTAATAAAGGTAATGCTAAAAACCTTAGCGATGGTTACAAAAAATTGAAATAATTAAATACAGCATATAGATTTGTGACATGTACAGTAAATCTTTATTTTATTTAATTAAGCAAATTATATTTAATTTTATTTCTATTATTCGATATATACTTCTCTATATAACTAATATTCTCATGAGGAATATTTCTTAAGTGCAATTATTCAAAGCAAAAAAGTTTGCCTACATTTAGGCTTGTTTCGTTTCATTAAATATGCTCGAAATTAAATTTAAATTTATTGAAAGTTACCAAAAATTTTAATTTATAAATTTTTTGTCATTCTGTGGCAAATTAAAAAGGCTTTACTCAATTGTGGTATTGAAAATATAAAGTTACAAAAGTTACAAAAATGTTTTGGGCTGAAATGTAGGCAACATTTTAAAAATACTCTTGTTATACAATGGGAGAAGTTGTGATAAAGCATTTATTAATTCCTTCATTTACCGTTAAATTAATTCTTTAGGATCAATTATATATTTAGCTTTAATTCCATATACGTACGTCGATTTAAAAGTTAGTTGAAGTAAATTTTTGGGAAATGCTAATTCTTTTAGGCACGGAAGAAGTTATGTACTTAACCCATGCACTCGAGGCACATTAAAAGCAATGAGTTTTTATATATTTGTATGTATGTATGCTTGTATAGTTTCGCTTCATCAATTTACACACGCATTGCATATAATTCTCTCATTCAATTCCTGGCGTACATTCTCTTTAATCGCCTAATATGCTCATTTCGCATTGTTGTTTTTATTATTATTATTTTCTAAGGTGTACTTCTTTTTAATAGAAAAATCAAATTGCCAAAAAGCATGCAAACATTTTTCTATCGATTTTTTTTTTCTAAAACCAAAGTCTAAAACCCCCTCTCTGCACCACCTCAACGCACTGCTAAAAGAATCCCTTGGAGCCTTGTGATGCCGCCTTCTCCTCAGCGGCAGGCTTGCATGACGACTTAAATGGGGTGTTATCAAAGTGTCATATGTAAGCGATAAGAAATTAGCAACACCAGCAAAAGTATACAGGAAACAAAGCCAAGAAAAATCGCAAAAAAGGCAGGCAGAAAAATTTAAATTCGTATATTAAGGATTTTGGGTGGAAAGCAGTTCCTTTTCTATTGACATTTATATATAAAATGTGTGTATTTGCGCTTGTCTTCCTGCTTGGCCAACTAAAATTCTGAACGCTTTCAAAATGCGCGCATTCCCCACCTCTCCTCAGTCATGGTTTGACGCTTCGTCTGCATGGTATGCCCGCTTAGCGGCTTAACATGGAGACACGCCGCATTAATGCCCCGGCCGGTTGTGCGGCTGCTTGTTATTGTGTCAGTCGTGTTAGCTGCCATTTTGTACGCTTAATAATCATTTCAGTTCCGATTTAGATAAGACATGGGTGCAGTGCAGACACGAAAGGAACGGAGGCAACTCTATATCTGGCGACAATCACTGGCGAAGCAGACATGCCACATACAAAAGCCCACGCGCCAAACCATACTTATAAAGCATTAATAAATCCCTAACTAGTGGGCCGGCACTTTGCTTGCATCCTTTGTGTGTGCGCAGCCGCCCACTTTCTTCGGCGCACAACCGTCGCACAGAAAATAGATCGCAGAGATTTATTAAATGTCACGTTATTAATTAGCGTAATTTGGCAAGCGCCACTTTGACACTTCTGTCTTTCTTGCTGCGTATGCCTGTACATAGGTCGTTACACGCAAACCGGCTAGATGCGACGTATGTGGGTCTCTATGTGCGCGTACTTCATGGCACATGCCGAGTGGGGTATGTTTTTGTGGGTTTGGTAAATGCTCGTGTAATCATTATGTGCATATGTGAAGCATGCAAATGTCATGTTAGCGCGTTATATTACCTAATTCTTGTTGACTATCAATATGGCTGTGTGCGTTCGGGATTGATATTAATGAAGCTTTAATAAGCTTTCGTGTATTGTGGCTGGTTGAGCAGAAATTTATGTGATTTGTAGACAACTTTGATGGCTGAATGAAATAAATCCGAATCAACCGTTAGTTTAGATGAGAATAAATGTAAATACTTTGGCGAAAGCAGTTAGAACGGCGAACAGCTACTGCTATAACAAATAGATATAGGTATATAAATACTCAATGAATGAATTCTACACTAGCAGTAATCACATTGGCATACATATTTCATTCTATGCTGTCAATTATGGATTTAAGTTCGAAAAGCAGCGCTCTTCTATAACTTAGAAGATTAAAAACTTAAAAAATCTTGCTGAGTAGGCAAAGTCTGCCTTTAATTTATAGTCACTCTTCGCAATTCTTAACTTCTCACCCCGTCTTCCCCACCACAAACTGCCTCTTCCTCGTTCAACTTTTGTTAGCTTTCTCAGACCACGCGGCCTCACAGATTTAATGCGATAGAGCATTGAAGTATCCACTTTAATTGCTTCTTTTCAACAAGCGAGCTTTCTCGCTTTCGTATGTAATTTAACTAAATCGAATAAATTTTCAGGTAGAAATAATATTGGCAATTTTGTGTTTAAAGCTGCGCACCTCAAGTATTTCTACATGCTGCGGAAATCGCTCTTTCTAATATTAATAGTTTGAATGGTGTTCAAATACTTACCATGTTAACGTATTTTATATTGCATAAAAAGCTTAAAAGCTTCGAGGATTACGTGAAATCTACGTAAAGCTTACATATATAATTCTATTAATTTTCTTTTCTTTTAGATTACCTCTTTAAGCAAGAATATGCAAGTATACGCATTCTTCTTCTTTACTATTAAAAGAAAATTTTTGCTTAATGAGCAACTCACAGCAGGTGATTATGAACGAAATGGCGCCAATTATACTTTCATTAAACGCAAAAGCTGACGGGTTAATGAGGCATGGATAAAGGAAAATCTGATTTTGTGTTATTTAATCAACAAAAGAAATGCTGGAATATGTACAGGTATAAAAGAAAAAGTATATAATATGTGTATAGATTAGTATACGTAAACTTTTCATCATCATACAATTATTCTATTTATTCAAAAAGAAGTTGATAATGTGAAGGTTTAGTGGGAGGAGTTGAAAGGAGTTGAGAGGAGGTAAATCTCAATGACTTAGTAGCTAGATAAGTAGTTATGAATCAGTATATCCATGTCATTACCCAACTCAATCAAGTATGTACAGTATAGCGCCTAAAAGTGTGCATTATGAAAATTTCTAAACAACTTTACTACAAAAGACTTAGTTTCCTTAAAATTTCGCACTCCTTTCAGCATTGGAAATGTATGAACAAACCGGGTTTAACTCCACCTTTCTTGAGAAATTCAAGTGAAAAAGAAACTTTGAAGGGTTCTACACTCTAATGGTTATGACACAAGCAGAAAAAATTAAAAAATATATATATCAGATACTTTATAAGTTCTATAAGCTCTGACCTTATTGTTTGTGTATTGATTTAACCAATAAAAACCTACAAGTGCTGGTAAGGTAAAGACCCATTATATAGCAATATTTATTCAAAATGCACAAAGATACAATTCACACAAAAACAACCAATAATATATACATTTTCAATGTAAATGGTTTTCCTTCGAATTTCTCAAAATTCTAAATGTTATATTATGCTTATGCAAAGTCACCGTACACACTTAAGTCAACAGTGACAGATGTTGCTGGTCAACGCACTAGATAAGCCCGTTAGCCCATATGGGCGTGCATTTATTATACGCCAGCTAAAACAAACAATACCAAGCGGAACTAAGCTAGTCAAACACATACTCACACACACACACACGCACACGCACACAAGTATCAGCGCAAATCCCGGAAATGTGAACTATCCATTTATTGGCATTTCCGCCCAGTTGAAGCAAAACAGTTCTTCAATATGCTTCTAAAACACACACACGTGCACAAATACCAGAAAGAAGAGAGAATATTCTTACGAACTGTGGAATTGGGAAGTCTAGGGGAAAAAATTGCACAAAAAAACTGTTAAATGTTGCGTGTGGCGCTGTAGGTGAATGCCGCTGAAAAAGTGGTCACACTCGCCAAACCGAAGCAATTTCGCAGAAATCGATAGCAATATTGTGCAATTTTCAAGTGAAGCACAAATAATCCATCATTCGGATGTGTTGACTCGGTGCGGATATGTATTCCCTTTTTTGCGCACTGTCAGCGTATAGGTAGGTGTGTGTGTGTGCACAATATTTCAAAGTTGACTAAAGCGAAGCCAAATTGCCAAATTGGGTTTGCTGATGGTCAGCGCAAATACACGGCATGTTTGAGGAAATACAAATGATGTAAGTCCAGCTGTCGAAAGGTACACACACACACAAACGCACACACACATTATTATATATATATAAATGAAACGTAACATTTAAAACGGGACATAAGTAAAAGCAGCATATTGTTGGCAGCATTGACTTGACTTAGGTCAGTTTTTTGCGCTCACCAGCAGATATACATCTCTCTCAATTTTTGCTTTACGTTGTTTAGCAAAACAACTTGACTTTTGGCTTGCTTAAAGCACACCACTGCCCGCTTTTAGGCGCACGTGCGCACCTGTCATCAACACTTAACAAATCGATTTGCTTCAGTCTTTGTGTGTGTGTGTGTGTGTATGTGTGTGTGTGTGTGTGTGCGTTAACTGTACTTGCCGTTGAAGATTAAAAAAGTGCAAGTGCCCATATTTTCGTGCAGCTGGCGAGGCGGCCTTAGTTACTCATTGAAGGCTTTGGGCTCATCAGCATAACTTTGACAGTTGTTCAGCTCTCCCATTCTGGGTTTTTATAATTTTTCTCTCAAAGCCTTTAAGTTTTCCGTTTATTGCTTCTGTGTGTGTTTTTTTTGTTTTTTTTGTTAATTTACTTCTTGCTTCAACATTTTGCATTTTATTTAATTTTCCTGCCTTTTCTGCTGTTTTCAATGTTGCTATTGACTCTCTTCGGCATTTTGGAATGGATTATTGCCAAGCGCCTGTCTTTACACACTTCAAATACGGTCAGGAATGCCAATTTTACGCATCACTTGCTTGCAAATATTTTGGCGCAATGTTGTTGCTTTTTGATCACTTATTTTGCTCTTATTGTTGCTTCGCTGCTGTTTCTAAACGTCGCTCGTTACGTACAAGTATTTTCTGATGCGCTTGAGATTGTTTCAGCATGTTGTGGGACTGTGACTTATTGCATGCTTTTAGGTGCAAAAATTTATGTTTTCCATTTGATTACAAACGAAACCGTTTTTAATAAACAGTGTAGTGTTGCAATCTTCTTCAGTTGAAGTGTTCATAATATAATAATTAAATAATAAAGTAAATTAAAAATAGAGCTTATATCAGCAGTTTTGCTAAGAAATTTGAAGATTTAAAAATTCTATTTTGATTAATCTCTGTTAATATTTAATATTCGACTTATCATTGGTCAGCAGACAGCATGCTGTAGTTTACAAGCCAGAAATGATGTTAAGTAAATGAAATTCAACCTAACCTAAAATTTAATGTCTACCTTCTTTCACTGCTTTCCCATGGAATATACTCGCTGCTTATATAATATTCTATTATTATCTGTCAACTACAAAACGCACAATGAAATTATGAAATAATTTCTGGTCAATAAAAAAAAAATATAATTAACAAACAATAGCTATTTAAAAGCAATAAAATTACACACTCGCATTCACATTATTTTTGTGTAAACATTTAATGTGAAGCGCTCGAAAGCTGTAGCAAATATTTACAAATAATTTATGTACATTAAATTGATAGCCCCAAACGAGTGTAAAGGTCACTTTGATAATAAAACACGCACACACTCAAGTTGCAGCACAAAAATTTTTTATAAAATGCTTACTTATGGCAATTTTACATTTTAAATAATTGCCACACACACACACACACAACACAAACGTGGATATTAGAAAACAGAAATCAAATAAATAATTGCCAATGAAACTATTAGAATGCAACATTATTTGACCTTTATTATTGCGCAGCGATGGCTGTGGGGGCAAACGGCAAGTGCCAAGTGGTATGCGACACATTGAAATGCATACAAGCGAAATTATTGCATTAAGTTCCACTTGTGTTCAGTAGCGCTGTTATCAAATACATAATATAAATATTTTAAGCGCGATTTCCGCTTGCATTTAAATATTTGCGCTGCAAAAATTGAAATAGAAATTATTATCTGAATGACCGGCGGTGGCAAATGGAGTGAAAGTGATTTGAAGGCAATATGTTGCATGCATAGTAATTGCATTGTGTGAGTGTGACAATGAAAAAGCCGACATATTGTTTGTCCCAGTCGGTATTTGCATATTTTATAACTTTGCTTGCATGTTCTTCTTTTTGTAAATTTAGCAATATGCTGAACAAATTTTCAAGCACTTGTGGCATGCATTTAAATTTCCATTTTAGTGGCACTCACGCGCGCCACTCAACCGTTGTTAAATTCGCTTGTTAACGAGCACAAGAGCTGGCGCATTTTATTGACAAATATTTGATGAGATTAAAGTGCGATTAAATGAAATTTTTTAAACGCAAACATTAGAACAACCAACAGGTTTAAAGCGGTATTAAAGAATAAAGAATTAATTTTTAGCCGCTGCTCAGTATTGCCCAGCGCTTGATTCAACGCTGTGGAAAATATCTAGTGGAAATGGAATCGAGCCAAAATGGAATGAATAAATGTTTGGTTTTTTCTAAAAAAATAGCAGCAACTATGTTTCGCATACTTTTCAACAAATTAAATATTTACTTATTGCGTATAATTGAAAGTAATAAGTCAACTTATAAAAAATTTTAACATAAAAAAGCTTTAAATGCAAAAACCATAGATACAAATGTAAGCAAATGAGTTTAGTTTTTAGTTTTAATTAGCCAAAATTTAAAGCTTTTTTTTACTTTTTTTTTAATGAATACGCCACGCCATATGCTTCGCAATGGCTTCTTAATTTTCAAGGTCTTCATCGTGCAACCTGTCGTTATCATTATTTTATTTGCCTACTTCTAGGCGTCGGTGACGGTCCGAGATGATGATAAAAGCAAACTGCGCGCCAAGTGCAACAAATAAAGTGTCACTCGCAGAGCGATAATGGTCGCCGCGAGTCAAGAGTGAAACCATTAAAAATGAAAATATAATGAAAATGTAGAAAAAACCAGCATGTACACGAAATACACGCACAGCTTGTTTGCTGCGCCAAAAGGTGGCCAAGTACACAGACAAAAAAGGTAAAACAAAGCACAGCACACAATAACTACAAGTACAATAACAATAAAAGCAGAAACAAGCTTAATAATATTTATCTAAATGTCACCTTAACGACGCCAAGACGTACGCCGCCCACCACGCCCAGCGCATCCAATTTAATGGCATAAATAAGCATCGCATAAACACCGGCGCACAGCCAACGGCACACACACACACAGAATGTCGCTCGGCCAGCAGGCGTGTGCGCCCGCTGGAGAAGCCAGCAGAAAATGCATGCGTTTGACAGGCTCAGCCAACTGCCTGGTCGAGATCATTATTTTGAATGGTGTCGGAAAAAAATGGCAAATGACAATGCCAAAGACAATACATAGTACAACAGTGGTTGCACAAAGACAGTGTCCCTCCCACTCCCGGCTGTGGTACGTTCACCGCTCGCGGTCGCTAATGTTTGACTTTAATGTGGCAAATATTTGCGCGCGGCTAAGCAAGCGCTAAAGCACACACATGCACACCCACATACGCACACACGCACACACACACACACACACGTGCAAGCGCACTGCCACAAATGTCGCATGTCCTCAGCGCCGCTGTACGGTGAGCGCACATTGCCGGTCCATTGACATGGCCAGCGCCACCAGCTGTGTCGGCGTGGCCGTGGTTTTTTTTGCCGGACGTGTAAAATGTCATAATAAAGCGTCTGAGTTCGAGACTTTTGCCGCTAATTAAGTACTAAAGTGCGTATTCTCTGCATTTTCTGCTTCTGCTTCTTCTTCTTCTTCGTGATATTTCCCATTATAAAAATAGCAAAGGCGATGGTTTTCCTTTAATGAGCTCCTCCAAAAGGCATTAACGAGTGTTTTAGCAGCGCAAGCCAACGCACACACACACGGACATCTAAGAGATGTGCTCAAATGTAGAAATGTGTAAGTGTATGTGTGAACTATGTAAACGGAAAATCATGATTGCTTTTCATACATAACTTTTGAATTTTAATTCTGAAAGTAAATTGAAATGAGTTTCCGCACTTATATTTCAAATTCATTATTAAAATTAATTAAAATAAAAGGAAATTACATTTCTAACGCACTGAAGAATAATTTGAAAGGAATTTTGGCTGGAGAAATAAAATGTATAATGTTTGTAGAAAGTAGTTTATGGCATATAAATATTATATCAAATAAAATTTTAAGAATCACTAGATGGTGCTGTAGACAATATATCAATATCAAAACTATCAGAAATTAACCCCAAATGCGCTAACCATATTCACTATATTTTATCTAAACAAGCGGTATAAAGCTGGAAATTAATGATATGACCTTTACGTTTTACCCGCTAGATGGCGCTGCGAGCATATATTTTGAGAAGCTATGATTATCGTTGAACTCGTTTCATATATAATATAAAATTATATATTAATAATAGATTTATATAGAACCGAATAGTTTCAGAATTATTTAGACGATGGTTGCCACTGATTTAATTTTTTAGTAGAGAGATACTTTTTAGTATAAAGATAGATAGATATCAAACGTTTATATACTTTCATATATATATACATATATATTTTTCGCTTTCCGCACATTTCTTTTAATTCATTTTCCCATCTCTTTGGACGACTGTTACCCTTTCAAACACGTTTGCTCTGCGCTTTCCCGAATCACTCCAGGGAAAAATTATAAAAAAAAGCACAGTAATAGTTGAAGAACAGCCATACTGTTAGATTTCCACGAAGCTTAGCGTCCCATGTGACACAGGCATTTATTTATTAATGCAACGAGTGTGTGTATATCTCTAATAAAAAAGACTAGTATAGTGTATAGATATAAAAAATATAGTGCATTTGCATAAATCAGTGCAATTAAATGCTTTTACGTAAGCGATTGCATTACTAATGCTCAGCAGATGAATGTATTTTTCATTTCAAAATACCTTCATTAACTCTCTTTTAAGCATTTCTGTAAAAAAATATAAAATGGAAGGGATATGTGCATATGTATGTGAGTTGCAAATATATTACACTTTAAATATTCCGCTTTGATTTTGAGATAACTGTTATTTATTGTATACAAACATTAGTGTATGAACGAACATATGCATCATCAGTAAGTGTTTACATATATATTTACATGCAAACATATATATTTATAAGCTCCTATTCATTAAAGTGGAAGCGCAAAGGAATATCTGCTCAGCAACAATTCAAGTTTACAACAACAATATCTTTGTAATCTAAATAGTAAAGAAAATTTCAATTACCCATTTTATTAGCCTGGCGAATACACCTTCGGCGATATGTACATATTACTCACACACACATACTAAAGCACTTATAAATATTTACAGTTTGTTATATATTTACACAGCACTCATGCAGATATATTAACATTGATCATATATTTGCTATTTCATATTACTTATACGCTGCGAAACAAAATTGATTGCTTGTTGTGCCAACACACACACACACACTTGTACACACTCTCGACCACTTCACTCATCTGCGCATTGTCTCACTGTTGGCTGTTTATGTGTATATTTTGCTTATTTACAGCATTCAACATGCAACTGTTACAACAGTGGAATATTTCAATGATTCCACTCGACACACACACACACACACACACACACACACAAACGCAAACAACGAATACATTGTACGACTGAAGCGTTGGCACATTGAGGAAAATCAATGAAGTAGAAATATTTCTATTCGAAATTTTCAGCAATTGGTAAAGTGTAATACGAAAGCGAATGCTTGAAGCAACGAAAGGGTTGAGAGACAAGATGGCGGATGGTTGGATACAACTGTGGGAGGACCAACTCTTCTAAATGCAAAATAAAACGAACTCTCAGCTTTCTTTTTATGTCATGTATTTGTAATTGTTACAAATATCTTGCAAAATTTGTGAAGCTATATAGAACAAAAAATGTAATAAACAATGTAAGCTTACTTTCGCAGAGGACGCACCTGGGCGTATACGCAACATAAACACAAAACTGAGCAGCCAATTATTTATCTATGAGGAAATCTACAGATTAAGTTTTAAATTACTGCATTGAGAATAAAATTGAATTTACTAAAATATAAACGTGTCTTTTGCACGTTGTCTCCTTCAAACTAGTTGTCTTTTGCTTCCATATTTTTCGTTAAATGTGACCGCTTAATTTATGAAAGAGTAAAGGTTTCTACAACTGTTAACAGTATATAAAAATACATTTTAAATACATAGTATTTTTTAATAAATTTAAGTGCATACTAAAGCAGCGACAACTTTTGCTTAAGAGCATTGATAAATCAATGCAATTTGCGTCTAAAAGATGATTAATTAAAAGGTAATCATTTCAATTTATATATTCTACGTATTAAACTACAGGTGCACCTATTGGACATAATGAAATACATTATATTATTTTACCAAAAGGAAAGCAGTGACTAGATGAATTTAGAGTACAAGTTCTTACTACTACTACTACTACTACTACTACTACTACTACTACTACAACTACTACTACTACTACTGCTACTACTACTACTACTATTACTACTAATTATGACGGTGATTTTAAAGTTTTTTTTTATAAATATGAATTACGAATAATCAAATAAACTCCAAACTGTAACCAACATTTTAGTTTTTTTTTATCAATGTTGGCAAAATAATTTTGCACTGCTGTTGAGAGGGCATATATGAAGGGCATATGTGGGGCATAAGTGAAAAATGTGCAAATAAGTTACTGTTGGATACATTTCGGGGTGGAAGGCACCAGAACTTGATAAAAGCTGAATTTTAAACTCTTCTGGGAGTTAGGGTTTATTTGTAAACACTTGGACAACTGCTTGATTTTAAAGGGTTTAAGAGTATATGAAAAAATATTTTTCCTACAAATAAAAGCGCTTTAAATCTGCAAAAATTTAATAAAATAGCAAATTTTATAATAGCAAAACCGATACCGCTTATGACTACTATTTATTTCAGTTATTTCTTAGTTTATGCAAATAAAGTTCTCGTACGCTAGCCACGCAAGTGCAATACAAAATTTATTTGATTATATGTGTAACAAGAAAAGCGGAAAGGACCTGCATATCGCACTATTAACTAACTGCTATGTGCGAGTACTATCAACCTGCCGCTGGAGCTGCTGCTGGAGCTGCAGCGGAATTGCATATTTATTGCTTTTCCACTTGAATGGCCATCGAGGCGAATGTAGAATTGCATGCCGCGCATCACAGCCAAGCGCAACAGCAGGGGCAGCGCGCACTTTTCGCTTTAATACACTCGCATAGTCATGCGCGCTCCTCACTCACTCGCTCACTCATTTAGTCGATAATTTTTGAATCCGCGCAGAATTTTCCTGTAAACGTTTACATACCATTCCTTTATTTCCCGTTGCGCTTAATGCAATTTTCCTTGGCAATAAATACAGGCTGCCAGGCAGTACTCAAGCATAATGACTCGATTGACAATAACAATAATAATAAATGTAAGAAGAACAATAAAGACTTTATATGCCATTGAGCCGCCTATATATACATATATATATATATATGTGTGTGTGTGTGTATTTGTGTGGGTGTGCTTAAGCCAATGATAATGTAGTGAGTACTCGAGAGGGCAGTTGCACACAAAAGATTGGCAGGGAATTGAAATCAATACCAACACATATGCGCATACACACTTACACACATATTAAATTCAATAAGCGATGTGATGAGTGATTTTACGATGAATCTTTGCGCCAGCCCGTTCGCGTCTGTGTGTGAAGCCACAAAAAAGGTAAATAAATATTATGCTTGATAATAATATAGGTAAATATGCTTTAAATAAGCACGCAGGCGAATGATCGGCTCGCTATTCAACGGCGCTACTGAGCGCTTGAGCGAAATTAAGCTACTTTTATGCAACAGTTGAAGGTGCAGATGAACTCTGCCGCACCGAAAAGTTGCACATTTAAGTCGCAGCTTATACGCATAAATATAAATGAATCATACACGCATACTTACACATATACATACACACATACACACATATAGCGCAGCGCAACATCACTTCCTTTGTAGATGCTGCGTGGAGCTTCGTTCGATATCAAATGTGCCTCCTGCACGCCTGCTATTCCGCTGCGGTACACACGTCTTCATATCAAAAGTATAGAATTGGCAACGCCGATAATATTCAGCGCACAAGTATCATGCCGAATTGAATTTATTGGCCAGAGAAGTGCAATTAAGCGCAGGTGCAATAAAGAAAGAACGCATTGAATTGAATTGCATAAAAATATAAAATATAATACAACTTTGCAACCAATAAGCAATGCGGCGGCAATTAATAGCTGTGTGGGCAGCTGATGCCATCAGCGCTGCTCGACGAAAAGTTTGTGTGCGCTTTTGTGCACGTATTCAGCATACACACCCACACACATATCCATAAGAAGACTAGCATATGCGTTTCACAGCAATGCGTACATATGTAAAAAAATGCATAAAAGAAAAAATTAACAAAAGAATTTTACACAGTCGACAGTTGTTTAAAATGCAGACGCACTAATTAGTTTTAAGTATTGAAGTGAAATTCATTAATATTATTGAGTATGGCTGGGCAAATGTAATGCATATAAGCATTAAACACATATAAGTATGCATATGCATACAACAAATTATTTTCTTTAGATATCCATTTTTAAAGGCAGCTGATATTTCCAACTTACCAATGCAACCACTTAACTGCCAAAAGAGCTGTGATTGCTCATACGCCATGTTGGTTGGGAAACATGAAATGCCATTACGCTGCGATTTTTACATTTACAATTTTTTTTTTTTACAAAGGGAGCACAAATAATAGTCGTAGCTGTAGATTATTCATATTTTTTAGGAACTCATACACTTTAGCCCAGCTTAAGCTTCGTATTTGCGTAAGCCCGGCTTCGGGAAACAAATATTTTGTCATGATTATATTAAACCATGTTCTATGGACCTTCTGTGGGCACTTTGTGTATTTTCTTCTAAGTCTCCAATTTTTTCTAGAATAATCAGTGAAAGTCTCCATTGAGATATAGCCAAAATAATATGACTAGGCTTATGTATAAGTTGAAGAAACTTCTAGGTCCTACGACCTTTCGTATTTGTGTGAAAAAACACATATGTCAAGGTCAAAGAAGAAAATATTAAAATTAGCCTAAGTTTTCTTATCAAATACTGTTAATTAGTGCTAATGCGGTTTTGACCTAAGAGGTTGATTAACAAAACAGTTTCTACGTAAGTAAGTAATTATTAAAAAGCTTTAATTTCACCCGACTAAATGAAACGGCTTTTCCATTTTCATTTCCAGCTTCGTCTCACTTGCTTCTCCCCTCGGCCTTTCAATGCAACCTCTGTTCAATTAAAGCGTGCAGAAAATTTATTAAAAATAGCAGTTACTCAATCAAAGGTCAATTGCTAACCAAAGTGGCATGGAAATGCAATTAAGCACCTTTTGCTGCCAATTCAATGCATTCATCAAGTGCAATTGGCCGCCACCGCTGCTGAAAGTGAAAAGAGAAGCTGCTCCAAGTGGCTATTTATAAACATTTTAAATTATCCGAAAACGTAAGGGCCGCGCAGCAGCGCAAAAATTATGCATTAAAGTGCAAAAGTGCAAAAGTCGACGCTGAAAATAACTGCCAACGAACATACAGCGAACAGCAAGCGGAAATGAGCCTCCCTGCTCTCCCTCTCCCGCAGCATCTATTGAATTTGTGGCCGTCGACGTCGTGGCCAACAAAGCGCCCTTGTTCGCTGAGTTCATTTGCGATGGTGAATAACAATTATTGATTTTCGCAGAGCTGCGCTAGTTTTGAGCATCCAACCATCCAGCAGCTAAGCCATTTAAGTGCATCCCGCTCGCTCACGCTTTCGCCGCCGTTAAAAAAAAATGGCCGCTAGTTGTCAGTCAACATTTAAAGGTCATTTGCTGCGAATGCATTACGAAGCTGTGTCTGCCACATGGCTTCTCTTTGGACACTCAATGCTGCTGCACTGCAGTCACCGGTCAAGGTAAGTGGTTAATAATGAATGTGAACAAGCAGCATTTCGCCTATTAACGTCCCGAATTGCCATGCTCGCTGTTGTGCGAGTATTTGCTGAGCTTGCGCTTGAGCTGTGCACTTGATTGTTGAGTGTGCGGCAGTTGGAAGTTCATTAGGCTAGTGTGGCATGCAATTATGGGTCATTTTATTGTACTCAAAGTTGGGCACGTATAAATTTAGCAAAGAATGCGGGCCAACCTTAGCCTCGGGTTGATGAAGAGCTGTTGAGTGGAACTGAAAGGTTCTCTTGAAAGGTTGATGGGATGTTAGAACGAAATATGAAAACTATTCGGCTTCCTTAAGTGTAAATTTGAGTGTTGGTTTTATGCACTGACCTTAAGGATATCAGAAGTGTATGACTTGACTCTTCAGTCGAGTGTTAGCATAATAGGGTCAGAGGTCAATCTTTCAACGACGAGCCTTTTTTCAATTATATTTTAGACTACATGTCGAGAAAATGTAGTCCAAGATAGAAATCACGATAACTTCATCAATTATTATCTACTTAAGTGATTTTCAAGTCGAGCTGCACTTCACGAAACGTAACTAGACTCTCACACAAATCTTCTAAGCAATTCCACTGTTAAGTAAAGAGAAAGCGAGTGGGGCCACGAAGGATGCCAGAGCCGATGTCGAGCATAATAAACTTGTTATTCATATATACATGCCCCAGACGTCGTTTTTTTTTAGCATGGTACGTTTAAAATCTATCCTATCTCAAAAAGTAATGAAATATTTCCACTTTTATGAATATTTTTGTATTAAAAACCTTAAATCCATATAAATCAGGACAACGTACAATGTGACTTCGCGCAAACTACCTCATTTCCATATTTAATTATTTATGTGAAACAGTATATCTGTCCGTCTCTACACTGGTCTGCTCGTTTCATGCCCTACCATGACTGCTGCAGCATCCGTGGCCCAACTCAATTGTTTTCATTAACAGTCATTAAGCTGAGTTATGACCGTCATGACGATTTAATTGTTCCGCTGTTGATGGTTAATAAAACGCCGGCGTAATGACAATTTCCCGCTCCGATCATTTAAATTCGTCTCGGCCATATGCGACTGTACTCTCACATATACATACATACACATTCATTGCACTACGATTTCATCACGCGGCCCATCCATAACATTCGAATGGATGTGTGAAGTGGGCATAAACCACGCTGATTATATGCAATATTGTTGCATAATTATGCTTAATGGATACCTATAACCAACACTACAATAACTGCGCGATAAGTGAGTCACTAATTCCGTATAAGAATTGCAACTTAGACCATTTCGCAACTAAGAAATAAATTAACAGGGAAAACTTTGTAAATGAAGCGCGAGTTGAATTCCTGAACATAAGCTTGGCATCTAAAAGTATTTTCCATTGAAACTTCAACTAACCATACGTCGAATATTGGAATTAGAG
The DNA here is from genome assembly GCA_021498325.1 of Bactrocera minax. Taxonomy (NCBI): domain Eukaryota; kingdom Metazoa; phylum Arthropoda; class Insecta; order Diptera; family Tephritidae; genus Bactrocera; species Bactrocera minax. Next base: position 500,527 of record JAKEEE010000025.1, read on the forward strand.
AAGACATACTCTAAGTTAAAGTAAGTACGGAAGTGTCATACTTTGCCTCATCCAATGTAAACTCCAGCGGCAGACTAATTATGCAACAGCAAGCATGAAATTTACAGTGTCTTCTATATACAGAGAAGTTGACAGTGATTTTGGCAGTATCAGCTGGTGTGGTGACGTCATTTTAGCGAAATCGACGCTGCGAACCTACCCTGTTGCGCAGATAACCGACCGCATGAGCAGACGAACACACCGTTTCTTTAAATGCAGTTGAAATTGAACTTCATGACTTATAAATTAGAGCAGTACTCTTGTAAAAATTATTTAAAAACTTCTATTGCACGCTTTGTCTATTAGCATTTCGCTCTACTCCACATTTAACACCGCCTTGCTTCTAAGCAAATTATGGTAATCAGAAAGCATCATAAATCATAAAAGTTTTCAATTGAGCAGCTATTTTCATAATTTATTTTTTGACTATTTGGTCTGACATAAAAAACCAAATTAGAATGTGACGCAGCAAACGCGGTGAATTTTGATGAAAAATAGCGAAAATGACAAATAAGCTAAATACAAATATTATAAGGATACAAGACGCACAACAACTAAATACGAGCAAAAGCATACTTTAAGGCGTTCACGCGTACATGTGAAATATTGCAAGCGTCTGCGCCTCAAAATATGCTACTTATGCTTTGTTGGCAAAGGACACACAGCTCACACACCTGCTGTGCTGTAAATGGGTGCGTGTGCGTGTGTGTGTGGGAGCGTATTGGGTGAGTGCACAAGATAATAAATTGTATCAAATATTTCAATGTGTCAACGCGGTAAGCACGCGTGTATCTACTTAGGCACTTACACACACACACACACACACACACACACACACAAGTATGAATGTATGCACATGCTGAGCGAATGCCAGCGTCAAGTAATAATAAAATAATTTATAAATTTTTCATATTTTTTCATTTTCTCTCCGCTGCGCGTTGCCACCATCCACACTCGAGTGCCTGATTACGGTGAATACGATGTAGTTACAAGCGCATAAAAGTAAGTAAGTGAAAAAGTACAAACATAGCAACTTACTTAAGTGACACGCTGTACTTGCATGTTATACATGTGTGTGTGTGTGAGTGTATGTTCTGAAAAGGCATGCAACATACCGCTGACGGTTTCTGCTACATTTGACTCAGCTTCGAAAAATGGCCCACGCTTCGCTTCTTGCCTTTGCTCTAATCGTATGCGCCCGGTGGGAGCGAGGGAGTTTGGAGGGAGTTTATATTAAACCAGAATTTTTATAAATGATACACACATTTTTTATTTAATTATGATAAAGCGTGTAGAAACAAAATTACAAACACTCTAAAAAAAACATATTTAGGCATAAATTTGATATTTGAAGCGTTTAAACTTAATGAATTGGCAGCAATAACCTTGCAGTTACGATTTGTAAAGTTTGCAATGAGAATTTTATGATTTCCCTTTTGATTTTGTGCAACAAATGCCATATTAATCACAAATTAAGGTAAATTGTACGCTTTAGAAACGTCCAAAGCAAGATCGGTTCTTTCTAAGTATTAAAATTCCAGGCGGAACTACTGTATGAAGGCATCAGGTTAAACCGCTTGAAGGCAGAGAATTCTTTCGAATCGAAAACCAACAGTTTTGCTGTATATGTAAAGTTTTTAAAACACATATCGTATTCAAAAACCCTCTTCCAATTAAGTGCGATAAGTGAAAAGTTGGCACGAGTTATCTGGATCTTCTTCTATCTGCAAAAGAGTCGAAATCTGCTTATAAATGGCGGAGATGAAACGATATCTGAAGCCGTTTCGCAATCGGAACAGACCCAAATTTGTGCGCAGTCAAAGCCTGTCAGCTCGGCAGCATTTCTCTCCAAATGATTTGTGGAAACTATTATAAAACTAAAATAAGTCAGCTGATTAAAACCACTGTAGAACTCTGGGAAATCTGTTTGTATGTCCTTATTTAGCATCTTCTTATTAAATTGTTTTCTGCTATTATTGCTCAAAGTCTCACACTCATTTTAGCGCAATAGCCGAAAGCGTTTTCTCTGCCCTGTTTTTCGTGATCATAAATCAATAGAACTGAAAGGCAAAGTAAAAGGAAACGGTGAATAATTTATGTATATAAACATATTTAATATCCGTATACAATTGCATAACACTCGTTTCAGCATGAAGAAGGAATCAATGCGCATACACACACAGAAACACATTCGAAAATCTCGCACTTTCTCTTTTGTACTTGACTCACCAGTTTGCCTTTGCTACCTTTGGCAACAAGAAAATTTGCCGATTTCCTTCGACATTCGTACTCGCATTAGTGACGTCATTGAGCCCCAAAGGACTCTACGGTAAATGCAACGAACTATAGCAGACACTAAGACCGTTTTCATGTAAATGCTGCCATGTGGACGTTTGCGCCTTTGTGCTCAAATGTTAGTATGTGGTTATTAGGAGCTAATAGCACAATTGTTCGCCTCTGCGTTACATACATATATACAATACATGTACGCACCATGCAAACTACTTCACCTAACTGTATCCTTTATGAAGTTAGGAGTATATTCATAAGCGCTTTTGCAGCGCTACCGACTGGTACACTGCAAGACTTATCTCACTGACAGCGAACAATGCCACATTGCGTCCCAATGCTATTGACCCAAATCTAGGACTCGTATGTCTTTCGCGTGAGTATTATTACAATAAGATCACACATATGTATACACATACATACGCATGTTTACTATTCAAATTGAAATTTTGGCGTACCATTATTTCATTTGAACATATCATATTTGTGGTACGAGTGTAGCGACAATTCACTTAGTTAATCTCTTGACAAACCTTTGAGAAGGGTTTAGCGTCTAAAATTCTGAAATATTTGAAAATAACATTTAATACTTAAAATTATATAAAGAAAATGTAACAATATTAACGATGGTGTTATGATTAGAGCTGCATGATACCACAAGGCAGGTTCAGGGTTCGATCCCGGTTACGACTAAGATCAAAAGCGGTCTCCGCTCATATATCTGGCGTGACAAAACGTCTCATAAAAACCAATAAGTTGTATTATAGTTTCATTATTTTCTCTTGATATATTACAAATCCTTTTTTGGATTTGTTTAGACCCACTGCCGACTTGGCCGGCTTCTTTCAACAAATGTTACGCTCTTTTCAAAGAAACTGCCTTTTGCGCTGGAACTTTTCACACTCTTCGCAACGGAAAGCAATAACCTTTGTAACGGTACAGACATTACTTATTATTCTCACATTGCTTACACCTCCTTTTGGTATGTCAAAAGGTGCTTTCCCATTTCATAACAATATTAGCTTATTCTATTTCTTTTAATTTTTCCTCCAACTCATATTTTGTACACCCTCTGTTCAAGTTATTATATGCAATTGTTGTTGGAATTAAACTCCCTTTACGCTTTGTGCTTCTATAGCATCTGTGCACTTCCGCCTTTTTGTATCCGCAATTACTTTTTTTTTATTATTCATTTTTTACCTTCGAATACGTCTCTTTTCTTCCGTTTCCGTTTTGTTTTGTTTCAGCAATTTCATGCTTAAAATATGAAAAAAATGCTCATAAGAAAACTGATTCAACACCGTACACACAGTTATACGTTTATATAGATATATAAATATGTACCAAAATGGAAGCAGGTGTGGCAAACAAGCATACACTTTTTTTTTTAATTATTTTAAAGAAAATTTTCTAATACAGTAATTGCTGGAAATTAAATATCTATGTAATATCATTACATTAGGTATAAGGGGCTCAGACCATGGTCTAAAGTCTCCACATTCATTCATATTAAGCGTTAAGCTGCACTGTTTAAGAAAACATATTCACTTAATTTCATTAAAATATCATTCATATTGACCAACAGATTGACCAACATAAACGGTTTAAAGTCAGCTGGAAAGTCGGGGGACAGTACTTTGGGTACATTTGGGCTAGGGGAAGGTCTTGACTGATTGCATTAACTTTTGTCATTACACAAGTACTTGAGAACATTACACTAGAGAACATGTTTACAGGCAATTTTATGAAGATAACAAATTCGGCATAAAGTCCGCTAGAATAACGAAAATCGTTATATGTATATGTTATATGTATGATATGGGAGCAGGGGTAATTCGTTCACGAATTTCACACATTTTCGGCATTAAACTATTGTATATCCAATATTATCTTCTTCATTTTGCTGAATTATCTTATATATTGACCGATATGGGGGCTATGGGTGGAATTAATCCGATTTTATTCATTTCAGTCACACGGACACACTGTTATCAGAAACAAAGGAAAAATTCATATATTGACCGAAATATATGGTATAAAGTCTAACTAAAGGTTACAAATTTTACGTTTATTCTTAACAGCCCTTTAACAGTCTTAACTGGTCTGTCCGAGCTTTCGTCGCTAAAATATCTTATAAGGACAACAACTCTCCCCGAAGTCAATGACCTTTATCTTTAGCGAAGTCCACCACCTTGTGTTTGCCTTTTCGTTTGTTTACCTTTAGCGAGGAAGTATTTACCCGATTTTATCCACTTTTGACACAAAAGCACATTGTTATCATTTAAAGATAATCCTCGAATTCATTACGATATTTTACAGATTTACCGATTTTTTCGGTATATAGTTAGCCACAAGCACTGTGGTGATTACATTGGATATATGGCGGCTTGAAGAGTTATATGCCGATTTCGACTATTTTCTTACATGTGATGACGTATCTTGAACGCACTATTTGTACAAAGTTCTATTCCAATATCTTAATTGGTGCTTGATTTATATACTTTAAAGTGAAAGAATCAGATTAAAATTTAAATTGTTATATGAGAAGTAGGCGTGGCTGTTATCCAATTTCACCCATTTTCACAAAGTGACATAAAGATGAAAGTATAATGTCATGTACCAAATTTGGTTTAAATTGGTAAAGGCGTTCTTGAGGTATGGGATTTCCCCTAAAAGTGGGCGGTGCCATACACTTCGTCCAAATTCTACACGGATTCCTTTGCAGCCCTTCCGTACCATATTTGCCGTAATATTTAATTTTTCTAACGTTTTCTTTAGCGAGTTAACGCACTTTTGGTAGCTTTCAACATAACCTCTGTATTGGGGGTGGGCGTGGTTATTATGCGATTTCACTTATTTTTCCAGCATATGAGGAAATTTTAGAAAAACCATCCTGAGCAAGTTTGAATGATATACCTTTAATGGTTTGTAAGATTTGTACATTAAACCTATAGGGCGACGGGATCATACCCACTTCTACAAAAATTTTTACCCACAGATGCCTCGCCCAACTAGGATCCTCCATATCATATAGCACGTTTATATCTTAATTTATTGCTTAGTTATAGTACTTTATAGGTTTTCGATTAATGGCATTTTGTGGACGTGGCAGAAGTCCGATTACGCTTATCCACAACACCAACCGTCTTACGCTGACAAAGAACACGCGTACCAAAATTCATCAAGATATCTTAATTTCTACTCAAGTTATCGCTTCCACGGAAGGACGGACAACCGTTAGGTGAACAAAACTAATCTATTTTGTTGCAACATGTTGCGAGAGTATAAAAAAGCTGTAACAATATTAAAACAATTTACAATTGTTTAAAATGTTAAAAGACAGAGGTGAAAATATATTTGTCATAAGGAAAATCGTTCACTGTGAATGGGAATTATTCCTTATATGTTTGTTTTTAAAACAAAATGTTTATTGATAATACACGAATATTCTTAATATACTGTATTTGATCAGATAAGTTTTATACATAATAAAAATTTACCATGCTGGTAAAAGTTTGAAATTTAAAATTTTTAATTTTGCCTGAATACTCGAGAAGAAGAAGAATTGACATTTACTATGTCGTTTTCGCGCCTCTTGAGCGGCATTTTACATCCTCCTTTCGTGTATAGTGCAAATTACGTCCGACGAATATTTTTCAGATCACTAGAGTGCAAATTTGCTAGTTTAAAATATAGAACCAGATTCGAAGTGTACAATTTTGAACCAGCAAGTATTGCGAAACACCACCAAGGAAATTTTCCGCTAATAATCCCGTTGCAATTATTACGAAGTGAAGAAAGAATGGCAAAGTTAGCTAAAGCGGTTGGAGGACAAAAAACACTGGGTAGTGGTAATGAAGAAGGAATTGTATCATCATCAAGCGGATTTTTGAGTGGTGATGAAGATACAGTAATTTCTGCTAAGAGTAAGGGACGTGGCCGTAAGGCCAAAAAGGAGCCGGTTAAAGAAGATGCCGCACCGCCACAGAATGCAGAAAATTTTGTAAAAGCAGCTGGCACCGGCAGAGGACGCAAAAAGTTGTCAAATGAAGAGGAAATACCAAATGCAATAAATTGTTTAGATACTGAGGTCATAGTTCAGAAAAAACAAGCTGCGGGGACTAAAGGTCACGGAAAGAAAACTGCTACTGAGGACCTCTCACAAGCGATGGAGAATATCAATGTAGAAACTGTGGAAGTTGTGGCGCCAGCCAAGCGAGGACGGAAAACGGCGTCAACAAAAATTGTGGAAACATATGTTGAAAATAACATTGCTGCAGCAACTGATGTAGTGCCAGCACCGAAGGGAAGAGGTATTTATAAATATTTTTTTTTTTTATTATTGTGTAGTGTGTAAATAAACTTTTTTAATAGGAAAAGGAAACCAAATTACCGCTGTACCAGCTATAGAAAATATGGAACCTACAGCAATTCAGTCAATTGCTGAAGAGTCCAGCAACAAACCAAAAAGGCAAAAAACATCGGTCAATAATATTGCAAGAAATGAAGGTGCCGAAACTGTAAAGAAGATAGTAAAAGATAGTAAAAAAAAGAAAATAACTATGAGCACCAAAGTAAAAGCAGAACCAATTGAACCAACCAAGGAAATGGAACCAGAAGCAATAGATGTAAAGAAAACCAAGCCAAGGAGCGGACGCGGACAGCCAAAACAGCAAAAAGAGGATATCGAATCACCCGATGAACCAGAACCGATTGTTGAAAAAGCCAAGTCAAGGAGCAGACAGCCAAAGCAAGAACAAAAAATGGAAGCCGTTAAAGATTTATTGGAAAAATCGACTGAGAAACCGTTAAAAGGAAAAGCAGCTACTAAACGCAAAGCTACAAACAAGGATCCAGTTACAGACATTTTAGTTGAAAAAAATGTAGACGAATTGAAAGTAGAGGCTGAAGAAGAGGATGCTGAACCCACGGCTAATAGTAATATATAATATTAAAATATAATAATTTCCGTATATATAATACACATATTTTACAGAAATCTCCAAGAAAGAACAAACAGTAAAGAAACCAGCAAAAGAAACCAAACCAAGAGCAAGAGCAGCTAAAACTCAGGAAAAGAGCGGCGAGAAAGAATTGGAAAATGGTAAGCCTAAAAGTGGAAATATTTACTTAAAAAGTTATTAGATAACATTGCTTTTGTTGACATGGAATTGACTTTGTCTAAGAAATTCCCTAAATTTTACAAATATGTTTTAAAGCAAAATTACAAATATGAAAAACCGAAAGTGTGCAAGCGTACAGGAAAAATATAAGTATGTTTAATTATATCACGTGACCTTTCACTGATTCTTGTAGGTGTCACAGAAGAGGATAAAAAACCCAAAAGTCGAAAGAGGACTGCTACCGTCGTTTACGCCGATGATACCGATGGAGCTAAGCGTTAGTATTAAACCCCTTAAAAAAGAAATGTGAATTTAAGTAACATTAGAGTGCTACCACTATATTTTGTTTGCAGCGACAAAAGCAAAGAAGGCAAAAGCGCCTTTGATGAATGCAACTACCACCAAATACAATGAAGAAGATTTCGTTTTGCCACCAAACGAAGATGGAGTAGACCGCTTCAATTTGAAGATTTCTAGTTGGAATGTTGCTGGATTGCGTTCATGGTTAAATAAAGATGGCTTACGCTTTTTGGACTACGAATCACCAGACATTTTTTGCTTGCAGGTAAGCTATAACAATCGAACATATCTTATTATCTTGTTAAAAAATTTGTTTTAATTTTAAAGGAAATTAAATGCACCATAGATCAGCTGCCGGAGGCGGTTGCCCGTATACCAGGCTATCATCCCTATTGGCTTTGTATGCCGGGTGGATACGCCGGAGTGGCTATATACTCGAAAATTATGCCCATCAATGTGGTATATGGCATTGATAATGAAGAGTTTGACGGAGTTGGCCGTATGATTACAGCTGAGTATGAAAAATTCTATTTGATCAATGTTTATGTGCCAAATTCTGGACGAAAGCTTGTAAATTTGGAGGCACGTATGCGTTGGGAAAAGCTCTTCCAGGAGTACGTGAAACGGTTAGATGCCGTAAAGGCAGTTGTCATTTGTGGTGATATGAACGTATCACATCAGGCCATAGATTTGGCAAATCCAAAAAGCAATACCCGTAGTGCCGGTTTCACACAAGAGGAACGCGACAAAATGACTGAATTATTGGCTCTTGGCTTTGTCGATACATTTAGACACTTGTATCCGGAACGCATAGGTGCTTACACATATTGGACATACATGGCAAATGCACGGTCGCGAAATGTTGGCTGGCGCTTAGATTATTACATTGTTTCTGAACGTTTCACTAAGCGAGTAGTGGACAACTGTATACGTTCGCAGGTGATGGGCAGTGACCACTGTCCAATCACACTATTTTTGAAAATTTAAATCGTAAATTCCTAATACTTTTTATAATCGTTGAGTTATTTGTCGACTTTCATATATTTAATTAATATTTATGTGTGTAATACTTGTTTCTTTGTCGTAAAACGTCACACCATCGGTGCATATTAAGCATACATCATTTTATATTACTTAAATGTAAAATCAATCATATTAAATGTAATTTTGGTAATATTATTTATGGATTTCTATGAACTGTTCTAAACTGAATCTCAAATTATGCATTCCTATCATTAAACGGGTTAGGTATTCTTAGTTTGTGTAGTTTCGCAAATCATAAATATAATTATTAATGGAAATCATACCTAAATAGAAATAATACATTTAATTAATGAGAAAATGCGTTTTTGTGAAAAGTGCAAGTATAGAGGCATTTTTATAATTGGATCATATATTTCAAAAATGTTCAAATTGACAACATAAAATAATATTTAGAATTAGTGGAATTCAAATTCTTCATGGTTCATAAAGGAGGTATGTATTCATGTATACATGCAGGATTCAATGCCAGCGTATACGTCATACTTTATCGCTAACTTAGCCGCCACTTAAGGCGCATTAACAAAAGCACCAGCAAATAGAATATTCCTCTTATTCCAAATAACGTAGAAGAACGGACGATCAGCCACAAACTGCAGTGGCATGAGGAGGCAACGAGTCATCATTATCATTGCTAAAAGAATGTTAGAATTGGAGAAGAAAATATATTTATATTCAAATGTGTATGTATGTATGAGATGTTCACCATTTGCGGCAGCTGCCTCGGTGCCCTCTTCGTTTACCTCAATAACAGCCTTATGGAAAACATTGGATACTTGAAGAGCCTCGGCTGATTCCAACATGTTGCTAAAGTCAGCTTCCTCGTTGAAAATTTTGCTTATACCTAGCTGAAGGTGCATGAAAATACAGTTGCATTGAGAATTTGAGAAAAAAATTAATCAAAAAATCGTAAAATTTCAATACTATTATTAGCGTTAGTATTCACGTAGGCATTTATTGATAATGTTTTAAACCGACAGTAGCAGCTGCAGAGATAAAATATTGATTATGGCATACCATGCAGAAAATTAAATAAGTGATAAGTTAAGGCAACGATAAGAATATGAGTAGTGACCTAAGGGCTATTTTTAAATTTTGTATATTAAACTTGGTTAAATTTTGGAAGAAAGTACAAATCTGTTATGTTATGACACAGAGAAATGGCCAATAGAAATTACAAGGTAACCATAGTGATAATGCCACTTTGTGTGAAGGTCATGCTAATTTTGAGGTGTTTTTACTTTACCTTTTTTAATATTTCCGTCAATTCTACTTCAAATTCCACCTTAAATTTCGGCAATTTGACCAGAACGTCCTCATTGGCATCCAGATTGCCTACTAAGTCGACCAAATTTACTGTTTTCAGTTTCTCGGCAAGTGATTTAAGGCCTTCTCGCTCATTAGGCAATAAAACTAGCATCGATAAATCTGAATTTTTGTAAGGTAGTTCAAGAGCCTGACAGTCCAACTCTTCAAAGTATCCATAACCTAATTTCGCTTTTTGGTTCATGTATTGCACTTTAACTGATTCATCTTCGGATATCCAAAAATCATCCTCAGCGGTTTGTTCCTCTTCAAATTTATGCGCCCATAAACCTTTGAAATGCAGTGCATTCAGCAATACGCACCGAGTTAGTGCATTGAAGGCTGATGCTTGCACAAAATCTTTAATTTTTCCAGCCGTTTTATCTTCTATCCAAGAATTTATGGCAGAGGCAGTATTTTCGCTTTCCTCAAAATTTACAGTCTCAGCTTCAGCATTATAACTTTCTTTTAACTCTGATTTGTAGTCTGGTTTCAATGCATGTCCCTGCTGAACGTACACTTTGTTGGCAATTTTCAACAACTCACTATCCTTATATTTGTCAAAGACAAAAGCGAAAGTTGAAGCTACTTCCGGATGGAAATTCGAGGCGAATTTCAAGCCTTCAGCGATTTGATCAGCGGTTTCCCCACTGGCACCGGCAAACGCCAATGCAGCACAAGTTTGAATTGAAAATGGGGAGAAGACAATATTTTGCTTCACACCACCTACTGAAAGTAATTCGAAGAGCTCCGTGGCAACAGCTGCCCCACCGCGGGCGAATTCCAAATTGAAATCGAACATAACTGCACTTTCTGAGCACTTATTTGGCGGAGTTATAAATGTATACAAGAACTTTAGGTTTAAATTATATCAAAACCCTGGAGATTACGTATGTTGAGCAATTAGCCAATTTAATATGTTTCGCCAAATACACTCCCTGCTTTAGCCACTGCCGCTGATGGAATGCGGTATGGTTCGTTTTCGCCAACGTTACACTCACCGCAAGGTGGCCTCAATACCTCATGACTCATTTCTCCAAATGTTTATTTATGGTTGAGTATTTCTCATAACAATACGTGTTGGCATCAAGCTGCTTAATCGAATTTTGGGGAAATAATTGCTGATAAAAACATAATAAACATGTTCGACAGTCAAATGATAGCTTTGTTCTCTCCATTGTGGTTCTCCCATTTAATAAATTATTTAACTCCAAGAATGATAACAAACATACAAACATTCATCTGTAAACAAAATATTGTTGTATTCGTGGATTTAGCAACGATTGTTCAAAGCTTCAGTTCAAAATCGTTCAAAACAGTTTAAAGTTAAAAATATATGTTAATTTCGATCTTAATAATTAATAATATATAAAGACTTCATTATTTTCATTTTGGGATTAACTTTTTTTATTTTATTTAATTTTTTTAATTTTTTCTATTTAAATATTGGCCTTTAAATTTGTACTTTTTAAGTACTGAAATTCCTCAATTGTTTCCAAACGGCTAAATTCTGAATGCTTTTGACATTTGAATTAAACATCTGTTTGCGCTGAACTAGAAATGTCAATATCGGTTCCCAAAACAACCACTACTATTGAATTGTAGGCAAGAACGAGTAATAATATACATCGTTTGCATTAAATACACATATACAATGTGTAATAGATTGTTATAATGATAAAACTAAAGGAATACATTTAAATATATTGCGTGCTGAGAAACGAATAAAGTGATCAACTTCAACGCGTTTGGAAATGGATCCCTGGCTTTTTCTCGGCGTTATTGTGGCGCTTTACTGCGCCTGTTTTTTCATTGATCGCCTGTTCAAGGTAAGACTCGTGCGTGATTTTTTGCATCTCTCATATATACAACTATATATGTGCATTTACTTTGTTGTAGAGTTGTATGCACTATCCATATGATGCCTTTCTGAAAAATACAGGCCTGACTGTGCAATTTATGCGCCTACGATGGCATACAACTGCATTTAATCGTGCCATGCTAAGGTGGGGCAACAATAGCGCTTGGATGCGTCTATGGCTGACGCGAAGCTACACTGTCGGCGTTTTGGTGTCCTTGTCGTTGCTACCAATCGGTATAATTTTATTATTTATAACAATATTTAATGGCGAAAGTAGTAGTACAGCAAATGTCGACACCAGCGGTACTAGTCGGAATGGACCAAGTGCTGAAAGTGGGGTATTACAGAATGCACCGAAAGTGGAAATTTTATTGCCTGGTGTTAATTTACCGCTCGAGGAAATTGGTTACTATGCATTAACTTTACTCTTATGTACAATAGTTCACGAATTTGGACACGCTTTGGCAGCGGTGCAAGAAGATATACCGGTGATTGGATTCGGTTTTCAAGTAAGTTATATTTTTATTTTCTATTGTATCTTTATAATAATACATTGTTTAGCTTTACCTATGTCTACCGTTCGCATACACCGAAATCTCCACGGAGCAGCTTAATGCACTAAAATGGTTCAAAAAGCTTCGTATTATCTGCGCGGGCATTTGGCATAACTTTTTATTTGGTTGCTTCTGCTACTTGCTGCTCTACACGTTGAGTTATGTGGCCGCTCCGTTTTACACAGTAGACCATGGCATTGTGGTCACAGATATGACACGCAATTCGCCGCTGCTTGGCACAGCGAGAAAAGGACTAATGATTGGTGATATTGTTTCACAAATTAACGACTGCAAGGTAAACACAGAATCAGATTGGTATGACTGCCTTCGACGCTCGATACGCGCGCCACGTCTAGGATACTGTGTTTCCCACGACTTTATTCGATACAACGATGAAAGCATCGAAATCTCACATCATAGCGCCGATGGCATGCTACAATGTTGTGATGAACGCAACGAAAAACTTTGCTGCTTCGAGTCTGTGGCTGAAGCCTTTAATAGTTTGGAAACTGCCGGCATTACAGATACAGCGGAGCACGCACAAATACCGCAACATGTTTGTTTAGATGTACGCCGGACAATAGAAGACTCACATGGATTTTGTAGTGGTGGCAGTGGCAAAAGCAGCAAATCGAGCAGAGAAAGTTTCTGTCAAAGTGGTTTTTGTTTGCGTCCTTTACTACGCAACACAACTACGATTTTAACATTCAAACGCACAAGCAGCAGCGCCAATAGCCAACCAACGAAATTGCGCGATGTGATCTACATTGGGCATCCAGCAGACGTTTCGAGTACAGTACGGGTATCACCTTTTGTGCCGCGTCAGTCTTACGTATCACCCCAATGGGGTGATACTTACGCTCTCTTCCTCAAATATAATGTGATTTTCAGTTTTGGACAGGCGCTTCTTAACGCCATACCATGCTTTGGTCTTGACGGCTATCACATCACTACCACTATTGTACACAGCTTTTTAGTGCAGCGTGTCACTGAACGCCCAAAACGTGATTTTATAGCATTACTTGTCGCTGGCACAGGTACAATACTGTTTGGTTCAGCGCTTTTGAAAGTGCTTTGGATGAGTGTGATACGATTTATATACTAGTCCGTTAAGTGGTGCTACTTCTGCTGAATTTCTCAACTTCTAAGTAACTACGATTATTTATTTTTAATACATATTTAAATTGCCTAGAGTAGGACACGCTCAATGCTTAATAATAAAAAAAATATATTAATTTATAGTTTTTCTACCAAATAATTGACACTGTAGTATTGAAACAAACAGTTTAGTGCAATTAAAAGGACGTAGACGCTAGATTCGAATTGCATGCATTATATCGAGTTAACATTTTCTAATAATGTATGTACGTAAATGTAACGTAATCACATAAAACGTAATAAGTTAGACTAAGGTTTGTGGTTAATCGAATAAGCCACCAAATCGGAACTGCTGAATTACCAAATAATATGCACAAACTGGCAAATAAATAAATAAAATGCTATATTCAAATAAATTAAAATATATGTGGAACTGTTCTTTTTCACATTTTTCTATTTTATCGATATGCTATCAGTATGGTTTTCAAATTATATTAGATCTTCAATTAACTCTTAATTTCTTTACTGTGTGATCTCTTACTTTCCTCCGCCACACCACTATTTGCTTTGTCTTTGGTAATACCGCTCAGATCCAAACTTGTCTGTAGCTCAGTAAGACTTCTACGACCGTATTGCAGCATCATTTTAATAGCCATTTCATCTGTTTGTCCGCCATGCGTGCGAAAATCGTGACGCGCCCAGTCACGTAACTCTCGCTGGTTACTCTTGTCGGGCACAAGTCTTATGGTGCGAAAGATTTCACGATATAGCTTAAGCACCTCCTGGCGAAGCATGAACTGCAACAGCAATTGATTGAAAAGATGAATTTGGTAATGTGCTGGCAGAAAGCAATTATTTAATATTTACCTGCTTCAGATTTAATGCAGCTTTAGGTAATTTTGGCATGCTAATTAAAGTTATATGCACTGCATAAATATTTATCAGCTGTCTGAGCAGCTCATTCTGATCTTTTTAATTTTACTTTTGTCAAGAAAAACAGCTGCTTTCACTGTTTATTGTGTTCCTATGATTCGTTGCACAACTTTTTTTTCCCCTTTACAACTTTGTTGTTTTATTACCACTACCTTTGGTTTCTAGCCGCGCTAAGTGGTGAGTAAGTAAGTCGATTCAAATTCCTAAATATTTTTACCATTTTCACTCAGATATAATGTGCAGTTTCAAATTATGAAATGTTTTTACTTACTACAAATATTCTCAAAAAGCAGTTTTTATTATCAGAATTTCAAAGTTTCGCTTTTCCTTTTTGTTTTCTATTTTTATATAAATCTAAAGTTCCCTGCTAATCTTTTTCCATTTTTTCCAATTTTTTATTATAAGCATTTCGTAGTTTACTTTTTTCATTACCAGGGTATTTCAAAGCTACAATATGTTGCTAAAATACAATAAATCAGCAAATATTTACACAATTACAAATTGATTGTTGCAAAGGACTGCATAAAAATGAGCACTTGACCATTCGAAGAATTTTCACCACACTACTCAATGAGAAGGCCACCACCTCACGACTTGTACACCACTCAACCAATCAGATATGAAGGAATAGCGAGAAAGAACGGTTCTTTAATACGGATGTCGAAATGAAATAAGCGGAAATGTAAAAAACTACTCGAAGCCGGTGTTTGAGCTAAAAAGTTGACGGCGTTTAATTGTGTATAATTTATATACACACAAATTTAAATACGTGAAAATACGCGGAAAACGTGTAACCGATTGTGCTAGATATAAATAATTCAACAAAGAAACAATTGTCAATGGAAGTGACAAAGGTCTTACAAATGGGCTACAAGACACAGCCAAGAAGTCTGTTTTGCCATTTCAGCTAATGATTACGGTATTTATTTGTGCACATGCATTCAGGTGTTTATAATTTCTAGTGAGTTGCAAGCAAAACAAAGTTCTTACAGAATGCCCCACGCTCCATCATCAGCACATGGACAGTTGTTCTGCATACACTGAGAAGAAAAACTAGAAATATGTACATACAATATATTGTTAAGCAACGAAATGATTTATCTACTTGTAGTTATGAATACACAGCAAATATTTGAAATGTGATCAAGCGATACAAATAGATACGAAGAAAATAAATAAGTAAAAATAAGCAAGTGGCACATGTGACACACAAATAATTGGAAAAACATGAGACAATTCGAAAACTGCTCACAAACTATGAAAAATATATATAAACAAAATTATAGCACTTGGATAGAAAGAATATGCTTACGAGTAATTTTAGAATAGTTTAAGAATTTGAATTTTTTGGTTGCTTATTCTGCAAATAATAATCCGCTGTATTGAGAGTTCTTGATATACATACATACATATTTACATATTTCAAACGTTTATAGTGATCATAAGTCAGCAGTTGACTTTTGCCATAATTATGAAAAAATTAAACAAACGCCAGCAATTACTACATACAAATAAATTCACGTGCATAAATTTATGCTCGTATAAATTACAAAAACAACAACCGCACTAATTTTCTATCAGCTCAGATGCTTCCCCGCCAGCATTGTACACATTTGTGAAATGGTTTTAATTAACAAGCAAAGTTGTTATTCTTCGAATCACAATTTTATTTTGTAATATCTGCTTCATTGTTGCTTTTGCTGTGCGCATAGCGGCGGAGTAGCGTTTTTCAACAACAAAACAAAATTAAATGGTCGGTCGGTATGCAAATTTGCAATGTGATACGTGATGAGAAGGATGTTCAATTATATTAAAAAATTTTATAATATATATATATATATATTTATTTTATAATTTTATATTATAATTAAATTATTTTATTTGATATCGATTGCGAAATGCGCTTTTTTATAATGGATATAAAGTTGTGTGCGAAAACATTGATGTTACTAAAATATACACATATATGAAGTGTATGTATGTATGCGCTAGTAATTCGGTTTATTTAGAGTTTTTTTTATGAATTTCTGTTACATTCGCGTCACACGTTGAACCCGCTTTTTTATAGTATTTCGTAGCCAAAATAAAAATATTAAAAAATGCAGTGCGCATTCTTTATCTTCTTCAGTCCAACATGTGAATGTGATCACGAGCGAGGCAGTCTTTTTTTTATGTGTTTCTGAATTTCATTTCAATTTGCTTTCATTTTCATTACTGATTTCAATTTCATTCTAAAGCCAAATTGCAAGCAATAAAATATTAAGTAAGAAATAAATAAAACGTAACCGAAAGTTAAAAATAAATACAGTTCTCACGCGACATACGCAGAGCGCACGAACTAAGCAGCAAAGCTGAGTGCCTTGCTCAAGAGAGAGAGAGAGAGAGAGAGAGAGAGAGACATTTTGTATGAGTGCAATGCGCAGCAGAGTGAAATTTCGTCAATTTTACTCTTTCGTCGGCACCGTTTGAAGGAAGATACATTGGTGCAAAACAGGTAGAATGTGGCGCGAAAGGCTTATTTGTAAGCGAAACGTGAGCGTGTGTGGTTGGTCAATGAGTCTGGCGGCCGTCGAGTGATTTGTGGCAACAATAATAACAAATGTGTGTGTGCGCTTGTAGATATGTGCACATACTTACAACTATTTAGGTAAAATGTGCTCTAATTGGATTATCCTTCATATATAAAATATTCAATAATTAAAAGGTTCAATTAGTGAAAATAAAAGTGGTTATGTGTAGGTGGAAAGCGAAAGAATACTTAAGTGGAAGTGTTGAAAAACAATTTTTTTTTTTCGTATTTACATATAGCATATACATATGTACTCAGCCCACTCTGCAAACTGATATGAATGAGTATTTGAAGCTATTTTTGTATTAAAAACAGCATATGCCCAATGAAATGTGGAAAATCTCAGCAGTGAAAATTTTTTTGTGTTCGGATGAGAGAATTGGATTCGATAGACAGAAGAGAAAAGTTATTTATTTTGAAATTAAAAGTTGAATAATTAAAGCAAAACAAATAAAAATAAATAAAAAGTTTAGTAAAACCAATTAAAAAAAAATAAAAATAAAGTAAATACTAGTAAACTTTAAAAATATACATAGAAAAGAAAATAAAACAATAAAAAAAACTTAACAAAATAAAAAGGAACTTAAGTAAATTATCATGAAATATGATTAATATATAGCGATATACGAGGAAAAGGAAATAACATAACAAAAAATTTAACAAAATGAAAAATTAATTTCAGTGAATTATTTTGAAATGTGATTCAGCATGTCGGCATGTGCATACATTTGTACATATATACATATGAACTAATATACATAGTTTTGCGCTGAAATTCAAATTTGTTCGTTGATTTTATTTATGTTTTTTTGTTTTATTTCGTTTTAATTCTTAACTTTGTCATACATATTTGTATTTCATGTCATTTATTCGGTACTTTTTTCGATTTCTCGTTTTCCAAGCGTTCTGTAGCGTTACTCGATACTTGGTAACATATCAACGAAAGTATTGAATTACCGACAAGTTGACGCGAAGGCAGACATGAAACAAATGCACGCAGATCAATGTGTAAAAAGATACGTTGCCCAGGCGTTCATGTGTCTGCTTGGGTGTGTGCAAGGTAAATGGATTTATGTAAGCATTCCATAGTCGATCTCGAGGAGCAAAAACTATATAAAAATTTCCTACAACTAGCAGCCGATATGTGTTACTTAAAACAAACAAACAAAAAAGTAATGAGATGAAAATTCATTAAGCCATCGTCAAAGCGTATAAAACACCAACAACACAGTGTTAATAAAAAAATAAAAATGAAATGAGAAAATATGGACAACAAAATATGCTTTTTAGTGAAGTGATTTATTATAGTAGGTTTTGATATTTAAAAATCAGAACACACGAAAACTTAGTAATATATTGCAACTGCACCCTAACGATTGCCAAAGCTTTTGAAACATATGTTGAAATGTTTTTGTTTATTAATTTAACTCATTATTTACAGTAATTTATAAACGTACCAAGCAAATTCAACCAAAGTGAAAAAGTAAAAAATTTCGAAAATTTACAATATTCCATATATCCGATAAAGCATGTCCAAAAAAGCCTCACCTTTGAGTGTTAGTATAAAAATAAAAGCAAAAACCGCTACTTTAGAAACAGCAAACCACATTAGAACAACAACCGGCACTGTAGAAATATCACCCAGTGCCAGTTCGAACACAGTGTCCGGCGATATTTGTACTACAGCAGCCATGCAGGCAGTCAAAATAAAGAAGGAACTGCCGAGTGACGAGATAAAGGTGAGTGAAAACGTTGTTCACTTTTGTTCTTGCGTCAAACGTGCAACGGTACTCCTTAACAATGTTATAGTACTTCTACGGATTTGCTCCTTATGTGCTAACGCATAAATTTATTACAAAGTAGGCGTAGTTGAACCAATACCACGCCCACTGTTCTTAAAACGATTTACCAATGTGCGTAATTTCGCTCTGAGTGCGTATGTTGTGCTACATTATAGTTCCAACAACACTTTTGACTCGTGCTAATGTGGGCATAACTAGGAATGGCCGCACCTACCATTCAAAGGTTTATTTAATGTAGATATATGTGCATATATTGAGCAGATAAGTTTTGGTATTCAGTTATCGAGCTTTATAAAGCCTTGTAACACACTTTTCGTTTGCCAAAATGTTCTGTTTTGTGTAGAGCCAGCAAAAATTCAGCGAAGTTAGTTGGCTTTCAGCTTTTTTGTTTGGTTATACGTGAACGTATTTATTTTCCCATTTTTACCTTCTCGCAGAGATTTGTAAACAAATAAATTATTCATATTGTCAACATTTTTACAAAAACAAAAAAATTCTATTAAATAACAAAATCCTTGCTTTTGACTGCAAAATAAATTGCGATATGAATACGTATGTAAAAAGCTTATCTACAACAGTACTCAAATGTGTGTATGTATGTATGTATGTTTACATACACTTTTACTTTATGACAACAAACAATTAATTTTAATGGAGTGTGAGAAAAATATAAATACAAACATATCTCTTTTTGTTGTACAAACACTTGTTTGTTGTATAAATATATATACATATTTTTACAAAGTTTTTATTCACATTTATACTTGAGTAGATCTTCCTTTTAGCCTATATTCAGTTTTGTGCGGCTTTCATTCATGGCTGTTCGTGATTTTTGCAAATTTTCTCTTTTTTATTTCATATTAATGTTTATTTTTATTTTCTATGACATTGAAACGTGATTGTTTTTTTATATTCACACGTCTAATTTGTAGAATAAAATTGCGTGAAAATGCATACATTTCTTAATAGCAATGAGGGGGTCAACATATTCGCTGCGCTCAGAAATTTCGCAATCACCAGCCTAGCTGGTTAAGGCTTCCTCTACCAGTTGATACTTACTAACCTAACTTTTGAATATATTTTCTCATACAAACTGAAGTTTTCGTATATTGATTTAGGTTAGAGTAGCAATACTGGGCACATAGATATTATTTAAACAATCTCCAGTATAGTATAGTCTCTTCAGAAATTTCAAAATTTTTTCACAGTCGATGCCACAAAATGTCGTAAAATACCTGAGTGTGATTGGAAAATCACAATTTTTTGTAAATAAACATTATTTGCCTTCATAATTTGCTCATTTTTAACCAATTTGTGTCCTCGATAATTAAATGTGAATACTCGTACTTTTTCACATTTTTATTTTCATTACTTTTGCTAATTGCATTCTCGTATTATGAAATTTCAGAAAACATTTCACTTTCATTGCCTTTGCAAATAACTGTATGCATTTGTAGGCGCATATATACTAGAGGCGTGTAACTATGTGCATATTTATTATATATTACTTACCTTTTTTATACTAATAATATTTGTTTTTGTTGAAAATGTTTGCTTTTTTTTGTAATTCTTCGTTTACATGTTACTTATTTGTTCTACTATGCTCTCACTTGCTTTGTTTTGAATTTCAAATTTAGCAAATGACTTAATACTTGAGAAAGTGAGCAGAAAGCAAAGGGGCTTGTGGCAATAAGCGAGGAGATTTTGGCAGATTAAAGAAAATAATATTCATACTTGTATACATGCATACAACGGTGCACATGTACAAGCTAACTGTAATTTTGAACTGCTTGTGTGCAATTTGAGTTGCATATGTACACGAATGTATGTACATATGTATATACTTGTAAATTTTGTCGAAAGATAGCCTATGTAGCCACTGCGCGAGTGACTCAAATTGTTTTGATAGATCGCATATATACCTTTGGTTGTATTGTAAATTTGTATGAGTGAGAACTTATTGTAAAGTATTTCATTTTGACTATGAAAGAAGACATATGAATTTTATTGAATCGAAAATTATTAAAATATTTGGGGTATTTTAAAGTATAAAGTTTAAAAATAATTATGTACATATGTTTTTGTAGGGCTTTTTTTTTAGATATATATAATTTCCTAGAGGGATAGCTGTCGAACCAGCTGTCAACGTAAACACATTTATTTGACATTTGCTTTCAATCTAATTTGGCAATTGAACATTGAGTGACTTACACCGAAACAACGTTTACAAATCCGAGTGATAAGATATATTTCGGCCTTAGTGGGCACATAAATAGAAAAAAAATTGAAATAATATTTATTATATTAATATATTATATTTATTATATTAATTATATTAATATGGTGTAATAAGCCATACAGCGCGAAATTCATCTAATTCTCTATTGAGATGTTCTTACGGTGACCCAAAAAAATTAACGAATTGGCCCCTCGGTTGACCACCGAGGTCATTTGATTTGATAGTTAGTCGCCTTTAGCGTGGTTTTAGGGTCGCAAACCATATTTGCCTGAGAAAAGTTAAACAAAATTTGATCGACAGAGCGCGTTTCATAAGAAGTAGTCGGAAACTCTGCTCAAAAATTAAATGACATAAAATTTGTTAATTAATAAAGACAAATATTGAACTTTTTATTTTAAACGTTTTTTTTTTTAGTAAAGAATAGCCTATGGTATCATTTAAGGAACCGCTCTTTGCTTTTAAAAACTTGAGACGCATTTCATTTAAGCTTTTTCAGAATTGCTACATACTTATGTAGGGTCAGTAAGGGTTATAATTTTCTGTTCATCGCACGGATTCACAAAATTGAATTATTGAAAAATTTGTTACAAGTTCTTCATGATGACCTCAAAAAAGTAATGCGAATTTCGAATGAAAATCGCTTGCAATAAAAAGAAAAACATTGTTTTATGGCAAAGAAACGATTTTAGTAAGTAGAAAAATATTTTCCTTAAAACATATGTATGTGTGTGAATAAACATCGAAATAGGTATGTAGGTGTAGATGTGTTCAGAAATATACAGACATAAGTTTTTTATACGAACAGAAAGTGAAATTAAACGTATTCTCGCTGATTTGTATGTACAACACCTTCTATTCGTGTGTGTGTGTTTGTATGTATGTGTGTGTGTGTGACTAAATGATTTTTTTCTCAGCTTCGGCAGATCGAATTTTCGAATGCCGCCGTTGACGTAGATCTCTTGCCGCCATCGATCGTGCGAGTTGACGCTATTTTTGTTGTTGTTTATGTTTCACTAAAAAAATTACAAAAACACTGTGTGTGCGTGCGTACTTACAACAACACTCAAGTGAGAAAGATACAAATTACAGTTATTAGCGCACCTACCACACCGCTAAGAACAACACCAGCGCACGCATGTGTGAGGAATTCAGAGGGAGGTGTATCAACATCTTAACATAGAAGAAGGAAATTGATATTTATGTATGTATATATATATATATAAATATATATGAGTATCTACATATGTACAATTACAGAATTATTTGTTCGAATGTTTATCTTCAATTTTAAATTTAATTTTTCTGGCATTACTTCATCGAACACACACACACACACACACACGTGCGCGCGCAAGCAGTCTTAGGGGTATCGACCTGATTATGCCGCAGAGTCTTCGAAGAGCATAAAATTGCAGTCACAGTCACATGAAGAGCGCATCAATGCTCATTCACATTTGGAGGATTAAAAATAACATTTTGTATACGAAAAAGTAAAAGCAACAACAAAACTAAAAGAAAAACATTAATACGCATGCTAATAATAAGCAATGCGCCGCTTGAGTAGACAAACGCGAACAAGGCAATGGATAGCTGGCTGAGTAGCACATATGCTGTGGTTTATATATTATACTTATGTATATTTGTATGTGGAGCGTGTGTTTGTTTGTATGCATGCACAATAGCTAATTTGGCTCACCAAATACTTCCAGCATAGCTAAGCACTGACCATTAGGATTTGTTTACTTTCGACTTTCTATTGTGAAAATAGTTTCATTCTCTGCAAATAAGCCACGCGCACATACAAAGTGCATCCATACATACATACATACATACATGCATACGTGTACATACATACATATATGCTGACCAAAGCGGTTACAATGCTCTGTCATTGTTGTCAAATTACCATTGCTGCGGACAACAAACACGGTAAATGTGACATTATGTCCTTGCGCCTTTTAAATTTAATAGCAAAATGGACAGAAAGCAAATAAAAGAAGCACGAAATATTAAAAAGAGGCTTGCACAAATAAAAAAAGCACCGCCAATATCGCATTTCAATGGCACAAATGCTTAAACTATTTTGTTTAGACGCCTGCGTGTGTGTGTGTGTGTTTGCAAAGATTTTTCTGAAATAACCTAAGATTAGTAAATGTCCGCATAAATGCACAGCGACTGAGGTAACCTGGCGTTTGGTGCCGGTTGGCATAGAGAATAATCCAAGATTGCCAAGACTGCCAAGACTTCCAAGAATGTACCATTAAGAGCGGGCGTAGAAGCAGAAACTATGAGATATGAGTTGTCTTAAACTTCACCATGCCACACACACACACACACACACACGCATACTCTTTTAAGAAATTCTAAACCGAACGACACAAACAAATACACGTGTATTTTACACCCTGCAAAAGGTACACACTCGCACACACACTTGCAATTTAGCCGCACGTACCATACACACTGACACTCATGCATATATGTATGCTTACATTAGATACTTAGTGCCTCGGCTCGAATGACCGCTGCCTTCTTTATTAATGAAACAACATATCAAATTACCATCAACCGTAAGAGTATACAAACAAATGACAGTAAAAAGCAAGTTGGTGCAAAATAATAATAGTGAGGCGTCGTAATAATTACATACATACACTTAATCGTATGTATATATGTGTGTGAATGACATTGGGTTGTTTGTATTGTATATGAGTGTTTGAGTTGTTAGGTGAGTGCCACTATAGCTCCGGTTTGAGTAACTGAGCGAGTGAGTAGGAGAATGAGTGCACTCGACTAGCGAGCGGGGATAGAATGTCAATTTGACATATTTGAAATTGAAGAAGAGTTTGAAAGGAAAGCGGTATTAATTAAATACGATATGCAAATGATGGATGTGGGGCAAAGGGCGAAAAAGAATATGAAATGTAATATCTCCTTTTCATTTGATCTTTCTATTCTATCTAATTAATTTCAAAATAGAAATATTGAACTATAATGGGAGTTGAGAAAATATGGTTTGCCGAGTAAACGAAATAAAGGTTGCAATTATGTTGGTGGCAGTATCTTAAATATTTGGGCTCTCTTCAACGGTTCAATATCGCATGAGTGTATAACACAGATTCGTAAACGAGATCTGCTCAAAGCTCCATATTATCCAGAGTTCCGTAAATGTACATTAGTAGAGTAAGTGAATGAGAATGAGAAACTTACTCAGCTGTAATAAGTTAGGGAAAGTTCACATTTGAGTGAAATTTATTATAAGTGCTTAGTGACAACCGTAAGTTGCCAGATATCATCGTTTTTATTCTTATCTTTCGGCAAATAATTGAAAGTCCGATTGCGCTCTTGCAACACTAAGCTTGCAACAACAATAATAACTGCAGAATTGTGCAATCTCTTACATACACACTTCTGAATGTACCGAGAAGGTCATGTGTTCTCGCGGCGACCGCCAGTGGTGGCAAATAGTGCAACGGCGCGGCGCTCCGAGCGAATCTGACACGCATATATGAATTACGTTGGTGACATAAGATATGCTTGGACTTATGTATGTGTTTGTTGCTAACAGTAGCAACACCAATAATAACAACAACAATTTTCAACAACAAAAAACAGCAATTTGCCATTACATTGCAATGAAATGCTAAACACCAGGCGACAATTTCAACTAGAACATTTGCAACAACACCATTACCGGCGACACTTACACCTACCCGCCGCCACCCATTCCAACCGACGGCGCTCGCAACCAAGTGGCATATCTCATTTCCAAAGTCTCTATATTAGGAGGATATTTGAACACTCAGTTTCGTTTTATATTTCTCCAGTTGAAATTTTGTGCTTATTTTCCATCTTGTTGTTGTTGTCGTTTTTAATATTTTTCGATGTAAGTTTTTCATTCTTGGTTTGTGCTTTTTGTACCTATGTTTTTGTCACTTTAGTTAATCTTCATTTTAAACTTTGAAGTGGAGTCTAGACTTACAACCGGGTCTCATATATCAAGTGCAGAGTACAATGTACTGTAAGGGTATCCACAATTCCACAGCGCTGGTGCAATGCCACAATCTAAAAAGAACAATTTTCATATAAGGACCTTATGTACTTAGGTTTATTAGACTAATTATTGGTAACCGTTTCCTCTTTACTCCGGTAGAGGTGTTATCGCACCATATCTTAAAATAATCTAACTTATATCTGAACCACATTCAAAGTTTTAAAGTCAAATGTAGTCAGACTTCAGCTTCATATATATTTTCTAGTTGAATCATGGAGATCGGCGAAGACTTGTGGGATTGACGGAGTTTCGGGCTATTCCACAAATTTTTATTTGAAGCGGAATGAAAAATAACTCTATACTTATTTAGGAAAATCTACTGGAGATCTAAGTGTTGGATGATCATGCGTCCCTGCCTGAATTTAGCGGAAGTGTTCCCAGCTCAATCCTTTTTAACGCCTGAAGGGCTCCATAGAATTTGTGTTTCTAATCTTCTGTCTCTACAATTTTCTGCTTCCACTAAGCCTTCAGAAATTATAATCACCTTGAAAAGACATAACACTCAAGAATTTCACCTCGCTTTTCATGAATGCTCTTGCTGCACTTCATTACTAAGATTACAAAACTAAAGTGTTACCAGCTATGTCATTGGAGTTGAACGCTCTCTAACGAATTTCTTTCTAAAGCTCTCTTTTCAAATTTTATAAATTTACTATACTTTCATTTACGATTGATTCGGTTGTAATGGAACCCTCCGTGCCACCTCACAACTTCTGACAGACTTGGCTACCAGTTTTGAGTTCACGCAAGCCAATGACGTTGCCAAGTTCTTGGCGGGAAATTTTCTGTTGCTCTGACAGAAATGCTGCAAACCGTACTCAGCCATCTCACAAATTCTCCTTTGAGCTTTCAGGTGATGTAACACTACCACTCTTTCATGTATTAAGAGCAACATTAATAAAACTCAATGGAATAATTAATAAGAATACAGTAAAAATTTCAAAACAATATCTAATGGCGCTGAGCTAAGCAAAAGTTCTGGGAAATTTAGTAATTTTAGCAATATCCATGTCGAAGCCCCAAATGCTTGCGTAAAACTTTGGAGCACCCAACCGGCATTCAAGTGGGGCGTTCGGGTGGTGGTACGAGTCGCGTAAAAATCGATTGCGGGAAAGCGTTATCTGATCCATTACCCTCACCCCTTAACTAAAATCTAATATTTCGCTGTTTGTCTACGATTTGTATGCGCTTGGAATAGTTTATTTTTATGCCGTGTATCTTATAGATGTGTGTTAGTGTGCGTGTGTGTGTGTGTGTGTGTGTGTGTGTCTTCTGCCGAGAATCGAGGATGTTACACCCATCAAACCGTGTGCGAGCGCATGCAGCGCAGTCTAGCTTATGTGCAACACAAGGTATTGAATTGTACTGACACATACCGGGCACTGTGTGTAATCGAATATCGATAGCAGCAGATTGAATAACGTGAGCGTCCTTCTTCTTGTTAGCAATTTTCTTATGTGAGATGTGTATTCGTTTCTTCGCAATTCAATATTTTCTACTACTATTTTTTTTTTTTTTTTTTGCACAAGCAAAAGTAGTAACAACAACAAACCGACGAAATGGGGTGTGCGTTTATTTACATGCACCCGAGTGCGCGTATGTATATATGTGCGTGTGTGTGTGTGTGTGTGAATAAAAGTGCTTAATATCGCTATTTGTTATAGTATACCATTTACTTACATACGGCCGTGTTGCATGCAGCGGGTATATGAGTACAATGTTACAAATATGCATAGGCTTATTGTGTTACAAGGCGTATCGTAAATGCATTTGCCGATATTAAATGACAAACGCAGAATTGCAAATAAAATAAAAACTCTCTTCTGCGGTATTGATCTGGTGTTTGTATGTTAAAAGTAATTTAAGTTGTTGCTTATGAGCTGACCTATTTGAAGGGGTTGTAGTTAGGGGGGCGTAGACTCAGTTTAGTTTTGTGATCAGCTAATGGCATCTTCAGGGCATATCAGGCTATATGCAAGCTACAGGTGGAAGTTCTAAAAAAAATGTGTATACCTGAGTGGGTTTGCAGCTTAATCATCTGCCAAATTCAAACCTTGAAACCCTGATAATATGCATCGAAGGTGTGCACCACAATTGCAAACATTTTTGACTTCCTTGCACGAAAAAGGGTGGGATTTATTATAATCTTCATGGCCTAAATCAAATATCTATTTATCCGACCTCAAGAATATACGTAGTAAGATGCACTCCGGCTTCTTTATCGATTCGATAAAATCGATTTATCAGCGACCCATGAAAACTTAAACCCGAAAACCCGAAAGGTTTACCGAAGACATCTTCATGCCAAAAATTCTATGGGATATTTAACATGGTTTGTAGAGGAGCTATGGTATTACCAAACAAACCTCTTCTAGACATTTTGAAATTTCCTCCTCCGGTGCGGCGTAGCTCACGAGCATGGTTCAATTAATGACAGATCCAATGAAAAATAAAATGCGCTTGGCAGCAGAGATCTGGGCCCGTAACCCATACAAATGCTTTATTTAAAATACTAGTTAGCTACACTGAGAGAATCGCCAATTTTAACTTGCTTTAATACGTAAACTAAATAAAAGCATTTTACTTTAGTAATATTGTGGAAGAAAGATTAACTAACTAAAATACATTTCATCTCTTTCTACGACAACTGAGTTCCTTATTAATAGCTTAATTCGTTATATCGCCATATCCGATTCCCTTCCTACGCAACCCGGCTTATACCCAAGTACCATGCCTCATTACATAGAAAAACAAATATAAATATTACACATGCAGCTTATCCTTGTTGCAACAATGCCGGCATAACAGTTTTGTTTTCTAATATTATCGTTATTAGTATTAGATTTGTGAGGGAGCAGCGCACAGCGTGCTTTGCTATCGAATTGCAGAGCGTATTTTTATAAGGCGCCATCGTTAGCGCACCGAATAATGACAAGGAGACGATGTAAAAGCTGTAGTAAAATGGAATTACGAGGGGGGTCGAAGAGGCCTAAATGTATAATGCATTGCCCACGTTATTAAAGGATAAGCTAACAAGGCTTTTGTCCACTCATAATCGTTTGTTTTTGTTAGGCGACTGAAGCGACAGTCTATAAACAACATTACACTACATTACATACATACATACATACATACGCACGGTGTCCGTGCCAGGTGTGAGGTGTTAATTATAAACGAAACAAAATATAATACTTGTTGCTTGACGATGTTATTTTATTGCAAGTGTACGCATTGACGTAGTTTCTTCTTTCGTGAAGACAATCAAGAAAGCACGACGACAGAGCAACGCAAATAATGGACAATTGCTTGGACAAATTGCGCATTACAACATGTAATTTTAGGTAAATGTGAGGCACATTTTTGAGAGCCAATAAATAGCTGCATAACAATTATTAAAAATTTTTTGTAACACCGCGCTATGGTTTTAAGGCAGAGACGTCGCCTAGAGTAAATCTCAAGGATAAAAAGGAAGTAAATCTTGAATGATAGAAATTAAGATTACGACAGTGTCGTACCGCTATTTTTTTGGAGTGCGTTTGACAGAAATATACATAAGTTCCTTACGACATGAACACATTAGGAGAAGGTTTTTCTACTAATACTATTAAAGTTTGACAGTTCGTTCCGTTTATGACCTATAGTGTCGCAATATAGTCTATAGAATGTACGATAATACCTTGGATGGGACCTTTCGACCTAAATACACTTTGCTATTGTCGTTTTCGAGAAATTACGACTTACTTATATTCACATTTCGATATCATTTGATGTGATTTTGAGTGTATTATGCCATTACAGATTGAAGAAGACTGATGCGAAGAGAAGACTGGCTGTATACTAACCTTACCTTATCTTAACCTTATCTAAGTAATACCCTGCATTTTAGGATGTGGCGATCTTAGAAAAAAGTGTTTTGTATGGGGCGGACTTATCGAAACCGGTCTTAAAACCTGGCGCCAAGTGGAATTATGGAAATATGTAATTAATGGAAATTTCTCGACACTTCTTGAGTACTCGCATCTTTATTGTTTATCACCCATCGTTTTTTTTTTTGATTTTGACTTCCAAATTTAAGTTGTGTAAATTTAGGCACACATTTTGTTTATTTTAAACTTCTCTCTTTCTAACGTAGACTACTCAGTATTTGATATCGGAGGACATTTCTTAAGCTCTAGTATGGTTAGCGATAAAAAAAAAGCAGAGCTCACCAAGAGTGCGATTAACAAAATTTCTCACAAAATTCGCATTATTCACTTTTATTCATTCATTCATGTAAAGTTCGAGTAAATTCATGACAAAAGCGAATGATTTGGCAACGGAAGTCAGCGCTTTACAACACTGGAATGCATTTCGAAATATTCGCGTGGGCATTAAATGAACCAAACGGACTTGCTTTCGAAGTTCTCAATTACAAATTTCCTTATTTTCAGCATAAATGCATTGGAAGAAGCAACAAAACAACAAGCAGTTGATAGCATTGTGCGGTGTTCGGCGGTGGGGAGAGATAAAAAGCAAAGCGCTAGTCATACGAACTGTCATCATTTAAAATTTAACGGCTGCAATTTGAGTGGTGGCATATTCAATACACATACACGTGTTTGTGTATGTGTTTCGAGGCATATATGTCTCTGTATGTGCATTGAATTTATTTGATATTGTGTGCAGATAATATTTACTCTATGAATGTGTAGGTATGCATTGCCTTTGCGCACAGTTCAATGTGACTTGGCGGTACTTTGGTATGTAGATATGTAGATATGTGTGCATGCCAGTTTATAATTACGTGAAATTTATTTACTACCTCATTTGCTGCTTTTGCCATTGATGCTGGCGCTGTTGTTGGTTTTGTTGTTGCCTTTATAGCTATTAGTGCTGTGCTTTTTGCCTATTCGTTTATGAAATCTCAGTTTACAAAGCGTATCGTATTTATTTTATAATGAATTGAGCACATGCATACACCCACACACACACACACACACACACACACACACACTTGCAAACGGGCAAAGTAAATAGATGTGCATGTACGTGTTGCTGCAAGAAATGTTGCAATAGAAAAATGCCAAAAAAAACCAAATAAAAGCGACTTTAAATATCAGCTCAGCTCAGCTTGCAACATCTCAGCTACCCTGCCACAACATCAGACGCCTTGCACTGACTCAGTTTGGGTTGGGTGTTTCGAAAAATCAAAAGTCAAAGCTTCCATCTTCCACAGCTGCAGCCCGTAGACAGGGACTGCAGTCGTATGCGGAATGCGAAATGCTATGGTCACATGCCAGTCAAGGGGGTGAGGTGGTCGTGTTGTGGAAGGGAAGGCATTCGTAGAAATTCGATAGTGTTTTGGGTGCGAACATGTGACCCAAGGAATTGTGTTGCAAGGCTCTAAGTTACACACACATATATACTTGGTAATGCGTATGTGTGTGAGTGTGTGTGTATGTAGCCGAATGCACATTTTTACAACAATCATATTTACGGGCAATGGGAAATAAACGTACTGTATAATAAATGTGCCACATGCCGCAAACTCTCCACATGCGCTCCAAGGACAAACAATACGTTGATACTTTTGCTGCTTCTTCAATTTTTATCTTCTTAATAACGACGCTGAGCTTGTTGTACCTTACCTTTTGGCATTTCGATTACAAAGCAGTAGCAACAACAACAACAACAAAGTAAACAATGAATAATATGCAATATACATACATATCCGCATACATACACACACATGACCGCCGCCACTGCAACACAGTCTGAACCATATCACATGCAACAGCCCAGGGGTGTAATAATAACGAATATGACAACAATAACAACAACACTGCGTGCGTACAAGGTAAATAAGCAAAAGCAACAGCAAAACTGTCATTACCGTGATATTTGATAGGCTCTCTCTGGTTCTGACTGCAGCACGGCAAGACTGGCAGGCTTGTAGGCTGGCAGGCTGGTAGGCCGGCAGGCTGACAATGGACCCGAGCGGGCATGCGGCCGATGTGAATCATTGGCATACATACGAGTATGTGCTTACGGCTACACACACACACACACACACACTAACAAGTGGTTGGATATTGGAGACTGCAATCGGCAAGGAATTATATGTGCAAGCAAAACGCATGAAAAGGTTATTAGATTGCATATTACAAAGCGATAATTTAAAATAAAGTTTAAAGAAAAAAGTTCACAAAGCATTTACTTAATTAAATTATAGTGGGAATAATGCCGAAATATCTTCCGCAGCATACATTTGTATGTATATTTATATATGGCTTTCTACCTATTTTCAAGAGACGGGCATATTTTTCATTAGGTAATGGTAGGTATTAAAGATGCGAATTGTCAAAGTAAGTGGTTTTTTATTATTGTAGGTCTGCTGGATATGTGTATATTTTTTACTTTATGCACTTACATACAAATTTTTATACATATATATGTATATGAAAATATTAATTTTAAAAATTCCGCTTAATCACTTCCATTGGAAACTTCGTAATTGCTCATTTAGAAAATCGCTCATATTCCAAAATAATTATTTGGTAATAGATACCGAAATTTTTAAATATCTACTCGATTTGAAATTTGTTCACAATCACCAAATATTTGCCATAACTCTCCAGCACCATTTTCCGCAAATCCAATTGGATTTTGCAACGCCCCTCGAGTTCCCCACGTACACATACTATACATATGTACATAGCACGATAGTTGTCCAATTCAACATTTGCCGCAACCGCCTCTTCCTGTGTCCCATTCATTACGTTATTTTATGCGAATAAATTTTCATTGTTGTTGTTGTTGTTGTTGTCTTATTGTATGTTGTTTTATTTATTTTTTAATGTATTGCTATTGCTGCCTTCGCTACTCTGCATTATTGCTGTACTATCGTTTTTGTTGCTGTTGTTGTTGTTGTTGTTGTTGTTGTTGTTGTTGTTGCAAGCATCTATAATTACATGTGCGTCTCCGATTACACATCGCTTCGTTGTTTTTTGGCATACAATTAATTTTTCACCATTACAACGATCATTGTTGTACCTTACCACCGTTGTTGTTGTTGTTGCTGCTGGTTTGCTATGCATAGGCATTGTTGTTGTTGTTGTTATTTCGGTTATTTTCGCGCCCGGCCACGTGTTTCCCGCACAGCGCAGCGGGCTCTTTCAACATATTGGATTACCAGTTGCTTCGTTGTTGTTGTCGTTGTTGTTGCTTTTATTGCTGTTTGTGAAAAAGCGCAAAATTCAAATGTTCATAATAGCAATAATTTCTCAAATATTTAATTACATCAAATGCTTAACGCCTCATTTTACACAATTCACCGTTAGTCGGATTTACAGCGGCCGCGCTGCCCACACGCTGACACTGCACTCAACGCATCGGCTCCTTCCCCCGCCGGCAGTTTTCTCGTTTCGCTTTTGTTTTTGTTTTTCTGCAGAAAATATCAAATATTCAGCGCTGCATGCCAAAGCTTTTAATTATTCTTCTTTTTTTTTTGTTTGTTTTTGAACACGGTGTTTTGCATACTTCTCCGCACAGCTGCTCGGATTACGTAAAAATAGTTCGGCAGAATTTGTTGTAATTACAAACCGCATAAAGAGTTTATGTGCCGCATAGTTTTAGGGTTGGCGCTTACGCTTCCATTTGAGGTTAGCAGAAATGCCTTAAAATAAAATACCTGAAAAATATATGTACAGTTATTTCGTTGGGGAAAAAGAACAAACATGGCAACAGCATTAGGATCGACTTATCCCCTGGAATAGCTTTATATATGTGTATATTTTAGTTTTAAATAGTTGCCTTCATGATTAAAATGAAATATGTACCTTCACATCTAAAATATTAGACGTGGAGACCACTGATGAACAGTTACATATGAAATGATACATAACACATATGATACCTAAAAAATGTTAGTTTATTAATAATATTTCCAAATTGTTTTTTTTTGGCTCTATTGATCTATTAAATACAGCTAGGTCAAACACTCATTAACATATCGGGCAATTATTATTCGGCTATCGGTAGTTATCAATAGAGGAAGACATGAACATGATATACCGAGCTGCTACCTTTCAAATTTTGGTCTAAATCTTGATGTTCTCCCTCAAATCGTAGATCTTACAAGTTTATATGTCCTTCTGAATGCAGCCTTTTCCTGCCACCGAGGTACAACGAATATATTAATAGAGCTTTTTTTATATTTCAAAATTTGTCTGTATCAAGATATCAACCCCGACTCACAGAGAGGTAGTGCCGAACATGATGAGTTAGTGGAATGGAAATCTGGACAAACTTACTCTTTATAAATTAGAAACGTTCTTAGGACTATCTGAGCCTCATTCCAATGGCTGCATTGAAATCTACTCCATTTCGGACATGAAGGAACTTATACCTTAATAATTACATCAGAAACTAGGAGAAGGCCTAAGCCAATCTCCTAAGTCTGAATCCGGGAGTAGCAGTAGAATTGGTTTCCAATTTTTAAGTAGCTTGTCTAACAAAATGTCTTAAGTCGGAATTCAAAAATAATATTAAACTTCACAACTTGCCTCAAGAATTCATCGTATTTCATTTCGTGAAGTTATAACCTTAATTGCTAGCTTTTTTAACTAACAAGCTTTTTAGTATGAGTTCTAAATAGATGTGAGCAGCACACGCACACAAACACAAGCAAATGTATCATTGTACATTGATTTAATTAATAACTTAAATTCCCATCAAATTTCCGTTAATATGCTTTCAAGCTTGACAACTTTACACATGTAAATATTGCAAATGCACACACACACACACACGCACATACAAGGTCGTGCGAACTCACGCAGTCTTGGCGTTGCCCTTGCCGCTACCCATCACCGGCAGCGCGCGGCAACCAGCGTTTATAAAGACAACATGCTGTTGTTGTTGCATCGATGGTGACTACGACAATGACGCTGTTGACGATATGAGATCTCTCAGCTGCTCAAATTACAAACTGGCAGATTTTTTACCTTATTTACTTCTTTTTCCATTTTATTAATTTTAATTTATGTGAGGTTTTTAATTTCTGATTTGTGCGCTTCGCGATGCGAGCATGAAGGCGATTCGATACGGCAGCGCAGCGCAGCCAATGAGCCGGGGCCACCACCCCAATCGCCATGCGGACGGGCAACTTGACTGGCGGACTGACTGATGGTTTGGCCATTTGGCCGACTCTGGCGGCGGTTGGCATCGCCCAACAGCATGTGTGTGTGTGCGCGTCGAAGTGAAACTGAAACCACTCGATCGCGAAGGAAACATCGGAGAGCACAAGAGAGTGAACCATGCGTATGTGTGTGTGTATGTATGGTGGAGGCCAGTTGAAAAGAAGCTGCTGTTAAATTGCGAATGGAGACTTAAAAGTAAATTAATTTCGAGTGGGGTTAGGTAAATGATGCTGCAATGCTGCACGGGTAAACGTGATACGCCCGTACGCGGCTCTATGTCGCTTTGCAGCAATTATTTCTGCCATTCCTGCTCGAGCTCAAGTAGCCAGCCATTCAATATCTTTTCATGTGGCCAATATTAAATGCCGCATTTTATAAATATTTACAAATAGTTTTGTTGTTGTTGGTTTCGTAATGTGTATTTTGGTGTGGCTAAGCATTCGTTTTATTTAATGGCTATTCTTCTAAGTTTCTTGCGACATTCTTCGCTAGATTTACGACTTTTGAAATGTAAGACACCTTCGATGACTATCTTAGCTTCGATTTTTACTCATCCGTTTCGGTTTTCCAAAGTATTAATTTTCTTCATTTTAATTGCGCATTACTACTCCGCTTTGCAATGCATACTTTTACCGGGGAACGGGTCTACTAATGGCCTACCTGGCATTTGTAGCTTTGCACCAAGTTTTTGCAAGTTTTTGTCTTTGATATCGCTTGTAAGTAAGCATTAATTGATACGCGTGTAATCAGTGGAATTGGAACAAAAAGTTTAGTTAATAGCAGTTGACGTTTTATGGTTGTTAGAGGTCCGCAACACTGCGCCGCACTGTTTGGGTTCGATACCAATATCCTGCCGACCAATATCAAAAAAGTTTTCTCGCTAGTAGCGATCTCAGCAAGAGATTGCAAACCTATAAGTCTTTTCTTAATATGAAAAAGCTCTCACCGCATATGTGGATCCATCTTTTTGATGAGAACAACAGTAGAGACCACGCATATCCAATCCTCGTTCAGATTCTTACAGGTCTTACAGGTCTTAACAGATAATGTATGATAGCAATGCGTTGAACATTAGCCACTCTGCTAGACAGCACTTCGCCCCAATTTATGAGCGTTTTAGTTAATTTTCAAGTGCACGAAGAAGCAAGAAACTATTCGAATACATTTTCATGAAACGTTTTCAAGCATTGAAGAGTATGAGTGCCTTCTCTTTTGAAGCAGCGTGACGATACATTTGGCATAGGCGGAATTTTACAATTACATTCAGATCTTTGTTGAAGAAGTTCCGAAGTTTCGGTTCGCCTGAGAGAAAAGACGTTATCTGGTGGTTATCTGAGATGGTCAAATCTCGAAGCTGGAAAAAGAGACACACATTTTTTATAATAAGAAGAGAAGCAGTAACAGACTAAGTTACTGCAGAGTTAAGAGTCATGGCAACTTGCACTAAACGGTCTATTTAAATGCCGAATTTAATTACATTGGTATTCAATAGCCCGTCTAAAATAATTTGGATGGACTTATGAAACCGTCTTGAAGTCTGTGAACGAGGGGTGCACTTAATGTCCCTCTTTGGATACCACTCTCTCAAATGTAAACGAAATTTTCAGCCACGCTATATTACTCAGACTTCTTATCAAGGATCATCGATCATATATATACTAATTACAGCTGACATACGCTATAGAGCTTTGTACTATACCGCTACTAGAGAATTTGCTGATGTCATATATATGTACTGTTAATGCACACACACATACTTGCCTCAGCCACATGTGTGCGCGTGCGTTGTTTTAAACTTGAAACCCGTTCCGCTCAGAAATTTCATCGATTTCTTTCTTTTGTGTATTTTGGCCGCGTTCATGCAAAGGGAACCAAAAGTGTTATTTGATATGTTAAGAGAAACAAATGAGACGCGAAAACGGAATCAACAAAAACAATTGCAATGAATATTAACTTTGCCGAGTTGTTGTTGTCAATATGATACATTAACGATGACAAAAACGATTTCACAACCTCTTGTAGATGTGACGCGGCTGGCCGACAACAAACAGCCAACAACAAATGGATCTTGGCAGCCGTAGGGCCGATGGGCTCGCTGGCTAGTAGCGACTGCCAAGCTTGCCCGATTGCCACATGTCGACTCGCAAGCGATCGAATTAGTAATTGAAATTGGAATATTTTCACACTTGCTTGCACAGTTTGCAAGTGCCTGCAGTGGCACACGCACACACATGCGCAACTGAGCTGGCACGCAACTGAGCACCGGTGTGCACTCTGTTCTTACCGCCAAACACCGTCCGGCGTGGAAGTGCGATATCAAATTTGATACTCGGCTGCATCGAAGCGCATGATTGAAGGCGCCGGTTGACACTCCAACAGCGCGCTGCTGTTTTGATGAGCTGTGCAACGGCACCACCTTCGCACACACAGGCAACGGGTGCAAAGTGCCGGTACCGGCTGAACCAGCGAAAGACAACAAATAAGCACAATTAAAATAAGACTTGGACAATGCTGGCAAGGTGTTCAACAAACACAATTTGTAGGTATGTGTGTGTGGTGCCTAGTACCGAAAGCGCCATTGGTGATGTTGTTGCTTATAAAATGTGTATCTTCCGATCTGCGGTGCCACCAGTTGCCAGCAATATTGCAATTGCACCAAAGCAGATGCAAAATTGCGCACAACAAGGAAATCAATACTGGATACCAGCCAGCGATAAGAATGTGAAAATTAAGAAGAAACCGTAAAGGGTGGATCGGGTCGCCAGCGCTAACTGTTGTTACGAGTGCACGCGGGACAAGAGCGCCATAATTCTTTGTTATCGAGAAATGGAATTGCTGAAATGAGAATGCTGATGGTGTCACTTGGCAATGAAATGTTGAAAATGTCATTTAATATGCGTTTAATACTGACATACATACCTACATATATCTCATGTGTATGTTTATACGAATGTGTCGTTGAAATTATATGCACCACACTCGTATTTACATAAAGTTATGCTTGCATTGCTTCAATTTGATCCTTCCTCTCGGACGGTGTCGTATTCGACATGATTTTGTGGGTCTTTGCGGTCACAACTCTGTCCATATCTTGCGTTCAAATCGAATTATTACATTATTTTCTTAAATTCGAAACACAATACTTACTTTCATGTATAACAAGTATGCATATATATAATAATATATAATATACATAATATATATAATACTATATATATAGTAATGTGAAACATATCGGCAGATTTTAAGATAAGACAGAAATTCGGAAGGAAAACTAAAAAGGGGTATTTACAACTGAAGTTACTTTGTGAACGTTATAGTTTTTAAAGAAAAATTTATAAACTGAAAAAAAAGAAATAATCTCTAAATGAAAAAATTATATACGAAACAGATAAATTAAAAAAATTTTAAGAGGTTTCCATTCTCATTTGGCAAAATATAGGCAACTTATAACTAGCAGGCTATAAAGTTCATACCGTTTATCGAGAAGCATACCCCGATTCCAGCGTTCTTCCAGCGTTTTGATACTATTTTTGTGGTACGATTGCCTTTTTGCCTCAAAACAGGCCTCAATCTCGGCGATTTCTTACCATCGACCATTCGATTAGGGTCTGCGAACAGGAAAAAGCCACTGACAACCAGACTCGGAGAATACAATTTAATAAATTTTGCCTTCGTTTTAAATGACGAAAATCATTTTGTGGGCTTTTTGTTGATTTTGTCCTTAACAACCATTTATGAACGTACATTCGGTTCATTGTCTCCGGATAATACTCATCAAGCCTCTCAGTTTTGGTTTACCATCGTCTTGCGCCTAAAATCGTGCTGATTAAACAGTTGCCCTTTTATGTTTTATACTTTTACTTTATACATATAGCATATATCTATTTCTCTAATTTATCGAACATTCCTTTCAAAAACTTAGAGGCTCATATTCAATAACTTGTTCATTTGTTTGGTTGCAGGAATTCGCCGAGAACACAATGAACGAATTGCTCGGCTGGTATGGGTTCGAAGGTGTGGATCGCCTGGACTTGTCTACGAAAACTAGTCGCCTGCTACAGTCCGCGGCAGTTGCACAAGCAAACAACGCTGCACTGACTGCTGCTAATAGCAACTGCACCAACAACAACACCGGCGCCAGCAACAGCGCTATGAGCCAACAGCAGCAGCTCCAACGGCATTGCATGGAGAAGCGGCGTAGTCGCAGCCGGGCTGCCACGCTGCTGCAATTGCAACAGCAACAGCAACAGCAACAGAACGAACACATGCGCCACATTAATAATAACAATAACAACAGCAGCAATAGCAATGCGAACAACAAAAACAGCAGCAGCGGAAAAGTTACGCTCAATTGTGGCGGCGGAAATTATCGCACCGGCAACAGAGCTAATGCTAGCGTTTTAGCCGGTGTCAGTAGCGGCGGTGGTGTTGGTGGCGGCGGTGAAAGCACAGCATCAGACCATGATACGCGCAGTTCGCGTGAGGAGGATTCAAAGAGTCCGATTTCAGCGGGCAAAAATACAACTTTGGAGGAGAAAATCGGTAAGTAGCGAAAGGGATGTACAAGATGTGGGCGGAAGTGTATCGTGGACTCTATATAGCGGAGGCTTTCGTGTAAACTGGCGAATAGGAGTGATTATGTCGTTTGGAAAGCGCTGACTCGTAATTTCTTATGGATGAATGTTCGATGTGTATCGATTACCGTGACATAAAAGTCCCGCACCTATCCCTTAATGAGCATTTCGCTTACCAGAAATTAAAGCACAGTTTCAATTCTAATGGAGTCTAAATGGGGTTTGTAAGTTTTACAGGAATAGTAAATTTGGACTTTAGCTTGAAGTTAGTAGTTAGCAGTTGTTGAAGGTGGCTTTAAAGCCTGAAAAGAGATGGTGGATAACAATCGGCTTTTTGCGAGTATTTTAGAAGATCTAACCGAACTTGAGTCTCCATTATTTCAGGTATTTTCAGGTCCGAAGTCAAAAGGAAAGGGGCATAAACTCAACGGATCTAAATTTTTCATATAATATTTTCGACAAAGACTTATAGGAGACATTAATATCACAGCCGCCAGGTCTTCTCTCTTGACTAACAACGTATAGGCCACCGCTTTTCTTTCAATCACTCACTTATATTAGTCTCTCTCTTTTTTGATTCAATAAATGTGTTGAATTTTTAACTTTTGAAAACGTTCTTTAGTGTTCACGTGATAATCGGTCACATCCTCCTACTTCAAGCATCTCGGTATTCACCATCGAGTATTTACCTATTTTGTTAGATATTGATATTCTTCTTCGCTTCGTTTCTTCCTGATATTAAAGACGTTAAACATCGGAATGTTCTACAGGAGCTTAATAGTAGCAATCTCAAACCCGTTCTGCTCCTGCTCTCTAAGCTTTGGTACCGTATTCCCTTCTGCATACTCAGCTTTATATATCGATTGCAATATACTGAGTATCCTCCCCATTGAAATCGATAGTTTATATAAATTTTCATAGATGTTTGTATACGAAAAGCTCACATGAATACTTAAAAAACTCAGCCATTTACATATAAACCCAACTCAGTCAACTTTTCGTTATTATCACACAGAAAAATATCCAAACATACCTGTCTATCAATCAGTTATTCAAAAGCATAAATATAAACACATACATATGTAAGTTCTTCTTGGGTGAAGCAAGTAGACACGAATTTCAGTTCTACTAAATCGTATGGTTGCGGATGCGCCTGCCTGGTATGCTTAACTTAACCTAAAGTAGATTAACAACAACAAATTTGTTCGTACCTATCTATATAAACACTGGCACTTCCTTCCTTCCACTCGCCTTTCGGCCACCTTGATGCCGAACTCATAGTAGACCAAACACATACATACTATATGCTGATACGTAAAAATGGGTATAACTCTCTCCTTCGCTGGCACTGGAAGCCGTGCGTCGAGTTCATAGTTTTCATTTTGAGTGGTGTAAAATTTCAAATTTTGCATTTTTAATGATTTCATCCGATTTGTGCTTTTTACAAATTCATTTTTCTGCTTCAACAGCAACAAAGGAGTATGCAACAACAACAAAAGTAGGTAGTCAAATTGCAAATAGTTTTATGCTCGTCTCATATTCGCTGCCAAATATGCTCGTATTTTTTCTTCTCAGCATAAATGATAATTAAGATCCTTTGCTGGTCGCTTTACTTGCATTATTTCGAAGTCATTAAAAGTAAAGCTTTCATATTTCGCTCGCTTTCACCTCAATGTGATTATGCCAGCAAATATTTCGTTCTTTACATACATAGTCAGTCTCTTCGTGGATTAAATTATTACATTCATGGATATGGATCATTCATGGATCATTACACCATTTTTGCTTTTTCAGATCTGCTGAACTGCTGTTGGTGTCGTCGTCCTGTGCCCGAAAATGCGCCCGAATTTCTCACCACCTCCGATGGGCCGCGCTACTGCTCCGAATCCTGCTTCACGCAGTCACGACGCGCCTCCTTTAAGAAAGCCAAGACTTGTGATTGGTGCAAGCACGTGCGACATGCGATCAGTTATGTGGACTTTCAGGATGGTGCTTCACAATTGCAATTTTGCTCCGACAAATGTCTGAATCAGTATAAGATGCAGATTTTCTGCAAGGAGACACAAGCGCATCTGGACATGAATCCTCATCTGCGTGAACA
Source organism: Bactrocera minax (assembly GCA_021498325.1). Lineage (NCBI taxonomy): Eukaryota > Metazoa > Arthropoda > Insecta > Diptera > Tephritidae > Bactrocera > Bactrocera minax. The sequence continues at coordinate 541,591 of JAKEEE010000025.1, forward strand.
AGGTCTGGAAGCAGTGGCGTCGGGCAATGGCGCAGGTCTCATTACTCCCGACCTGTGGCTGCGTAATTGCCGTAGTCGTTCGGCATCGCCAGCATCGACAATATCCGTTTCGCCAGGCCCACAAGGTGCCGCAGTGATTACACCGCAAAATGTTGGCATAGCCACTGGCTCTTCATCTTCACCAGCTTCTTCGGCTGCCTCAAATGTGGGGCACTCTACGGCGCCTACGCACAAGCCAATGATCTCTGTGGCGCCTGTCTCGAAGCTCATGTCGAAGAGTGTCGGCATGTTGAGCTCGACAACGGTGCCAACATCGAATCGGGTCTCACCGAAACACAATCGCAAAAAGCGACCATTGCGCTCCAGTTTGAGTGGTAGCGCTAACGCACACGCCGACTTATCTTCTGCCTGCATGAAAGGAAATCATGTGTCACGTGAGGGTAGTGGTCTGAGTGGCTCAGCCGCTGCTAATGCATCCAATTTCATAGGAAAGGGTAAATCAATGTTGGGCGCCACCGGGAATAATAGCTTGCGTACAAGTCCTGGCGTTCATTTGCCAGTGGCTGGTGTAAGCGGAGGTTGCGGAAAGGCGAGCGCATCTGTGTTAAACCAATTCGCGGGGTCAAGCGTGCAGGATCTGCATATGAGTGTGCCACCACTGTCACCAATGATGGAGCAACAAGCTGCGCCCCATGTGCTGCCATCACATCCATTGGGTACGAGCACACGTTGCGGTACAAGTATACCACCGGCATTCTTCGCCACGTCAACAGGCGGACAGCCACCTAACAGCACCGGATCACATCCACAAATACCTCATGGGGCATTTCCAACACATCCGACATCTTTTCTACCAAATCCAGGTGCACCCACAGCACCTGGTTTACTGCCGCGATTCTTTGGTGCAGGCGGTTTCCCTGCATTTCCGCTACCACCACATGTGGTGCAAGCGCCACCCGACGTTATGGGCGGTTTAGGGCTTGGCGCCTTGCTAGGCGCACCTCCACCGGTTACAGTTATGGTGCCATATCCCATAGTTATACCGCTACCCATACCCATACCGGTGCCACTGCCGGTGATGGACTTCTACAAAGCTTATATGTCACCCGAAGAGCGCAGCAAACTAAAGGACAAAGAAGCTGGTGAAGCCAAGAAAGATGCCTTAAGATCAAACACTGCAGACGAGGAGGTAGACGCTGAAGGTGATTTGGAAAATAGTGATTGTGAACAAAAAATTGAAGTGGGCGAAGAAACCGTCAACGAAGAACCGTTAGATTTCACCAAAACTAAGAACTGCACGCCCGCGAAACATTTTGAGAATCAAAATGAAGAAATCTCTACGGTTTCTGTGCATTCAGCCGAAGAAACCACATCCAGTCTTAAACGCGCCTTGTCCGACGAACACTTGGCAACGATGACGACATTGTCACCAGCAACACCAGTCACCCCAACGACCAACACAACTACCACTACCGCCGTTTCCCCTTCGCCAGATGGATCTCCCTGCTCATCAGCCACACATTGCATTGTACGTTCAGGCGAATCGGGAGCAATCAGACGAGAACTAAGTGCAGATGTAAATGAAGTTAGCGGTGCTGTTGGCGAATGTGACGATGGTAAACAGAAATTGCCGAAGTTTAAGATTACGCGACTCCAAACGAAGCGCACGCTCATACAAACCAAAGAAACACCAAGCACACCCACCACAGCGGCGGCGGAATGCAGTCGACCGTTACGGAAGCGGAAACGCATAATCGATTGCGATTTTCAAAAGTTAGCTCTTAAGGAGTTGTCGTCAACAGACGGTGATGGCGAAGAAAACGCCGTTATGCATAATGAAGAAGCCGATGGGAAGACGACAGTAACCAGTTTATCAACAATAGCGTGCAATAATAATACTAAAGCGCAAAGCAAAATGTAGGGTTAAGTTATAAATACTAAAATAATTTTAGAAATCAATAAGTTCAACTTTAATTTAAATAAGAAAATAGGCTAAATAAATATTGTTAGTTTTAAGAAAATAGTAAAAGAGCTTAAACGTATACTCTAATAAAAATAGCTCACACTTCATGGGGGGTATAAAAATCACTTGATAAGTGGTTATGTAGCTCCAAGCCAATATGTTAATAAATTTATTATAACAAACCAAATAATGTTTTAGACGATTTTGGATTACTTAATTATTTTAAGTTAAATGTAATATTAAAAACATCTGATAATTATAAAAGAGTTCAATTTTTACATAATCTCGGTGAGCCAACGGTAATTGTTTTGTTGTCATTGTTGTTTTTGTAATAATATTAGAAAAATTAGAGGGAAAATCTTAAACGGGATATGGAGACTGACCTCTTCCTTTTGTAATTATGAATGGCTTGCGGACAACAGTTCACAATAATGGCGAGTACATATGTCTTAATTAAAGAGAAAGTTTATCTGCTTTGGTTATAATCATGCAAAATATGATATTATATATGAAATATGAATATCCAACGACCAAATACCAAACGAATATCATATTTTTGTAGAAAGTTAATGCAGCAACAACAATGCATATTTTTTTATTCATTTATTAAAGAATGAATGGTACGGCAACGCTAAATGTCATTTGGAAACGTCGTACAACTCTGATTCGAAGCGCAAAATTGCGAAATCTACATCTGGAAAGTTGCGCTAAATTCTGATCAATATAAATTGTTAATATATTGTTAATAAATTTCAATTACACAAATTATTTCTACATTATGAGTGAGGAAGTAAATTCTGAAGATGTGTTGCGTATATTGGTGGCCACTGATAATCATTTGGGGTATGCAGAGAAAAATGCTGTGCGCGGTAAGTATTTCGATTTTGAATAGTAGGGTATTAAAGAAAAGCTGAAACTGGGCATTCGCCACTCTTAGGAGACGATAGCTTCGTTACCTTTGAAGAAATACTTCAAATGGCTGTGGAGGAAGATGTTGACTTCATTTTACTCGGTGGTGATTTATTTCATGATGCAGTTCCCAGCCAAAACACACTGCACAAGTGAGTTATAAACTCTTTAATACATATTTGCAGATTTATTTAAATTTGTTGCATATGTGGTTTAGCTGCATGAAATTACTACGGCGTTACACATTTGGTGACAAACCAATTAGCATTGAAATGCTTAGTGATCAGGCGGTGAATTTTCACAATGCCGTCAATGAGGCTGTCAACTACGAGGATCCAAATCTTAATGTAGCTATACCTGTCTTTTCCATACACGGCAACCATGATGATCCCAGCGGTTTCGGACAACTTAGCTCTCTTGATTTACTCTCAACAAGTGGCTTAATAAATTATTTTGGTCGCTGGACCGATCTCACAAAAGTAACTATTAATCCGCTGCTTTTGCGCAAAGGTGAAACACAATTAGCTCTGTATGGATTGAGTCATATACACGATGCACGTTTGCGACGACTATTTGAGGACCTTAAAGTCAATATTGTGTGTCCGAATCCAGAAGAGGGAGAATGGTTTCACTTGATGGTTTTGCATCAAAATCATGCTGAACGCGGTCCAAAGAGTAACATTCCAGAAGAAATGTTACCTGAATTTTTGCACTTAGTTATTTGGGGTCATGAACACGATTGCCATATAAATCCCAATTTTAATGCAACTCGTAATTTTTACGTTAGCCAACCGGGATCATCTGTTGCTACTTCGCTAGCTGAGGGTGAGGCACTCAAGAAATATGTAGGTTTGTTGGAAATACATAAAACACGTTTCCAAATGAAATCATTACCTTTACAAACGGTACGTCCGTTTGTTTTCGATTCGGTTGACTTGTCTCAAATGATGGAGGAACTAAAGCTAGACGAAGGAGATGTACAAAATAAAGTTATAGTTATGGCAAAGGAGCGTGTTGAAAATATGATAACAAAAGCAAAGGAACAATTCACAGCGCATCCAAAACAGCCACAGTTGCCGCTTATACGTCTTCGGATTATCTTTTCAAAGGAGGAGCAAATGTTTAATGCGATACGTTTCGGTCAGTCGTACAATAAGCAGGTAATATGTGCACATTCTTTGAAAAAGTTTATGTAAAATAAATTCGGCAATCTTAGGTAGCTAATCCAGCAGATATGATACATTTTAAAAAATTAGTAAAGCGTGTTAAGGGCGAGTATTCGGATTTTGATAGTGAAGCTTTGCGTGGTGCCTTGGGTGATATAGAAGCGGTAAGTTGGCTTTTAAATGAAGTTCTAGTGTATAAATTCGAACATATTTGATACCTAGGAAGGGGGCACTGAAATAAAAATCGAGAATTTCATTGAACGTTATTTTCAAGAAATTCCAGCCAAACGCCAGTTGAAAGTTCTAACCCCAAAAATCTTGTCAGAAATATGCAATCGTATTGTGGAAAAAGGTGATGTAACCGCAGCTGAGGGTATTGTAAAGTAATTATTTACCAAACATACCATGAGAAACTTTTTTCATAGATTTTTTACACAATCCATCATTTTTCCCTAAAGACACTGCAAAGAAAGCGCTTTAGAACACTTGTTGGAGACCCTACCCGCTGATGACAAAGTCGAAGAATCGTTAGAGGCCTTCAATAAAAAGCTGTATCTCGACGATGTATTAAATAGTTTAGATACTCTTGGCTCAAAAGTGAAAGCAAGTACAAATAGCGTTTCCACAGCCCCAACACTTAGCAGAAGAAATCAATCAATGCAATTGAGGGATATGAATACTGCTTTACAGACCAATACTGGCGATAGTGATGTTGAACCACTCGCGAAGAAAACGCCTAAACCGCAAACAAGAGCATCTAATAATTTTTTCTTGGACGACAGTGACAGTAGTGATACGGAACCTGCACCGCAGCCTGCTAAAGGTACAAAAGGCACACGTGCAAGAAAAGCCACAAAAACCGAAACTAACACAAAAACTACTGCGGGACGTGGGCGTGGCAGAGGACGTGGACGAGTTGCTTCTGCAGCACCAACACGTTCCACACGACAAGCTTTGGACGTATCGATAAACTCAACGGTAAGTCAATTATTCTGTTTCTACAATAAAAAAAATAAAACTGTGTTCACTCAGCGTTCCACTCTATTGGAGTCATTGGCGAATGCGCGTGCAAAGCGTGGGACTAAATGTGCGCAAGTTATCCATATATCCGACTCGGAGTAATTTGTTTTAATTCCTCGTTATTTACATATTACATACCTCATTGAAAGTTCATAAGTAAAACGAATTACTTTGAAGTATAATAAGTTATATTAGACCAAATAATTGTTACCTCTTTAAGCCTTACTCTATCCTTGAGACCTCAACCCTCCCAATGGACCACGCCATATTATTATTTTTTTTTTTTACCAATCAAAGATGTATTTTTTCTACTTTTATATTTCAAATAAACATTTGGGCATTATTTAATATAATTCGAATAATTTCACTCGTTCCAAGTAATATTTTGTTATGATACACTTTTCTTTTTATCCTTTTACAAATATTTACCCGTTGCATTAGTGTTTACTTTATGGTGTTCTAAGCTTTTTGTGAAATAAGTTCGAAATTTAAAAAAATTTTATAAGTACTAACTGAATGAAAATGTGTGTGCAAATGTTGTAAAACGTTTACTTCGTCTGGTGCTCTAATGGCATTGAATATGTATATTCCTTATAGAATTTTCCTTCATTCAGTTGTATAAATCCCATAGAGAAACTTGGCCATCGGTGCCTGCGGATGCCATAATGCGCGCATTCCACATCGGCACTTTTCCTTCTGAATATGCAATATCCATAATACCGCCACCGCCAGCAGTTTTATGTTCAGTCAACACCGCAAGTGGACGCAAACTTTTCCAAGAGAAGATGCGCACACGACCATCCCAACCGCCGCTGGCGAATACTTTCTGATCATCTCTTATACGTATGCAGTTAATGCCGGCATTTTTTATGGCAATATCGTTGGCTCTTTGCAATTGCATCGATTGTCGTTGATACGTAATGGCGACGAGTTTTTCATCTGCGATTTTAAATTACAAAATGAGAACATTAATTGTAGTAAATAAACGAAGTTTTTTTTTTCAAACTAAACTCACTTGGTCCTCCAACAATGCCGCGATTGGTTTGTGGATCGTAATCCACTGCCATTGGTTCGGGATCTAACTGTAACAAATCTATAATTACACCTGAACTCAAATCCCATGTCAGAAAATGACCGGATTCATAGCCGGCGAGAACGAATAACTGTGAAGCACTTTCAAATGGTTTGAAACAAGATACGCTCCCCAATTTCGGCAATTGTGGATCATCTGGCACAAGCATTTGTGATGGCGCAGCAACATCGTCATTAACATGCAACACACCAATCGAATTTTCATCGCAAGGATAGAAAAGTAGTGGCTCGCCGCTTCCCTCAGCCGGTGTATACAACACAGTACGACAGAATGCAGCGAAATTTCCTTCGATGGTGCGTTCACGAACGTATCCACTGTTTGACAATGACCATAAAGTAACTATGCCACCCTTTTCCTGCGTAATCAATGTGTCATCGGTGTGGTGAATACTAGTTATTGGTTGTTGTCCAACTTCAAAATGCAATGATGAACGATTTGTCTGTAATTGGACATATTTTAGGTTATTTCAAAATTCTTTAAGAAACCTCTCAATTGTTGATTACACCTGCAAATCCCATAAGAAAACGCTACCCTTGAGGTTACCAGCCAGCAAACGATCGCAGTGGTGAAAGCAAATGGAATTCACTGGGCCCATCTCCGCGCACCGCAGTGTAAAAACTGGATCGGGCGGCAATACGGCCATGGCGTTGCAAATAATTTGCGTTTAAATCAGTATGGAAAGAAACTAAATTATGCACTTTCCCAGTTGACACATTTAACAATTATATTTGTGTTATCACAATTATTTTGAAACGTAATTCAATTTGTTTGAAAAAAGTTAACATCAAAATCAAAATATTAAAAACACGCCCAACCGACAAACGACAGAACAGCAGGAGCAAGCTGTCAACGAAACCGCCTGACGGAATGAGAGATGGCGTAATTAAATAAAAACAGAAAATAAATGTAAAGCATAATCTCAACAAAAACAAATGAGAGCGAATTGCTAAACGTCAAATTTTAAAATAATTTTTCACGAGGTTGGCAACACTTTGTTGGTTTTGGTGGGTTTTTGACAATATTACGGAATTCATGAAGTTTAACGGAAACGTGGAACTAAAATAACGTTATTTGTGCTAGCTTTCAAAATGGCGTTTTTGCAAGAAAATGAATTGGAAATGAAAAGTGAACTTTTCTCTGTTGTTTTATTCAGTAATAATGAGATGTGAAAATGGTTTTATGGGAATACTCTATGTGAATTTAGTGTGGTGAACTTTGCAAACTTATGTGATAATGTTTTTGTAAAGTAAAAGAGAGGAAACTGTTGTGCGGCCAAAATTGGGCTTCCTGCTGCTTGCAAAGCATTGCAAATGTGTATGCTTTCATATATGTTATTGCATATTAGCTTTGCTAAATTAAATTTCTTTGTTTTTGTTAAGTGTGTTACTTCCATTCATTAATCCATTAATCCATTAATCTCACGGAAATGAAAAAACCAAAGAGAGAAAAATGCAAAGTGGATTAATAAAATCCAATCGGTTTACGAACAAAATGTATGATATTATTTAGGTGAACTGAAGAATATATTTAGAAAAACTGATGCATTTCTTGCTTTTAGTGAGGGAAGTCAGGCTATCTTCCCATACAAAATTGAGTTAGCAGGCTGTTAATACCTGAGCACCTATAATGAATCTAAGCTTAAGCTAAATGGTGAACGATTCCCCTAAAACCGAAATTGTAAGTCTGGTTTCTGCTCATGAATTTCTTTATGAATGCAGTGCCAGGAAAAAACGTATGAATATAAATATCATATTATACATACAGTCAAAGCTATAAAATATGCATATGGGCACACCAAAATATTGTCAAATTAATAACTTTATTTGTGTGATACCCTGTGCTCACAGAAAGGTAATTTATCAACTCTTAACCCACGAGAAATGCGAAAAGGCGTAAAAAAAGTACGAACATATCGAATAGCAATTGGAGATAAATTCCGCTGGAAATGTTCGCATTTGTAGCAAGAGTAAGTATCGTGCTCTACTACATTCCGAGCTTCTCAATAAAATGCAAGCAAAGATCGCGTAAAAGCATAAATAACTGTAAACTATTCCGTTTTACCAACCACTAAAATGAATCCACCATCGCCGGAAACTAAAGTCTCCAAAAAGGGATGTAAGAAAGAATTATCTCCTCCTTAAAAGCCACTTAGTTGCAAATAAAATAAAGGGATCAAAAGGAGTTGACTTTGTCTAAACATTTCTGCCACATATATATTTTGTGAAGTCGAAAATGTCTACTAATTCTTATTACCCGCGATTTGAATTGAAATGCCATCGACAAGCGTCTTTCTTATAAAATCAAAAATAGTTCCTTAACCCTTAAAAAGACTTGACAAATTCATAGAAAAACATGTGCCGCACCATCATATAGCAGATACATTAATATGCTTGTGGGAGCTTAGCATCCTTCATAAGACTTAATTTACACTAACATTAGTTCTCAATGTGTGTGTTTAAGTGCCTCGTTTGATTTTGTGGCAGATACCACATAATTTATGACTTCATTTAGTTAGGTTAACAAGCAAATATGTTAATCCCTTTTGCACCTTTTTTTGGCACATTTGGGCTACCTACTTCACTTCTGAAAATAGCATTTTTTTTAATGCAAAGCTGCCTGAAAGTAGTTGACCCATATCAAACTGCTTAATAATGTTGAATGACCGGTTAGGAAATTACTCTTAAAATTGACTAACAGTCTAAATATGTGTACACACAGTCAATAAAATAAAAAAATAAAAATAAGAATAAAAAATGTATATCCATAACATATTGAAAAGGTGAATAGGATATGTTGTGTAAAGAAGTTGAATAATGTACCAGAAAATTTCCAGTACTTTTCTTTACATATGTATTTTAAAATATTTTATAAAAGCGCAGAGTGTTTCCGTCTCGAGATTCACCATCTGAGACATTACATATCCATCGAGTATAGAATACTTATCACTTTGTAGGAACCGGTTAAGATCCTTTCAAGACATTTAATGATTCAGGCGCTTGAGTTCCGACAGTACTAAGGTGTTCAGCATTTTTTCATACATAAAGTTGATTTTTTTGGTTTATACCCATTAATATCAATCGCATATAATGTTGTCATCGCCTTCCTAGAATCATTCCACATAAAATCCCGTGCTCAAGTTGTGTATACCTTTACGCGTTCAGCAGTAAATCGCTTTTAATTTCCACTTAATCGAATTATTTGCTTGATTGCTTTATTGTCGCTTTACAAAAAACCCAACAACACCTACTCGTATGTTTACTTATGTATGTATGGCATTATTGAAGCATGGCGGTGCGGTATCCGCTTAGTTGCTACTGCATGTTGCCTGCATCCAAAGCTTTATGCATTCGCTTTATTTTTGTTGTCAACAGCCACACTTGCAGTTAATCGAATTTTGTCGCCTTTGCTCACCATTTGTAGAGCACGCTTGCTATACAATACAACGATATATGCATGTATATATGTATATGCTGACGTCTATTGACTAGACACACATTTAATTTGATTATTTGGTACAACATGTTGGCAATTTGTCGTACACGTTGCTGTCGCTGGCGGCAAGCTAACGGTAAAAATGTTAGTAATAAAGTGTAATTGAAATAAATTGATTGAGTATGGACCCTGTAGGCCAAGAGAATAAGAAATAAACACTTGATGAATGGCGAATATGCGGGAATAAGAAAGAGGCGGCTGAATACTCTACACTCTACAATCATCGGATAATAGCTAAATCGAAACGGTACTTTATTCCAAGTTGCTTTACATTATTCTTAAAATTTATTTTAAATTCGTACTTAATAGATCTCACATTTTTTGCTGTCTCCTGCCCTTGATATATCGGATGATATATCGCTGCTCCCATGCGAACAATGAAATGTTTGTGACTAATGATACAAAGGAACGGGCCACGCTTACCACAAACAGAATGGGTTTCTTTGAAAATTACTAAAATACATTATGGCACATAACATTTCTCACTACACTACTTCCTTTCACTTCACGCTTGACACTCGACTCACGCCTAATTGACGATGATGTCAAAAGTGATTGTAGCCGCAGGCTAACCTCCCATTTAATATGCCATTATTGGCAACAAAATTGTAAATCAACGTAGTAGCGGGCGACAAGTGTCAGTGAAATTCCAACAAAATTGGTGGCAACACCAATAATTCAACAGGCCCGTAAATTATTGCTGCTGCTACTTCTTGTCAAACCATTGTTGCTGCCATGGCAACTTCTCACAGCTACTTTAACATTGAATTCCTGTAAATTTGCAAATGAGTTGCATTAAAGTGGCTTTTAAGGGCCCACTTAACCATAAATGATTTACAACATTAATTCACGCAATTACGGCGGCATGATTCCTGTTATTGTTATTGTTGCTATTGCTGTTGCTGTTGCTGTTGCCATTATCGAAGGCGACCACGGAAAATATGGCTTAAAGTGCAGCAGTGAGAAAAAAGAGTGGCATGATTTGCATCACTGCGCTGGCGCATGCAAATTTGCAAATTTGCCAATCAAAGCGAACAAAATATTTATTCGTGTGATATACTCACATACATACCTACCTACCTAAATACATACATACATACATATATATATGCTAGCAGTTAGTTTGTATGTGTTTAGCTTAACATCAATACAAATTTGTTTCCCCCCACACCCGCTCCGCTAATTTATATACTTATGGCGTAAACCACGTGGTACGCCATTGTCCCGGCTAGCTGCCGTGCTGTCCACTTGTCAACGCCAACACCGCACAATTGTTGCGTCTGATCGACCACCTGACCGCTTCAGCGTCTGACTGTCCAGTGGCCTGCAGTGTGTACTCATCGTGTTGACCGGTGCTGCTGGACCCATGTACATATGCGCCGCTTTCGTTTCGAACAATGACAATCGGCTTTGACAGCTCAATGGAGCTGAAGTTATTGTGAAGCCAAAAATTAAGTCAAGTATCATCAACTCGCACGACCGCCAACAAAAACAATACACATATTTTGCATCGAAATCAAGAGCTCCAGCTCGTTTGCGGGCGTGGAAGTGGGAAGTGATCTCCACTTTTTGATACTAAATATTGTGTACCGTCCGTCCAAATATTTGCATATGTGTGTATTTGTTTGTTGCTATTGTAATGTGTCAAGTATCTTTGGTTTCACGGCTAAGAGGTGTCACACCATGGTTTAGGTTGACAAATTTTGTGCGTAAAATAACATCAACGTCCTCCTTTCTCTTGTTTCCTGCTTCAACACCCTGTCCTCAGCTCTGCTTATGGTATTCTAAATATTTTCTATGGTCTGAATAAAATTGTTTTGACACTTCTGATTCAGTGCACAGCGTAGTGAAGCATCAATTTTGCTGGAAGGTGTTTAAAACCATGTGAATTTGACACTTGCAAACCGCCTGTCAGCTGCCAGCGGGAGAATGTGTCATTGATATGCTTAGGATTAAGTGAAATTGAATGGGCTCATCTGATTAATACCGGCGCGCAGTGATTGGCGTGTTAAGTACGCTGGCCGTGTAGAGTAAATATTTGAAGAATTAAGGTACATACTGAAAATTTCCTATATTCTACGACATTTTAAGTTTAGACATATTTTTTCGTTAGAATTTTGACACTTGGAATCTAATTCCTACGGAGTGCACACATTTGCGCATTCTCTTGTCTCTTGCGTATTTGGAACTTACCCATATTAACTGATTATGCAGCACATATATTTTTCTCGGGAGACTTCGGGAGTAATTTATTGTCAAGGCTTAAGCGTTTGCATGAAAAATATGATAAAATGTGACCTTAGAGTGATGCGAGAGTAGAGGAGACAACACATGGATAGTGTCTAACAGGCAAAGCAACCAAAACGTTGCTATTTATAATCAAAATTAGACCTTTTTTAACTTGCGGAGTGTTGGTGTAGTGGTTTCAGCAGAATTTACGGTATTTAAGGGGTAGTTTGAGCATGTTTTATAAGATTTCTGAAAACATATCAGCTTATGAAGTCAAAACTAGGTCGCTTGTATTCAATACTGTGATCTTTTGAATGTGTTTACAACTACTATCAAATAACAGTTGAGTCTTGTCAGATTTCAAATAGTGTATCTGAGTTTCACTCCCTTTAAAATTATAAAAGTTCTTCCAACCTTTCAGTTTATGAGTCACTTTTTGCATTAATTATAATACCAACTGCGGTTAGATTGTCATCAAAATACTGACTTCAAAAATTTAGCATTACAAAGCAACATTCGTTTCCACGAGATTGATTATACAAGCTTGAATAAATGCCATCAACATTTTATTGCAAACAATCAACACGAAAATCTCATTGTGAACTCTCGCCACAAACATGCATTTACTAACTATCACATAATAATAATGGTCCTCACCCTGGAACACACACCCAGCATATGTATATGCATAGATAACAATTGTAACATATCCAATATTCATTATCCACATCAATTGCGTTATTGTGAATGGCATTGTTCAGTCTCAATTAGCATTGACAACAACAACGCAATGAGGCAAAAAAGAAAAGAAAAATGTGCTCACGCCCGCCAAAACTAGACATTGCAACAATTTGTCAAAATGACAGCTATAAATCGATCATAAAATACCAAAGTGACATTACAACCGCGTATAGCAAGTAACGTTGACAGTTGGGTTGAACGGTGTTGGGTGTGAAAACACCAATGTTGCTGCCACACTTTGGTAGCAGGGGTGGAGCGTCAACGCGGCGACATTGAAATTTATTGACAATTTAGGCGAACTGTCAAATGACTGACAAGTGTAGCTTAACAGCTGGACAAGCTTGTGATGGACGCGCGGACGGACAGCCGAGGAGAAGCTTGGTGAGCAGGCATGGCACATTGCAACAAACAAACACAGCGGTGGGCGCAGCAGGCGTGCGCAACATTCGGCGCAATGTAACAGCAGGGCGTTTGAAAAAGCGCATTACAACAACAACAAGTAATGTTAGCAATAACAGCAACAAAGGCGCATTGCCTGCGAGCTTGAACAGTGCAAAATTAATATGTATGCAACATGTCAATCAGACACTTAGCGTTATGTATAGACACATGGTGCAACAACAAGTGCAGAGAAACTGCGGGCAGTCCAAAGGTGTGCTCGTGCGCACATCAAATATGCACAATTAACTGAATATTATTCAAATTTAGCTATTTGCAAATTCAACACCACCGGAGGCTACACTTGGCCGTGAGCTGCGCTCTTGGGGTTTCACATGACTTGGCCGTATCGTTTGCGGACTCGAAGCAGCGCCAGAGTAGAGAGCCGAAGGTGAAGTGAGCAGAAAGTTTAAAATTTCCACCATGTTTGATCTGCAAGTACTGGCAGAATTTTCTATTCACCAATTTTTATATGAAGATAAATGAATGGTGGCTAGCCTCATGCTCAAACTACTTGTCAAAGGTTCAAGTGTGCTACTATTGCCAGTTTTTTTTATCCGCCATGGCATTTTTATAATGTATATAGCATTTATAAAAAAATGATTACATAGACAGTTTTTCTTTACTAAAAGCTTTCAAATAGTTCATGCAAATGTCGGATCAAACCGAAGCCCACATAAAGCCTCTGTGAACGAGCTTCTTTACATATCGTATATTGTGAATATGATTCTGATGAACTGAAAAAAATTATACCTAGAAGACTGTTATAAATGAGTGAAATAAAGCTTCAAATCGCATGAAATCGATATCTCGCTTAATATCTGGAAATAATTATTATTTCTTCCGTTTTTGCGCTTTCTCCTTCTTACTCCGCGCTAAATTGGTTGCTCAGCTATTCCTTTTATCGCCGACTTTTGTTCTAGGTATCGGTAAGTGTCTGAGCGTATATAGTAACTAGATCTTTAAATACCATACGGTCCATATTTCGAAACTTAAAGCGGTGTAAAACGCCGGCAAATGGATTCCTATCCAAGTGAGTCAAAGCACACAACAGTACTGTTTTAATTGTTTTATTATTTCTTTCCATTAACTTTATCCATTTATTGAGTTTATTTTCCTAACCTCAAAAAGGAATGCCACCTTCTTGTAACTGTTAAAGCCATCAACTGATTTATTAACTCGCCACTTTGAAAATATTTTTATTAACATTCTAACAAAAAAAAAAAAACATAACTACAAAATACTTGCAACTTACTAAATTTTATATGCCAATTGGACGCTGTTAGAGCACTTCAAGCCACCGCCAGCACCGCAGTCGCCATCGCTGTGTTTTTCGGGCCTGCGGCAACAACCTTGTTAGGCGCGTTTTGAGTGGCAACTCAAGGCGGTTAGGTGTTGAGTGCCAGCCCACATTGCAATGCGCATTTTTCAACTGAATAAACTTCACCAAGTTTTTCCTAGATTTTTCGGGCGCGAACTGAGATTTGCTAAACTCTTTTTTATGACCTTTTTGTTCGAAAATGATTGTTATTATTATTTTTATGAGCGCTCGCACTTAATCCATGCGGATTGATTGAGTGCGTTGATGTCGTAATCAAATAACGTGTTTAATCCCTCAGAAAAAAATATAATATGTACTTATATTGGCTGTCGTTTATCTTAATAGCGCCGCGCAACAAATGCAGTGGAGCGCTTAATGTGATAGAACTAGTCATAAAAGTTGTATTCCGTCTACATATGTATATGTATGTCTACATGCTAAGTTGGCATTTACATGCGTGGAACGCTCTGTACTGTTGTGGTTATGTGTGCGCAAATCGCTTAAAGTCGCACTTAGTTGCTGCGCAGGCGCACAAATATTCTACATACATACATATGCATCAATGCAAACAAGTCGATGACTAAATAGGAGTGCGTACACCAAACATACACATGCATGCAACCTCTTAGCGCATGCAAAAGCTTCGCGTGGTGTTATGCACAGCCTCGATTCCTTCATTCATACACTCACTTCTGTGTACACACATGTATGTAGCTGTATACATGTATTCATTCATTATGGCAATTTAATTAACTTGAATTTTTGTGTATTTAAATTGGCCGCTGCCGGTCATGAGTTATTTTTGCGGTTGTTGCAGGTTCGCAGCTGGCAGCCTTTTCTCTTGGTGGTTTGTGCAAGAATTATCAAAATGTCATTGATTACTGCAGCGCATATTTATGCTCAACAACTTTTTACTATGCTTTTATGTTCGTGCGTTTGCCAAATATATCTAATATTTTTGTGGCACAAACATACCGGCTGTCAAACTTGCCACAGCAGACAGCAGCATCGTGTAGTTGCTGTTGCAGGCGCGTTTACGTTTTTTTCAGCAGCAAATGCCACCGCCACCGCCACTGTTACAGTTTACATTTGTATATACTGAACATTTACAAATACTGAAAGTGCCGAAATTAAATATTTTTAGAAATAGTCTCTTTGATCACTGCAAATTAAGGTCTATACAATTGGCACTGGTTCGCTTGCCACTACTTCAGTAATTAGTTGGAAGAAAGATGGGTAAGGGGAAGGCTTTTACAGTTTATATGACAAATTAAAGCTGAACAGTGTGCAGTCATAGCTTTTTTTTATTAAAAAGTTTTTTTAAGTACCGTTACAAAAGCATGCTGTACATGTCTGGTCGTCTGATTGTCTGACGGCAAATTTTCGAATTAGTGGAAACTTATTTTGACGTTTAGACCTCGCTTATTGCTTCATAAATATATTAGGTGACCACTCAATTGTCAAAGATAGGCAGCAATCTCTTCAATCCTGAAAAAAAAACCGACAGATGTGCCACTTCATATGAAAAAAGTGCGTGTCAAAACTTTATATGCGCTGTGTATGCATTGCGTCATTGCTTAAACGTTGCAAAGCCTGCGTACTAACCAAAACAATGTAATTTCTTATGCCGCAGAAGCAAAACAGCGTTTCACCTATTCAAATTTGCCTTTAAAAAAGATTTTAGCCATAAATCTTTAGGTTTTAATATAACTGCAAACATGTGGCAACACTGTTATGAAATCTGAATCACCGGCGGCATAGTAATTTTACTTTTTATACATACTGTAGCGAAAACTTACGGCCACATCGTATTTTTCTATGTTTTGACATTTACATTAGCTTATGCTAATTGGCAATTTGCTTTTTTACTTACTGAAGAAATCATAACGGAAACTATAATGGCGATAGCAAGAAGTGCGTTCGGCAATTTCTTGTAATTTAATGAACGTTACTAGTGCGTAGTGCGCAAATCACTTTAGCTTGTTTTTCATTCGTTGATGCGTATAATTCTCATTCAGTTTAAAAATCAACAAAACTAAAATTGTCGCTTGTTTTTCATTTAAAGTAAATTAAGTAAGATGAAAAGTAAATCTTCAATTATTGATTATTATAAATAAAGTTATTATTATTATTACAAAAAGCAATAAGGACATTAGTCTCCGTCATATTCTCTACATTTCTCATATGATTTTCATATGCAAATTACTATATTTTGGCTCTCATTTGTACCCACCTCTTGCTTGTCTCGTTCATGCCATCTCTATAATCAAAACAATCGATCCAATCAACCACGTATCATCAGCTACTTGCTGGCATACAAAAACAATAACAGCCATCGCCACCAATTAGTCAATTTAATTTACAATCACAAGAAATTACATACATAATTAGATATGTACATACATATCCTTACAAAGATAGACAATGAAAAAATGGTGAATTAAAAAATGCTTTCAATGAATAGCGCTCACACCTCCCATTTATTTGCGCCATTCAATTACTGTAATTAATGGATTTGCCCGGTATGCCGGTGTTTGCGCATGCGCAGTTGCAACTTACTTAAATGTATGGCATGCGACGTGGCGCATGTGCATGGTCACGCATTATATGGCAAATTTGTTGTTGGCTATAATTATGGCGAGGTTAATCAATGCTTGTGTGTCTGCTGATTTGGTTCAGCATTGTCGGAATAATTACGGTTTTTACTCTACCCGACAATGAACGACTTCGGATCAGTTATGGTTGATTGAATAAAATGTTAATCAAATAAAATAATAAAATAAAATAAAGAATGACAGTTTATAATTTAATTGGCTGGTGGACTGGTGGTTGCTCTTAAAGAGTTAATTACGCGTTGATCGCTGGATTTAAAAAAAAACTTTTCTTTTGTCAGTTCAATCAAGTCTTGCGACTCTGAGGCTTTAATTTCTTATAAATCCAGACTTTAAAGTGTTAGAATATCGGTGAAGCTTAGCTTAATCATTTCTTCTATGTTGTCCAAAAATTGTAGCTTCACCAAAGAAATTTGAGCAAATATTTGTTCAAAGCACGTCTAAACTTCCTTGAGCTGTTTGCTTTTACACCGAACAATGTTAAATTTTTTTTTAAACTTGACATAAACTTTGACTTATCTCACCTCCTAAGCTTACAACACACTTTGTCCGCCCAGCTTGATTGATCCATCTAAACACCCTTTAGCACACTTTAAATCTAATCTGAATCCCCAACTGACACATGTCCCACCATTGACGGACACCTTATGAATGATGGTAACTTGTCAGAGTGGCACTGCAACAACAATCATGTACAAATTCAATTTCAATGCTAATCCATGCGCACAGCCTTGGGTGGCCTTCCCCCTTATGCAGCAGATGAAATAGTAAGTACAATAGTGCCACACGCCAGACCCATGCCAATTGGCATGGTGTGGCGGCTGCTCATTCAGTCCATTCAGCGATCCATGTTACTCGCAATGCAGTCGGGTGTTGCATGCAAATGAAGCTAAACGATTTGTGCGATGTCGTCGCCAATTTGTGTTGATTGTTGCGATTAATCTTCTGCCTTGGCGTTGGCGCCACAGTCAAGTGTGAAAACCCTTTGTATTTCATAGATAACTGCTATCGGCAACAAATCTAAATGGGGGCAAAAAATAGAAAACAATTTTGAGTCAGATGGTCTGGTCGCTTGCGCTTTGTAATGCACGTCGTGAGTTAAGGCGATAATGTGGCGAACTTTATTGAAGTTACTTGCGTCTATATTCTAATTTTTATATAACATGAAAGTTATAATGTGATTTTAGGGATTAGTAAGCAAAACCCACCCATCGTGATGCAATTTCTGGCGAATTTACAGTGGCACTAAGTTGCGATATTAAATTTTGTGGCATCAAATATATTATGCGATATTATTTGAGTGTCGAACAGGGTTTCAAGCAACAATCGATAAGAAGACCTATAACAAAAGCATCTGTTCCACAAATGAAATTTGTTTCATAAATGAAATATTCTGAACAAGCTATTTGATTAAGAGTAGTCTCAAGATAGTTGCTGACATCTCAGAAACAAAAGATTTAGAAAATTTGGATAAAAACCCTCCTCACCCTTCACAAAGCATTTTATATATATCCTCAAATATAAATAACTCGTAAAGCATTTTCATTCGCACAAAGAACAAAAAATGAGCAGAAATTCCTCAGATATACTCACTTACTCACTTTGAACACTATAACAATTCAAAAAACAAAAAAAAAAAAGAAAATATTCGTAGCTTTATGGACATACCAACTGCTGGAAGATGCCTTAGTGGACAGTGCTGAAGGCAACGTAACCAAACTGCCCGCTTGTCTTTAAGGCTGTCCGCAACGCGGTGAACGCGACTAACCAGTTTTCGTCTGTGGTGGCGTCGGCGGCTGTGGCGACGCGGTTAGAAAATAAATGTCAACTTGTCACCGCCAAAGTCATCAATCAAAAAGGCAATAATTGAGTAACAGAATGAACGACGATCAGGATGAGGGGAAGGACGCGGTAGGCAGAACGCCGGGGAGTTGTTGAAGAGTGTGGTATTTATATTTGCACAACGCCGTGCACATGGAGTGGAGTGTGGCGTTACATACGCCTGCAGTCGTGCTACAAGTGAAACAACAGCAGTTAGTTGGAGTAAAGACATACTCAACAAAAAGGAAAAGCAAAAGCTGCTTGATAGATAGAGTATGCGGCATTTAAATGCCTACCGCAGCACACAACGCGAAAAATAATGTGAAATTGGCAATGTCAACAAAGCAGTTGTGTTGATGAGGCAGAGAAGCAGCTAAATTGGGAATGTGCAACAGCTGCAAAACTCTCCCTCTGCGGCAGTTGTTGTTGTTTTTATTGTTGGCGCTGCCGTGCTTGGCCCATTGTTCTTGACCGTCCGGTGCGCGCGCAAGTGCTTTGTCAGCGTTGACAAATAATGCAGCGCATTTGCCGCGGCATAAACAACAATATAGCACCGCACCGCACCGCACCTCACCGCACCACTGAAAATGTACAACACGACATGCAGCACGCCTTTCCGCACGATGCGTCACACATGCACGACGCGCCGCATAACAATGCGTGCCCAAGCATTTTGTCATCGATTCTTCTCTCGTCTTTCAGCAATGTTTTGACATTTTTCTTACTCGCTTATTGTTGTTATATCGTTGCAACGTCTTATTAAATTGTTCTGCGCGTGCGTATACACGCCGACAACGATATTGTGTAATAAAAATGAAAATGACAAATTTCAATGTTGCGACATTGTCTGACACCAAACCAAGGTGCCACATTGTCACATGGCACACGCGCTGGTGGCAAATGTGCCCGACATGCTTTAGGTGCTGGAGGTACATTTTTCTTTGCATATCTTGCAAGGAAGGTCGCCTGAAGCGGTTTTCAGCACAAAGCATAAAGAACTTTCAATTGGCTGGATTTAGTTCGCTGACTGAGTGGATAATGTTTTTGTGTTGCTATTGACCCTGTAGCTCGATGACTCTTTTATCGTTTTATTTAAAGCTTTTAATCATTGTCACAGCCTAGACACATTTAACTATTGACCTGAAGCGACACCTTCTCGCTAGGCCTGTTTCCGAAGCGTGCAAATGTTGGTCAGTAGGGGTTTGGTGATTTCCATACAAGTATTGTAGCTGCAATTTCATTATATTTAATGAATATTCGAACGAGAAGAACCCTCCAACTGTTCTCCAATTAATATAGTTGTCGAAATAATCTCCAGTTAACTTTTTTTTAAATAAAAAATCACTACACTTTCATTTGGTGGTATTGTAGCAATTTTTCTATACATCTACTCAGGTCTCCACTTGAGCTTGTCACTCATACACTTCGTTCACAGCGACCGCACAAGTTGCGAACGCTGCGCTTTTGAACTTGCTTCGCTGCATTCACTTGAAAGTGGTGAGGTAATCTTGCGCTTCCCTTTACAGGTCTTTGGTTTTAATCATATTCAGAAATGCTCAAACTTCTGATGACAAAACAGCGCCTCATTAAAGTGCAGCGTCGAACCTTATCGCGTAAAATTCGCGTTTTTTTTTTTTGCTTATTTGCCGTATATTTCATAGCCACTTTTTAATCTGTTACTAACTGTTCTTATAAATTCAGCTGCTCGTATGAAAAGATGTACTTAAAATGTTTCGAATTTATTCCCGCTTTTGCGTGGTCTTTGAATCATCATATATATGCTTCTTCGGTAGGCCACTTTTCGCCGTTCGCAGGTAAACGCCGCAAGCAGGTCTTGTAGCCCCAAACTAAGCGCGGGCCAACATTGCATTCATTCACATTTATGCTGCAAACAGTGTGCTGCATCCTTTTCACTGATTGGTCAGTTTGTGACAGCATCTGTGAGGACCGCTAGTCGCTGCTTCCAGCTTTTATTGCCTTCGGTTAACAGGAAATAATTCCATATTCCTTGGCGATGTTCAGTCTGATTTCATTGTCGGCGAAATTCTTTTCAAATTCACCGCCAAAATGCTTGCGACCCATCCGTTCAATGTTTGCTTGATTGGTCAAGTGAAAATAAAAGAATACGCAAAAAGAAAACAACAAGTAGACAGAAAGCGCAAATCGAAAAGTAAATGTAGACAAGGAAACCAACTTTGAATGAGAAAGTGAACAAGGTGAGGCAATGAAGCCCGATAGGCGTACTCCAGGTGAGTTTAATAAGGGTCAACTACTTGCTTCTTCTCAATTCATCTCTTTTCGTAAACTAATTTTAACCCCTACACTTTTAATTCAGCTCAAGTGTATTGGAAAGGAAAATGAGGGTTTTAGAATAAACCAAAAATTTCAGGCATGAAACCACAAACATGCTATCGTAAGTCCAATTGATTATTTTCCCATGTGTCATAATATATATACCTGAAGATATTCAGAATCAATTCCTAAATCAAAAATTTTCTTTAACTTCATATTCTTTTTCCGCCTTCTTCGAAAGTAATCCCAAACTTGGGATTACGTGGCGAAATGGATGCCAGTGAGTTCTGTTAGACAACCGCAATTTTACTAAATCTGGAACTTGGGCTTGGTATTGTGAGATATACACTTCACAAGCGCTTCAAGCAAACTATCTTTTGTGGTGCTTATGTAATCGAGCCTGAAATAATTTTACTGAAATTTGACCAACAAAAGTCACCTACCCACGTAAATTCCGATTAGCTCCTTCCCTCCCATATGTATTAAAGGATCGCCTAATGGAGGTCTGAAGTGGCATATATGCAGAATGTACCAACTGTAGCTGCATGCTCACCTCAATCATCGACTGCCGCCCGATAAATTTTCGTACTTGGACACAAATTTTATATGTATGTAGTATGTAGACGCCGGCATTTTGTCATCTCTCACCTATAGCTGGCGGACAAGTGACCATTTGGCGGCTGCCACAACGCGCCAAACTTGCGGCCAAGCATTCAGTTCAACATTATACACACAAAAGTATATTTGTGAATATTTTTTTCCTGCATGTGTTTGAAGAATTAAGAACTTGCGCTAGTCCTCTTTGGCCGCTTGTCGCCGGCATTTGGTCGAACTCTGCTTGCTTGCTGCTCAATATGTACAACTTTTGTTTGTTTCATTGCTTTGGCGGAATGCTTTGTGCCATTATTGAGTGTTTGGTTGCATTCTTGTTGTTGTGCCATTGTTGGTGTTTATGCGCATGCGCAACATTTTTAAATTTAGTCACTTGTTGACTGTTGTTCGAACACATTTTCTCGCTTAATATTTCACTCGACAGGTTTTTTCGTTCGTTATTTGTGGTTTCCGTTCTTTTTTCCTGTAGCCTGATCATTTGAGCCGCAACAAATGCAAATATTTGTATAAGATTTATGAAAGCGCTGTGTTGACAACCAAATAAAAATAAAAAGAATTCAAGTGCAAGCCGATAACAGGCTCGAAATTTCAGTATATTTTGTTGCTACTATAATTTAAAGTAATCTATTGTAAGGCGCCTTTGATAAATGTGTATTCGGGCCACAAATTGTTATTATGTTTCCTCGTAGTACCCGCATCTTAACCACAAATTGAGTGATCTACTATCTTGTAAGTCAATCACTAGAGAGTCTTAGCTGTTTGTAGGAAGTTTTTTCATTCCAGAAATATTCTTTGAGATCGAACTTTGCTTGCCAAGAAGCGCCATAGGTAAATTAATAAAAATCATTTTGCAAGTTTTTACTCTCACTTTTAAAAGCAATTTATGTTCGTCTCAGACCGCTTGATCACCGGATCCTAAAGTACCAACTTAACTTTATGTATCACAGTTCCTGGAATTTCAATTTTATTTGCTGCTTTGCTACCCACCATTGTCCAGCATCAATGCGCAGCTCGAATGACTGGCGAAGAAACACTCATTAAGCGATTCTCAAAATAAATTATTTGTTTTTGCTTTCGCTTTTTGTTTCACCCATTTGCCAGCCGATTGCCTTACATGATCTTCTACAAACACCAGCCATTCCTGCTCCATGCACTCGCCTCTACATAGGCATAACTGCATACATATATAGTATATGTGTGTGCTCTCTGTGTACAAAATAGAATCGAAAATAATAATAAAATAAATAAGAGTAATGCAAATGCTCCAGTTCAGTTGAATGCCAAACTAGTATCGATTTCCTGCACCTGCAATGCAGTTCCAATCGTTGGTGTTGTTGGTGTTGGGCGTCGGTGTTGCTACTTGGCGTACCACCGCTTTTGTTTACCACTGTAGTGGCAGTCAATATGACATTTTTGCTGCTGCCTGACTGCCTGCTCCTGCCCTGTTTCAGTTTCATTTGCAGCAGCCGCCAAGTTGTTGTTGCTTTTTAATTTCTATACTCTCGCAACATGTTGCAACAGAGTGTATTCGTTTTGTTCGCCTAACGGTTGTCCGTCCATCCGTCCATTCGTCCGTCTGTGCAAGCAATAGCTTGAATGAAAATTAAGATATCTTAATGAAACTTGGTTCGCGTGTTCTCTGTCACCGTCAGACGGTGTTTGTTATTCTAGCAGATCTTAGGCTGAATATGTCGCTCACTGTGTGAGTTATCTTCACAAGATTGCATGGAAACATGTTCCCTAGTGTGCTTGAATATTGAAAAAGGTTAATGCAATCGGTCCAGATTAACCCAGACCTTGTCCAGACCTAGCTCAAATATACCCAAAGTAACGATTCCCATAATGATTCCAGCTGACTTTAAACCGTTTATTTTGGTCAATATATATATGATATTTTAAATAAATATGAATGAAACCGGTCTAGACCATGGTCTAAGCCGCTATTCCTTATATAATGATTTCCTTTTCTCTGGTTGATTTTTTCCTCATGTATCTAATACATTCAATTAAGTCACTTCCGTTGAGTTTATATCGCACATATATCACTTTTGAGTTAATTTGGTAGATTTTGACATAAATATCTCTGACACGAAGCAAAATATATCAGTGAAAGTATGTGAGTCTATGGGCTGTAATATAAGTTAAGAAGATATCAAATATGATTGTGATCCATTAACAGTTTCATCGAATATTGACTGCTGAATTCTTATGGAACATTTTTAATATAAAGTTTTGCCAGCATCTGATATCATTTCCCCACCTCTGATCCTTGCACATTGCGAGAGTATGTAATGTTCGATTACACCCGAACTTAACCCTTCCTTACTTGTTGTTGTTGAGCTTTTGCTGTACCCACCACTGCTCTGTTGGCTCTGTGGCACAGTCACTGTTTTACTGGTTTTTAGATGTACGGCATGAACGACATCGAAAAACAACTTGGTTAGCAAAAACAATGTCAGTAATTCGTGGCAATAGTAGCAACAACAGCAATAGCTAGCAGAAATTAATTACAACTGTGGCAGTGAACAACACACGATGTATGCACATACGAAATGAGGCAACTACAGACGTTACATGCGTAACGATGCATGTATCGTTGTAATTGTAGACGCGTAACTAATCGCAAATGAACAAATCAACGCCAATTGCAAACGAAAAGCTCCAATAATAAAGCCATTATTGCAAAGAATATTAATTTTTAAGAAATAAAGAATATTGTGATAATGATCAAGCTTATTGAGCACCTCTTATGCTTTTAGAAAGTAATTGGTAATATTGGTGGTTAGTATTGATGGCTTAAACTGTAAAATATCGTAAACTCGGCGGCTATTCAGTGCTGCCTTTTTCGTATTCAGCAATCAGAAGTAATATTCATGTCATTATAAAAGTTGATATTGCATCTTCTTTACGTGTCGTATAGAGTAATACAAGAGCCATCCCAAGTGCTGCCTTTGCCACATGGCTTTAATATAGTTTAGCTGGTAGAGATTCGAACGTATTTTTGAATTTACTCACAACACACACACAGAATAGAATCATTTCAAGATAAGCTCCGATTAGCATTTAGCTAGTTTGAATTGTAACTGAATGATGGAACAAATTGTCGAACGTGGTTCATTAAAATTTTTGACATCACTTACTTTAATTTTTTACTTCGATTTCTATTTCATTACCGATCACTACTTTAATTTACACTATTCAATATGGTTCTACATAATTTGAATTCCAATATCTCTTTATAAAAACGGACTGTCGAGAATGCAGTTGAATATATGGTTTTTTCATTTCAGGTTGAACGTTTTCGAAAAAAATTGTTATCGAGCAGCGTATTTCTGAAAAATTATGAAACAATTGACTTTTTCTAAGCTTTCCCGAGGACACTATTCCAGCCATCCTAGGGTGAACGCTCAGAGACTTAAATATCGTTTCATCAGTTTTGTGAGACACAATTTTTCGAGGTTTTTTTTCCGAGCAGACTGCGACACTCCTTACAAAGTCGCAACCGTGTCTCCCGTCGACAAAAGTGACCAGAGCTTATTCAGTTATATTAGATACAAAAAGCAATACCCGACAACAATTCTTACTAATTAAAGCTGTCGCTATTGAAAATTCTCTATTTTTCTATATAAAATCCGCACATAAACTCTGCTTGAGTTAGCATAAGATAAAGAACTATTAGCGAATGACAACTTAATGCGAAACTTGAGCCTTGACTGCCTTTCGAAAAGCATGCGTAACACATCGTTATTAACACCACTAAAGTGATTTACGATATTTTTGACTCTATTGAAGTTTTAATGCCGCAACACCCAGATTTTTTATTTTTAAAACTTAATTAACTGACTGATGGAGTAATTAGCAAAACAATTAAGCTCTCAAATATTTATGCTAAATAAATGCTCATATAACAGCCAACAAAAAAAGCATGTGCACTTGTGAGTGCATTACATATTTAACTACCCGTCTGCCACGCACAAATGACGACAGAAATTACGAAGCAAATCGGCGAAAAGTTAAAACAAAAAAAAAAAATAATAACGAAAATGCACATTTCATTAGTGCGCACGGACAGTTTTGCTCACGGAGCCACTGAAACAATGTAGTGAATACACACGTTTGTGGTTGGACAATAAAATGCCAAATCACTTAATAAATAAGTTGAAGCCGCCACGCACATTTCGAAGCGCTGCTGCAACATCTGTGGCAACGGCATCGATTAGAAACTCACTAATGCGCGCGCTGATTGGCGAGCGGGGCGGGCGCAACTGCGCTGGTTGGATTTTTGAATGGCGTTTTGGTGTTTTTATTTACCACAAATACTAGGAATTCGCATCGTTTGAAAAACGAAACTTTTTGTTCACAGAAAAATTGTCTAATAAACTATCATTTGTCTAGTTGTCGATGCGCTTATCTGGTACGCATAAAACAAGCGAAACGCCGACCACATGTTGCCACAGGGATTTATCGAAATTCGAACAATTTGATGCAAAATTGCTTGAATTTTAGCATTAAAAAGCCGCAAATAGCAATAAATTATTTGAATAAAAAGGAACCACCGAAATCATGGTGGAAAAAACATAAACACCTGCGTTGTTTGTTTTCAGTGCTTCTCGCTTTGCGTTGGTTGTGGCGGTGAGAAGCATCTGCATTCGATGTCTTCAAAGCCAAAATTTGTTGGCGTTCAAACGCGATTCACGTTCAAAAATAATACACTACGAGGTCAGGTTAATAAGTCTGTAGAAAAAGAAATGTAATTATGAAAGTCTGCCAAATTTATTTAGGCTTTCAAATTTTTAGTTAGCCTTTGTTGTAAAACATGGTTGTATCGCCATAAACACAAACAAAAAGGCATTTGATGCGAGTTTACTATTTGTTGTAATAAGCTATATTTGTGAATTGTATTTAATTCTAAACATCAAAAGTACTAATAAACTCGAGTTTATGGCGAACTCTTCAACAAACTATTGGTGGCAGAGGTAGCGCTCCTACACAAAATATGGGTGAATGGAAACACTCGAGTTCTAAATGTTTTCACTATGATGGCTTCTAGTGACAGTAGAGTGAAGAGAGACTTCTACATCGTAGGATTAATTTTTTAATTAAAAATCCTCTGACATCCGTTTGCGAGTTCAAAAAAATCGCTTAGACTATTACAGCCTCAGTAAAAACGAATACTTCCAAGGAATAATATATACGTAATTGTACTTTCTCTCCTTTAGCGTAACCCGTTCAGAAGTTATCAGTTTCTTTCTAATTTTATTACTATTTTGATGAAGTTATCGCCACAAGCTCGTTAACCAGTTAAGCCGATGTGGAAAATTGAAGCGCGACGCGACCCGGCATTAGACGTCTGCTTTGGTACAGGCAATTTTTTGTTCGTTCAATATTTTTAATGTCTCAGCTTGTGCGCAAATACTCGCACTGATCATGGTAATAAAATTATGACTCCAACTTTTGTGCCTCTTTGATTTAATGACGCGTCCATTTAAGTGCTCATGCGCAACCAACTGATTGTAATATCTGTGGCATGAATGTCTACTTGCAAGTGCCGGTTGGGAATGGCGAACACGCAGCTAAGTAATTCGTAAAATAGCATCTTCGGTAACCAGAAATAAAACTGCGTGGGCAAATTAGGTCAAATCTTGTTTGAAAGCTTGGAGTTTAAAGCTGAAGACTTCAATAAAACAGAGCGAATATATCATACTTTGACTTGCTTAGGCATTCAAAAAGTTTAGAATTAGTGAATCGTCACTCGACGAATCAGCGCTGAGTAATGGCCAAGCGAACATAAACAGAAAGAAGACTTGCGAATTTGGTATTTTCAGAACCTTGATCACTCTTTCTTATATTAAAATGTTTTGGAGCATCTCGAGACCTTATAAACAAACATAATTAAACATGCACCCCCTCTTTTTCTGGATTCTTTGTAACATTCTATTAGCTTCAATTGCGTAATTGTTGTTATTCATCTATTTGCTCTCTTTTGTCCTTCCCTGCCACCCTCTTAACTCCCAACGACGAAATGACTTGAGAAAATAAAACAGCAATTAATTTTTTGTTAATATTTTTCAATATTAAATTTATTTATACGCAGTTATCTCTTCCAGTTGTTCACTTTTCAATTAATTTACGTTTTTCATAAACTCTTATGCCCTTGAAAATTAATGTAGTAACTAAGAATTCGTTTCATTAAATACCTTTTTGTATTTTCATTACAATTACTTGCGAATTAATAGGGTTTGCTGAACGCATTTCTTCATTGAGTAAATATAGTTTTTTTTAGTTTTTCGCTATGCAGTAATTGTGTTTGCAATTTTAGATTTATTGTGTAAGAATGCATAAATTTTTAACGTTAGTGCAACGAAAGTTTTGAACGAAAATTTTTAATAAATCATAAATAGAAATGTTTATGTTTAATCAGGAAACTTAATAAAAAGCATTGCATTAGTATTTTATATATATTTTATTTTATTTAGCAGTTGCGGCGCTTTCTTTTCTACACATAAATAATTATGCATTAATTATATATTTAAAATAAAACAAAATTTAAATATAAATTAATTGATAGTTGAACTAAACAAACTTGGTAGTAGTAGTTATTTATTTAATTTAAAGACTAAGGAAATTTATCTACAAAGCGAAAGTGTATGCCGTCGTATATGAGTACAGTGAGAGCTTTCATCAAAGCGCCGTGCGCTATGAAAGCTCGAGTGAAAAGTGCTTGCTGTCAAATTGTTTTTTCATTTGAATAGAGGGAGGAGTATGTGTGTGACGAATGAATTTCAAAGGGAAAGCTAAACTTGAAGTTATTGAAAAAACTAGTATAAAATATAAATGATATAATATACTAAATTAATGAGACATATGCAGTTGTGTGCGAAAAATAGGCATAGATAGTTTAAATAATGCAAAGATTAGGTAGATGTTACTGTATAGATAATAGTTAATTATGTGTTAAATACATATATATTTTTATATTTTGAGGCAGCAAAATTAATTTACAAATATTGGCGCTTAAAATAGTTTTGTTTTGTGTTGTTTTTTATTGTTTAGTCGTTAGATTTCACTTCACTTCTATTCTACAATATTTATAACCAGCATATTTAATTCAATTAATCAATTAATTTGTTATTTACTTATAGTACCTTCTGCATTACACTTCTATTGTTTTCCATTCATTTTAATACTCTACATACATATTATTTCTATAAATGTCTAAGCCTTATGCAATTAGTAGTTAACTGAAGTGTGTGAATTAATGTTTTTTCGTATTTTCTGCACATTTCACTTTGCTTATTGTTTAGATTCTCATCTAATTTAAATACCTAATTTGGTTAAGTGAAAACTATTTTTATTACAATACAAAAAAAAAAAGTTAATATAATATTTTTATGCATTACATTAACAGTAAAGTTAACAAAACGAGTATAAAATAAAAAACCTATTAAAAAAATATATGTGAAAATTAAAACTAAAACTAAAAACAAATCTAAGTGCTATTTTTACAATGTATTATATTTCAGTTGCTGCCCATTCGTTTTAATGTATCTTATTTAGCCGCTAGGCTTTAAAACTGTCTTCTTTATGCACCTCTTTTACTTTCAACAACAATTTCTCCAGAATATGCATTTCTTACGTTTTCTCCATAGCAGCTTCAAGTACACATGTTATTACATTTTCATAACCATATTTAATTATTTACTAATTAATTTCATTGCGCCGTACTTTCGTCTTTACAAATTCATATGCTTTTATTACTTTTAAGCTTAATTTTAAGTTTTCATTTTTAGTGGAAATGGTAATTATTTTATCAACTATAAAGTAGTTTTCCCCAACATTCCATTTCTCATTTGGTTAAGTCTTTATTATTTTATATATTCCTCAGGTTCTGTGGTTTGAAGTCATGAAACAGCTCTTTTTTGTTACTTAGGATTTCGGTTAGTTTTGTTTTGAATTCGGTTATAAATAATACACATTTTTTCTGCTGTTATATAATATGCATTAATAAATATTCGAGCAACAAATTTGGTTTGGTAACATTTTTTTTTAGCTTTATAATATGTTTCCTTTATTTAAATGTGTTGGCTTAGTTTTTTATCGGTACTTCGTTTAGAGAAGTTCGCATAGTTGTTAAATATTTATTTAACCGTCTATTTAAAATTAATTAAATTTGGAAATATTGTAGAAAATATTCGAATATTTGCAGGCATAACTCTGAGATTGTAGTTATATTTCATTAAAAGTGTCAGTCAATCGTAGCTCCGATTTAAACCACGCAAACCATGTCAAGAGTGTCAAATTATAAATCAACAAATCTGCGTTCAGCATTGCTCTTTCTAGCCACGTCCCTCACATTTGCCGGTATGAGTGAGCCAGACACTGAGCGTTGGACTGACCAATCAACGCAAAGTCTTGCTCTTTTCACCACAACTTTACTTGTGTGAGCGCTATGCATATTTTTTGTCCTTTATACAAAACACTAAATGTATAAACAAAATACAAAATTCTCAAAATTGTTCAATATAAAAGAAGTTTCATACTTCAGTGGCTTTTCGAATCCAAAGTATTTTGAGCCTGCATACTTTCATAGTTTTAGAAATTTTTCCTGCAATACTCTTCCGTTAATATTTAATTTTTTATCATAAGTTTATTCTTCTAATTAAGTAGTTGCTATAATTCGCCTTTAATAAATAGTTCCCTTAAGTGATTTTTATATTAAATTGTTTTTAATTGTATATAATTTTTCGCCTAGTATGCTTGCAAAAGTCTAAATTCTTTATTTTTCTGTTTGGTTGAATGCAAAATTTTAATATTTCTTTGCCGTGATTAATTATTGCTGTAATTATAGGAAAATCTGCTTCGCATAATTTTTTTTTTTTTGTTTTTTGAGCTTTTGTAGCTTCAATTCTTGTATATTTCGCCACTGTTCTCAAACAAATAATGCTCGTTTCAGTAAATGTATACCTTTTTATTTTCAACTCAAGCATTTTCCGTTTTCGCAAAGGGATATTTTACATTTTTGGTATAGTTAAATTTGCAAACAATTTAATATGATATTATATTTTATTTTTCAAATTGTTATTTCTATGCTCTTTTGTATACATATATATATATATATCTTTTATAGTTTTCTTGGTATTTTGGAAGTGTTACTGTGTGCGATTTAGTAGATAAAACATTCGTTTCTCAGTTTAAATGACTGCTCTTTTGATGTAGTTTAGCCAAGGCTTAATCGTGCAAATTTCAAACATTTATTAGATACTAATTTTTCTGTTCCTATATTTATTCACTTATATTCGTATAGTTTATCTTTCTGCATATATCAAAAAGCACATTTAACGCTTTAATAATCATTTCTGTCAAAAATTGTTTGCTTAACGATTTTTTTTTTATTATTTTCTTTTTGTTTATTTTCAAAAGTGGAATTTTGAATCTATATGTATGTTTTCGAGCCTAAACGTTATCTCCTTCGCATCTATATTGGCGTCATCTGGTTCACTCTTCTTCGATACATATATTTTTTAACCATAAACTACTTATGCCAGCTGTTTATTGTCTCATTTGTTTTTAATTATCTGCAACAAAATATGCATTAAACATTGTCTACTATACTATTCAGTGTTTAAAGTTATCAACGGTCTTTCGCTATGTTATGTGACACAGTGCGAAATTGTTTGCGGCGTTCAAAAACGTATAATTTCGTATTAGTGTACACACTTCGCGTGCAATTCGTGTTTGCAGGCAGTCGTGCGTTCGCCTCTGCGTCGTTTTCAGGGCTTCGTGAATTTGTAGTTTTTCACTGTGGAATATGCAATTTATTTGCCTGGCACCGCTGTGTCAACCAATTTCACTAAAAAAATTTGGATTTCTAATATCTATAAGATATAATAGTTATGCAACACATATTGTAAGTTCTGAATTACTTTTACTCATTTTATATTTCAGTACAAATCTTAAACCGGAACTATTTCTAAGATTTACTTAATTTTTTGTTTTTGCTTCTTTGTTGGCGAGCGCACAAACAAAGCCTGTCATTAAGTATCGAAAATCTGTTGAAGCAAAAGCTTTCGTTTATAAGCTTTCATACATCGATTTAAGCTTTCGCTGTTTGCTTCGGTCTGTCAATGTCAAGTAAGCGCTTAGGACAAATTTGCAAATTGTTAAGACCACATATTATGATTTCATTGTGAAAGTATTTATATTTTTGAAAAGCTTCACAAAAAAGCTTACATGCTTTGTGCTTTTACAGTAAATTTGAAATGATATTAGGCTGCATCGTACATTTGCTTGACACATAAAGCGAGAAATTTTGCAAAGCTTTTATAGTGGTAGGTATATTTAGTGTTCAAAGCGCTCCGTCGAAAGCTTATTTAGGTTAGTTTAAGAACTCTAGAAGTACCCATTTTTCATTTCTACTAATATTTTCCTCTAACCACGACTACGCATGTCGCCTGCTATGCCTTTTTCTCAAGCTCATCATACGCTTTCTTTCCTTATTTATCTTAACCTTAGCAAGTCGTATCGATTCGGGTAGCATCGCTGTTGCCGAAGTAGGCAGATAGCCGCTAACGATTGTCAGCCTGCTATTGCGTGTCGCATCGGTTTCCGCGCGCTCCGTCGAACGTTGTTCCAACAGCTCGCCAGATTCGTCAAGCAAATCCGAATAGACGCTAATGTTGTCAATGTTGTCGATATCAATGTCGCCGGCGTTGTTGCGCACATAGGTCAGCTGATGGAAGGGTGTGGCCAGTAACTTCTGCGTTGAGATGCGTATTGACTTTTTGGTGGTCAACGCAGCCACGGAGGTTGTCGCGTCGCCGGCTACAGTTGTTGAAGATGGTGCAGCGGCGGAAGTGGATGTAATGAGCGTGGTTGCTGTGGGTGTTTGTGTGTGTGCTAAGTGATTGCTGTTACCATCAAAATGTACCAAAGAAGGTGGATTGTGAAGCGGCAAAATAGTTTTGTCGCCCAGTAATTGCTGAATTGGGTACAAGTGTTGTGTTGTCGTTGTTGTTGCCAATGTAGTAACGGGATTAATAACACCCTCTGTGTGTGTTGTTGTACTGTTAGCGCGCTTTGTTGCCATAGTGCTGCTGTACTCGTGCGCTGTAGTTGTTACCAGCGATTTGTTGTTCCCACCGACCGCTTTGCCACTTTGTCGTTGTAATTTGCCTTCAGCGAAATATTTTTTACTAAAACTAAGGCTAGAGTTGCTCGTCGACAACGCTTGCAGTGGTTGCGGGGACACGGCTTCAACAACTCCGCTGTTGTTGCTGTTGGCCTTGCGGTTGTTATGCCTGCGCTTGCTTGCGTTTCGTTGCTTGTTGATGTGCTTAAGCCAGTCCAAATCGGCATTATCGTCGCTGCTTGGCACCTCATCAGCAAAACCTTTGTCCCAGAAATTCGTGCCACTATGATTCATATGATGTTGCCACCATGTTGCACGGTCGCCCGAAGCAATATCAGTTGTTGTTTCGGGCTCAGTAGCGACTGGCCGTCCTGTAGCCACAATTATTTCATCTGAGTATTCTTCATCGCGTTGCGGTCGCCAAGCGTATTCATTGCCGCTGTTGGCACTCGTCGCCAGCAATTGTTTGTGCAGCAGTGTGGCTATGCTCGCAGCGATGCCCGACTGTTTGTTCCACATGTGGTCGACATTCTCCCGCTCAGCTGGCAAGCTATAGACGTTTTGGTGTGCAGTTGTTGTACTCTGCGTGCCACCAAGTTCTGCCAGTGCTTCGGTGATGTCGCTATTGCTGCTGCTGCTACTTTCCGCTTCAATTTCACTGGAGGTAGAATTGATTGTTGCATATAATTCGGCGCCCTCAGCAACGGTTTGCGTCTCCCCTGACGCATTGATGTCCTCTGAGAAGATTGCTGTGGCAGCAACGCTTTCTGTGTCTATTATTGCTGTGGGAGAGGGCATGGGGTGGGAGATTGTTTCAACGTCAGCAGTTTCATTAGCTGGTGTGGTTAGTGACCAATTCTGTTCACTGCTCTCTGACCACGTGGTTGACGTAGGCGCTATGGGTTCCGCTGACGACACTGGTGTCGCCACATTTTGTGTTGTAAGGTGTTGTTGTTGGGAAGTAATACTGTTTAATTGTTTGTTTGCGGCCATTGTGGGCTCCGGCGACATTCTGCTGTCGTTCATTTCGGTAATAAACGTAGCGTTCAACGACTCCTCATCCGCCAGCGCATCGCTTGTGAAATCGGTGCTGTTGTTGTAATCGCTTGTTGGCGTGAGCGACGACCCGCCATCGCTCAGGTCGGCCGTTGATGCTGAGTATGTTTGTGTAGGTGTGTCCGAAACAAACGACGACCACAGTGTTGGTGCTGAAGATGAAGGTGCTGCGGTGTCGACGGACGTTGCGTCGGCGTATGTTGGCACCGACGATTGCCATTCGCCACTGTAATCGCCGTATGTTGTTGCGGGTGAAATGCTGCTCGGCACATCGGCGAGCGTTGTCTGCGTTGACAGCGAGGAAAGTGGTGGCGTTGGCGAATCGCTCCACAGCCAAGTGGTTTGCGTTGGTGTGACTGCGGCCTTCGGGGGCTCACGCGCTACGAGTGGCAACATTTGTTGCTGTGCGCTCTGTTGTTGTTGTTGTTGTTTTCGTTGCTTTCGTCCCTTTCTTCGTCGGCCTTTGCGCTTGTTGGCAATGGTTGTTGTTGACTTCATAATTATTGAAGTTGCCGTTGCAGCTTTAGCCACAACATTGGCAACAGTCGTCTGTTGCACTTCATCCCGCACACTTTTCCCATGCTGATAGTTGCTGTGCACTATTGCACCTGTTGCTGTCGTGCTATAAACTGCTTTCGTCGTTGTTGCAGCTGAGGCGCGTTCTTGCGCTGCATTTTGCGCTACTGTTGCTGTTGTTGGACTAGTTATTTTGACGCTGCGCAGTCGCTGCTGCTGCTGGCGTTGATGCAGTCGCCGCTTCTGTTTGTGCTCATGTTGCTGGCGACGTGCTATCAAATTCGGATCGTTGTGATGATGCCGCACTTGATGCTGATGTTGTTGCTGCTGACGCACGTGTTCGCGCGTGCGGCCATTGCTGTTGTTGTGATGCCTTTGCTGACTTAAATCTACTTGCTGCTGACTATTGCTAACTAAATTACTGCTGTTATTATGGTTATTATTACTGCTCTGATTGTTGGTGTTGTTATTATTGTTGCTGCTGCTTAAGTTGCTACTATGGCCATTAGTGTGCTCTTCATTTTGGTAATTGTTACTGTTCCTATTGTTGTTGCTATTGCTGTTGCGCATGCCATTCACTCGCTTATTCTTATTGTTGTTACGCAATGGCCGGTTGTTGTTGTTATTGTTGTTATTGTTGTGGTAATTGCGTTGCGCCGCTGTTGCCGTGATGGTCGCCGTTGTAGCGGCTGCCGAGAGTGCTGCTCGCTGTGATGACAAACGCGCTGAGGCTCCTGAAGTTGTATGCGTGGCTGTTGTTGTTTGCGGTGAGGTGCCAATGCCGCTGATGATTTTGGTGCTCTTCGATTTCGGTGCAAAATAATCGGTGTGCTGATGGAAAAATTGATCGGCCTGTATCTTCGTGAACAGATAACAGGCATCGTTGACATTCTTCTTCG
Organism: Bactrocera minax; assembly: GCA_021498325.1. Classification (NCBI taxonomy): domain Eukaryota; kingdom Metazoa; phylum Arthropoda; class Insecta; order Diptera; family Tephritidae; genus Bactrocera; species Bactrocera minax. The sequence goes on from JAKEEE010000025.1 coordinate 576,899, forward strand.
GCCCGACCGCCTTACCTCGGTGCGTGAAGCCGACACGTCGCTGCAGATCGACTACGGAACGAAACACGAAATAACCATGTACGATGGTTTCGTTGAAGTAGCAGGTGTCGCGCAGTTCTTTCTGCAAACAAATAGAGCATTAAATTCGTGAGTTCATTAGTGAAGTCGAAATTTTCGAAATAGTTTTTGAATTTTAAAAATAGGTTATGTGAGACGCGTACACTGGGTCTTGAGGCTTTGGTGTGTTGGTTTTATGAATTCAACATATTCAAGCCCACTAAATTCAGAATTTTCACAAGTCTCTTGATCGTTCACAGCCAGATTAAGGGATTGAAAAACGAAACTTCATTTAACACTTTTTATTTTTGCATATGAAAACCTAAGATTGAGATCAACTTGGTAATTGGATCAGCAAAGAGAAGATCACTATACGCTAATATTTAGTTCCTGGTATATTGCTTACAACATAGTCTTGATTTTGAATCTACTTTTAAAACACACGGGCATGCGCAAACGCTTCAGCGAATATTGCGCGCTACGATAGTCAGTTTGAACGAGATTTGAAATTAGTAATTGTTTGTTGAGTGGGACACTTGAGCTGTCAAAGCACGGGATTTTCAAAACAATTAAAATAAATGCGAGTTACGAGGGTTCCACATAAAATTGCTGAAACTGGAAATTCACATATATGCATATACATACATACATATGAAAATATATGAAAATGTATGTGCGCTAAGGTTATAACTCGTGGTTTTCTATTTTTTCAGCTATTTTTCCTTCACCTTCTCCCTTCAAACTCCCTAAATTTCTGTAATTATATGCTAAATTTGCTGCTTCCTGACAATTTATGTGCACTTGTTCTTCCTTACACAATTCTGTAAACAATCAAGCATATACCCCCCACCAACACCACCAATCATATAAGAACGTCAAGCGAGTGTTTGGGCATGCGCAACACATTTCTTCGCGCTATGTCGCAAGTCCCTTGCTTAGTGCAGCTCAAATGCACTTGAGGCACATACAAACTTGCCCCAAATTCACGCAGCATAAAAACAACAAAACAAGACGACATTGAGTGCTCTCTGTTGTTGTAAATATTTGTGAGTAATTTATATTCCACTAAAGACTAAACTGACTTTTATGGCAAGGCAGTTGCATGAAAAAGACAATGCAGCCGACTGCACGGAAGAGAAAGGCAAGGAAAGGGAGGAGAATAAATAAAATTGTGCAACTGGCACCAGAGCGATTAAGGATATTTTAAAGAAAGGCTCTTCCTCACACTCCAAGTGGTGTGAGCGGAAGTGTGGTGAAATTTATGAACTGCAAAGCGAATGTTTGTTTTGTATTTTGTGTTGCTATCTTTTAATAGTACAATGAGCGAATATTCGTGGGGTTAAATTGTTCTGGTTATTATCTAAGGCAAATATTCTTACGGGTACCACGGGAATGTTGCAGTTTATATTTCTGGAAAATTTAATATTGATGCCTTATTGCTTATCAATATATGATCAATGATGTTTGGAACACTCAAGGACGGCAGAAACAAGAATTTTAGAAGATGGCGAGAATGAAAGAAATAAAGAATATTTATGTTGTTGCTGCAACAACAGCGGCACCTAATAGTATCGTAGAGTAATAAGCGCCTTAAGAGAGTGCATTTCTCCCTCTTTATTCTATGAATAGTAGCCAGTAAGGCAAGTAAGTAGAACAAACAATTGGCACTAAAAATTAAACAAAAATATAAAAAAATATTGAAAATTCTAATATAAATATCGCTTCAAATGTATGTATTGTTTCTACCTTAGATCTAAGTTCGTTTAAGTCAAACGTATGTAACATTTATCTAAGCGATGATTATTATGCACTCAATTACATAATTGTTTACGCTTTTAAATGCATTCTTTTCTACACCGAGCTCAGCTATAATTAATAGCGCTTTTGTTGTTTGTTTTGTTAGCGTGAAGTGTGTGATTGAATCATATTGAAATTGACAGTGATGATTTTATAGAAATTATTACTGACTAATTGCGCTCACACACACACACACATATATATGTAAATATGTAAAAGAGTGCACAAATCTCTTAATTGCTTATATGCCTGTTTTGATTTACATATGTGTGTTTGTTTTGTTGTTTTAGTTGTTGTAGTTGTTGTAGTTGTTGTTTTCCATACACTCTTAGGTGTGTTACCGCATTTAAGTACCCCGTTATACACGTAAACAAATACGCACGAGTACTGGCTATAGTCTAGAGTAATCATTTACAATAGAGCACTCGATTAGAGTGTGTGTAACTGCCTTTGTATCTGAGTATGTGTGTGTGCGTGTGTGTGGATCAGAAGAATTTTGTTTTTGCAGCTGCAAAAAAAAAAAACAGCCAACGATTTGTAACTTGTTGCAATTTTTCATGAACATTGAGAAAATATATGTCAGAGTCAATAGCGCCGCAAGGTTGTAGTGGAACTTAAGTGTAACGAGAATTTATTAAACATACAACTTGCTTTGCTGAGTGTCATTCAGCGTATTTGAAATAACAAACTCTTTGACAGTGACCTAGATATAGAAAATGGCAACACAGTTGAGCTTTGCTATGAGCGTTTTATATATGTTCAAGCGTAATTCACTGGTAGCATATATAGTATGCGCAGGTTAAGTCATGTCATGGGTTTTATGGTCGAACCCCGACATGGTGATGACATTTGGACCTCCGAAGATAAGTCGTTTTTGAAAACTCCTGCAGTTGTACCTCATATATCGACAAAGTAACTTGAACTCAACTCAAATCTACTTAGTGGATTTATTCCCATCCCAGCTAGTTGACCTGTATGGCTGAAGGTGTGACATCGAAGATGTTTCAGTCTCGATCTCGCAAACACAGCCAGCCAAGAAGGAAGAGTTCAGCAGATTCTTTCACGTCTTCTTCGAAATAACTTGTACAACAAAAGGTCCACGGTCCACGGATTTTTAACCCTACCACGTAAGGCAAGGGCAAGCCAAACCTTGGTGGGACGAAGAGATTCCTAGACCTCTTGCAATTTACCTTGGACCAGAAAGACCTTGCCACTGCTACCAGTATTTGGCCAGCGTTCGCAAAGCTCACGTGAAGTCCAGCCATCCGATTGTAAACCACACGAAGACAGCGGAACTCCGATATGCTACTATTCTGCTGACAGTGAGATAGAAGTAATTTTCCTTATAAGCTCTTCGGCTCTTCAATTCACTGCGATTTCGTTGTAGTCAGGCACCCATCAAGGGTGATCAAGTAAACTTCAGTTCGAAATTATGAAAATTTGTTGTTGAAACCAAATCAAAAATCATTTTAAACGAATGCAATTTTTACACAATTGTTTGCACTCACCAGATCAGAGAAAAAAGTGAGTCGTACATGACGTATGAGTGCTTTGCAAGCAAAGCGCATTTTGCGCGCCAGAAAAACAATAGACAAGACAACAACAACATAATAAACAATTGAATTTCCGTCGGCTTTTGTACAAAGCTTCGCAATAGTCGCGTTTCCTTTTAAGTAGATTAAAGTCATAAAAGCGACATCACAAACGAAGTTGAGAAGAAAAGCGACCGCCGGCGCCGCCTTACTACAACAAAAGCACTTACCTAATGACTCCAGCGAGTAATCATAATAAAATTAAGCTATGCAAATAAATGCAATAAACTCATTGCGTTGCAAGTCATTTAAAAGAGTTAATAAAGTTAAGACACACAAAAACACTAAATAAAAACTGCGCCGCTTTTATACCCATACAAATGTACATATATATATATATATATATATACTCGTACCAACAAGCATGCCCGCCTGTGTTCATTTGACTTACACCATGCTGGTGAATGAATTTTGGAGTGTTTTGGGCGCGTCGCGCTTTTTCCTGGCACACGCACGCCTACACACATTGTTTGATAAATAAACAAGCAAATAAACACACCAACGCATGCGCACACTGCTTGCACATCTCTCATTATGGAGCTTTTGCGCTTTTGCGCTTTTGTACTCCAGTTATTTGCATTGTTGTATTGACAATATTTGACACTTTACATGAGCACTAATTGTGCGCGTGCGAGCAGCGTTCGAGAAACGGTACATACATGCAGTTGTATGCAGTCACTTGTCAGCGGGTCAGGGTGTGACGCGAAACAAAGTGTTGCATGTGTTTCTGAAACACTACACATGTATTTGCATAGGCTACAACTTTTCCATATTTCATCCTTTCAAATTGTCAACATCACCGTCAGACAGAATGAGCACAGCTCAAAACATATTAAGATGATTGTCGCTACTGTCTACGCGCATCTATTTAAATATATATGCACATACAGACATGTATTCGCCTAAATCCAATCAAATCAATTCGCCTTAAGCCCAGCTTATTCATAAATTTGTTCATTTACTTGCCAGTTAAATTATAAAATGTAATTCTTTTTGACTTGTGGCAGCACTCGGACACGCCTAACTGCTGGTGTAGCATATCGCACAGTAGCCCCAAGCAAATTTGCGAAGTTGCAAACCGGTTGAGTTAGTTAATTATTCAACTGTCACTCAGCTACCAATTGTCATTTAGCCATTGTCAGCTACCGTTTGTCAGTTGCATATTGTCACATAAGAATTATCACTTGAAAATTGTCACTTAAATATTATCTATTCATTGCAATTAGTTAAATGTAAAAAATATTTTCAAATATACATACATTTATACGAAAATTGCGCCAACCGTCTGCGCATGCGTGTAGGCGTTTCACTGTTCAGTATCGCCAGCCTTGCCACAAATTCTAATTAATGCGCAATGCGCCAAAGCGTTTGGAAATGTTCAAAAACACTCAAAAACCGACTACAACTTTGTTGCAAGTTGAATTATGGGTTAACTTAAGGCGCTTAAATGTAATAAAAGAAAATTGAACTGGCTTTTAATTTGCTAAAAGCAATGGGTAACCTTATTCCTTGTTCCTTACTATTTTGCTGTTTCTGTTTCTGCTGATTTATTTAGCGGTACATGGGTGCCTTAGTTTATATGATTATGCAAGTCTGCGGTAGAGTGCAACAATTTGTACTTTGCGATATGGCTGAAAGTTTAGTCTATAGCAGAAATGAGTCGTGAAAATCGGACCACATGAAAAATGTTCGCTATGTAGTGTGAAAATGCAATAACCAATACAAACAGTTACTATTGGCGGCAAATAACTCCATGCAACGAAGCCCTCATACATGTTATTACTATTAGTAATAGTAGTGAAAGTTCGAAAAGTTCGAAAAGTTTCATTTTCAACGTCAAGCTGATCCAGACATCAATTTGCTATGGAAAAATTCACCCTTCAAAATTTTAGTTAGAAGCTATACTATATACGATCGCTAAAACAGATTCTACATAGTCAGTATATTTAGCTAAAAACTTACCATTCCAACTAGTTTCCACTGATCGTTGAAACACAGATACCGTTGCGTTTCTTTTGCGTACAGTGCTATTTTGAGATTGTTGTTCACATAGTCTGGGAGGCCGACTATCGTTATATTTTCTACAAGTAAATAAATGTGAATTTTTCATTATTAAAAGAGTAAGTATAAACATAGTTTCGTAATAGAAAGTGCCTGAAATAATTAAAAGCTACTATTTGGGCTTCAGAGGAATTCGTTTCTCGAACTGATTGAATAATAGTAATTTTTATTGGAATAAAACTCTAAAGTAGTTCATAGATCAATTCTAAACCTTGATCATGTCACATGATTATGTCCCCCGGCTCGCTGATGTTAGCGTTACTACTGAAAAGCTCTGACAGATGGTGCTGGCGCAAAAGTAGCGGTATAGTGCCGAATGAAGAATAAATAACCATGAGGAATCAATATCAGTTTCTGGTTGAAGTTCTAGATTCTATTACAGATTAGAGTTCATTTGGGATCCTGTGAATTGTCTAACAATACTTAGGAGAGAGGGTTTGGTAGTAGTAACTCTCTATAGCGGTCTTTCTTGTTCCTTGTAGAAGTTATGAGTCTTGTTAAGTTATGTATTGGTTGCCAGAGTGATACTAAAACTCATAATAAATTGTTGCGATATGCATATGTAAAGGGGTGGGAATGTGTCAACTCTCGCACCAATCAGAGATATTAATGGAAAAAGGTATTACAAACAAAAGTATGAACAACACACAAGTTTGAACTTAATGCGATCAACTCCAACTGGATACCAGCGGCAGAGGAGCAAACAAAAGCTTATAACTACAAAAACGCATAAAAAGGTTACTCTAACCATCGAGAGTTGGTGTATGAAATCACTTCACTTTCAAGGAGTTTCTACCTAAAATGTGACGCATCGCTGCCAACTGACTTGCTGGTGCTACAACCAAGACTAGAGTAGATTGCGGCCGCTGCAAAGAAGCCGCAGAAGCCGAGTACCCATTGTTGGCCGCCAAAGCAGTCAGTAAGTCAATCAGTACGTCAGCCAGCAGGCCGTCACGTCAAGCAGCTTGGCGCTCAAGTGGAATTTGCACGCCTTGAAAAATGTACAAACGTGCAACAATAATAATGCCAGCGCCTTCGCCTTCGCCTTCGCCTTCGTTGACTTTGCAACTTACATAAATAACGACATCCGAAAGGGTGTATTGCTATTTTCCCAATATACCAGCGTACAAACACTTGTACATGCTTGGCTCATGTGTAGAATAAATTTCTTTTGAAATATGAGCTCACTGATTGTTTGAAAATATGAAATAAAAAGCCAACTGTAGTTGGAGCAACGCGCATAAATTTAATTACCACCACCAACACTAGTCTCGGTGTAGTGGTCGACAAAGGCGCTGGCTGGCGGACCAGCGGTCTGCGATAGGCGCCTCTTATATGTGGCAAGCGCTTCGTAGCGCACAGTGTACAGCAGCCAAGTCTCTGACAGTTGAGGGCCGCAAGCAGTCGTTGCATGCCTGGAAGCTCACTGAACTTGCAACAATCTTGAAAGTTGCTCTTGTTCTGGGCCAGAAGTACTCTACATACTACATGTAACAACAATTTGTGCAACAAACAACAACGGAATGAAAAAATGAAGCAGCAGAAAATTTCTTGCGCAAAATGCGAAATTTTCAAAATAAAAGTATGAAAAAGTTAACAAAACACAATTTGAAAGAGTAATAACAAAAGCGCAAGCAGCAAGCGTGCAGCACTGGTGAGTGTTGCTTGCTTGCTTTGGCTCTTCGCTGCTAGCGCTCGCGTGGATAGATGGTCTGTGTATTGAACCTGGTAGTCACCTATCAATCTATCTCAAGTGCTTTTTCAAGTGCTTCACTTATTGGAGTGTGTTCGTTGGACGCGGGTTCACTTGTTGGCGGCCGCTGTTAAGGTTCTTGTGTTCTTGTGCTTGAGCTCTTGATGGCTTTCTGCTTCCTATAATACCACTATGACTAGACTGACTAGATATTTATTAATAATGTTCATTTTGCTTTCATATATATGATGTTTACATATACTGTTTTTATTTCGTGCGCCTACCAATGACGTTTACGACCGAACCAAAACATTGCGAAGTTCAATACCCCACTCATGCGTTTGGAAAGCAAAGAAAACAAATACAAATACGAGCAAACATTGTACCTTGGTGTGAAACCTCTTCAACACCTTTGTAGTGAAATATTTGCGCACCGGGGCAAAGTATATGAATTATCGATTAAAATAAATGCGTGTTCTAACTATATTAATAATGGCATGAAAAAAGAATTTCTTTTTTTCTCAAATACTTCGAAGGAAGCAGAACAATTATCGTTATCAATTGTCTTTAATTTTTTATTTCTCAAATATGAGGTATGCGACTTTGATGAGCTTTTAAAAAAATGTTCCTAAATGTAGGCAATAGTTTGTGTTATTGCTTTAACTTTCAATAAATATGTAGTTAGTTCATTTCAAATATTCGAATGTTCATATTTAGACTATAACTAATTCACTTGAAAAAATTAGTCTTTTAATGAATTATTAACTTTCTAATCAAAGTGCTTGCATCACTATACATTACTGTATGTTGCTGACAAGGATTGAACATTTCTTTTCTTTTTTGTGCTTTTATAATTCTTTTTACTTTTATTTGTACGCGTTTGCATACTTAATTTTTAACCATGAACCACATAAAGTAATAATAGTTTGCAAATAATGTATGGTGTTTATCCAAGTGTGGACGTCATTAAATATCAGCTACTCGATCAGTAGCCATGATAGCTAAATCTGATTGGAATTTCCTAAGTGTCATATGAAAATATGGCTTTGTTTACATTATTTTTAAAACACAATTGCTCAGTGCCAATTATTAAGTTTATTTTCTAAATATAATTAATTCTTGTTGTTGTTCTTTGCCACAAAATAATCTAATCTATTTTGGTTTCGATACAGAATTCATTTAATTTCCGCATGGTTTGAATTGCTTACGTAAATGAGGAGCGGTATCGGTCAGAAACGCGTAAAGATATACAGAATTTTATAAAAGTAAAGTTTGGGGATTTTTTAGTAAATAGTTTAGCAGTTTTTTTTAATTGAACTTTGAGTCTTATTGGACTTTTCGTGCTGTTTAGTTAGTCTCTTCTGCTGAGTAAACGATCCTTAACGAGTTTCTATTTTCTATAAGAACTGGACTTTAAATGACCTCAAGCAGAAATTTTTGCTATTAATGACCCGTTGTTGCTGTTGTAATATCATGCTTGGTAGAGTTATTCGTTTAGAAGAAGGGTAGTTGGTGGTATAATAGAAATTAGTCGCTACAGAGGTAAAAGCCACAGTCTCGCCTGGAGAATGAACTTTATTTTTATAAATAAAGTAATAGGAAGATAAGTTATGTGCATTTGGATGTGGTAGACCAACTCCCCAGTCAATATCGGACCTAACCTAAAATCAAACCTAATCTGCAATTTTGAATGTTATGTTCAATGTTGTCTCCAGTGTATCCTTTCAGAGCCAAGCAGTGTGAAATTCACCCTCACCCACAAAAATTGACATTTTTCCATGCAATCATCGTTGATACCAATAAATAACTCAATTAAATTTCGCAAGACATGCTTGTTGTTGTCTAACAGCGTGCAAATAACTATTTATCATGCATACGGCTAATTTATATAGTCACCTCCAACAAAACAAGAACAAAAAAGCAATATTAATGACAATTTCTGCGCTTGCAGCATACGAGAAAGCGTGCCACAAATGACTTGCTTGCTACATGTTGCAACGCACCCGACGCAATGTAAACCGATCCATGTAAATCAATGTGTTGACATTTGTGCGTATCGTTGAGATACTTTCGGTGAGCATGCAAACTAATTGTGTGCATAAAAACAAGTGTACATCAACTTGCTGCATATAATCGTAAAAGTGGCAAGTAAACAAGTCTTGCGCATACAATACACCGCTAGAATGCGCAAAACCTGGAAAATGCCAATGAAACTAAAAAATATATATACAATTGTTTCTAAAATAAACATAAAAACCACTTATGCACGCGAGTATGCAGCAAATGCATTTTGCAATGAAGTTGTTGCATGCAAGTCGAATGGGCAAGAATGAATGCTTGGAAATACAAGCGAGTGGAAAAGTGTTGGCAAATGTAATCAAATATGAAATAAGCAAATTGCGGCAGTAAAAAACACGTAAATTAACTGGAAAATAAAATCACGCACTTTGCACACACACACACACACACACACACACACACACACGCAAGACGCGGTGCGCTATGCATGCGATGTTGCAACAAGTGTCATAAATACAGTGCAGTCGCTCAAATTCGTACAAGCCATGTGCACACGCACACACCTACGTGCATCTGAGGCGTCTGTCTGGCCACCTGCATATTTACAACTTCAAGTGCCGCTGCGTCCCCACGCCTGAGGAGTAGCGAAAAAGTGGCAAATGTTTTATTAATTAAGTGCAAACGCAGCTATTTACACGCCGTTTGACGGCGCAACACCAAATTATTATGCGCCCGTATCTATGTGTGTGCGATGTGGTTGGCAACGCTGTCAGTTGGGCGTTTACTATGCGCTAAATTTCGAGTTGTTTGCCTTTAAGTGTTTGTTGTTGCTGTAAACAAGGGAAGCAAATTAAATGTGGCGCGTCAAATGGATGCATTATTGACAGTACCTTTGTCCGTCCAACGAACCGTCAAATAACTTTTGGCCGGGAAACTCACAAAACGAAAATGTTTAGGCGAGTAAACATGCAAAACGCATGCTTATAACTGTTTTATTTTCGCGTTTATTTGTACGCAGTTTGCGGCATTTGCAAGCACCTCGCTTACGGTTTAATAAGCTTTACATTTATACTTTAGCATTTAACAGCTTCTTGCTGAAAAATTATAAATTATGTAACTTTAGGCATGCAGACCCTTCAACTAAAGCCTCATAACTTTGCTAATTTTCAACTTATTTACATGAAAAATTGTGGGTAGCTAGCGAAATTGAAAATAAAAAAATCGAAAGAAGTTTTTGAGTTGTCGTTTGACATACTACCTTGTCTTCATACATCATTTCCATGTATTAGTTGAATTTTTACTCTTCACTAAAATACTTAATCTGAACTCGAGGAATTTTCTTCTACATCTAGCTTCTTCTTGGAAGGTTTTCCGAAGTCTTCGAACGCTTCTTAAGTAGGCAGGCATCGTGCGCTTTTCAACGAAGCTGTGTTCTAAGTGTCTGTGAGGACTAGCTTTTAAATAGTACATGTTTGCTTAGCAATAACTTGCTACAAGACACTGGGCCGTTGACAACTCCAGCTCTTTCATTCTAGACTTCATACGAGCATATTCGACTGACACCTATATATCGGCGTCCATGTCAAAATTAACCATGATTACAAATGTAAGATATTTCTCTGTACAGTGTAAACAAATTTTATCTTATAGAAATATATATAAACAAAACTTCACAGTTGAAATATTCTCTGAGAGCCCCCTAACACTATTTTAGTTAGAAGTGTTTTAGAAACTCTCAATCCAGATCCTCACCCTATCTTCACTACATATTTTCATAACGCGGAGAGGAAGAGCTCCTTTCCAAATATATAATGGATCGGAATGATGAAGGCATTGAAAAATATATGAAATTTCAGTGAAAATATTTAGATTCCGATTTGATTTTTTTACACCCGATTTTCGATTTCTCTAATTGCGCTTCATATTGAGCCTCCAGTATCTGCACCCGTAAATGCATTCGCATAAATTTATCAAACAATTTGTGTTTTGACAGACACACATAAATATTTCAAGCGTTATTTATCGAATGGCAGGCAATTCGCTGCTGTTCAACGCGCCGTGTGCTGTTGAAAGTGAAGCATGACGATTGCTTGAACTTTATGAGTCGTGTGCGGCAGACAACGTTTTAAGTGCGATTTATGCAAAAGTGGCATTAATAATGTCATAATTAATGCTCCAACGGCATAGTATTTAAAAATTGTTTTGCTTCTTTTTTTTTTTTTTTTAGATTTAAACTTTATGTCATTCTATACCTAGCCAATGAGTGTGCAAATGCTGTGCGCCCGCTTCGAATGTCGCTGAGTTTGTTTATCGCGCAAATGCAACGAGCTGTTTGTTTATTGAATTCCAGGAAAGTCTGGTAGAGTCTTGCTTACATACTAAAAGCTAACGATTTTGCATGCTTAAGAATGTCAAAGCAAAATAACTGTGCTGATTTGTGCATGTACATATGTATGTAATGGTAAAAAAGGCAAAGTGGTCGCAAATATGCGCAACTTCACTACTTAACGCATTCTTGGAAATTTAGCACACTTTTAGGCGTGCAGAGACGCATATTTGGTAGGTTGTGCAATAAATGACGTATGCGAGGAAGTTACAGTGAAGCATAAGTAAGAAAGAGAAAAAAAACGAAAACAAAGCGAATGTGTAATGTTTACAATGCTAACGTAAAAACTGTCGCACAAGAAAGGCAAACCTGCCACTGTCGGGCGCACTAGTCCAGTCTGAAATGCTAGCAGACGATATATGCCACATATATGAAAAATGTTTATAAACATATATTCAAGCGTATATTGTTGCTTACATACACATGCAATAGTCATGCAATCACTCGTTTTTGCTGCAAGTTCGCTACGCTGCCAATATTTGTTGTTTTGTCACGTTTCCAGGAATTCATTTGGAAGTTGAGACTTTTTTAATGGCGTTAAGAAATTATTAAATTTTCCTTTGCTCCTACAGATTTATGCAACAAACACTAAGCGCACACATGCATACATACATGTGTGTGTGTTGAAGCGTCCGTTCTGCGCTTCTTATTTACTACTCGCTTTACTAGCACTAGTTCTATTTCCACTCGCCTCTTTTGTTCTTGCTGGCGCGTCGCGGAAACAGTATTTTCTATTTGCTCGCTATAATTATATTCCCGTTGAAATGCGCGCATGCGCTAATTGAATTGGCACGAATCGCACTTGCATTTATCACTGTGCAATATATAACGATGCGCCACTTACACACTGCTCATTCTAGATCTAGATGCTCGTGAGTGTGTATCTACAATATCACTGGGTACTTCACCTTCCTTTCGCCGACATTCCACGTTCTGCCTGCACAATTAGCGCCATTTAATTTGGAGCGAAGTTGAACTATTGCTCGGCTCACAGTCTCTCAGGCAAGAGTGCGCTGCCAGCCCACCTCGATCTTCATCAATGCCCTCAACTCTTCACTGACACTTTTCAGCACGATTCTGTGTGCTTCACTCAAATACTAATTTGTCTTATTTTTTTTTTATTTCTTTTGCCCCTCCACTCTTTTAGCATTACTTTAATACTTTTTCACACTGCCGTTACTCACTCACGATCAGTTGACGCCACATTATGTGCAATTTGCGAAGTTATCTCATACATAGTTGCATAAATATGCACACTCCATTTGTATACGCTCATAAATGTACAGTGGCCAACGGTTCAGTGACAAGGTTTCGTCGCGACAATCTCCCACTCAGTCACTGTGCGCGCATTCCGCATTCAATGCTGAGAAGACAGTGGTCAATGTAAGGCCAGTCTACAGTTCACAGCCAGCAGTTAGCCTTCGCCATTGACCGCAACAGCACTTCTGTGTGTATTGTATGTATATGCATACGTCGAAGTTAATGATTTAATTAACAGTCGATTCTTAATAGGCCCAATGACCTTTATTGCATCATGCCTATGGACAGTTGAAGAATTTATGAGCGTGAAAATTGCTCGCACGCAACATGAGAGTGTGAAGAATGCAATGAAAAAGTTTGCAGCTCTGATTAGGTTAAGTAGCTGTTCTTTGTTGGACGTGAAGTGTAGCCTGGCGAAAGAGCTGCCAAGAGTGGTTGAGAATACATTTTGAAATGTATAAAAGAGTTCACTGAAAATCTATGTAACGGAAAAATATGTATTTCTCCTTATGAGTTGGCTCTAAGGTTATCAAGAGGTTTATGGTGCTTTGAAGGATTTAAGGAGATAGCGCTTGCTTTCGAAAATGTTATAAAACCCTCAGCATCAAAAATTAATGTAATGTAAATTTTTTTTGGAACCTTTTCTTCTATTTGAGGAATATATGTTGTTGTTAGCTCTCAATTGGAGGAGGCTACGAGTTATTATACGAGAATTATTATAAGAAGACCCTTCAAGTTGCAAAACTACATCTTAAGGCTTAAATATAATCATCAGTGTGAGATTTCCTGTTTTCTATTCCTCTAGATTTAGCGTTACAGATTTCAGCAAATCGAAACTGGAAAAATAACTGTTCCCCCTAACACGATCATCAGCGTCATCACCTAACGCTCAGTCGACCTCCATCAAAGTAGACAATTCGTTTGCTGCGGCTATTAAAAATGGTCACTAAGGTTTATTCACTGGTTTTGCATGAAATTCTCAACCGTTTTATTAAGTTAACAGTATTATATTACTACAACATTAGAGTTTGGCCACCGTGCCTCATTTAGCAATAAGTTCCAATACTTCATCCGATTACCCCGAATAGTTTGAGTATATACATGTACATATGTAGAAGCACTGGCATGCAGAACTGCAGCTAATTCACATGCTTTAGTGCATCGCTTCTACACTAAATTAAAATATATTGAATTTTAGTGCCATAACTAATTACGCTACTTAGTGAACACTAAAGTAAAATGAATGAAAAATATGTGCACGATTTTAATGCCTTTGAAATAATCACCCAGCGACTTCATTAAAAATCCATAAAAGCACATTTAACTGCTTATATTAACTCGCAACAATGTTGCAGCTGCTTTTATAGCGGTCAATATTTATAGTTGTTGTTGTTGTTGTTGTTTGCTGTTGCTATTGTAAATTAAGTGTTATTGTGAGTGCAATAAATTAATCAGCAAATCGAAGTTACATACGAAAAACATAAAATAACACCAGCAGTTCATTGTCAAGATAAACACAGACGGAGGCACATACGGCAGCAACCACTGTTGCAACTCCACCCACATGCAATACAATGCCACAAGCGCTCACCACCGCCACATACGAAAATCGTATATGAAATCGAAATTGATATTGAAACAATTGGCCAAACCAAAATGTACAGGGAAACCTATTAGTACCCTGGCAATGGTGCTTTGTTGGCTTGTGCTTAATTAAATGCATTTTCAACAGTTGTGTGGTGTTGTGGCGGTGTGGATGCCATGTGAGCGATGAATGATTGAATTTGCTTCAACATTTGACTGGTAATGGGCGTTTGGCTGCTGTTGTGCTTGTTGTTGTTGTTGTGGTTGTCGAAGATGAGGCTGTTGCACCAGCTGCCAATATTCATGCATGCAATTCTGCAACCAGTGGAAGCAGCAGAGGCAATTTTGTTTATTGCATTTACACTCCAACGTGACCACGCATATAAATTTCAAAATGTAAATAAACCAGTAATTGTCTGTGGAGGAGGTTTTAATTAATTTTCTATTAGGACAATTTCGCAAAATCGCATGTGGACTGCAGTGCTGAACAAAATTATTTACAACATGACTTGCCACATCATTTTAATTGTTCGTAGTTGATAAGAGAAACGCCAGAGTTGGTTATTTCATTTACTCATTAGATTTACAGTTAGGTACTTGTTTTCAAAGTCAATGAACTATTGATTTCATAGTTATAATAATGTTTTCTGGGAAACTTCCGGAATATTATATGTGGTGCTTTGAACAATATGGCAGAGCCATTCCGCTCTGAAACAACTAACAAGAGCTAGAAAAATGTGCTTTGGATACCTTGGCAATGAAACTCTGAGATACCAACTAGATGCGAGCACAGCTTCGTATGTTAGCTCATGCTCTTTCGAGTTATCCACAAATATTGCTAAGATCATTTCTGTTAGCATAGAGGTTTGGTCCTTTCCAAGTTGAAACTCTCGTCAGAATATGTTTTAAGATGTACTCCTTTGCCCTTCCGTTACTTGCAGTTGTAGAACAGATCTTGCAACATTAGATCTCCTCTTATCAACCCAATGTTTCCCGATCTAATTTAAAACACATCTATAATGTGGCTCTTTAATATAGAAGTTTCGGATCCATATACAACTAATATTAAAATATTGTAATCGTGAATGATCAGATCCGATCTTACTATTAGCAAAAAATTTGCAAATTCCGCGAAGAAATCGACCTGAAATTGACTGCACTTCCTAAACCATTAATATTTACATATACTACTTAAAATAAAAGCGTTACAAATCGAAAGTAAATTGACTAATTTTTAATTCAAAACACATGATTGGTAGCATTCAGCTCGTACGTCTCTCACCTTACTAAATCCCAATTAATTTGTCAATTCTTGCGAGCCCCAAAACGTAGAACCCATGAAGCTTTTCCCCTCACATTTTCTAGATGTTTTTCATGTCTCACCTAATTCCGCAACAACGGTGCCCCCATAAAGGTGCTCGCACAGCTGTCTGAGCATAATTTTCGAAACGACAAGTAAATGTTTGTAATGTCTATTTTCGCTTAAATTAATGACACATTAAATAGTCTTGAAAATCGTGTGATCTCACTCATTGCCAATAAGTAGCCGCAACGCTCGACGGAATTCCCCCGTATAATGGGACGAGAAAAAGAATAGTGCCATACAAATATTCTGAAAATAATAAATTCGTGCGGTGTGGAATGTGTTGGAGCGCGACAATGGTCGGCGATATGGACTTAAAGCGTGACAAATTAGCAGTGTGATTGATTTGTTTTTAATTTTTATAAAATTTTTCAGATTGCGCTCGTACGCCGGCCCACACACATTACGGAGGGAGAGCGTATGGTAGAAGGCGGCCGTATGCAAAATGTAGCAGCAAAATTAATGTGTAATAAAATAATTTTACAAAATTTGTAGTGTCATAAATAGAGGTGAGTGCTATAATGCATAGGTAGAAGAAACGTCAGTCTCCAGCGCTAGAGTTCCGTCATCGACGCGCCGCATCTATTGCAACATTTCGGGGAAAGACCACACAACAATTTTATTGCTTCGCTAAGCTATATATTTTGTTGCTTGTTGCTGTTTTTGCATAGTATAGTTATTAGTTTTAAGTTTAACAGCGTGTTTTTGTAGTTTCCTACATTTGTTGTGGGCCGGTGGAAAACTCATAAAAATTACAACTGCGTAAATAATAAGAAATTATCTGAAACACAAAAACCATAAATGACTTTTTAAGCGTCAGCGATATGTTTTAAGACTTTTTAAACACTCCGTAATCTGTGTGGGAGTGTTATTGTGTTCCGTTTTGAAAGAAAAAAAAAGAAAAACAAAACGAAGTCGAAGCAATAAATTGGCTCTTAAAAGTTTACGATGTGATTTATATACATACTAGGTATAGGTACTAATCGTTGGGGACTAAGCCTTGAAAAGCACACACATAAAATTAAATGTTTGAAATTTTTGCATAATTATATGGTATGCTTTGGCGACTTTAGGAGAATTAGAAAAATGTTTTGTGGCGCATATAATTTGCCGGCGGCAACCTCATTTATAATGCTGTAGTTTTTGTCTTAAAATTGTAGAGTTCTATAATTTATTCGTGAGGTGTTAATCCACAATATTGAGAAATTTTACATATTAATTGCTAAGTATATTAAAATGATCAATTTGAATAAACTTTCCATCACAACACAAACAATGGAAAACGAAAACAATCATAAACAAGTAAGAAAGGGCTAAGTTCGGGTGTAACCGAACATTTTATACTCTCGCAATGTGCAAGGATCAGAGGCGGGGAAATGTTTTCAGGTGCTGGCATAACTTTATATTAAAAAATGTTGCGGAAGAATTCAACATTCATTATACGAAGAAATTGTCAATGGACTGCAATCATATTTGGTATCTTCTTAACTTATATTACAGGCCATAGACTCATGTACTTTGCCTGCTTTATTTTGCTTCGTATCAGGGATATTTATATTAAAATCTATCAAATTAACTCAAAAATGATAAATGCGATATAAACTAAACCAAAGTGGCATAATTGAAAATATTAGATACATGAGGAAAAAGTAAATCAGAGAAAAGTACATCATTTAGTACATATTAGGTATATGGGGCTTAGACCACGGTCTAGACCGGTTGCGTAAATAAAATCAATAATCAGCTCAACAAATCTGAGTTTATTATTTTAATCACTTTAATCTAACGGAAATATAAGTGCAATAAAATGTGATAAAAATAGAGACGCTCCATGTATGCTGGGGACCAGCGACAGGCGAACGCACTGGCGTAAAGAATGCAGTGAGAACTTTTGGAACTTTTGCTAAAGAAAGCTTTTCGTTTCAGATACCATTTCGGATATGCTCGTTTGATATTTCTATTGTGATTTTCGGTATATTTCAATGCACCGTAACTCTAGAACGAGATAATACTCTGAGTCTTAAGAGTATTTGAAAAACATTTTAAAAAGGTTTAAGAAGGTACTAGAGCTTTGGAACATTTCTTGTGCATTGTGAAAATAATTGTCTTAAATTATTTAAACTCGCAAATTAAATTAAATTCTCAACACTATTAAAAGGATTTATTTCATATATCCCAAATGCCTATAAAATTCTTTCGCGCTACCCAAACATCACAACTTCGAATTATATACTTCCTCAAGTATCTCACCGCTAGCATCAAAGTTAGGAAAATGCTCCACCGAATAATTGTTCCCCCCAAAACCAAAGTGCGCAGCTAATCAATTAAAACAACTAATGGGAAACATTTAAAAATGTCACAGACACACGCCCCCAGTGACACCCGCGTTGTCGGCGGTAAGCAGCACAACAACAAACTCAAAGTGACAAAAACAACATAGGTGCCAACACCACAGGCAATAAAAACACAACACAAACGAAATCGGCCGCTCTCCAAATTGGAATGCTCCCATGGCTAAGGGGAGAGGTCTTGTTAACGAAAGGAGCACATGAAAAGCTTGCCACGTGACCGAACTGCAGTCTGAGGGCTGTGGGATATGGTGAGATCAAATATTTTGGCTTAGGGCATCACATTCGTTTGCATTTATTTTGGTAGACATTTGGGTCACATGGTATCAAAAAGAAAAGAAGACGAAGCATTTCCAGCGCGTTTAATTTTCACAAGAATGCGCTGTGAAGATGCGTTTGCTGGCATTGGAGTTGTTGTTGTTACGCAAATCAGAAATGCATGAAGGAGTATTTTTACACCTTGAAATAGATCAACAGCATACCGTTATTACTTTTGTATGTCTGTGCAATGTTTAGTATTTACTTTATTTTGCCGCCCGTTTAATTTAGCGGCCGCCTGAACTGAAAGACACAGCTCATAAAATTGCAATCGCGCGAATGTCTTTCCGCTTCACCACCCGCTCGTTTATGCTGATGGCTGTGTTGGCTTTGATAGACTGCACAATTCCAGCCAGTGTCTACTTGTGGCCAATGTGTCGGGATTTGTGAGCGTTGTGCTTCGCTTCCCACCCCTCTTTTTGGCATTCTTAATTAAGTTATTAGTTGCGGTTATTAAATGGCATTTGTTTGCGCTTTCGAGCATTTTTATTGCGCCTTAGGCCAGGCGTTGACGCGCGCGCTCGCTCAGCGACGGCAAGAGTACGCCCATTAGACGAGCCTGCCCCGCTTGTCAGTCAGTCGCTCGCCGGGCAATTGTTGCGCAGCATATGATCTTTTAGTTTTTGGTAGATTTTTTTTGTTGTATTCGCGGCTGCAGCCCACAGTCGAGCGCCTGACACTGCGCCATTAGCGCCGCAATCTGTGGCACATTAGTTTATGAGCGTGTTTACTTTGTGCCAAAGTTTTGTTTATTTGTGACTCATGGCGCTTGGCCTGTCGCTTTGCGTTAACCCGGTAATTTTGCCGCTAATCTCGTGCTACAATTACTTGGGTTTGACTAATTCTGTAAATGTGCAGTTTTCTCATGCAACACACACATACATGGGCATGTTAAACTTAATAAAAATTGTATCGACATACACATATCTCCAACTGTCATCGGATACTCTGAAACCGAAAACTACGAGTAATTTGTGTGGGATTTGCGACCTTTTACTTTATGGTCGGCATTTAAATGATAAAGAACTTGGCTTTAACGGTTTATCTTGCCCAAAATCAACAGCTAATGATAGGGCATTTTATATATTGATTTTATGGGGTCTGTACATTTTCCGAGTGTGGGAGCGAGTTGCAATTTTTCTTTCACGAATGTGGCACAGGAAATATTTTATGTATGTGTAAGTGTATGTAGTGTGTATTTAAGGCTAAACTGAATATATACATGTTTACAAGTTTTCTATTTAATTTCGGTGCACCGAGCCTAGAATTTGCTGGTCAAAATCTATAAAACAAGCTTAGAAAGCAGCTGTAAGATTGACAATTTTTTCAGTACAGAGTTTAGACAGTTTGTGCCAACTATGCCCACTAAGAACACATATTTTTATTATATACTCTCTGATTTTTTTTATTTTAGACCAATTTGTTAAGTTTGCTATTTAAAAAATGAGGGTCTAATAGCGTTACGCCGCCTAAAAACACTGAAGGATTCTTAGCACATATTTTTTATTGGTATCCTCAGCCTCTTGGGCCCTTAATATAATCTTATCTTTCTGAAAATACTATAGAAGTTCACGATTAAGTAGCTCTTTATTTTTATTATCACCTAAAAGTATTCAGTTTGCTTATTTAAATAAGAGTGCTTGATACAGAAGGTACTAACTAAAGTAATCAGTGGGCAAAAAAGTAATTTTTTCCAGCGACTATATCAAGTTTCAGGTTAATAATTTGATAAGTAATTATGGCAAATCTAGTCGGAATATAAAAGTTACAAACAACCTATAAAAGTGTACTTCCTTAGTTCTTAACTGAATTCCTAAGTGACGTTCGATGCGGTTAACCAACAAATTGGAACCCATTTACTGACACCGAAGGGATTAACACGCTCAAGTACGCGCTACTTCAAAAAACATAAAACGAATTGCAAATAGTATTATATGTAACACCTGTTCATAGATCTAAATCTAAGCTATATCTATAAGGGAAACTTAAAATACTGGCATTAGTTAAATATTTTCACTCTCAACTCAAAGGCAGTACCAAATCTGATAAATATTACCGTACATTTACATAAACGTTGCAATCAAATTAACATAAAAATGCTACGCGATAACATGCTGTGCTTTTATTGAATAGGAAAATCAACAAAAATCAAAGCTCAGTATCTTAAAATCAACAAATCTTAACATCCAAATTACCTCACTGATTGTCAGATAACAATCGCGCGTTGTCTAAAAGCCAACAAAAGCAAAATGATGAAGTGTGTCATATATGTTCGAAAATCAGCTAAGCAGAATCGATAAAAATTTGTGAACGACCTACGCACCTAAAATCTATTAAAAAATATTCATATAACCGTAGACAAACCAACAGCAAGAGATCGATCAGCGAACACTCATTTTGTATGGGTAAATAACCCAATCAAAAATGTAGAGTTTGGTTTATTGGCGTAAAATAATGCTGGCCAGCGAATTCAAAAATGCTCGAGAAAAAATTGAAAATGAATTTGAAATTCATGCAATGAAACTCATCAGCATAAAATTAGGCGCAATAAAGAGACAAATGCGCAGCATGACAAAAATATTAAAGCTTCAGCGCTGTGAACTGTGTGAGCTGTCGAAGTGAGCTACAATACTGCAATAAAACTGCGCGTAAATAGGAAGAAAATAATAAAAAAGGCGAAAAAGCAATGAAATCTATTGCATGGAAAGAAAGAGAGAAACAAATGAGAATAAAAACGCAAACGCGACAATAAAATGCAGGAAATTATTTCCATGCCAATAATGTAAATTTATATTCATATATAGAATTCAAAAAAACAACACACCCAAAAGTTCACGCATATAATGCGCTCATTTACACCAACAAAAATAAAGTGGGGCGCCTGTACGAAAGAATTGTCTGCAATAAAATTTGATAAATTGTCACTCTAATAAAAACTTTTTGATGCGTTCCATTGTTTAAAAATAGCGCGCGCACACACACGCACGCACAGTGTTGCATTTTAAAGGCGACAATTGGTCTTCGCTACACATTAGTGGGCTCATCAGCGTACCGACACATAGACTTTTTTTTTGTTGTTTGGCCGCTGTCGGCGACGCTTACGGTACGTGCCGCTACTCGCACGGTCATCACCGCTTAACATATATATCACGATTTCTATTATGTTTGCACGTTATTCAGCCGCAGTGCAGTTGGTGGTGGAACCATGCAGGTGTTCCGCCGGTAATTATATGCACGTCGACATATTTGTATTTAATTGCAAAATATAATTTTTGATTTTTATTAACGTTTAATGAGTGAAACTGATAATAATTCATAAGTGCAGCTATTCAATTACGCGCAAAAGTTTTGCGCCTTGAGCTTACATAAGCGCACAGGCAGTTGCATTGCAGTTTGGCAGTTGCTAAATGAGGGATTTCGTTAGAAATACTAATTTATTACAAGCTTTAATCTAATATACGTTCACCGACACTTCGTTTGTAATTTTTTATTTTCTTCTGAATATCTGAAGGCAACGCTTGCCGCTGTTCTAGCAAAAGAAAACGCTTAACGACTTTCAGAACTCACTAAACCAATCTCGATTTTCTTAAAACTGACTATAATAGGTGGATGCGTTGAACACTTATAAACTTTTTAGCATAAAAGTTAGCAAATTAGCAAAAATTAGCAAATTAGCAGTTAGCAAGTGGCAGAAAACATTCTTCAAATCGTTCAACATTACTTAATGCCCAATTGACAGTCCCTGACCGGTTAAAATAACGGTTCCGTTCAGGTTATGTAGACCGATTGTCTTGGAAATGGCTTACCTTACCTTCGCAAATTGTCTACATTAATGCTAATTGACTCAATTAAGAAGCTGGGCGAAGCGGCTATAAGCAGTGGGCTTGGGCTTGATGTTTTAGTAAACCTTGTTGTTCTGTTCGATCTCGAGTTGAACTCGACATAGAATTCAATCCATTCGGCAAAATCACAAAATACTTTAACCTACAACTAATTCCTCTAAAAAAAAAAAACTCACATTATATAAATCTAATTTGAACAAATAATAACCCGTTATACAAATTTTCGTATGTATGCAGCCGCAATTACCCCGATGAATCCAGTGGAAGTGTTGCCTTGAAATTGTGACACCTTAAAAAATCATGATAGACAAATTGAACTAATTTCAAAAGGAAGTTGATAGCTAAATTATTGTATCTTCACAAACCTCGAGTTTGACTAATGATTTTTCATCTGCTAGAACGACCTTTTTAAACTCCATTGAGTACTTTATTTGCAGTCTTCTCGAACATTTTTAGTCCATTATTCAAAATTAATCTTAAACGTTACAATTAAGTGACCAAAAGCAACTCATTAAGCGAGATAAGCCCAAGAATTTTACGACAATTTTGTGGGTCATAAAAATACAGTGAAGACAGTGATACAAAAGTTAGTGCGCAAAAATAACATTGGCATAATTTTACCACCTACCACCAAAAAAAAGAAAAAAAAACACAAAATCAGCGGTACAACCGCTGCATTATCGCCTGCGAGCTAGGTGATAGAGCAGCATTGAGGATTGCGGCGGCAAATGTTGTCGTCTGATTTATGTTGTATTCTTCTGCAAACAACTCAAAGGCTCAAAGGAAGGCGAACCAAAACAATAACAGCAAAATTGGCAGTAAAAATGTGCAATTATTAGTTCTGCGAAGGACGTAAGGGATGTGGATGTGGCATGGTGCTGAACTGTAGCGTACAAGAAGTGGACCTCAGGTAGACCTGAAACACCTACAACAGTCATGGGTGTGCAGAGGACGAGGGAGGAAGCTGAATTGTCAGCTGTGTCTGAGCGTTGCACTGCAGCAAACCCCTTATGCATTACTGTGAACCGCTGTCTGTATATATAGTGTATGCGTGTGTTTGTGTATTACATTGCGAGAGCCTCAAACTTAACCAATGACCACTATAACTATCGAAGTAGGGATTCCGAAATAATTTATACGCTTTGCTAGCATTGTATTGTTGTTGTTGTGTGGCATTTGAGGCGCCTTTTAGTGCTCGTTACATGTGTTCGTTTCTGGCCGTGCGTTCAAGCATATCATCACTAAGTGCCGTACAGCTGTCGCAAAAGGTGATTTCGCCTTTTCCTTTTTACTTCGGAATATTGTCTCTTCGAAAGTGGAATTGACAACTGATCGTTGCAGCTTCGCCAGCTAAAATATCGGAATCAGCGTGAGCTATGCGCTGACCGCCCAGCGAAAACCCTTGACACAAATGTAACAACTCAATAAAAATGTCAAGTCGCAGCTTTTGTGATCGTGCTGCCACAAATGCAGATGGCTCTGTCAGCTGCGTGCGTGAGTGTGCGTGAGTGTGCGTGTGTGTGCGTGTGTGTGTCTGATATACCTTAGCAGTTGGGTAGCAGTGCATGTGCAGTGCTGCCCACCGGGTGGCCTACAAAATTTATTTGCACGCACTCACTCAACTTTTTTTCCAGCTCCATATCCATATTTTCTGTAAATTTTTTCAACGCTTCTTTATTTGCTTTTACCACCTTGTCTGCTTAATGATTTCTCTTTTCCATTCCTTTTTTGCTCATTCTATTTATCGGCACGGCTTGTGTGCACACCTAGGTATCCTTGCTAGCCTGGCGACGTTGTCCTGTCAGCATTTCTTATTGTTGTTTAATAGCCATCTTTTTTTGTTATTGTTATTGTTACGGTCAGCGTTTGTTGGTGTTGTTGCCGCATATGCGTTATTCTTGCGTGCACTTTGGCTGATTTTATGAGCACACTTTGCTGTCGTCATTTTTGTTGTTGTTATTGCTGTAAATTGTTTGTTTTTGGCATATTTGCGCCGTTTACAGTCCCCACCTACTGGACAATCAACAAACGAAGGCCAGTTGGAAGCCTCCCAATTTACTTATACCAGTTTGTGTGTCTGCCTTTATGGTATTTGTATGCGCACACTTGTTCGTCTGCAAGTGTGTTCTATGTGTATGTGTGTGTGTGTTGGTGTGTTGGTGCGTTGGTTTGGTAGGCTTGACGTTTGTTTGTTCAGACATCTGCGCAACTCTGCATTCTCGTGCGGCAGTGTGTACGGGTGTACGTACGTGTTGGCTATGTCTATTAGCACGTCTGACATTGAGTGACATTGCATTACAACTGTCAATGTTGAGAGCCTTAAGGGGGCCCACCTTCAACGTTTTATATTCTCTGTATATATTTGTATACAATTTTACAATTTAAGTTGTTTTATTTAATTTTTGCCAACAGTTTTTTTTACCGCTCCACTCTTATGCGCAAAGTGATAATTAACTGAAGTAAGGCAAACATCAACGACTCTTGGGTGCAATGCGTTATTTTGCTGATGCTGGCCAATGTTAACAAGTCAATCACTTGAGGTTCATTGGTGCTAAAAATAACAAAAACAAAAATATATAAAAGTAATTATAGTGTGGCAGCGGCGAACACACACATTGATTTTCCAACGAATCGATTGACCGCTGCCCCACCTCCTTATTTTCATTGCTTTTTCTTTGGTCTGTACATATTTACTGTTTTTTACCTCATCGGCTGGCATTGCGTGTGGTAAATGCCTAAATACACAATTATATGCGATTTCGTTAATGTGAAACAGTTAGCAACAATGTCGTGTTGTTGTTTTGGTAACGCAACATTGCAAGGTGTGGCACTTAGCTGCCTGCTTAAATGTCCACTAACATTTACGTAAATACACGAAGGGCAGCACGAGCTAAGCAAATATTAAATAATTTTTCGAAAAATTAAAAACGAAATCTTTTTAAGCGTTTAGGAAGTCGGACAATATGTTTCCATAAAAGATAAATTTTCAAAAGATATAATAGGAGTGTAAAAGCCATTACATTCGCTCTTATTCTAACCCTAATTAGTTTGGTTGGCTTATATTCCTCTCATATTGAGTATGCTTGCTTCCCTCTGTGATATATTATCTATCCCACTCTCACTGCTTTAACCGCAATCAGCTTAAATGCTTAAAAATAGTCAAAGCCATATTTCTTCCAAAGTTCTCTAACGCTCAACACCTTACACCGGCACTAAATAATTGCTGATAATCCTTCATCACTGCAATCAATATTATTTATATCAGACTGTGATGAGTACATTGTACTCATCCTTTATAGCCTCGGAAAAGTAATCACATCAAATAAATCTATGTCGTAGTATGGGCTTACTGGTCCTTCCTTTCGGACATAACGCGTTGCACGCACTCGACTGAGCAACTGTCAAGTATACTGCAACATAAAGCAACAAAAACCAACAAAAGGTCACTACTGATGTCTGTAACACAATGCAATCAGTCACCTAAATACCCTTTAAATTGATCGTAATTCCTGTTGTATATCGATCATGTCTACCGTGTGCGTAGATCACCGCAGACGTGGCGCACACGAACAGTATACGAACAGATCGTCGAACATACAGTATTGCTGCCATATAAAGAGCCATTAAATTGTTACTTTTTTCATTCATTTATACTTTTTATCCGTTCACTCCCTCCACTTCATCACTTTGTGTATTTATATGTACATCAAACGCCTAACAACCAACTAAATGCTACTCTTTCAGCCGTTTTTGGTGGTATCTGGCTTTGTGTGTTATTGGCTAGCGGGAATCGTTCTTACAGCACACAAGTTCTCTTTTTGTTCTTGTTGTATGCGTTCGGCTATTTTCAAAGCCCTTAGTGCTTTGATGGTATTATCTTTAAATCATACAATTTTGCTTCAAATCGATCAGAAGAGCTTCCTTTGATCGATCATATCAGTTATGTAGGTAGTTAACATTTTGAATGGTAGTCATGCTTTGTTTTTCCATTCTTATTATGATTATGTGTTGCCATCGTTGTAGGCTATATACTTACTGTGCGGCTATTATCATCCTCTTTGACTTTTTTGTGGTAGCAAGTGATTGTTTCGGCTTGATTTGTGTAGTGATATGATCATTAGATCGTCGGTTCGTCTCATCTTTTGTCGTCTGGCGTTTTAGAGCGACTGACAGGCTTTTTACATAACATAAGTGTTTTATGGCTCAGCGCTGTTTATCTGAAGTCTAATTTCCGGTCATAGCGCTGGCATTTTCTAACGTCAACTGAAGGTTTTTTTTTATAACATTTGCCATTAAGTGATCTTGGTTTGTCAATGAAGTATTTAAGCGGATTTTGGTGTAATAACTAGCATTGATATTGATATTACAAGTGTAGACTTGAAGAACTTAATTAAATTTCCTCCATTTTTCTAATATCTTATTTAAAATCATACGTTTTTTAGGTTAGTTTGAAAATTTCTTTATCTTTAGACTCTTACGCACGGTTCTGCGATATCACAGGCCATTTGTATCCTTCACTGAAAGCACACCTTGGCAATAGTTTGCTTTTGGGTAATAAATAAGAGGTGTCGGCGCGCGCCTAACTTGCCACATTTTCGTCTTTCCCACTATCTTCACCTCATTTCCCTGCAACCGAAACTTAAATTTAGTATGTGATTTGTAATGCTTAACGCGTGTGTGCTGGCTAAACTGTATCTAAACAGTTATAGCGTGTCTGGGTCCATATACGCCGCTTGAGGCATGGCACTCTGACACGCAATGTCAGTTCCCTGAAGCCTTTTGCTCGCCTTGCACTTTAAAGTGTTTAATATTCTTGTTCTTCAAGTGGTATTTTCGTGCCTTAATACGATTTAGCATAACCAAGGGCAAAATGCACATTAAAATACGTCATTATTTCTTGTTTATTATTTCCATCGACGTTGTGTAAGAAGCAGCAGTATTCAAATTGAGAGAAAAAATAACTCAGCTGATTTTATAAAATGTACGAGAAGTTGTGTTGCAAAAGCGTTTGCGAAAGGAATTCGCTTTTTTCGTCTTGAGCGCATAAAAGCACGAGTAGTTATTTTAGCGCCGCCGGCGAAGGCATAAAAAACGAAAGGTGGCAGCTACCTCATGCCATTTTAGACACATTAACACGCCACTTATTACATGTTTTTTTTTTCATTCCATTTGTTTTTCATTTAAAAATATTGCACTGACACGCAGCCTAAAGCGCCTGCACTAAAATAATCTGACACACATACCCTTATAACTATTAAACTGCTGAGGATACTTGTAAAGCTCAGCTGCTAAGAAGCTTTTTCTGTTAGCCAAAACAATTTGCATGCCAGCACGCGAGCGGCTGTTTCATTTCGAAATATTAAAGTTCATTATATATAGTACATATATAAAAGCTGGTTGTTTCCGTAGAAAAACGGTGTAGCCGACTGTAAGCGCTTGGAAAAGCATTCAATATTGATGACTTCCAAGTAGAAACAGCAATTGCTTAATGAATGAAGGGTACCAATTTGAGTATATTACTTAATAAAAGATCATCGACCTAATGGTATGGAACACGCAGTTCCAGGAGGTAGTCCAATTATATTTTACGTTTAAGAGCACACTTATACATATACATATATATACACTATTAAATATATTTTATTCAAGAAACTAAAATAAAAGTTACGGCGAAATAAAAAATAAAAAAAAAAATCCAGAAACCACGACCACAAGCCAGAATTTTGGAATTCCCAGTTCCGAAGCTCTGTAGTCTGCATAGAACTTTCCAAAGCTTGGAACTTTAAAAAGTCCAAAGACCATTCCTGCTTTCTCCCAGGAATTCAGCCTTCATCACTATGAGTTCATGTTGGTTCTAAGAAGAGGAAAACGTCTATGCCATTTACAAATGCGATTGTCACTTGGGTAAAGTTCAACAAATACCAAGCACCGCTTTACAAATACACATCCACAAAGGAGACTATGATACTATTTATTTGTTTATGTCAATGTCTGGGGAAAATGCCTTGAAGGTGCGTCAAATTCCTCACAGCGCATATTTATTGAAGAAATTAACAGTTCATTCTGACGCCAACGAAACAACAAAAAGGAAAGGTGACTTTGCTGTGTTCAATATGTCTTGCCTGCTGTCTATTGAAGTAATAATGAGGGAAAATGAGTTGATGATGTCGAGAAGTTGATGGTGTGAGCTGCAATAACAATTTTGTTAGTTCCGAGCAGACATTCAGGTGTGAATCACAGGTCTCACAGGTGTTTAACTTAACTGATTTGGGCAAGAGCATATGAGACGCAATATTTGTTGTTCTCACACTAGAGGGCTATACTTACATAAGAATCCAATATAATTTTTGGAAATGCAGAGACGGAACTAACCGTAGCTTCAGAATTATTGATTGCTTTCATTCAGATGAAATATTAAGTATTGAGAGACCCCTTAAGGCTTGTTTCTGGTATATTACAAAAGGATTTATGTTGCTGTTATTTGTTACAAAACATTGTTTCTACTTAACTGCATTTGTCTAATGTGCAATATTTTTGTATAGATATATCGGTATAGACAAAGGTTTGCCTCCCTTTCCCTCACCTAAAGCATCTGATAATTTCCTGTGTTCCACAAACCGATTTCGTTTCCAGCTGCCACATTTCACTTACACAAATCCTAGTCCGAGTCTCAGCATTGAAATATTTTTAGCGGATAAGATTACCATTACTCACACATACATGAAGTAATCTAACCATTTTAATTATGCATTTGGCATGTGTTCGTTTATTTTAGGGTGACAAACCGAGTCAGTTAATTGTACTGTTGCCAATGTTTTCATTTGGGATATGCTGGGATGTTCTTGACTCTAAAATGAAAGTTTCGCCGAAAGGGGAGGAAAGTATGTGTGTTGCAAAAGAAACTAAATTAATTGAAACGTCAAAGTTCATTAGAATGTATTAAGGCATAAAGGGAGAATGCTTGTAAAAATCGAAAGATTTTCATTTCAACAATCGTTTAATAAGTTTATAGAGAACACTGAGCAAATGTGGTGATTATGGCTTTCAGAGTAGATGTAGAGAGTAGATGGTAAATGGTAATGGTCAATACGAATATATTTGCAAAGTGAAAATCCGTTCGAAGGCAGTACGCTCGTACAGTTTGCAATCAAGAATCCGAGAGAGCAATGCATTTCAACAATTGTTCTTACTACTTTTTTGCCCCAGATTATGTTGAAATTATCAATTTGCTTCTAAAATCTTTCTCCCTTGTGAGTAACCTATATGCAGCCCACTTAGAGCGCTTCGTATGCCCTTCTCTTCTCATTACTAGCTGCCAGTTGTTACTGATTTGTGGTTTGAACTATTCAATGTTTGTGGTTCGTCATTGCTTTAATGCCATTTCCACTGAATTTTATTTCATCCACTCGTTGCTTATATATACTTGAACTATGTGACGTTCGTTTATAAGTACTTGCGGTTTTTCTTTTTCTTCGGAGAATGCAAAAGTGGGTTATGATTCCTGATTAATTTTCCATAATAAAAATTATAAAAAATTTGCTTATTGTAGCAGAATCAATATATATATCATATATCAGTAATAAAAAGAAGTGGGGCTTAAAACGACAATTCATATGTCTGAAAATAAATATATTTTAGTATGTATCAAAGCAAAATCAATTTATGGTTATTCCGTGTTAAAAATTATGTAGAAATTGTTACACGAAACTTGGTAAATTGATGAGTCGAAATAAAAATTGTATTTGTCATCTAATGGATATAAATCTTCCCCTCTGACAGTCTAAATCGCTTTTAATGGGGAAATCGGTTTTGAAAACGATACATATTTATAGAACGTGCGAAACTATGAAATGTTCGCCGACATTGTTTCACCAAAGTGGTTATATTTAGCTACGCCTACATATTACATATTTGGCTGCTCTGAAGTGTAAAGCCTATGGGCTTAAAGTATAATAATGAGCTTTACGCATAAGGAGCTCTGTCAAAAAAAAACGCCACTAAGAACAATGAGGCCTTGAAATCAGATAAAAACACCATAAATATTATAAGGCGGCTGTCAAATAAATATGTTCAAGTATTATGCGAAATGTTTAAGTAACAATTACAGCTTAAGAAGCACAAAGCCTTAATTACCTCTTCAAGTTTATATAAAGTAGTCAATATGCAAAGCATTTAATTTAGAAGTTTTTAAGAAAACAGTGTTCTTGAAAAATAAATGATTTGTGTTCCACAAGTTCATCGTATCGTATCGTAACGTATCTACATCTACATATGTACTTTTTTTTGCTTTAACATTTCATTGGATTCACCAAATATTTCAAACTAATTTTTTGCGTTTAAGGAGGTAAAGTGTTTCGTAATAAGTACCAGTACTTTTAAGAACTTTTGGAATAACTCCGAAAATGGCGAGAAACCAGCTGCTGGGCTCAAGCATGACTCTGTTATGTATATAATATAAAAAGTATGTGGCACCACGACTTCAGCTTCTTTCCGATTGTTCAGTTAATTTTAATAATAAGTTTTTACCGAATGGTCTTTCTCAAGTTCCCATGCTATTTTTCTAAGAATTTCTTTTAATGCTTTTCTTTTAAACTACACCACATATTCAAATATCATTCTACAGCGACACTTCAATGTGCTTCATTGTCGCCTTGAAGCACTTAATTACAGGTCTTCAAACATACACAAAAATCAATAACAATCATGACAATAAGAGAAATTATAGTATAGGTATTATAAAAGAAAACGGTTAAACAGAATAAAAAAGCGTGGAACTAGGCAACTTCAGACCCGTAACGGCTGCCATAGAAGTTCAGCGCCACAAACAATTTGACATGAGCAACAACAATGAAAAATAAGAACGAGTACAACCCATGGTCGCTGTGAAGCTGATCAAGCGAAAGATCACTGAGGATCACCAATCAATAAAGCAAGCGGGAACACTTTGAAGCCAAGCGCGCTTATTGTTATTTAAATTTTTAAATTGTTTTAAGAAAAAATAACATAGTCATAGTATTTGTGAAGCTGAAAGAAGAGTTAAGAATGTATGGAAAAGAGGCGATCACTTTTTCACTAAAAACTATGCGAGCCACTTAGACGCGCACGCAGTAGGCGAAGGTAGCCAACCGTTCGAGAAAATATTGGATCGAAAATTGGCGCTTAAATATGTTCATAACATTGTGGACTTAAATATACGATCAGTATTGATGATCGACAGACGGTGAGTGAACGAACAGGCTGTAGCTGATGGTTTGTAACTTTCCGACGCAACGTGAAATATGTAAATAATTGATATACACAGAGCTGGTGAGGTAAGAAAACGCCAGAAATGCTGATTGAAAAACATTGTTAATATTTACAATGATCGAGCAGTCAGTTGATCCTCAACTCTTTCAACGAGTGTGGGAAATAAAAATACGCTATTGTTTGTCACTCAGCGGAAAAAGCATGTTTGCTTTCTTTCTTCTAGCATTTTTTCGGGCAGCACACACACATACACACCGCCAACGAGATACTCAAGTGGAAAAAGGTACGCGCACACACACTTGTTCAGCTACATGGAAAGCAGTGAGCCTCAAATGAAGTACATCTACCCCCAAAAGCTACACATTTGTTGTGCGCTGTAAATGGTGTCAACAGTGGCGGTGCGGCAAGTGATCAACCGTTCAATGTGCGATCGCCGCGTTCGTCTCGATCATCTCGATCGGTGCTATGGTCACTCGCATACCATGTACATTGACTGGCACTTGATATCTGCCGTGCACTGCACTGTCACTGTCAAAGCGACTACTCCATGTTCGACCACTCTGCACCCGCTGAACGCTTTAGAAATGCGCGTACAGTTGTTGTACGGCTGCCGGTGTTGGCGCTGCCCCTGCCACTGTAATAGTTATTGTTGGCGCTTGGTTTCGGCGGTAGGTAGCTGCTGCGAAAGCGCTACTCTTCGAGTGATAAGATTTTTTAGTTTGGCATCTTCTTCAATATCGTATGCTTTGTATTTGTGTTTTCGATTTTGTTGCTCATTGCCGGTGTGTGCTCAAATAGTTTTCAGCGGCCTTTATAGGCGTTTAGCTCGAAAAGTATCAATCGATTGCTCCACCCGTTTACTTTTGATGAAGTAGAGGAAGCAGTGGAATAGTGAATGGGCTCGCCAAGCACTGCCACCGCGTTTTGTTTACGCTGCATTGCTAGATACCCGACTTCCGCCGCCGCGCTATTCACCTCCTGAGTCACCACCAAATTCTGCCACTTCTGCGCTTGACTCTTCAACTGTTGCTTCAATGACATTCGGGTGTGATTTTTTTTTTAAAATTTTTTTTCAATATTTGTTCCAACACCTTTTTAATGAAGTGTGCATTTCCTCTGCTTGGCTGCCTCGTTAATTGATAAATAGTTGCATTGCCATTGCTTGCCTTCCAATAGCTCTTGTCAACGTAACGGCAGCCGTAGCAGGTTCAACGGTTTACTTTCCAAACAATTTCTAAACTTCAAATCGATTTCATGATTTGTTTTTTTTTTCGTTTTTTGTTACGTATATTCTTTAGACAACCCTTTAAGCGGCCTTTTTATGCAGTTTCTTTCTGTTTATGTGTGTTTTATTACTTGTTAGCATTTATGTTGTTGTCGTTGTTGTTGCCGTTGCTGTTGCACATGCATGCGATTTCTCGGAAGCATTTCGCTGTTGCGACAGCGCACAATTGAAAAATAACAACAATAACAACAACATTCATATAGAGTTTGTCTTTACCTTTTTGTTACGCTGGCATCATTTACCCATCGTTTAGTAGTTTCTTATTGTATTCTTTGTTCGTAATTTAGGTGCTAAATGTTTTCCACATTATTAACACCTCCTTATGGCCCATTCTCGATTGTTAGTACAAAATGTATGGCAGACTAGTTTTGTATGGGGGCTGGAGAGCAGACCGGATGCATTATTTTCAGGCTTAGTGAAAAATATTTGTGTACTCAAACAGTCTTCTTTGGCGACCGCCTAAGTTGAGTACTTTTTTTTAGCATTATAATGACTTTTAAAAATCTATCAAACTTTCACGCTTCAGTGGTTTTAATTTCCGTCATCAAAGAGTTTCAGATATCGAAGAAACTGTTTTTTAGCAGATCCCTATGGATTCTCGAAAAGATCCATCCAGTTTCCGTAAGGTGTTATTATAGAAGTATAAAATTTCCCAGAGTAACAGCTGTCAAAGTAAACCAACCAACCAATTTATGTTTTCATAGTCAAATCATCTTCACTAATGAATCGCATCTCTGGTTTTAAGAGTTATAGAAAGTTATAGAAACTTAAAAGTTTAAGTCTTTAAGTCTTCTTTAAGAAAAGAGTTATAGAAAGCAGCGTTTGTTCGTGGGAGTCCCCAATGGCATCGCTAGACATCACAGCAGATACTAAGCAAATTAAGGCTAGTTAGATTTTCAGAATTTTCCTCGAATTCCGACTGAAATTCTGAATGAGATCTGACTCGACAAATAACATTGACATTGCAATTGCTTCTAATGAACCGTGCGTAATCCCACCAAAATACTGGGATTATGCGGGTATCCTTAAAGTAAGCCATAGAAATGCCGCCTACACTTACCTATGTAAAACTTCATTATATGCGCATTTCGGCTAGAAAAATTGAGTTCTCATCGCATAAACAAATTGGGATTAAGCGTGGTAAAGGTGGGTTTTTCTAATCATTTGCAATACCGCTAGGCAACACAAGCACACACTGCATGTATATAAAAGTGTCACATGCCACATGCTGCAAGCTGAAAATAGTAAATGACTGTTAATTTGCCATGCAACAAAGGCCAGCAGCGGTTAGGAACAGCCGGACGTTCGTACACGTCGAAATCAGTTGGAAAGATGGAAGGCATTAAGGCGGACAAATTGACATAAAGACTTTTCGCACATTAGGATTAGAGACAATGTGCAACCACCGTGACCTGAACGCAACTATACGTTTGCCTACCTAAACGTGAATGATGCTAGCTATCTCATTCACTCTTCTGGGCTCTTACGGCCACTGTTCGTTTCGCTCAAATTTTTCCGATCAAGAGAGTCAGGCATATATGCTGACCTCTCCTTCGAGCACCAGAGTGCAATATCTGCACCTGTTGCATGATGGTCAAAAGGCATTGCTTTGTTGTTTTTTGTGTATTTTTGTTTTTTTTTTTGTTTTTTTTTTTTAGAAAATCAGCAGAATGACGGAACTTCTAGGAACTCAGGGGAAATTTTATGTTTTTAAGGATGACAATAGGAATTTCGAAAATAGACAAAGCAACATAATGCAACAAAGAGATAACGGAGTGATTGTACAACAACAGTAGTAAGTCACAGAAATGAATGCAACAGCAGGCACAAGAAGAATCGAGAAAGCGTAGAACAGTTGGCATTGTTGCAAGTAGCGCGTGCTACTTTCACAACACAAACAGGATGCTGGATGCATTTGTTGTTTTTTTTTTTGTGGTGCCGTTTGGCGTACGTTATTTATGATTGTTTTTATGTGATCCTGCCGCTTGTGAATTCGTTGCTCAAAACTATGTTACGGATGCGCTTAGCTGCTTTCTTGTTTTTGTTATTGCTACTAATATTTTCGTGCGACATTTGTACAAGGTGCTTGAATAATTTTCGCTTTTCAGCTTCACCCCATGACTGCATATGCTTGTAAAAACGTGGCGAGGTATGTGGCAAGCTGCATCTGGACTGTTGAATAACCGCTGTGTCCGAAAAGGACACGGAAAACGGATGTTGGGATGCACCTTTAGATTGAATTTTTGCAGAAAATAAGGAATACAGTTTTAAGGCTGTGGCTTCAGCAGCATAGTGTTCAGCAGCATAGCAGAAAAAATATATGTGACCATGCAACTGCAGTTGCTCCTAGATACATTGTTCAAATATGAATGTGTTACTAATTACTTGCTTTTATTTATTATCAATTTGTAGTATGTATCAGATTTGGATCCTAATCGCCATATATATTTTTATATAGATATGATAATATTTCATTCCAAACTTCGTAGTTCAAAATTCTTTCCGTTTTGGGTTTGAGTTGAGAACACTTTCTGCCAAGTTCTAGCATTTTCTTAGCATTTTTTAGCATATTATAGAATTTGTGTTTTTTCCTTTATAATCCGTTATTGTTTTCTGTACTATATGTTCCTAAAAATTATTTAGTCTTTATATAGTTATTACTTACGTGTCTGTGAAATGTCTGTCACTGAGACTGTTCCTTCCGCAGCTACATGTATGGCTTTGTTGTGTGCACACTGTGACATTATTACATAATCTTCTACTGTACATAATGCACCCGAAATCACCACCTGAAATAATAAAATATCAAAATGTAATGAGCCAAGCGATTTGAAGATCGTAATAATTTCGAAAATGAAATGGATTTCAAACATATATAAAACATATACTGTAGAGTCCGCCTAACAATTATCGCCATGGAAATTGCTCCACTTAAATTGAAGCTAAATACGCTCACACATTGTCCCATCTTCATTATTCGCGCCAGATCTTGAATGCAGATCTTGAATGCCAAAGCGCTTATCAACAAAATATTAATTTAATTCATTCGCAAGCAATCAAATGTACCACATACTCAGGCACACACACATACACACACACACACACACACACTTGCAGGTGTGGTATCTAACACACCACCAAATAAACACCAGTAGCGTGTAAGTACAGTGGCGGCAAAAAAGTTTTTGTTTCACTTTTTTTTATTGATGTACCCATTTGATAGCAAGCTGCTGCTTTTACTTCTTGCTTTCGATGTTTTTTATCAGTTAAAGTTGTGGCTGACATGGCCGTAGAAGAAGCACGGTGAAGAAATGGTGGCAAAGATAAAGGCGCTGATGTTTGTGTGGTCATAATGCACAGCAAACAAACGAAAAAAAGTAGTGGAATGAAAGCAAGAACAACAACAAAAACAAAATACCCAACAACGGAAGTTAAATAATAGTAATTAGTGTCAAAATAACAACAAAACTGTTTAACAAATCAACAACAAGCAACTCAGACGAAGCGCAAATCGAAAATTGCATAAGCTTGCGCTTGCACAAAGGCTTACTCTTGCAGTTGCAGCAAAGCGTCGACAGTGTAAATAATAATAATTACAGTTATTTAATTACACTCGTTTAAATGGAATTGCATTTAGATTCTAATAAATAAGCAAGCATATCGCCATTAAGCACACACTAATTGCTCACTCATCCATCAACGCCGACGGTTCGCATGCGGCCGCCGCATACGCCCTGTTGGTCCGTGTAGGCGCACTCTTCTCCCTCACACACGCGTACACATACATCTATACATCTTCCTTTGGTGCTGTTGTTGGTGTTTGCAAATCAAATTGCTTGCGAGCGCGTAAATGTCAGCAGCATTGTTGTCAGTGGCAATGCACTTGCTGTTGTTGTTGTTGTTATAACATTTAGCACCCACATTGGTATATGTATTTCTTGTTGTTATTGTTGCCTGCTGTCCAGCAATCGCTTTCCTATTATTAATTAATCGTAAAATGACCGTCCATACTCTAACTAAACAAGCCATTCACCATTGTCTTCACCATTGTCTTCACTTTGTCTTCGCGCTGCTTTCAAACCTGTTGTTTCGCATATCATTTGATTTGATTGCTATTGTTGTTTTTGTAGGTTATACATGTGCTTACTTATTTGTTTTGTTGCTCTTCCTGCATTTAATGGCAAGTTAATTAATTAAGTTCTGACTGACAAAGCAGGTGTGGAACATGCCAGCCAAAAGCTTTTATTTGCCACAGTGTCTCATTATGACATGAGGATGGCGGATAAGAGCGCGAAACTTTTAGTTTCACCTATAAAGTAGCTGAAATAGCTTTGAGCGAAATTAATTTGTAAGGAGAGGAAACCTTAGACAGCTCAAAACATGTCAAATCACGGGGTTTTACTTAATTGGCTTTAATAAAGCTTTTAACAAACTCTGACAATTAAATCTGGACCTAACGAAAGCTCCGCTATATGCCTAATCTTTATCGTTGAAGCTTTCACAAAATACAGTTAGAATCATTATATTGTTAGCTACCTGGAAGAAACATAATTTTTAGCTGCTAAAGCTTAGCACATATTTCTAACATAATAAAGCTGTTCATTTAAATCCTTCAAGGGTTCAAAGAAAGCTTAAAGCTCGTATGCCAGATTTTTAGTCTCATGCACACATTGGTCTCTAGTTAGAAGCACTAGATACAGTTTCTTAGAAAATTAAGCTCTTTTTTTTTCTTTTTTTCTATAACTATAATTCTATTTTTATAGAATGTATGTAATTGCGTAACTATTTTTTTATTATCTTTTCGGTTTTTAATAGCAATTAACTAATTACAAAAGAAATTTGTAAGTGTTTATTATTATTTGTGGAAATTTACAATTTAAAATTACCACAATTACTATAGTATACAGTATGTAGAAGAGGTAGGGGCAATTACCGCTTGCTTCTCCACAAACCACTGTACAAATCTTGTTTACAAATATTAACTGTTTTCTCTCGTTGCATCACTTAAGTATGCCACTCAGTCCATTTCTTATATACATATGTATATGTGTGTATATGTGTGTATGCATGTCGTTTTTGTTTATCATTATTTGCCTAGAAATTCTCCCAAGTCCCCAATAGATCAATTATTGAAAGCTTAAAATTCCATTTTTATTGCTTGAACTAAAAAGATATTGTTTATACAATCTTATCAGGAAAATTGTGTGTAACTGGCGTTGTAATTTATTAAACATACACATAAAACAATACTAAGTACTATTTCTATTATCTTTAGATACAATAATAGTAAAATTATTATATCATGTAGTGATTAACACAACACAGACGGATTTAGGTTGAGTTTCTGCCTCTGTGAAGCCGGAATGGAAGGCCCATTCTTCGTTCATATTTCGTAAGAAGTTCTACTATGACAGAGATCCACTCGAATGTTCTTTTATCTGATGCAAATGTGAAACTATACTGCTGCAGTTAGTACTTTCAATAAAGAGATACCACAAACATTATTACTGCGATCACAAGTACCTCGAACTAACGCAATGCACACTGCGTACGCTATAAGCTTTTACGCATATGTGGTCGGGCGCCATAGCCTAACGGGCACGTGGCTACCATCCGAATGGTTGAGAGTGCAATTTGCGCTCGTGATAAAATTAATACTTATTTTTATGCAAATTCTAAAGAGACCCAAAATGTCTTCAAATTACCCAAAATTTCATGTCAATTTCTTGATATTCCCAGCGTTGATGACGTTATACAGAAAGAACTCGCTGGAAAAAATGTGTGAGAAAATTTGTCGTTAGACAGAAGCCGGGCTTGGAAGAAATTAAATAAATTTCCAGCATAGAAATAGTAGGCCAATACAAATTGTTCGTGTTAATAATATTGATGGCATTGAAAGGATATCTAATGTTCTATAATTAAAGTAGTTAATTCAACCTATTGACAAATTGGAATTTATTCACTCCATCCAAAATATTGACACGCAATGGCCAACTGACGTTGTTCCCAAGCGTTAAAAGGTGGGACATGATGTAAAAATGCGCTAATGGCGTCTATGTCAATATTTTATTGGTAGAAAAAAAATAGTGAAAGTGAAAGTGAAAGTAAAAGTAAAAGTGGGTATGTTTATAGGAAAGTAAGGCGTTGACATTTGAAACCTTCTACTCATCTACTTGTTCAGTATAAATATAGAAATGAAATAGAGGAGAAATGAAGAAAGTTCAAATATATTGTAGCAAAGAAATTAGAAAAGTTCAGAAATCGTCAAAAAAAATTTTTTCATAAATGTTCTGAAAACACTTTTTTTTGCTTTCACTCTCCAGTAAAGTGCGATACAAATAGAGAGAGAATACAAATAAAAATTTTTAATGCAGTCGATACATATCTAGTTTCATTATCAGCTTTCAATCGGTTTCACTCATATTTGCACACCCCTGCTTACATACATATACCATACTCAGCTAAGCACAGATTTTTTACTCCCATTACTTCCTATTCAACTTCACTTACTGCTCGCTTCTATAGCCACAACACCCTTACTCTAGAAGTGGGGTCGAGGGGCCACCATTTGCTCCGCATTCCACCATAAATATGTGAACACTGATAAATTCGAAAATTTTAGAGCGGCTTCGCGACACCTTCTGCCGGCGCACCTTTGCCCATTCGTACAAACACATGGAAGCATACATGTGGCAACACTTCGTCGCGCTCCGCTTCGGCCTCTTCGCTCAGGAAGCAGCGCACGAGGAGGAGTAGTGAAAAATAGTTTAGTTACAGTAGATTATCTACGTAATGCGTAGAAGTGACGTACACCAACAAATCGACGCACGCAATAAAAAGCACAAAAACAAAGGTAACAACAACACAAATTACAACAACAAAAAACTAAACTGAATGCAACACTTTGCTATACTTAAACGCATTGCATACATATATACTTGCGTTGTAGTAACGATTTGAGAATTATTGTAACTCAACACCTTTGCCTGCGATATCTTCACCCGATTGCTGCATGTGCTCACGTATTCGTTGCGACACATACCAGTGTATATAGACAGATGTGCAGCCATGACTTATGATCACAATAAAAGCAAACCCAAATACCTTCATATACATATGCAAGAGTCTAAATCGGTGCAAGCATAATTATGCCGTAGCAAGCACCCTTAAGCTTCTATGTTGCAACGATTATGACCGAATATACATACAAATGCATCACTTACTCCAAAAAATATACCTTATGAGCAACTTAGCATCTAAAAGTCTGCTTTATCCAACTGCCTTCCACATCTCTAGGGATTTGGGGGCAATCACATTTACACGCTTCGACGCAGATATTTAGCGTTGTAATAAACACTTTTGCCACCAAAAAAAAAACCACCAAAAAACTGGAAATTTTGAAGTGCATTCCTTAGACTATTGGTTCAGTTACCTGTCTTTAGAGACAGTTCGAAATTTGGCGTGCAAAACAGTAGGTACTGTCTACATTTAGTTTAATATATTAGCTTCACTGCCATCGCCCTCGAATATGTTCTGATTTTTATTGAAACTGAATATATATACCTAAAGGTTAAGTGAGCTGAGCGCCTATTCGATGAAAGGGTCCATCATACAGGCCGTAAGGCGTTGCATTAAGGTTAAATTAATCACATAGCAAAGTATGTAAAGGTCTCTGCTTCAAACTCCAAATTAATTGGCAAATTATACTTGGTCTTAGATCACATATTTTCAGCAGTCTTTAATCGCTTCTCTTCCATTTTCTATAATTATTTCAATTTATTCATTGCTAACATGCGCTTTGCTACACTATGTGCTCGGCCTAAAAAGCGAAAAATTTGTCTTAGAAGAAGCAGCATATGCGACACTTTGAAACTTATCAAAATTGTGTAAAGTCGAGCGCCTTCTTCTGTCATTTATATCGCCATCGAAAGGAAAACTGCTTGTAAATAGTAGAAAAGTTAAATAAAAACAGTAATAAAAATTGTAATAAAAAGAATTGAAAGAATATTAAAGGTATGCAGCGGTGCGCAGCAAAAAGTCACGTTCTACTGCTGCTCTCGCGGCTATCACTTCCTGTGCTCGTTACCGGTATACAAACATACAAACACACACCTCCTTTACTTGGACACCTACCTACATTGAGCTAATTTGCGCCTGTTTGACTTTGTTGATAAATGTGAAATAATGCATTAAATATGTTTGATATATTTATTATTCTATTTATACCATATATATTGTTCTATTTGTTTTTGCTTTTGCTTTTGCTTTTGTTTTT
This sequence comes from Bactrocera minax, assembly GCA_021498325.1. Lineage (NCBI taxonomy): Eukaryota > Metazoa > Arthropoda > Insecta > Diptera > Tephritidae > Bactrocera > Bactrocera minax. The sequence goes on from JAKEEE010000025.1 coordinate 618,025, forward strand.
GTTGTGTTGCGGTAAACTAACAAAGTTTCATGCTCCACCTGTTATTGAATATCCATCAGCTATCTACTACGACAGCTGCAGTCAATTTTATTGTGTGTGTGTGTGTGTGTGTGTGTGCGTGTGCGTTTGCGTTTGCGTGTGTTTGTGTAAGACATTTGTTTCAGATTTGCTGCAAAGAAACGAGGTTACTTGTAAAGCGCGATAAACGCCTGTTTTCTGATAAGCTTTACCAATCGCTTACAGCGCTTACATACCTATAAATATAAAACATGGACGCATAGGCATTTTTGAGCTTACACTATATGCTCATAGACATTTGGTTGGACAGTCAGTCAGTCAGTCAGTCAGTCAGTTGGTTACAAATTTTCCTACTTCGACACTATAATAAATTTCTAATTCAAAGGCTGCTCGTAGTTCTAGAAATCACACGCACAGGTGTACACGCATACACACATATGGATATATGTATTTACTATGGCGGTAGAATACAAAGTCATGTGAGTTGTTGCTATTGCAAAAGATTTCGGTTTTGTCCACAAAATGTTACCTCGAAGGAATCAAGATAAAGAATTGTTTCACAATTGACAGATTGAGAATTTAAAGATTTTGCTTGCTATTGGGAAATTCGCTGGTGTATGTGGAAATTGTGTATAATGGTTTGTGTAGCTAATAAATTGTAATTAAATTGGAAACTTTGTTTTTGTTCTTTGTTTGGAGTTTTTTGTTTTTTTTTGTTCTAGTGTCACTACTCTTGCATACCTTTAAAAAGATTGCTATTATGCTTCTTTTGCCCTAGTGCGATTATCAATTCGTTGTGTCTTGTCGGTGGCTTGTTGAATTTTTCTAGAACTCTTTAACACTCAACTTCCCTGTGTAGTTTGTTGGCTAATAAAAGAAAGGGGTACTCAAAACTATTTGCTTAAAAATTTCTAACAAACATTAAGCCAGTCTCGTCTCAAATTTCACTTAAATTTTTATACAAAAAAACGTTCTTTCGAACCACACCCTTACATTGTATAAATTTTTTTGTTTATTATAAATTGCACATTCAAGATTTGTAACAGTTAGCATTAGCGCAGCAAGTTTAAGTTTTGTATTTTTCCTATTTTTATTTTGCATATAATTTTTTTTATCGTCTCAAGGCAACATTTAATTGAAATAAGTGCATTCCAATGTAAATTTTAGACTTGCAAAACTTGGCCCACACCCCAGTAATTATATAAATCTATACTCAAAATAATATGAAATCGAAATATTATACAAAATCACTTATTCACACGCATGAAATTTCTACATTAAAGACCTAAAGGCCCGAAAACACATTTCTGCTTTATATAATTTTATATTTTAATATTTTCTTTTTATTGCAAATATTCAATTTGCCACAAAACCGGCCACGAAGTCGTTTTACAGCATGTTACTTACAATAAAAAGCAGCAGCCTGAACTGATTCGACATTCATTCGGCGATCAATTAACATTTCCAATTTGCAAATCCTATTTTTTTGTATTTACAGCCAGCCGCTATTGCTATTGTTGTTGTGGTTAATTTTGCTGTCGTTGCCGTGTGCGTCGCCGCTGCTCGCCAAGCATGTCAGCGCTTCCAACCAACCAACTACTTTACTTGTGCTATTTGCCTATGGAAGTGTGCCACTGCGGCGGCTGAAGAGCTTTTAATTATTATGTTTTTGTGTTTGAGTTTTGCTGCAGTTGTTGTTGTTGCGGTTGGTTTTCGATAATTGCCCTCAACAATTCGCCGCCACTAGTTCACAACTTTTACGATGCACTATATACTTTTGTGCACGGCGCGTATTTTTTTCAACCGCTGCTTTTATTTATTTATTTATTTATTTGCCAAATGCACTTTAAGTGTACTTTATTTGTTTGTTTTGCTTTAATATTTCAAATTTGCATAGGCATACGCCACTTTCAACCGCAACCAGCGCCAGCATAAGTCAATGAAGTCAGCGCGCTGTTGTTGTTGCATGGACATTTTCACTGTTGCTGTGTAGTAAATAGTTCCAAATTGTTGTTGTTGTTGTTTATGTTCAGAGCATTAAAATCATTTATGTAACTTTATTATTTTTATAACTCTGTTCTGATTTGCCTTAAAACATGCAATATTATTGGAAACTTATGGCGATGCGTTTTGATGCCGCGGTATATTGCGGCCTTTTTGTGTCTGAACAATCTTGCAACGCGCCGCAAAAAAATTTATTTTTCACAAAAGCAGAATTTCGTGAAAATTATTCTGTCACTTTGCACTTTGCAGTTTGGCGCCAAATTTTCATTAATTACTTTTTTATTAAAAAATTTGCCCAACAAGGCATAAGTGCGTGAGTGCGAGAGAGAGAGCGCACACGTCACTTGTTGTTGCATGGGATAGCGATAGCGGTATTAAATTTATTTAAACACGCGCGCGTTTATTTCATTTAAGAAATATACAAATTTTATCTCATTGTTGTTGTATGCATGCATGCGCGTTGTCAATGCATTGGACCCGTTGGAACGCGTCGTGAACGTCTAAACACTGCAATGGAACTGTCAAGACTAAAAACAACATAAACGCCAAATTTTCGACGTGCTCGTACTTCAGCGACGCGAACTGCGACGGACATGTCGGCAGAAACGATGACAGCGTTGGCGACGGCGACGGCGACGCCATGAGCGACCGCGCTGCAGGCGCGCCAATGCACACACACGCTGCCGCACGGAGAGCAGAAAAGTGGCGTCTCCAGCTGCAGCGGCAGCAACAGCAAATGCAGAGCGACGAGTGGCATATAAAACTGGCAATTTTGCCTCCAGTTTGGCTGCCAGCGCACACTGTGCCGCATTCATCGATTTGAAAGTCGCTGGCGGCAAATAAATTCGACTTATACAGTTATAGCATTCAATGACGGCATGACGTTGCATAAGTAGTTGACAGCGGAGCCGGGTGACAAAAGTTACAAAGACAATTTGACGAAGAAATCGCATGCGATTTAACTCAAACACTGATTTTGGGGTAATAGAAGTCACATAAGTCGGTATTTCAAAAGTGCTGAGTTAACGGCGAAATAAATTTTGTGTCAACTTTGCCATCTATCTTCTACTTTTTAAATTCGTTTTCAAAAATTTTTCTTCAAATTTGTTGTTTGCTTTGAAAGATTATTTGTTTGTCCATAAAGTTTTGCTTTGACCTTTTGCTGTTGATTAGCAGGAGTAGTGGTCTTCTGGAGAACTTTTATTTCAAAGAAATTTTTTGGCTTTAAACGATCTGAACTACAAAACCTAGAAGCCATACGAAAGTAATTAATTATTTGTTTTATGAACCAATTCGAAATAATAAACCGTAAGATTGCGCTAAATGAACTAAAATATCCGTTAATAGTTAACAGCAACGTTTACCGTTAACATAACACCTATTTACACCGTCAACAATTTGCTTCAAACAAATTTCAAGGCTTTCGGACACAGTTGCAACTCATACTTCTAACGGTTTCTCATCGGTTTTTTGATGAAATTTGCTTTGCGAACATGTTGCGGATATAAAATTCCTGATGTTCATCAAACATGTTCGTTGTGCTGTTGGAACGAAAGATGATTTCTCTAGCAGCATTTGGAATAAATGACTATGCAGTTAACGGTAAATGAAATTAGCACTTTTGACTGTACATATGTAGTTTTCTATATGGTATAATGCTTATATATTTGAATCAAACTTTTTATTCGAAACACCTTTCCTTCTAGCTGAAAAATTTAAATTTCCCGAACTTGCGCTCGCAATTTGCACATTGACCCAATCTTCACTTCGTATTTTATCTCTGAAGATCATACAAGTGTCAAGTGTTTCGACTCTAGGCTTTGCGGCAGAGCAAAATTGACAACATGAAAACTCGTTGGTTTGCAACAATGTTGCCATGAATAGCAAATGTTACGCGGCAATTAACAGGCGATTGCATGCGGTGATCATCAACCGGATAAACTGATCACAATCAACAACAGTGATAAAAATTGAGCAAACTTATTTTTTTTGATTTTTTTTTTTGATTTTCGATTTCTGCAATCTCTCTTTTTTGCTAGCTGATTCTTTTATGGCGTCGATTTTGTGGCGGTACATTTACGAGCTAAACTAGCGCCTTGCAGCGATTTTACGATGTTTGTGTAGAGTTCAAAGCAAACGGCGAACGGCGAACAACAAGTGGCACTGTGGGTTTTGTGAGTTTTGTGAGTTTTGTGGCCCGGCTGGGTGGAATGTGTGGTCAATGCGAGCGTGTGGCATTGCAAATATTAGTTGGCGCATCTTTACATGTATATCCACGCTCCAACTGGTGTACTTACATAATAATATTTTGATTGCAGTTAGTTGGCTAAGTGCACCGAAGTGGCATTAAAATCACTTAAGCGTGTGGCGAGCAAATTGTCTTCAGTGCGGTTATTGTAGTTCGAAACGGTGGTAAAAGCAACTCAAATGTTTGATAATTTTTAATTAAAAATTCTCTTTCGGTACTCACTGAGCGCGTTACATAAGCTTCTAATGGCATTTTCTAAATCTATTGTGAATGTGAAGAGCATTTGTATAAATAACTAATATGGATATAGATAGAAATTGAAACTATAGAGCTTTTAAGCATCAGCTAGTTATAATTTATGTTTTCAAAGGTTTTTGTTTTGAATTTTTATTTAGCATTTATAATATTAATGGAAGCAGCGTGCTTCGTTGACGTCTCTTGACAACACAGAACACCAAAGTGGGTGATTTTCACTTCAGCAATCACTTATTACTTCAATCTAGTAAACCTTTGAGAAGTGCTTCACTTTCCAACTTGCCATGGTTTCTCAGTTCTGCCAATGCATTGGGTAATCACTGAATTCGCAGCAATAAAAGTCTCAGTACCCACTTTTCGATTTACTGCCAAGCCAACCTAGCGCACACGCCTATATTTTTTAAAAATCAATACTTCAAGTACTCGCCTAAGTACGCCACTGAGTGGTCAAGGGATTAGAAACCCTTATATCAGAATTTACACTTTTATCGTAATTCCTTTTACACCCAATATTCGTCTTGATAAATCACAATTGACACAATTTAAAGCGATTAACGGTACATGCGTACAACAAACACAAAAGAAGTAGACTACAAAATGATTGCAATCACTCCTGTTCGCTTATTAGTACTACAAATACATGTATAGAGTTTAAGGGAATCTCGTTAAAGGAAAAAAGGAGGCGCACACACCACTTCCGGTCACAGTGACAGTGACGACAATGCGCCACAGAACGCAGCAGCAGTGCATACATACGTGTATGTGTATATAAATCAAAAGCCATTGTTGCTATTAGGTTTATTGATTGGCAGTTCGTGGGAGAGTGTGACATGACGGTCATGTCAGTGATAACAACAACAAAGCATACATTTCCCAATTTCCACTTGGACGAAAATTTGTGTCACAGCAGATAAAGAGTACGATACACACACACACGCTCGCAACCAAACATGCGTGTCCTTGCTGACACATACTCTCATGTATGTACATAAATGCTCATGTGTGTGTGTGTGTGTTTATATTTATTCACTTTGTGTATCAAGTTACAAGACAGCTCCATCAAGCTCATGCGATCCTTTGTTTATCCTCGCAGCCGTGTGCAAAGCCACTTGTGTGGGTGTTAATATCCCACGAAATTCATCAAACGAACAGGAGTGTGGCACAGAATTTGGTGCACGAACAAGCGATAAGCGACAGTGGCAGGCGAACATGTAGGGCACATAAAACAACAAGAAAACACTGGAGTTTGTGTCTGTGTGTGTGCAATGTTGTAATGTAACAATTTCAATGAAAGTGTGCTAAAGGTGAATGCGGCTTGTTGTAGCTCTAAAATCGATATTAAACAATAGTTTCTGGCATGTCCATGTCCTTTCGGCATGCGTGTCTGTGTTTGTAAGCGCACGTGCATGTGTATTTGTGCATCGGTTAACTACCGTATGCTCGGGTGATTCATTGTATTTCATTTCATTACAGATTCTCTTTCATTTGTCGACTTCCCTTTCGATTGCGCCGCTGACAGGATGGACAAAAAACTAAAGGATGTTGAACTCATTGAAGTGGACTTCGGGTGAAGACAATGTGCATTTTCAATGTGTTAAAAAAGCGTTAGTGCTGTGTTTTGCAAAAGTTCTAAAGTGATGTATTTTTGTGAGTTTAAAGCTCATGTGAAGGTTTCGTAATCCAGCATTTTTTTTAATTTGGAAGGTGTGAAATGTTTAATTTTGTTTTTAATTTGTTAAGTGTTTTTTTGATGTGAAGTGGTATTTTTTCTTTTTTTAATAATGCAAATTGTTTCTTATTGGTGAGGTATTATTTATTTTGTGATGAAAAATGGGTTGGAAAATTTGCTCCTACAGCACCAAGATTACCTACTACTGGAGTATGTATGGAGTTCACAAAACGAAATCCAGTCCGGAGTCCAGTAAAATATTTTCCTTAAAAGTTTTCCCAAATTTCGAATTCCATAAAACCTTTCAAAAATGTATGGTCTATTATTCATACTCTTCAGTGATCTGTAAACGTGATATAACTCGTTTGAATTTGAGAGAGAGATGAGGTGAGTTAAGAAAATACTTTGTCAAAGCATCTAAATGAGTTCGTCAAAAAATGACTGATAAGTTCAGCTTATTATCATGTATAGAACTTATTTGTTTAAACTTAAAACCCATTTAAAAAAATTTCCGAAATCGTTTGAGAAGTCGCTCAGCTATTCTTACCTCAAGAAAATACCAAAGAGTTCACAAAATGTACCGTAATGGCATTGTAAAAATAGTTAATATTCATATGGGCAGTTAAAACTGCTCATGAAATTCAATATCAAATCACAGAAGAATGCTATCTACGTGGTGATCTCGCTCAAAGACAATGTAGCCAGCGAATAGCTTCATTTCACCACGATAACTGGAGTTTATCAGATTTCATGCGATTTTTACAAGCATTGTGGGTGTAATTATTATTGTTGGCAATAATAATTTTTATGAGCTTCAACCGAGAAGCGTTATAAAATTTTCCGTAAAGGAGCGAGCATTCACTAAACAACAAGAATACCACAAAAATTATTGCAAAAATGAAGGCATTTTTGCGCTTTTATTGCTATCAGCCGAGATAATCGGTGAAATTTGAGCAGGACAACTTCATTTGAACATTATGATGCATTAAAAAATTGATTATCAATGGTGATATTGACCAAGAAAAGGTTAAAAAGATATCAAAAAGTCAAACTGTTAAAAATGGATTGCCAGATGCACTGGGAAATGGTTTAATATGTTAGCTGTGCTCTAGTTAGCCGTAAGCGCAAGCTCATTGCTCACTCGTTGGTATTGAGATCAACTTGGTTGTATAGTGTAATAAAAAGTGCTTAGAACCTTACTGTTTTTGAGAGAATGCATAACTTTTTTGCATGGCTAAGAGAGTTAATGAGCGTAAGAGTGCAAAGAATGGTTCAGATGGTACTAATGTAGGAATAAACTTAACTTAAAAAGTTTATACTTTATAATCAAGAATTTTTCCTTCTATAAAGGGGTGGTACTGTATGGCTTAGTACAATTTTTAAAATTTTTGTTGCACTACTAATTTTGGCTTCGTACGCAATTTTAACATTCATCCAATTTTCTTTCGTCTCTTACTATAACACATATGCAATTCTCAAACGATTTATGAAAGAGTTTAACGAAAGTGGTATTTTAAATTACATATCAAATACCTCAATTGAGGAGAGAATTTATAACGATTTGAAAAGGAACTGCCATTAAGATCGCCTTGTCAGATTTTGTGTTTTATGAATTCCGATTTACAATATTCCGTTATTTTCTTAAATAATCGCACTTATGTAACTCTACATTGCAATTGCATCATCCGCTGCCAGAAATTATCGCACTTTACTACATATTAGCAACGCCACTACATACGGCAATAGATCAATATATACATGTCAGCAACAAATCTAATTCTCGTAGTTCACGTTTGCTCGATTAAATCGAAGAATGTCGCCAATAATTGAATATTTTCGTGGCGTCACCGGAAAGCATTGTACTTGTATTCACGGCAAAAATGTACATTTATTGATGTCATAAAGTGAAATTATTCATTTTATGGTATTCAAAGCAATCACAAGCAACTCATTTCTATATTTTAAAATAACTGCAAACATCGAAATACACTCGCATACTTTTGCCCATATCTATACCTAGTACTCGTGCACTCAATCATCCAATTAGTTGCCAGGTGAATTTGCAAACGCCAATAAAAGCAACAACAATAAATTTGTGAAATTCTTTCGCATAGTAATTTAATTAATCACGCTGCTATTTTTACGCAAAATACACTTATTTGCTATTTACTTCTGGTACATGAAGTGTAGTTGTTTTCTGTTCTTCTTCCCCTGCACCTACAATGAAACTTGCGTCGCATAGATAAGCATAATGGGTTTGTGTTATTCGATTGGTCTTATCTAAAATGTGCTTCAATGAACCCTCGTTTTCTCCAAGTGATTATTTAAAGCTGGCAAATTATTGTATTTGTAGTGTTGTTGTAGTTTCCCACATGTCAGCTTGATTGTGTCAAAATCGGCAAATCATTTATGTAAACATTTCGGTACATGCAATGAGCAATATTATTGCATTACTTTTAACTTTTGCATTTGGATTGCCTTAAGAGTAACCGCTAATGGCTTTATATTTGATTGATCTGAGTGCATTTTGGCAATAAAGAGTGACTGTGAGTGATAAGACTGAGTGGGCGGCTCCCTCTCATAATTGACAGTCGTTTGGGGTCACAGAGCTTGGCGATATTGAAGCATAGTTGATCAAGCTCATTCAGAGTTAATATATATGTATACTTGTTTTGAAAAATTCTAGTATCAGGAAGATGATTTGTAGTTGCGTTTGGATCTGTTGATATCGAAAGTTTCTGCTGAAATAGTATCGAGCGATATCCCTAAACATGATGAATATACCAAAATTATTTATAATGTGACATATAGAATATAGAGAAACATATTGACGCTGGCACTTGTTTAGGGAACATCACAAATTCTTGGACCATCGCTTATACCCATTTTCATAGGTTCAACTGAAGTATCTGTGTTCTGGTGACTCATTGTATGACAAATTGGCACATTGGTGACTCATAAGTATGTCCTGAGTGCTCTCTCCTTTTTTTGGAATATCCTCTTTTAGAGTCCTCCCGCAACTATAATTACTTTTCGTAGGGAGAATTATTGATATTATAATAGCTATAAAACTTGCCCAAATAGTTTTGAATGATCTTAAGTAATACCGATGATGTGGCAGTCCTCAGTTTGCTCAATTCCCGTTACAATGATCGGATTGTTCTTGGGTCATAGTTTGCCTAGTAGTTTACTACCTGTTTTCTGAGGATATTCCACGGCTGGAAAAGTTTAGAAAGAATTCTAGTCTTGGTTCTGAAAGTATTCCTTTTGAGATAGAAAATTCACCTCAAGGAAAAGTTACTGGAGATCATCAGTGATCCTCCGATCTTTTTTGTTCTGTTCATGTATGTATGAACATCTATGTATGTACATCGAAAAATAAATTTTCTCAAATCGCCAAACACATTGGCACATACCAATGTAATTTAAGACTACGTTGGCGCTAAAAACGTGAGAAACACTGCTGAAAACTAAAATCTGCTAATTAATAACCTTTTAACAATTTTTTTTTAAGTTACATAAAAAAATAGATTTCATCAATATTTTGCCAGAAATGCAATAAAATTTTTTGGTAAAAACGTTGCGATGTGGGTGGCCAACATATCGCCAGTCTTGCTGTTGCCGTCTTCTCGTTGTCTGTCCATTAACTCTGCTCGTTAGCTAAAACTTACGTGGCGCTCTTTGTTCGACTTGTGGGCGTTGATCGTTAAAGTTTTTGGTTAATTTAGTGATTGGCGGGTCGGCGCCTCTTCGAAGTAGAAGTTAGCACATAAGAAAAAAAAATATTGGCATGTATTCAAAATGTTTGTAAATTGTAAAACTATTTGTAATAAAATTAATTTTCGTGTTTCTTGTAACACAAATAATTCATAGAGTAAAAGAAAATCATTATATTAACTGCGAAGAGCAAATTTATCTTAAATGCTATAATTTTAAGCGTAGTATGGAAGACGTAGTTAAATATTCCAACTTTCTATAAAATTTCATTAATTTTATGCAAGTAATTGTATTGAAGAGTCAAATGTAGATATTAAATTTAGGACGCTGAAACGCAATTATCTGAATTTGCGCGTCATTAATTTGGTTAGGTATATAAATCTAATCGGCAATTTTCTTTTTTTCAAGATACGTGATAAATGTGTGTTGGCAAATCACAGTATGTAAACAATTCAAAATTATACAAAGTCATTGAAGTTGTAAACATTTCAGGAGGTTTCTATTCCTATATTGAATGGAATTTCACAATCTTTTTATATACCAGTTTGCCCATGGAGTACATTGCTAAATAAAATTTTTCTTATTAAAATTAACCTTAAGATAAATAATAGTTAAGATAGTTTATAAATAAAAAGTATGTGTAAATTCCCATAAAGTTTTTATGATTGCTGTTCCACAAGTTCAAAATGTTCCACCCAACCAAATTGTTAGTGTTTCACAAGTTCAACGCGTCATATATAATAATAATGGTACCATTATCATTATTTTATCATTTCATCATATCATCAAAAAATCATTAATTTATAAATCAGTTGAGCTATCCACTGAAAAAGCATTGTTCCATAAGTTCAAACTATTGAGAAAGAATACACATGTCGAGCGTTTCACAAGTTCAGTAAACTTTAAAAGTATATACGACTAAGTTTTAGACGTCTACTGCCCGTTTAATGTAGTTTTTTTTGCATTTTCTTTTTATGAAATGAAAATTAATACCGAATAGTATATTAGTAATTGTAATTTCCGTTTTGAAAGAATTTTTCTACAAAAAAGTTGTTGTTAAATTAAGAAAAACATTTATTAATGTATTTCACATTCCTTTGGCACAAGTACTTGCGCCCTTTCGCTGGAAAAGAGGCTTGGCTCTATGTCAAGACATGCTATAAGTATTCAAAAAATAAACTATAACACGAATTGCCAACAACAATTAGCTGATAAGAGCAACGAAGCTGTAAAAATAAAAACAAAGTATGGTATTTGAGATACCAAATAACGGAGTGCCATTTAAATTTAGAACAAGCAAATATGATAGAACGCTTTATCAGATCGCAATCTGACGACGACATGTCGTGGGGAAAACCCGCAGATGGAGCGTATAAAAGGTGAATAATAATGTCTAAAGGAAAATATTGATATTGGATACAGTGTTGATATGCAAATGTTTAAACTCAGATAAGAGTGGGATTCGCTTTAAAAGCAAAAGTTGTCGCTTAAAAGATATTAAAAAAAATGCACATTCAGCAGTTTAATTCAAATATATTTTTTTTATAAATTCGTTTATACTTCAAAATTTTGTAAAAATATATTTTTTGCTGCAAAGCAATACACCTGCCTCAAATCCTGTAACTATTTAACGATTTCTTGTAAGCTTTGAGATTTATGAGTCTTACAATTAGTGGTAGAAAAAATCAAATCTGACAACAACAAGATTATAGTATCGGAAAAATTCAGTTGCTCTCATGACACCATTATAGTATGCGGTTAGCAAAGCCGACTCGCTGCACGTTTCACTAGCCGCAGATAAAGTATCTGAAGGCTAATTGCAATAAGAACTGAAAAAGTCAACTGTTAAAGCTGAAAACAGATAAAAAATAGAAGTTTTGTGCGAAAATGTAAACAATTTTGGTGCAAAAACTACAAAAAATACAGAAATGTTGGGAGTGAAAGGCTGACACATACAGACAAAAATGTTTTTCTTTATATTTGGCGTACGTTTTTTGGAGCACGTTGAACCAAGGTTTAAAGTTGAAATACTTTTTGCATATACCTTTTTAGATCCACATATAAGCTTTTTATTTGATAATCATTTTTGGTAATTCAACGGAATACTGATTATACGAGTATAAGATTTAAATTCTAGTTCACTGATCGAAATCGCTTTCTTTTATATTTATTTACTTTTATAATACTTTATTCCGTATTCTACCATTACTGCTACGACTTAGAGGCTAAGAGTGAAGTATTGTGCATGCGACAAGGCAGATGACTAGAAGCATTCAGCTGCTTGGAAAGATTACTATAAATAAAATATCATAAACAAGTGATTATCAACTTTCAGTAGCCACTAAGGGCAATAGTGATACGCTTAAAACTGATTCAAAGATACGTGTGCTTAATTTATGGAAACTATGCAGACAAAAGTAAAAAAATTAATGTGCGCATAATATACCGCTGAATCAACGGCTGACCCATATTTAAATGCGAGAACTTCACTTGAGGCTTCTGATCTGCATTTGGGTGCAAATTATTCATTCTGATTATTCGCTTGTTCACCCAACAGCTGTGCCGTTTGCAACCAGGGCCTCATTAACCATGGCCTATACTTTTTGTATGCCACATTAAGGCCTTGAAATGCCGGAAATGCTGTTAGCATACAAAACGTTGATTGTGGCAATCGCACTTGCTTTTTTGCTGTTGTTGCCACATATAACAATCAGCTTTTCAAGAGATAATAACTAAAATCAGCGCGCAAATGAAGCGCAACGAATTACAATGGGCGTTGCAGCGTGCGGCAGCCAGCAACAACAATAGCTAAAGCTGTGATAGAGTTAAGAAAATAAAGAGAGGAAATGAAGTGGCAACATCACTGCAGTATGCAAAACAAGCAGCGAACTCACGCTTTTGCACTTATTTCCATGAATTTTTTTCTTTTTATATTAAACTTTATATATTTTTTTGCACTCTTTCGCCAACAAGCCTACTTACTTTCGGATTTTTTGAGACTTTTTGCCGCCTTTTGCTCTAAAAGCGTGACCTGCTATTCCTTGGTTGTGTGCTGGCACAGTCTATTTCAGCTTATAGCTGCTTTGTGCTTCGATTCTCGCTATATTTGCACTTGCTGTTGTTGTTGCTGCTGGATAATATGGTAATTGTGTTTGGGCGATTATTTTAAATGGGATTCGCTTGATTTGATTGGTGTTAATGTGGGCGAGCAAACAGGTGGTGGATGTAGCTTCTTGACGATGCCACAAAATAAAATACGAGCAAAGTGTGTCAAAGAAATTATTAGTGGAATTCATACGTTTTTACAAAAGCAAATGTTGAAGCTGTGAGAAATTGTGTGCTTAATTTTGACTGTCATTTTCTCTCATGAACTCCTGGTATATCTGACGTCTGAATATCTGACTGATTTTCCAAATATTCTATGAAGTAAGTGGTAGACATGCCCTAGTTCCGCATCAACGGAGTGATTATGGAATCTGTGTATACTATACACGCTATATATATACTATACAAATTTAAAGAAAGAAAATAAAAGCTGTATCGAGTTGCATTAGGGTCTACGTAGTTTATTGCTTTAACCTGTTGAGAAGTTCATGACAGCATCATCTGGCAAAGAAATTATCAAACTTATTGTGGGGTTCGCCCAAATGTATGTTTTCAATAATTCCATCCATGTAAAACTATCAATGTGAAGGGCAAGGGAGCTTCGCTTATATTAACTCTTGAGAAGAATTTGACTGATTTTGACAAGTTTCCATATTACGAATAACAGTAATCCTTGTTAAGCACAAAATAAAGTTGAAATGGACTCTGCAATGAATCATTACAGAATGTTGCAGTAAAAGGGTCAAACAAAACTTAAATTTCTCTCTTCTGATTTAATTTATAATAAAAATTCCAAAAATTACCGGTTCTTACCATCACTTTCGCCTAAAAATTATTAAATCGGTAAAATTTTTATTATACAGCTCACCAAGATTTAGTGCATATTTGTAAATTACTGCGATGAAATTCACTCCCACCACAAATAAGCGAGCTGAAAATCAGTTGCGCAAAATTATTAACAATTCATTGAGCAATTTGTTGATGGCTGATCGCGCACAAGTGGAGAGATTTTGTGTGCAACACGCAGTGGCACAAGTCGCAACACAAATGAAAGGCAGCTCGTTCCACCCCAAGTCACTGCAAATGGGCAATAACAGCCACATGCCACACTTTGGAGATAACAAATTTTATATTTTTATTCAGCAGTTTTTTATTTTTATTCAACTTTTTTTTTATTGCCACAAGCGGCTGACTTCCAGTGCTTCTGCAACGCCTGGCTGCCTATCCCTTGCGGGCACTCCAGCTGGCGACTGGCTTGCGCCTCTATGCCACATCGTTATCGCAACAAATTGCAACAAAATACGCCACCATTAATTGTGTGGCGGCATTTCCCAAGCTGCTGCCGTCGTTGTTGCTTTGAACCGCAAGATTTTGTTGTTGTTTTAGTTGTGTTCATACTTGCGACGCATTGCGTTTGATACTTGACTCTTCGTAGCCGGCCCGCTGTGGCAAGCATGCTGGGCTGTCAGCGGCAACACAACACCATAAGTCACCGCAAGACACCACAAGCCGCTATGAGCAAAAAAAAACCGAAAAAATCTCGAAATAAAACTGCAGTAAGGGCTGCTACGTTTCGTGGCGCTTTGCCTGCAGCAGCCAAGAAACAATTCAATTTGTTGCTCTTTAACTGTTTGCCTGCGCTAGCAATAAATTTTTGCGTTTTCCATTGTTACGGCAATTGCTTTGAGCTTTTGTCGATAAAAGCAATAACAAATACAACAATTGTAGTGCAAGTTTTATCACAATAATCGCACCAAAAGCGTTCAACACTTGAGCAGCGACGGCGGCATACAGCCCAGCCAGCAAGCCGCCCAACAGCAGGCTGGCAGTCGGCTAGTTCAGTCCAGTCCAGTACAGCCCAACGTAATGCGATTTCGTACAGTCGTGACCCAGGCGCCGCCCGTTCGACTACTCATTGCCGTAAGGTCGCTTGTGCTGTGTTGTGGCCGCCACAGTGGCAAGTGCCGAATGGCAAATGGCGTGTGGCAAGTGGATTTCGCTTTTGCCAAAAGCCAATATAGCGATAAGAAGCAACAACAATGCCCCCACACCGACAATGTGCGCTTGACCGAACAGCTCAATCTGTCAGTGACTGTTGGGCTTATCGCAAATTTTTGATCTCACCGTAAAAAAGCTTTTAGGAAAATTGCTTTGGGAAAGGGGAATTTCCAAGAGAACAAAGTGGCACGCTTACAAACACGAAAAGACACAAACGCCCACACGAAAGGCAGCAAAGTGAAGCGTGTGGTTAGTTCGTGGGTTGGTTGGTTATTCGGGTTTTTCGGTTGTAATTGAAATTGAATTGGATTGGATTTATCGGATTATAATCCAAATTGCACTGTAAGTGAATTCGTGGTCAGCGGCATGAGTTGAGTTTCGTACTTTTCGTATTCACTCATTGCGAAATTGATTTGAGAATTTTGGGAAAAAATTAAGAAACGGGAACGGAGAGGGAAAGTGATATTCAACCCCATCTGCCAAGGCAGATAATACCGTCTGAACCTAACTTTGAAAAGCAATTTGTTTCTCCAAATTCGTAATTTTCACTAAATAGTTCTTTCTGAGTCGTCTTGCGGAAGCAGATCTTAAATAGCATGCTCCTTGGGAGAGGGAAAAGTGAAAAATAAGCTGGATTCTGTCTTCTATCTAAGTGTTCTTATAAATGTTGTGTAGGCATCGCGGACCGAATATAACCTGCCTTCTGTTGTCTAGCGTGGGGTGCGGGTTGTATCTTAAGCTATATCTCTATACTAGTTTACATAGCATTTAAACTTCATTTACTGAGATCTAGACAACGTAAACGTGCGGACATTCAGAGTTTCAATAAAATTTATAGGTTAGCTTTATTCCAGGCTCATGGTAAGACCATCATAGTGCAAATACGATTGGTCAATTTTATTATTATTATCACAATAAAAAACACAGAAAGTCTACGATATTCAACGAGATTAATCACGAACGTTTTAAACTATGTTCCGAAAACTAAAAAATATTAATAAAATACGAAAACCAAGATTATTTATTTATTTATTTTTTTATTGTTTGTTGTTTGTTCCACTGCGATCTTCTAACAAATTGTGTTTTTCTTTCATTTTTCAATTCACAGCGGCTTACTGCGGATTTTAATTATAATAATTTCGTGCCACTTTAAGATATGACTGATTACTTTATTATACATTTTTGGACAGCTCACGCAATACTTCATTCAATTATAGTCAAAACGGAAGCCACAAAACTCTATAAATTAATAACTAAAAAAATTTTTTGCATTTATATAAACGAAATTTGTTTGCAGGCTAAAAATAGAAACACTTACAGTTTGCTTTGGCATTTTATCGAGGGTAAAAAGTTTGCGTTTTAAGTATATAAGTGTGTACATTGAAAAAACTTCAACCAATAACTGTCAAAATAAGCGCGGTTTGAGATTTGTTCACATAAGAGTGTTGCAAATAAAGTTAGCAAGCAGAAACTTTCAAATGCCAAAAATATTTCGATGAAGAAGTTGTAATAAAGAGTATATTTTTCACTGCGCATTTATATATTGGCAATATTTTGTTAAACAAAATTTTTCCAATTTGATTTAACTGTTGTTAAATAGGTTTGCAGTGACCAAGCCAGTATTCTTTGGCAAATTACTCTCCTACTTGCACTTAAAGGCGCACTTCGTTCACAGTCAGTACCATAAACACAGAACAACTTAAGGCATATTAGTTCTCTTTTTCTTATTTATTTATTATTTTTTTTTTTGTTTGAGAAATTTCTGTACCATCACTAAAAATAATTTGCTTAAGATTTGTAGCTGCTTCTATTAATAAAAATTCTGCAGAAATCATAAAAGCTGCCTAAGGCCACCCGAAACTTTATTCAGGTGATCGAGACTGTTCGAGTCAGATAGGCAATGTTCATAAAAATGTATAGAAGTGAAAAAACCACCTGAAGCTTCGCGCCTGGTGGCCAACAGCAGTAAAGTTGTAACTAAATCGCTTGGTTCCCTAAATTTCTCACATATTCTCCCTACAATGCATAAATAGTATATATATATATGTGCGAGTATTTTGCTATCTGTCAATCTTACAATGCCACCCAGTTGCCTTGTACTATACAAACATTTGCCAGGTTAAATCGCCTACAACTTTGTTGACTTTTATATTGGCATAAATTTCACTTTTTAAATGAAATTCTAAACTGATTTTTATGTGCACGCTTTAATGCTTTAGCGTTGCTTTTATTTTTATTTTTATTTTTATTTCTTAAATTTTTTCCCATACTTTTGTATGTATATATGTGACATTTGCCTATCTTAATCCGCAGCGCCAATAACCCTTTCTCTTCCTTGCCAAAACTGACGGCGACCGCTGCTCTCTCGCTCCCCCACATTTCGTTTAATCTCGTCTTTGCTGGATATTTATGATCATTATCGGCTTTAACGATGATCATAGGTAGCTGGAAATTTACAGCAGCATTAAAATTTAACTATAAAATTGTACCTAATTAAAATTACCAACACTGTTGTTTTTACCTTTGCTTTACTTCTGTTTGCTTCCCTCGAAATTGTTTACGCCTAGAAGTGCCCAGGCTGGTGTTTGTGTCACAGCTACATTCACCATTTGGTGAAATAGTTATTGGAGACATTTTACGGCCAATCAAAGTGTCCTTTTTTGGTGTGTAACACACGCTGGCGCGGCTTTAATAAAGTTGTTCGCGCATTTAACGTATGATAGCAAAGACATTTTAAAGACTCTAACAGCGGGCCAACAGTATTTAAATATTTCTTCTTCTTCTATCTAATGAGCTTTTGAGTATTTGGCGGCATATCAGACGGTTTTACGAGGGGGAACATTGGTTATCGGAGAACATTAGCAAACAGTGGGCATTCAAAGGCGAAGTAAAAATGTGTCAGGCTGATATACAATACACCAGGCATGCATGGTATCTGTGAACTCCTAACCTTCCGTAATCCAAGATCTCTTTTTTTTTTTTAATTTTAAAAGATTAGAAGAAATTTCTCATATACAGGCTTATGCCTCTAGCTTTTTTGGGATTTAAGAAACTACTAGTGGAAGGGGAAAGATGAACTTCGGAAACCAATCAGTTTCGGATCGAACTAACACAATATGGTTTAAGTGCTTCGATGTCCTCTTCTTGATATATTATAAAAGCTTCTATCTAACTTTTGTGCGAAAAATAGAAAGCCATAATCGACGAACACCTATGGTTGAACTTATTGCATACGTCCCCGGAATAGCGAGTAGACCACCACAATTTTTTGCCGATTAAACCTAATTGCAAATGATTTTGGGCAATTTTGGCTGGATGAAAGACCTCTAGAATACTAAAAAAGGGGTTAAGGTGGATCCGGTTTGAGAATTGTGATCGAGGATAAGGCGTGCATTTACATATATACATATATACTTCTTACACCGAACGAATAACAATGGAATATGGATCAATTTTTACGTAGAGATACACATAAACACGTTTTATTTAGCAGTAAACTTCTGCTAAGACACTTGATCACTAAAGTTATATGAGTTCGTCCACAAAGTTTCATTATCGCCCAGTGATAAGCCTCAAACGCATAAACAAATAAACACAGTCTCGCAGCTGCCCTTCTTCTACTGCTTCGTCTTCCTTTTCGCTCTCGTAACTGGCTATATATGAGTGTGCGTCTGTGTGTGTATAACACCTATTGCACACGGGCATATCTTTTGTTGTCAATATCAATTGTCTTGGTCGATATCGCATGGATGTGTCAGCGATTGAGCGGCAAGCGAGCGAGCGCCAGAGTTGCCGCAAAACTCCATGCAGGCCATGTAGTCCGTCCATACAGCGCGCTTATGTGTCATTAACCTTTTGTCAGAAATGCAATGTAGCATACTTAAAAACATACATACAAACATACACAAGTGCATACAAACAAACAATACAGTGCGCATTCATGCAACTATAGCACTCCACTTCCACTGTTCACTTCCCACAAATGTCCAGCGATTTTCTATTTGCGCTTTAACTTTTAATATTTCTTCGATCTTTTTTTTTTATTCAGCGACTTCTTCTTTGCTGCTTCTTCATTTCTTACTTATTTGTTTAAACAAATAAATACAAAATAAATAAACAAATGCCACACATAGGTGTTTGTTGTCATTTGTGTGTGTGTGTCACTTCAATGTAACCGGGTTGCATATGTGCATATGCGTATATGTGCATGTGTATATGTGTGAGCGACTACAATGACGCTAAGCATGTGACAATTCATCACTGGCTGCGAGAGTGCCTTTGCAACATATACTTTTTCAGCATACTGTTTTTATTATTATTTTGTTTTGTCATTGTTCTTGGGTTCTTGTTGACTAGTTTTCTTTAGAAAAGTTAAGTATGGTCATGTGTGTAAAGTGATATATGCAGTTCCGTTTATTTTGCATAAATAAATGCAAAAATTTCATTTGAAATTATGCTTGACTAGTTGGATTTCAAGATGTTAATGAACTTTGGTAGGCTTCGATTTCCAAGGAGTACTTTGAATTCTGGCAAAGGAAATTTTTATGGTTAGTAATTATTAATGTCTACATCCATAGTCTTCTATGCGTAGCTTTTTCAGCGTTAGCCCCCACCTTCTACATCGCAAGCCTCAAAAAAGTAGTAATATGGAATGCCGGCCTTCGGAATAATAGTCTTCGATGTACGCTTGACCACAGAAAAGGTGCCAGATTGATCATAGGAGTGCTATGACCATTGAGAAGGGAGACCGAACAGTCTGCACCAAATTCCTTCTTAGTTGGAGTCTTCTTAGTTGGAGCACACAGTCCTGAAGTCCGGTCCTGAAAGAGACCCGATAACAGCTATTCGGCACTCGCTATTTATTTATCGACATCGACAAAGAAATTGTCTCTATACTGTTATGCTCGATTTTGATTTCTCCGCTTAGTTAGATAGGCCCGAACGACCGCGCCATTAATTTTGAAGAAAAGTTCAGTTATATTCAGGATATTTACTAATTAACAACGGCGAACATCGCATAAATGTGACGAGAGATAAGTTAGTGGCCCTATTGAGCTTCCCAGTTCTGAATGTATTCAATACGATACCAGCCTCTCAAGCATTTTCCATAAATATATTGCAACAAAAAAACTGTACCTCGCCGCATACATGTTGATCGCTCTAACCAGCATTATTTTCAATACTGAAAAGCACAAACCTCGTTTCCCAAACAGCTTACCATTAATATACATACATACATAAATATGCTACGTGCCGATAAATGTCAATTTCAATTACCAAAACCATGCAAAAAATGGCTCAACGGCGGACAAATTCCAAACGAGACCATTCCCAAACGAACATTCCAATCAAGAGACAGGAATAAAGCGTAAAGCCGAAACAGCCCCGTGTACAGCATGGGCAAGGGAAATTTTTGGGGTAGTGGCGGTGGTACAAAGGCACACAGCAATCAATAGACCGGAAAATCAGCCATGAAAACGAATTTCGTAATTTCGCGAAATGTACGAATTCCTGCAAAGAATGTTTGGGGGCGCATGAATACCGCAAAAAAAAATAGAAAAAATAAATAAAGTTGGCCACACAGGTTTCGTAATTACCATTTTGGTCATAAATCATTTTGATGGAGCCGAAAATGTTGTGTTCTCGATGCAGGCGTGGTGAATGCAAATGGAAATTAAAAAATATATAAAAAATGGAAACCAAATATGTAATGAAAGTGGGATGGCAACTGGTCAATGGTGGGTGGTGTGTGTGATATCAAGGTGTTTATGTGAGAATGGTGGTAACATTAATATCATAGCAGATTAGCGCCATATAGCTGACGTTGAATTCCAAGAGTATTGTGCTTATTGTTTGCATTGTTGTTTTATCTTGTGCTTTAAAAGTTTGGTTTCAAAGAAAATTGCAAAAGCTTCTTGGAAATGTTAAACAGAAGTGGGCTATAAAATAGCGCCATTTTTCTTTCGTTTTTCTTCCATTTTCGATTCAAACGGAAATGAGGAACGTTTGCATGAATACATGATAAATGCACACGTTACTATGCCTTTGAGTGGCTTACATAATGGTCGAATAGAAGTAACAAAGGAATGTAGGCGCCTCTAATAATAGAGTAAGCTTTCGACAATGAACTAAAACTTCGTATTCAATTTTCACTCCTTTCAACTTTTTGGAGTTATAAGGCATCTAGGTGCTTCTAACTTATTCTACTCATTTATTAACATTCATTTACACAATTTTACACACAAATTTATATGAATCTTTAGTGCCACAAAACATTCTGCACAACATGCAACCTGCCACACCTCCTGCTCAACTATGTTGGAACAACATGGCGTGTCCCTTTGAACGTGACTACCATTAAATTCGCATAAAAAGCAACATAACTGCACATGCAACAACGGTAATAACGCTAAAATTAACGTTAAGGGAAAACAATTGCAAAAGAAAGAAAAAAACAGAAAAAACAAAAAAATTTTTAATAAATGGCTAAACAAGTGGGCGCATAAAAAGCAAAATACTCACACTCAAGAGTCTTACAGGTAACAAAGTCGCTAAGTGCAATGTGGCACGTGAGTTGTAACAGTTTGAAAATACTTAGAAACCCTTTATTATCTAAGTATGCAAAGGAAATGTCAAAGGAAATAATAAAAAACCAAGTAATTAAAATTAACGGAGTTAAATTTGTGCCGGAATTTGATAAAAATACCCATAAACCCTGGAAGTAGGTACAATTTTATGTTTAGTCTCAATCAAAATACAAAATAGCAAGCCACTAGTCAACAGTTGATTAATACTTAGAGCACTTCCAAATATGCTTTAGACATTTGAGAGTTGCACAAAAGTCGATTCTGCACACACTTGAATATTTTTTTTCAACTTAGTGAACGAACTTTTGCGATTGCACCCATCGTAAAAGCACTCACTTGTGAGCTATGTTTCATTTCCGGTACCGGAAACATTTAGTGCTGGCGCGCCTGGCAAATATTTATACAGTCAGTAGATGCAGAAAAAAGGGGAAATCCCAAAAAATAAACACATTACACTCGTAGCGCAAAAGTTGGCAGCTGAGGCGGTCACTGAACTCACGCAAACACACCCACAGATGGCGCGGCATATAAAGCTTCCGCAATAAACGTGAGCAGACTTCAACTAACCACTCAGCAAGTAGCGCAATCGGAGACCCAACCTATTTCCCCGTTACATTATACGCACGTACACGCGTACACACTTCCCAGTGACCCCACTTTCATCTGTCGGTCTGCCCACCCATTATACCCATTATGGCTTTCAGCATGTTAACCCTTTTTTCACTGGGGCTAACATTTCGCGCCGCTTCCAAAAGGGTTGCCAAGAAAGTTCAGAAAGTGCTGAAGCAGTTTCCCCCCTTCAAATCGCTGGCAGTCATTGCTTTAGTTAATTTTTGTTTTTTTTGCTCGCTCACTTGTCAGTGTAAATGATAGGTCTTATTCCCATTGTTTTCTCAAGCTATCAACGCCATTAGCTGACATCTCAGTGTGAGTATGAACGTGTGTGTGTGTGCACTTATTTGTGAGTTGTCAACCCGAACGCGACGATAAATTGGCGGAAAAGTCATCTTGGCCACCACACGACATCGAACAGTTCTTCAGTTTGGTTGGGTAGAAGAAATGGGGGAAAACAGCTGGATTCTACTCGTTATTTGCGCACAGCACCCATACATGCAAGCGTGCTTAGTAGAAGAAATACCCTTTAAGAGCCGCAAATGCTGCTTTTACGACTCTCAATCCATATTGCTTTGGTTTCCTGTTTTTGCCGCGATATTTGTACCTTTGGCGACTTGGCGACTGCCTGGCTCCTTATTTTTCTTCCTTTCTTTACTCTACCCCTACAAACGCAGCTTTCTTCCACATAAAGTTAGTACGTAAACCCGTGTGTGCGTGCTGTTGATTTTACCAAAGGATGTGCAGGCATTTGATAAATGACAAGTTTATTCACTTTGTACTTACAACTTGCACATTATTGGTTCGCTAACCCTACTGTGCCCTTCAGCAGCGCACTTTTTTCTCCTTTCTATCTCTTGGGTGACATAAAAATGTCATTTGTTTGGGATTTCTTGCAACATTTTACGGTTCACTTTTTCAACACCCGACAAATAGGCGGCTTGTGTATGTCTGTATATATATGTATGTATCCCCTATCGTTTAAAATAAGTACTTATAGCTCTTTAAGCACTTATGAAATCCGTTAAAGAATTGAGACCCTTTTAAGTATACCATTCTCTTTACACAAGGTGTTCACACAATTGTTGAACCAGGATATCAGGATGTCAGGATGATATTTGCTCGCTATGTCTTATAGACTAGACAGTACCCCCGGGCAAATGGGTATTGTATAATAGTATTGAGACCACACTTTTCTTCTTAAATATTTTAGTGACCAATTGAAATCAACGAGAATGTAAATATTTAGGAGAGACCGAAATGCTTTTCCTCAGTGACAAGTACAGAACTCAGAATGCCAGGAAGTCTTTCATCCCTGACCAAATATATTCTTATAATAGAGTAACTATTGCTTTCTTTATTCTACTGTACTTGTTGATCCACCATTTCAATGCATTTGTTGAACCTCTTTTATCTTAACTAACAAAATTACACGCTCATTCTCTCCCGCTTTGCTTTGCCGATCGTACTTTTCATAAACCTATTTATTCATGTACTCATATCTAAAAGCATTTAAAATTAAAAATTTTCTCACTTTGCGAAATTTCACGCTGCACTAGGCAACCGCAAGTCCACGCCGCTTTCCTTCGATGAAAAAATATCGATCACTGGTGACCGCAAGTCGGTAAGTGATTGGGGATGCCTTTGAAAAATGAAAGTAACAGTAAATTTTAAGCGAGTTGTCGTTATTTACTTTGCGGTTTTCAGTGGTCACATTATCTGCCGGACCGACCGTGAACAAAACAACAACAAATACAAATTTTATATAATATGCAAAATGTTGGCAATTCGCACCAGCTGGTATGCCATAAAAATGCAATTGCGGTTGAGCTGCTTGTAAAATATATTTAGTTGCAAGCATATTTTCAAATTAGCAGCTGGTCTTTTACTCATTCAGCAAAGAATGTAAATATTTAAGCACACACTTTTCTTCTATTTATTTGTTTATGTAATATTTGCTGCAACAAGGCCGTTTGGCAGAAAATGTATTCAATATTTTCCCCGTAACCGCAAATCACTTCCTCGAACTTGTTTGTCCTCTAATTAGTTAAGTTATTGAAATATTTTGCATGTGTTCTGTTACTTTATTACACGCGCTTTTACACCTATCCGCTTTTGTGGTTAGCTTTCGATAAAATTGAGCCTTAATTACCAGCAGGGAACTTTCGGACACTTCGAAGGCAAAAATGTTCAAACTTCTTAGTGCTATCTTCTTTTGTTTTTGATCATATAAACCAACAAAAACGTTAAACACGGCTTTAAAAATTCTCTCACAGACTGTTATAATAAATTAATATTATATAAATATCACATCTTATGCTCTAATCACATCAAATGGTAGCATGTGACATTTTCACATCACGTCCCGTATAACGGTATGTTCATATTCGTCTCAAATATGCTCTATATTCTACTAAAAAGTAGTGCATATTTATAATTTTTTAATCACATCTCATAGTATGATATATATATATACTTGTTCCTCATAACTCCTTTAATTTAATTTTATTTTTAGGCGTGACGTCACTTGCTCTCGTCCCAACAGTAGAGTCGTTCGTAAGGCATCTTAGTGTGCCAAAAGTGTGCATAGCAACATTATACCTTGTATTATTTTAATTTGCATTCATTGAATATTAGTTAGTATGCTGAAATGTTTATTGCCAAATCAGATCATATGACTTTAAATCATATGATGCTAACATTTCATGATAATCTACCGTCTTCATGGCTTTTCATATAAAATCATGTGACCATGAATCATGGCTATTCCTACAGAATATACTGTAAGTTCTATTTCTTCTGGTTCTATTGGAAACCAAAGTTCTATTTCACAAATCAGTCATATTTTATTTTTCTTAACTTACAACAACGACGTTTGCGCACTTGGTCATTGGCCTTCACATGCATCAGTGATTGCTTGAAGGTCCGCGCAGCATCAATCCATACTCTACACATCACAAGCACCGACAGACAACAGTATCCTCAAAACTACTTAACGCTGCGACATTTTTTCTCCGACTCATATATTTCAATAACAACGAAAATGAGCAAAGCCAACAAATATGCTGAATACATTTGCATATTGAAAACAATAAATAAAAAAACAAAAAAATTTAAAAAAATTTAGGTGGCAAGCGAAATAGCGCAAGTGCATGGGGACAACTCGGTGTGCGGCGGCTGGTCAATGAGCAGTGAAGAGTGAGCTTCTCAGCGCTTGGCAGCCAAAACATTCCATTATGGTGGGTGCTATTGTTGACGTTGCTGTTGACATTGGACACTTTGTTTAATTCGCAATAAAAAATATTATAAAAAGTAAATAGTAACAGAACAAAAGAGTAAATATTATGGAAAAGTGCACTATACAAATTTGTATGTATATTTATATATATATATATACGTCCGATAAACTGCAACTGTTGAGTGCATTGCTGCCAGTTGTCTCCTGCAACGTTCGTTCGTTCGTTCGTTCGTTCGAATTAAAGTGTTGCCGCTGTGAAGTTTTGCCACTTTGTTGTTATTGTTGTCGTTGACACTGTAGTATTGCCGAATCGAAAAGTGCATTTTTATGTCGCATTATGCCGAGTGTTAATAGCGCTTGCATCGCAAGCAAGCTACAAAAAATATAAGAGCGTAGCATAAGTGCATTGCCGAAAAAAATAAATATACAAAAATAACACTAACAAAGAAGGTATTAATTTCCATATTGAAAACCGTGAGCAATGACTTATAAGTAAGAGCAGGTTGCATGCAACTGTGAGGTGATACAGTTAGAGCCGATTTAAGGCAAAAATTGAAAAGAAAAACGAACGAACAGAGCATCCTGCCGAATAAGAAATATTAAATGTTGAGCTATGATAGACTTGTGCTTCTGACGATGGATGCATTCTCTATGCTTAAGTCGACAAAATGCAACACTTCTTATAAATTTCCAGTAGTGAAATCTCATATATTTTTGACTTACCTAGGCAGTGCCTTTTATATTGACACAAGAAAAGAATTTTCAATTTAGACTTACCTGAAGCAAAGAAAGGGTGAAGCATTGATTAGGTATATTCTGAGAACATAAATATATTTGAAGAACAGTTTTCAAAAGGTTATTTTTGGTATATATCGACAAATATCTGGCGTATAACTCAAGTAGCAACTCTTTCGGGCCAATAATCATAATTTTTTAGTTAACTGTGAACTACCATTATGACGGAGGGGTTATAGTGTCTAACATAAGGAATTAAGCTATTCCGAATATGTTAAGAGTACGAACTCTAATTGCTTCGTAGGCGCTGTATAGTATTACCATGATGTTAAACAATATAAACATTTGGCAAAACATTATTTTACGCTTTAACATTTTAGCCTAAAGCGTACAACAACGTAACAAGCTTTCAAAGACCACAAAGCTATTACTACCAAGAACTATAATGAGCCGAGAAATTGAGAATGCCTCTCAAAGTCAAGTAATTTCATGCAGAACAAGTTCAAGACTTCGAATTAGCAAATACATAATTACATATACACATACTTGCAAGTACTTAGGAATTTACTGTCTAACCCACGGTCACACGCTCTCACTCACCCACACTCACGCACCGGTGTTGGTGCAGCACCCAATCTGTTATGCTTATTAACACCGGAATGTGTGACATTTTTACGCTTTACCGCTATTTTGCTTTAAACAAATGGCAAAAACTGTTGTGAGAAATACCTGCGTGTAGAGATTTAAATTCCTGGCGGTGACTTGTGTGCAACCAAACGGCAATAAATTGGTATTGGATATATATATATATATACTTGGATTCCTATATGGTAAAGGCGAAAAGGGGAAGCTTGTAAATTTCAACTTTTGAAAATATATATACATATATATATTTTTTTTTATGCACACAGCAGAAGCAGCAACTGCAAAAGCGTCGTTGATTTGCTTTAAAGCGTGTTCACCACGCAATTTCGTTAACACTTTGCTTAACAAGCATTAACATAAAAATTTGACAGTAAATAGTTAAAATAGCTAAATATAAATTGCGTATTGTTTACCAGCATATTTGAAAGGCATTCGCTTTGAAATTGTTTTTTGGCACGATTTGCGTTAGTTTGCTTATGCAGATTAAGAAAATAATTTATTTATAAATGCCGCTTATGCTGGTAATCCATGGATATTTTCAGTAAAAATATTACGTTGTAGCTTATTTGAGTTTTGGAATTATATATTAGCCGCCATCGATTCGCCACTTCTCTGCTCGCTGTCTTTGGGTGCTGCCCTCTTGTCAAAAGCTTTTGGTGTAAAAGCAATAAGAAAGTTAACGAGTTGAATTCGATACAAGAGAGTCTGCGGATACCTCATGAAAGTGGTATAAACATGCTACCAAGTTTTGTTGCAGACTTTTCCGACTCTTTTTACTTTTGTTTTACTTTTGTGAATGGCTCAAATGACTAATTAGTCAAAATGACATAAAAAATGTGTACCAACATCAAAAAAAAAAATCTAACATTAAAAATATATATTTATATATAACAAATATATTCAAATTTTTAATAAATCACCTATCAAAATGCCCAAAATTCGAACTAATTTACAACACTCACCCAGATTATTTCGTATTACGCATATTTATGTCTAATATTTTTCGCCAGCAAATCCTGCTACCAAACGTAGCAGTATGAGAGATTTACGTGGCATGACACTAGTAACTAAGCTACTTAGCTACCGTACGCAGCAGCCCATGCGTCTTGCAAGCCCCAAACTTCAGTTCAAAATTAATAAATTTGCTGATAACTTCTGTCGATAGCGAGCCACCAGCCTACCGGTGAGCTGACCACCGCTCACTGTGACCTGTTCGATAGTCATCGGCGGTGGTAGTGGACCCCCCACGAGCGATCGGCCGAGTGTGTACAAGATCTTATCGATAGGTATGACGTGGCCTGTCAGTTATGTGGCCATTTACACACACCTCGTACTTACTACATAAATACTGGTAATGGTATTTATTTGCTAACCAAAGCATATAATTTAAGATAGTTTATTTTTAATTTCTTTTTTTTTTTAGTTTCGAAAAAATTAAAAAATGTATTTTTAATATTTTGTAATGCGTTGCTAAGAAGAATGCAAGAGTAAAAATCTATAGAGTTTTGAAAACACTAATGCTTTGGCATCAGCGGCAGCATTGCGGGCAATTGTGGTTGCGGTTGCGGTTGCGGCCTCTTGGCAATTGCTTTTAAATACATACTTCATCCATTCACTAAGCTACATATTTATGGCAGATAAATGTTTAGGAAAGAAAAATGAAAAAAAAAAAAATAGATTCCAGCTGGCAATTGGCGCATTCGGCACCCCCACTGTGCGCATGCGTTAGAGTTTAATTTGGGTGTAGAGTGGTAGCGATTATTCAATTTACTTTATTGGCATTTTATTGGCTTGCCGTTACCTCTGCCCCTAAAGTAATATGTATATTTGGCAATTTTATAAAACTTTTGCCCTCGTCTAATAAGTAAATGGAAATACTGCCCATAAACAATAGATATATTAATAGTTGTTTGTAAATACATTTTGTTGTTTAAGTTGTTGTACATTCAATTGTGATTTTATTGTTTATAAGTTGCAAAATATTACAACTTGACATATAATATTATGCTTTATTTAATTATTTTTTAACTTTTCTGTAGTAACGAATTGAAAATAAAAACAGAAACCCTAAAACTAGTAAAAAAAGTCCCTCTTGTTTTTCGAAACTTTTTTTTCGTATTCTTTACCGTTGCGCTTTGCCGCTTTTGTGTTCAAATTAAAACACGTAAACCAATATCTCCTCATGCTTTACCGCTCCGGGCTTTTCGTGAACGTTTTCGACAATTCAATTATTATTGACACGCGCTCAACAAGAGGAAGTACAATTAGCGAATTCATATCAAAACGAACAAAGCAACAAGCAATCATACTCATATACCTACAGCCACACAATTACATTTATTATGGGCGGTTGTCAAACCGATTTTGACATTTGCCACTGTTTCATATCTTAACATTTCCCACCAAATTGGTTCGCAGATTAATATTAATAACTTGAAGAGCAATAAAATTACGCAAACAACAAACGCATTACGAGAAATTCGTGTTCCAGCAAATCCCTTCGGCGAGATAAAGTTCAAGTTGTCAACAAAAAACGTGCCCAAAAGCTCACACGTGCTATTTTTTTGCATACATAGCACTCAGTCCAGATTTTCTTATTTCAAAATATTTGCATTTAGATAAATTTAGTTACTATATAACTTCGAAAAATTTAATTAATTTTTGTGGAACTGAAATTTGAGCTTTCGAAGAGCTTTATTATGATCGGTTTTAGTCGGTTTCGGCACGAAATGTTCTCAAACTTAGAACATTATCGAACAATAAGTTAAATCCCCGCTTAATGAAATTATGTTAATTCAACTTGAAAAAGAACCAGGATGAACTTTTGTCCTCACTGTGAAATTAATGTTAACAATTAGAATTTGATACAAACTTAAAACACTTCTTCAGAACTATTTATTGTATTTGTCTTTACTTCGTTTTTGCATGACCTTTCACTAAAAGCCTCTTATTTTGACTTGAACTCAACACACAAGCAATTAATCAAGAATAAAAGTTAATTATTTCTAATATTTCAATTGATTTTTGAACCTCTTAATTGCCTTCCCGGGCTGCGAGGTGTTGATGGGCTCTTTAACTGATGACCATAATTAAAATTATTAATAATAAAAAAAATTATATTTCAGTCAATCATTCAGTCAGTTAGTTAAGCATTTAGCGGCTGCTTAAAAGTCGAGAAGCAAAAAAGTAAACAATTAAGTACCAAACTGGCTTTTTGGCGGTCGACTCTCAATTTTCAATCAGCTCCTCTTGCTGTCACAATTATTCACCTTTTGTTGGCTTATGAAATTCCGCTGTGCATCGATTTCTGCTAGGTTTTTATTCAAATGTTGTAAGTATTTGAGTACACAACAAAAAAAAAGAAAACATTTGAAATATCTGGTATGCAAAGAGCTTCCAGAAATTGGTAGCAACGGGTTTTTCTGAAATGTTTAACGTGTTGAAAATGCGCGACAGGTGTTTCGGAAATGTAAGTAAACGTGGAGAATTTGCTGAGTAATGATATTAACAAGTGTATTTGGTAAATTGAAATTTAATTAAATATTTAGAATTCTGCAGTTTCTCTCAAGTGGAAAGTTTTAGAAAACATTTTTTTTTTAAATTAATCATTTTAAAAAATTAATGTGCTTAGTATCGGGGCTCCACTGTATTGCATTTCCTTTGCAACAAACCAAAGTACATCCGACAACATGCCACAAGTCACACATTCCCTTACTTTGCCACACGTCTATAGACGGAAAGTGGTTGAAAGTGCGATATTTGCCTACACATTAGCAAAGTCAACAAGCCCGAGACAAATACAGGCTTAGACAATACAACTAAATTTTCAATCAATCACTTGCCATTTCTTTTAATTTTTATTTTCGAATTTCCAAAGCGAACTCGTTTGATTTATTTATTTATTTGTCTGTTTGTTTTAGATTAAAAAACTAATTTAGATAAGCTTCTCACTTTTAAACGCGAGTAATTATTTTCCATTCTACGTCACTCGCACCTTCACCCAAATCGCTCAAACAAATCACAACGATTATTTTTATAAATAATTATTGCCCCTGTACATCTTTTATTTAGAGCTAATAAATCGGCATGCGATAAGATAAGATCTATTTAATGAATTCAAAAGCTCAGCCTCCAATTTAAGGTGGAATGAAAGCTCTTAACACGTCCACACTTCGATAAACATCGCCGTAATATTTCATTATTGGGAAGTTTTAGACTTATTGCCATTGATTGTAGCAAGGGCTAGGCTAATGACAAAATGTCGAGAGAATAACTGTGGAATTGCTGCACCGATCTGATAAGCAACATTTTTGATTTTAAGGAATGTGATTTCAAATGGTTGAATTGTGTCTGCTTTCACTGTTTTAAACTAAAATATGCAAAGGAGGTCTGTGATGTTAATATTGTGAATATTATATAGAATGACATAAACAAATTATGATTTCTTGGTAGAATTTCCATTTATAATATTATGAAAGTAAAAACATACGACCTTACTAAAGCACTAAACTTCTAGACTGCCAGACAATAAATTATTTGATTGTCTTTTGAAAGAACAAGTCGAAACTAACACGAATTGGAAACACAGAAAATTCATCAATTTAACCTTTATTTACGCTACAAAAGAAACAAACAAACTCTCAAGTAGCAACTCAATTCAAGTGTGTAGTTATATATTGTAAACATAAATTAACGTAAACATTATAAATAATTTATATAAGATTTCTCTTACAAAATTACTTTGTTCTTCACCGCTATTCCTAAAAAATACTACTAACCGATTCTAACTGGTTTCGCGTGGGGTTCTCAGTACTAAAGGTGCTCCTACGCGCAAAAATACATAAGTATGATGCGAAACAAAGTTCAGCGTGTTGCTAGATGGCGCTTTTATAGAAAATACTTAGAATACTTTACACACTTTAACTTTAAAGTATTTACATACTTGTAAACCACTATCAATTACCAAACTTAAATTCTAAATCAACCATATATTTGATGGCGCACTTCAAGGTAGTTATGTGACTTTTATGGTTGATCTCGAGGTGGTCTCTCCATATTTTTTTACGGTCACTTAGAGGTTAGAAAAAGCTTAGGATTGGTCTCGAATCTTTCACATATTAACACTACCAATTCAGTTTGTTCTGGCAAAATTTATGAAAACGTACTCTATCGGCAAAATCACTCGACGTTCATTAAAAAGAGATCTCATTATGGAGTTCGATTAGCATGCCCGATTCTTCTCGCCCGACCAGTTCTGCCACCGGAAACTGTCTCAGTGGGACTGTCTAAGGCTATAACACGTCGGCGCCTAAGGATACGTTGTCTGTACAAAATTATCATACACTTATAGTAGAATATTAGCTGAGCATATTGGTGATCAAGTACATCATCTTGTATTATTTGTATCGTAGACAATGGTGTGACTTCGAAGAGTTCTAGCACAGCGTTCGGAATCGTGCAAAAACTGGTCCTCGAAAGACTCAACTTGACGTTCAAAGACTTGGGTGGTAAACGAAAATAGCTTGAAGAGATACAGATAGCAGTCGGCAGTTAACCTTTATACAATAATACCACCGCTGACTAGTCGGTACCATATCGCTTTTAATAAAAAAGTCAGCACAAACACCTAATTACCCAGCGACAAGCATTGTAACGGACAATAGTGACGTGTACACTTTATTTGCGAGCACAGGGACTCTCTGGAACTCGAGTTTGGCGTTGTAACGCCAGGCAAATTAACGCAGCATCTCCGGAGCCATTCCTCTAACTAACTGATTTCCCTCTTTATCTTGATAGAGCAATGAGCTTGGTTGACTATTGCGAATGCTGGTGCGTAGCGATAAACCTTGCATGTTCAAGTGGTGCCTTTAGTATTAAACCCAAAGCCCACCGGCTGCGTCAGAAACATTTTCCAACTGACAGTATGAATAGAAAATGTGTAACAACAATGTAATGCTTTTGTGCTACACTAAATACTTATATATTTGTAATTATGAATTCAACTAATTACCTATTTCTGATAAACTCAATGAAGTGGTCAATGTGAAGTGAAGTCACTGAATGAGGAACCAGTCATTATACCCAAATGAATGGGTAATGGTGAATGTATGGGAGGGAAAGTCAATACCCATTTCATATCTAATTATATAAAATACTTTAAGATAATTGCTCATACTGAAATATGCAAAGTAAATAATTAGATGAAAACTCATTTGACTAATTGATCCATTTGTTAATTGGAAGTCGTTAGAAAGAAATCGTCGTCGCCTGGTGACTAGGTAAAGGAATGTCAATGCCAAAACCGTAATCGAGAATAGGTGAGTGCGTGCACTAATTTTACGACTTAATGAAGTTATAAATGCGCACGGCGGTGCTGCACATTTGGCTAATAACGAAACCAATAATCCAGTGCCGACTATGTTGATACATATGAAGTACATTTTCTAGTTGTATGGCTTATATTGGCTTATTATACAAATGTGCGTTAAATTGCCCTTATAGGGGTCTACTCGATGGATCGATGGTAGGCCGTGTAAATGTATTTTGAGTGGAAATATTTGTTTTGAAATTAAGCAATTATTAGCAATGGAATTATTATTGAAATTCAATTATTTTAATTACAAAATTTAATTATCAGCAAAAGGTCATAATGGAATGAAAGTATTTTTAATGAAATCTCGTGTGAGAGCCATGCATGAAGTTCAGTAAGTTATACGGCTTTCGTTAAAGAGGTCTCTAGTGTCTCTTAAGAGACAGTCTGCGCTTACGCTTTTCAACGCCAAGAACCACGAATTTCCGTTGCCACAGCCGCACTTAATAATAACTTTAATTGTGTTCGTTTTATTAATTCAACTAAGTGCTTTAGGTGGTGAGAGTTGCGGTATGAATACTATAAATAAGCAGCAAACTATTAAAGAGTTACGCTCAAAACTGATTTTCTTATTTTCAGCACGTTTCTTTGCGCATTTAAGCAATGAAGCATCAGCATTTCCCTATACTATTTTGCGGCTACCTGGTTTTCTATGCCAACGCTGAACCAACAGGACTTCTGCATGTTATACGCGCACTTAATGCTAAAATTAATGCAGACACTACGCTATTCTACACAAATACGCAGTCTAGTTTAGAATTTCAAGAGGTCGTACAACAACAACTGCCACCTAAAATTCTAGCTTCAGCAAAAGCTGCAACTCAATTGGACTTGTATAATTCAAAAGTACTCGCCGTGGTATTTTTAGGACATAACCTTATGGAGGAGCTGCAGCAGTTACACGCTTTGTTGCATACCAACAGGCGCATTACCCATATCTTTGTTTTATTTGTGGCTTATGGGTACGAAGATCAGCGCGGGCTCTTTGAGTGGTGTTGGCAGCAAAAGCTTTTGTATGTATTGCTCTCAACTGTGGACAATGCCACCACATTCACCACTTACACACCCTTTCCGCGCCTGCAACTAGTCAATACAACACTCAGCAAATATTTCGATAAACATTATGCACAAACAAATTTTAAAGGTTACCCGCTACGCTTCGATGGCGGCATAAATCTACCGCGTTCGCTGATAGTCGATAACAAGCAGGGAAAAGTGATGCTCAACGGGTTTTTACCGCGCTTAATACAACTGTTTGCCGCTGTTTACAATGCAACCCTGCAACGAATTCGAAGTTCTGAGGTGTACAACATTCATGAATGCATGCGCATGATCGCTCAGGAGCGACTTGATTTATGCACTGAATTTTATTTTATTGGCGGACAGATCCGCCTGACTAAACCGTTATATCTATATGAGGTCCACCTATTGGTGCCTTGTGCGCAAAAGTTACCGCTATTCCGTTACTTTGCGGCACCGTTCACATTGCAACTATGGCTGTTGCTCGCCTTCACACTTATCTGGCTCACAGTGATTCTGGCTTTTATGTGTTGGTGGGCCTACAACAGGTGGTGCATGGGTCAACTGTTTATTGACTTGATTGCTTGTCTGCTCTTCATACCATTTAGATTGCGTCCATTTGCCGGTTATACTCAGCGTTTACTCTATGTAATGCTGGTGATAATCGGTTACATGCTCTCCTCATGTTATTTGGCACTGCTCTCGAGCATGTTTAGCGTTAATATCGATGAGGAGGAAATCAAAAATCTATCGGACTTGAAACAACGTAATATTACCGTTACAATTAATGAGCTGGATGTTGCCTTGCTACACAGCTACAATGCATCCCAGGACCTCTTTGAACGCATTCAATCGGTAACATTCGATAAACTCACAACTAATATGTTGGCTTTGGATACGCGCTATGCCTACTTGTGCGCTGATGATAAATGTTATGTACTACTAAATCAACAAAAACATATGCTACGTTGCAGAATGCGTATAATAAGACCGCCTATTATGACAGTGTGGGCGGGTATTGTCATAGGGAATAATACCATTTTCGAAGATATCCTAAATGTTTATTTGCAGCACGTCTTTGAAACCGGCATTTTTATGCATTTACAGTTACAAAGCCATGAAGACGCAATGCGTATGAATATCACAAAATATTTTCGCACGGAGGATGCAAACACTGCAAAAGCGCTACTTCTGAATTATTTTGATGTACCCGGTAGGGTCCTGATTGTCGGATATGCACTGTCGTTAATGGCTTTTCTTAGCGAACTGGTTAAATACCATTACTGGAAATAAATTCTTACAACTGCATCTTTACACAATTTATACAATAGTCTTAAGTCAAAATTTCTTTTAACAAAAATAATAAATGAGATCTGATAAGGGTCTATGTTTATAAAATATTTGCACATGATGTCGAAAATTTGGTTTACAAACAGTTCATACATTGCATTAGCTTTTCAGGTTGTCATTGAGTTTCTTCAAGTTTTTATAAGTCTCCAAACTCACCACAAACATTTTTCTCACTTCTTAATCTATTAATGTCTTTGGCTCTGGCATAATTATCAAACGTTGGTTTTCTAATTTAAAATAGGTTTTCAGAACCTCTAAAACCATTTCAATGTTTTTAGTAATTACAGGGTTGCAATTATTATAGTTTCAACTGCAATCATAAGCAGGTAGCAAGGAGAAGATATAGCATATATATATAAGATACCACTGCAGATATTTATTTACAAACATGTGTAAATATGTACGCCTTGCTACATCTTATCAGTCATTTTGCAAAATCCTCTGGAATTTATATTTTTTATGTAAATTATATCATCACTCGATTACTTGTTAAACATGTTCTTTTATTGAAGTGCTTGCGGTTCAAAACAATGACACATGCCAAATAATTATAGGCGCAATCGCAGGCGCTTATATACTTCCATTCCCATACTTACAATTTAATACTAGGTATAGCCGAGCCTATTGCGTCGAAATTATAAATTCCAATGTTATCTGTGAAATCAGTGATTTGGCACAAACAAATGAAGAGTGAACAAAAGAGAAAACAAAAGACAACTAGCGAATTAATACTCCGTCAAGAAATAAATTAACAAAAAGGCCAGATTGCAGGTGCGCAAATGTTTCAATTGTAATTTTCCACTACTATATACATATTTATGTTACATACCCAGGGCATTTTAGGTTGCGTTCGGTTTTTTGTCACACCTATGTATGTTGTATTTTGCAATACTACATGGATATTATTAATAATATTTAACCTTAAAACAAAAAAAAAAAACGAAAAAGTATTACGTCAAAGCTGTATTCTCTTTTTCTTTTAACTCTCCAAACTCTACACTGCAAAAATATCGAAGGAATTAACAACGCTTTTTCAAGCGTAGCGTAGTTTAAAATATTTTTTTCGAAGTTTTACTAAGTCTCCACAACTCTCCACTAAACAAAACATACAGAGTCTTATAGGAATTCAATAGCTCACTCCTGTTTTCAAAGCAAGAACATTGATCTCCATCAAACTTTAATGTTACAACACTAATATCAATTAGTTGAAACTCTCCACACTCTTTAAAAAGTAAAAATCAAAAATCAAAAATCAAAAATGTCGTTTTCAAAATATGTTCACACATCCTCAAAACTTCGTTGTTTGAAAACTCATGCTGGGTTATGTAGAAATCCCTGTATTTGCCTCGTATTTTATTAATTTACAGCAATTTCTATTTAACGAGTTTTACGAGCACAATAACATACACATACATGGAACGTGTTGAAAGTGTGGTGAAGTACCCGCATTCCAAGTGCCAACCGAGCTCCACCCGCAGCGACCTGCCCAACTGTTTGGCTCTGATAGCCACCAGACAGATATGATTAAAACGATACTTGTGTCGCAAGCACATTTTCCTCAACGTTCTTCCGTTCTTGCCCAATTACTAGCACTTTCATATGTATATTATTGTTATTGTTGTGTGTTTATTATTTTATTTCACCAAAATAAACGACCTTAGCAAAAATTTCGAACTGATAAAATGCCAACATTATTAGTTAATTAGTGAACTTGTGGTTATTTTAGTAGACATGCTGCCATAGGTTTAGCGACATAACCATTACTCGCAAGGAACAATGGTTCCAATCTATCTTTGAACGTCCATTTGAAGTAAGTTTTACTAGTGTTATTAAAAACGATATTAAATATGAATCGAATGACCTTAAATATTTGTTTATAGACCGAGACGCATAGGTGTACAAAGCAGTTCTTGAGACCTTTATGGTTGTACTTTTGAGTCAATTATGACATTGAACACCTAATGCTCCTGCTAAGTTGTGGAATTGCACAAATTCTGAAGCTTTATGTTTGACTCCCAAGAAAAATATTTCAATTGACTGCCACCTTTAGCTACTTCATTTGACAGTCAATGTCAATGGTAACCCGTTTAATACCGTAAAGGTCAGTTACATATTCTGGATTTAATTGATTACGAATAAGAAGTACCCACCTTTAAATAGATAAGGATAACGAAGCGTGATAGTAATGTCTTAGTTACAATTTCACAATAATTAGAAATATTTTAAGCATTCTTACGTTTTCTATGTGCACACAGAAGTACACCTGCTTTGTGCCGGTTCAAACCGGTTTGAATATGAAGTGTTTTTCATAGAAATTCCGCAACTGCTTTGATTACGGAACCGTTACGTTTTTGGATTTGCCTTTATTTTATTTAATTCAGCGTTATCTATTTTAGATCCACCTATATTAACTACTCGCATATAATTAGCAAAGTGCAACCGATTACTGTCTTACTAAATATTTCTAATAGGTAAATGTCGTAGTGCCTCGATGAGTATGGCTTAAGTCAGTGGGAGTGCTCCTTCAAAATGGATTTGGAAATGATTTAGCAATTTACATTATATTTGCTGTTGTTTACGTTTTAAAAGCTTTTAAGTTTATACTACCTGTTATTTATTTACAAAATTCCTTCACTTTTTCCACGGAAATAGCAATCTGGCTAATATAAGCGCTGATTTAGTGGCGCTCAAAATAGTTCTACAATATTTTAGTAGCCACTTTTGGGTGTGGGTGTGGGTAGCTCTTTGAAATTGCAGCAGTATCACGACAGTTGTGGACATAAGAATAGAGTCCATGCTGTCAGCTCGTTTGCGGAAAAATTCTTCTGTGCGACAGGTGTAGTAAGCGTGCTATTCACCGTTTCGTCAGAGGGGAGCTCTTCGCCGCCTGCCATATATTCCAACAATTCAGAGCATTTGAAAAGTGAATTTCAGCGCACCAATAGGGAGACAGCGCTAGAAATCGTGAACCGACTCTTTTAAACTTATGCTAATTTCGCGCAGTGTACGCGAAGTGTAATCAATGGATTCTTCAATGAAAGCGCTGGCGCCAGTCATTTCCAATTGTATAAATAAGCACATACAAAAGCAAAAAATATAATGAGTGCATAAAAGCCAGAATGCATTATCGCTGATAATCGATTACTTATCGGCATTTCACTTGTGCGAAAGTAACTGAAAGCTACTGACTGATGCCCGGCTGCCCACTTGAGATGTCAAAAACCTCTGAAACATAAACGGAAGGCTTTTGTTTGGCAATTTTGTAAATTCCACAAAGCTTTTTGTTTTTATGGAATATTTATGCCATAAACATTGGCTAATTAACGGGAGTCATGTACTAAAAGAAGAAGTGATTTGTGCGGGTGTATGTATTTATTAGCGCAGCGTTGCATTTTACGTTTTTGTACATTAATTTATCATATACAAAAAACAAAAAAAAATAAAAATTATGGCCATTATAGTATGCGGAGAGCACAAATTTTTTTTCTTTGCCACCAAGATGGTTTAATAACCTTTTAGTAATAATTTACATATATATTATTATATTTTATATTTTGACAATATAACTGTTATTTGATAAACATTTAGCTATGTGCTTGTGTTTTTGTATTTTCGCGACCCTGTTTAATTTTATAAAACAGTAACTCAAGCAGCAGCGCAATAAAGCCCAAGCTGTATCCACAGGCCAAAAGTAGCGCCGGCATAGCAATATATTCTAAACCTAAAGGTCGGACACCCGAGCGCTCTTCTTTCGCATAATTAACATAACCCAAACTTATTGTTTTCTGGTGCGCTTCTTCCTTGAGCCTTTTGTATAGTCCAACGGTGAACATCTCTAAAGAGTGTTTGTTAAAGAGCTCTTCTAGTGGCCAATCCTCCTTGAGAGCATGTCCTGCCAGTGCGAAAAGTATCGGTTTGTCTAATTTCTGCATGAGTGGGCGTCGTAAAAACTTTTGTTGGTATGCAAACAGTTCCTGTGTTATCTCTGGATTCATATAAGCGTAGTGAGTGTCGAAATTGTTGCGATGCACTCGAAATTCCTCATAGCTGACAATATGTAAGCGGTCCGCCACAATCGCTGGTACGCCATATTTTTTAAATATAAAATTTTGATACTCATGCGCCATAACGGTTATGTTGTTGCGCTGAAGGTCTTCCAGCGTCTTGATTTGTGGCTGATAAACACTCTTGCCAAGTATGCTCGACAAGTAGCCAATATACAAATTGCTGAGCATGAAACCGCTAATGAAGAGCGTTAGAAACATAAGGGAGCGCAGGCGCGTTTGCATTGGCCGCAGATCAAACGCTATGTATAGAAAGCTAGCCCACACATCCAAGCCCAGCCGACCGAAGTGCCACTCGCCGAGCTGCAGTCGTGTCAAGAGCGCTGCGGCAACTGTCAACAAACAGATGCTGGCAGCGATGGCCTGCCATGCAGCCGTCTGAAAGGGCACTTGGAAGTAATACAACTTCGAGAGTGGCGGCGCATAACGTACCACCAAGTAACAGTTATATAATTGCAGTGGCGTACTCACAATCGCCTCTGCGCTGTACACCGCCCAATCGCTGCAAGCATCCACGAGGCGTTCACGTAGTCGTTCACTGCAAACATGATCTATGTTAAAATCAGCTGAATTTGGTGCGATCCAAGGCTCGATCGTAGCATTGTAGCGCTGTGCAAAAGCGGCGAATATCCGTGGCGCAGCGCCGTCGAACTGCCTCTGTCCTGTTTCCGGCTGCTGATAGATGAGCGTACGCGGTGGATCGTGCGCGTAAGAGATGCGTAAGCGGTGACCTTTCAAATCACACCAGCTTTTCTCACGTTGCATCCGATATGTCTGTAAAGTAGTGTTAACCACGCGCAGTTGTGGAAACGGCTCCAGAGTTAGTAATTGAGCGCGAACATCTACCACCAACAAATTGTAGAAGCCACGCTGCCAATACAGCGCGAAGAGGCTCAACCATATATCTGTAGAAGTAGTGAATTCCCGCGGCCAATGGAAGAGCAGATCGGTGTGGCGCAAACGCTTAAGGGTACTGAACACTACTTTATGCCAGCTTCTGTCCAAAGTTGGAGTGTTGGCCAAGAAAAACACACTTAGTATTTGCGTATCGAAAGTGTCTCTTATTTCGTAAGTTATATTTGTTGTGATTATGACCTTCGACAACGTTAAATTCTTGGTAATGGCTGCGAAGTGTGGTGCTGCATCGAAGGCGTAGATAACGTTGGTTGTGGCACCCAAATCTTGACTCAAATCATTCACTAAGTGCACAATATCGGCATACTCTCCACGACAGTGTAGAATTAGTAAGGCGTTGAAGAGAATGAATCGAAACATGTTTTTTTTTTTTTGTTTTTTTTGGACAAAATATGTATTACACTGCTCGCATAGCGCGGAATTTTCACTAAAAGGCGGAACACCAAGTGTTTGCTTTTATATTTTACGCCTAAGGATTTTAATTTGCGTATAGCCTTTGCCATATATAATGCAATATTGAAGACTAATATTTAGTAAACTGACTAAATGCTGATTAATTGCTAATAATAGTAGGTCTGCAAGACCCAAAGGAGTTGCCTATGGATTAAATTTCGCAGCACAATACGCAATAAATGTGACTTACGTGAGCTTAAGTACTCAGGTATATTAATTAGAAAAATAATAATGGTTTTAAAAATAAATGATGTTTAGAAAATAATGAACATTTTCGCAAATAAAACAGAGTTTCTATATACTCAAAATTGATATTGAGGTCTAAAAATGTTTCTGGAATGTCTACAAATTAGAATAATATCTAGAAATAGAAATAATTTCATTATATCTTCGATCTAATGTCTGGTCTTCCTGATTGGATAGTCGATTTTGTTTTTGTTTTCGTTGTTTTTCTCTGTTTCTGTCATTGAAATTTACTTTATTTTTTTATATGTTTAAATGTCTAAATTTTACTCCTAAATGTTCTTTTTTGCAAACTTGTTTACAAAGGTAAAAGAAAAGTACGAAAAAGTGCTTCACCAAGGCCTGAAGTTCTAGTACGTGCAATTATACTTGAAATTAATTAAATACTGGCAATTAAAATACAAAAATTTCACAAGTTTTGATACATAAAAACCTAAAAAGAAAATAGCCACATAAACATTTTTATTGAGACTTAAAGACGTTGAGTGGAACGGAAGGTAAAAAATTTAAGTATAATCAGGGCAAGAGTAATTCGCAGATCCACATACTCTTACAAATCATATTTAGATTTCATTTCTCTTCTTATTCGGGAACATGGAAAAATGCTTTAAATTTTTTCATATGACCTATCGGATAGTTATGCTCGTTGGGTTACTCTGCACATTCACACATGTAGTTAGTGAATGATAGTCAGCTTTAGCCTGTTATTGGAATTTCAGAAATGTCAACAATTTGCCCATAAACAATCACATAGTACATGAGATAAACTTATGTGTGAATATTTTTTTATTATATATTTTTTTCTTGTATGTGTATTTTTTTTAATTTTGGTATGCGCCAGTGTTATGAAGAAGGTAAACACAAACAGCTTACATGCAAACAAATAATACCGACATAATAATTTAATTAGCGAACGAACCTAGCTTTTACGTATATTTGCTAAATTTTAATTTGAAAGTGAAAAGAAATTCTTTTTTGCTCACGAAACAATAAAGATAAAAATTAAGCATTAAAAATAAAAATATAACTTAATAACAATTTTAAGTTTACAACAAAATAAATAAAATAATTTATAAAAGGTGAATAAATAATGCCTTTAGTTTTCCAATTAGAGCTTAGCTTGCAATTTAGGCGCATCAGCTCCCAT
Source organism: Bactrocera minax (assembly GCA_021498325.1). NCBI lineage: Eukaryota > Metazoa > Arthropoda > Insecta > Diptera > Tephritidae > Bactrocera > Bactrocera minax. Next base: position 660,418 of record JAKEEE010000025.1, read on the forward strand.
ACATTTGGTAAAAATTTCCAAGTTTGGCTAACTTGAAGACAGCGTTAAGATTTTACCAAATCGTGTCTTAAACTCGTTTACTTTGCTCACATTTGATAATATTTTTCACAGTTTTTCTCTTTTCGTTAGCTGGCAACTCTTTTGAACTTTCTTCTTATTTAAAAGCTTCGTCTTCATATTTATAATAACTGTAAGTTAAAGACTTCATAATTACTTTTACACAATTTTGTTAAACTATATCTATTCGGTCACATTTTGTTTTATCTTTCTCGGTTTTATTTTTTTTTTACCCATGGCGACTCTGTTTTAAAATATCTATGAAATTAAGAAATCTTTTGTTTGCACAAATTTAATAGTATTTTAAATTTCTTATGCTTGATGGTAACTCTGTTTCCAATTTGGACTAAATTAAATTTTTTGAAAATATTCTCCATTTATTATTAATGGTGATATATATGATGCAATAATCTTAATTTTTTTAAATATTCGTCTTTACCATAGTTTTTATTCGGAAGTAAATTTGACATAAAATGTACCAGTAAAATTACCTACCTAATTATATACCTAAATGCTACCACTAACTTCTCTTGCTACTTAAGCACAACTTCGTTCAATTGTTCTACAAATTTCACTCACCATCAGGAGGTAAATAATCTTGGCATAGACCGTAAGCTGTGGTAACCTGGAAAAATGAAAGAGAAATTGCATATAAATTATTAGAAAACAACAAATCCAATAGCAGCACAAAAATATTGGTTATCTCGAATAACTTAATTCTTGTTTTTAATCTTGTGGTAGTAGATTCTTATCACTTTAGCGCCGACTCAATCATAAAATCATATAGAAAAATTAGAAATAGAAATTCTATTGTAAACATCCTAAATAATTTCGGAAACAAGCTGTTGTGGGAATCCCATACACAAATTGTTACGGTACTTTCTGTAAAGATATGGAATAACAAATAGCAAATCTTAATTGTATACACTATGTGCGTCTGTGTGTGTGTGTGTCTGACTCTACTCATTATTTAAGTAGACACCGAGATAAGTGAATTCGCCGAATTTCACTTGATTGACAAGCTTTTTGTTAGCGCTGATTTATTTGGGCTTCGAATCAAACAGGAAGTTCAATGTGTTTAATCAGATGTTGTATGAGGAAATAACAGCGAATATATAATTATTTATTCCGAATAGAAATAAGCGAATATATATTATATACACATATGTATTTTTGTAAGTTTCATTCGCTTAAATTTTCGCTGATAATGTGGCAACTTTTGCTTCAAACACACACAAACATGCTGAAAGGGGTTACTCCCACAGCAAAATTACAGAAAAGGATTTTGTTTCACTGCTAAAATTGCATATTATTGCAAAGGGCAATATTATTTTACAAGCCTTCTTTCAATTAATAATGTGTTTGTTTGTAAAGTACTTCACTTCATTGCGCATTTCAATTGAATATCCACCTCACCAAATAGCGCCTCGACGTCACAAATAAATATTTATCATTTAATTAATAAATCCGAATGCCACAGCAAAAAGAAAATACCGTTCTCTTGCACGAAAGTTGTCATTAACAAACGACACGAAATCATTTCCGTAACATAGATTTACGGATTTGTGATATTCGGTGAAGATAAATCTTAGGCAAGCGCAGCAAAGCAGCCACTCACACACTCGCACGAATTTCATATATATTTATAAATGTGTGTGTGTGCGTGTGTACGTTCAGGTATTTATGCGGCAGCAAACTGCCTCTGCTGCATCACTGGCGTAGCCGGTTCACCACCCGCAGCGCGCCACACAATTATCTGTCGCGGTGTCGCTGTGTCGCTCCTCGCTCGATTTCCTTCTAATTTATTGCTGAAAATGTAGTGATTTACACATTTTCATTTCCGCGCTTAAAAATGTGAAATTTATGTCCGAATATCTTTGGAATGGCTTATTCTAAAATATTTCTCTATGAATGTACAGAGGAAAGTCTCTGCCGTTCGGTATTGAACAATTTTCTTGGCAAGAAAAGTTTGGTGGAATTACAAATACAATTCATACAAGTTACATATTTGGTAGTAATTTAATGTGGAGTATTATCCGATTCATAATTTCAATTGTTATATAAAAAATATAAAAGTCTCCAAAAAAATATTGTTTTAGAAAACTTCGTTCTCAACCTCAAACGTAGCGAACCAATCACAGAGCGTAATCACAGCGTAATTTTTCAATCTTTCCAAAATAGGGGTATTCAGTCCAGTCTGTTTTCAGTAAAAATGCCCACTCTATTCATTAACCTGATCGAATCTATTAATAAATACAACTAACTTAGCGTAAAACGTCTATTGGTCTATTCCTAAGGGTTCTTGTTTTATATGTCTCCCCATATTTCTTTTTTCACCATCTTTCAAAAGAATAGTTAATTCAATTATTTCAAACCACTTGAAACTTTTTCGCGGTGCAATTTCTTCCAGCCGTTTAACACCTAAAATGCTGCTTTAATATGTGGACACTACACGGTATTGTTTTCTTAATGCGTATATATTTCGTAACAGTCTACTGGTCTCCCTTCCTATTTTTATTGCTCTATTTTTCCACTAGTTTTTCTTCTTCTCCCTCCATATTGCTTGTATAAACTTTAGTAGGTCAAATTCGATTTCACAACCGTATATTAATTATTACTCGAGTAGCCAAGTCTAATTCTATGTTGACAAATTTAACAAGCGTGTTGCAAATATATTGCTTTCATTCTTTTTTTTTTTTAGTTGAGTCACTTTTTGTTTTATTTCTTTCTGTTTCCAAACATTCTCAACCTTTCACTTTCCAACCAACCCCATTAGGTAGACCGCCGCGCTAATAATTAATTCCCACTTATGTTTGCCGCTGACAGTATCCTTAAAATAGTATACTTCAAAACTAAGCTGTTGGTTATCTACAAAGTCGAGTAGAAGTATACTAGTTACTTTCTTTAATTTTTGTACTAGTAACTGTAAAGAAAAAAAGTGTTGCCTACAGTTAGGCATATATTAGCAAAGTCTCACACCTTTGAGAAATTTTCGTTCCAAAAACGGTACCTATTTTTTGAAGTACGTTAACAGAATTTTAAGCATTCTGAGAAGCCTAAACTCTTAAAAAAGTTAACTTTGGAAATAATTTGCATAGTTAATTAGCCTAAAACATTTATTCGGGAGGAAAGCAAACTTAACCAAGCTAGATGTTTTTACAATCGAAGTCTTAAGTCTTATCTTAGTCTTGACCCGCTTTTGACATTAATATTTAGCAGCTCTGCATTTCCATAGACCATGTTGCTCAATTAAGTCCCACAGATATCTAGTAGAACGTGTGTGTAATGTTGCAACCAATTAGCACATCTGCAACCCGCTATAAGCTGTCCTTCCTTAACAAGTGCACATAGACATTTGATGAGCTCATATGAAATTCTCAAATGAATACCAGCGAAAATTCGAAATGGCAGACTAACGATGAGCAGCAAGTGGACAAGTGGACAAGTGGACCACTGCAACACTGACTTCCTTTTACTTTGATGTACCTACTCGTATGCTATGTGCCTCAAATAGCTGGTTACATAATTATAAATGCTGTTATCTGCAAGCTTCTGCTGTAGACACTTAGTCATGTAATTCGTACGAGTCCAAGTATTAAGTGAGTGTTGAAAGTAGCGCTGGCTGCCAAACGGCAAAATGTAGGTTAAAGTCATACCATTTGCCCGACCGTCATCCATTGCGACCGCTGCGACCGTTGCTGACCGTTATTGGCCTGCTGTGCATCATTTATTATTTGGCAGAAAGGTGGCAACGTCAACGTGTTCATATATAAATGTCAGTTAGTTCGTTGGGTGTCACGCGCCACATAGCTAATGTGTTTGGCACTTTATGCCATCTACAAAGTATTTAGCAATGTGTATTAATGGAAAAATTTTTGCAAACAACACGATGACATTGGCTCCAATGAATGATGAAGTCATTAAAAAAACATAAAATTGTTCGCCTGAAAATGTTTTTGCTTATTTTTAAGCGACCAGTAACAAACAAGTTTCATAAATAATTAAATATATAAATGATTGGTTGTAAGCATCTAGCTCGTTGCAAGAAATCGTTTTAGTAAAATTTGCATATGAAAGCTTTCTAGTATTAGCTTTCATCAAAAAAGCTTAGCAAATATTTTGCGTGTGAGTGGGCAGTATATTTCTACTTTAAAGAATTATAAAATTTTGTAATTTTGTGCAAAAATGTTTCGTTTGTGAAAGCTTCAGTTTCAGCGAGAGTAGCTATTAGTGAAAGCACAGCACGAAATAAATGCTTCAAGTGGGTCCAAACTTCGATTTTAAATTTATAGTTGATATTCTTGATAAAACTGACTGATGATATTGTTGGCAGAAAAGTTTTTATGAAAGCTCTATAACATTAACAAATTGAAAGGTTCAAATAAATTAGACTTTCACAAAATATGTTGACTATAAGTAATGTATAACTGTTTATGAAGTTCTGGAAATTCTAAACGCTTATAATTTAAGTCTTTAGAGACGGTTTTGCAGCAGAAGCTGCTCTGGCGTCTCTTCTACTTTTAACATATGTAATTCATAGATTTGTCCACAAGTTGAGTTAAGAACTTTTGAATTAGCGTGCAAAGATTGAACCAATATAAATGATAAAAGTTCCATTTTTCTAATGCAAAGAAACTGCAAAGTCAAAAGCAAAGAGAGAAGTGGTAAAATCTAAACTTTTAATCAGAAGATTATTTCCTTAATATTGACTGAGGTGATCTTTTCACGGTAAAGCTCTATAAAGAGTTCAAAAGCTTCGAAAAAGAGCTACAATTAAACAAGTTTCTCAACTCATAGATCAAGAAAAGTCCAGTTTCGTCATGCTTGCACATCAACTGTACTTGCTCATTACCACAAAAGCTGAGTATATTTACCGAAAGATCTAGAATGATCTAGATCAAATCTAGTTGAAGATATATCAAAATAAATTTTATTCGAAAATTGTTTATGAGTAAAAATTTTCTGGTTATAAATTATGACTCTTCACAGTTGTTCAAGCTCCAACCTTTCTCCTTTCGCTCATTCCGCATACTTTTCCAGCAATTTGCTTAGGGATATGTGTTCTATCTAAATTGGCATAAAGTTTAAGATAAAATTGTTATGATTTTATCTGTGAAATTCTTCAAATGCATTCAACGTGCAACCAAATGCAGCCCAGACAAGGAGCCAAGCAATGCCACAGCTTGTGGTATGCTGTAAAATTGAAAAGGCAAACTGGAATGACGGCGGTGTTAGAAAAATATTTAGCGGCTGCATGTTGCAAGCGGCAACAACCGGTGTGGTGGTGATGGTGGCAGCCTTGTGTGGCAGCCACACGTTCTGCAACTGCACGAATTGAGTTACTCACATCTACATGCAAATATACTACCGCACATACATACCATGTACATTTGCTTATGGTGTCTACCAACGCTAAAAGCAACAACAACATTAACGGGAAAACTCGCTGCTGTGCTGTCATGCGTATGCAAACAATTCGACGAACTTGACGCAACAGCCAAGTGGTAAAAGTTGCTCATGTTGTTGCTACTCTTGTTCTTGTTGTTGTTGTTGTTTAAACGTTGTTCCGCATGTTGTCGTACATGCTGATTATGAAATTAGAAATTGTTTGTTTGATTATATGCCAGCCAATGAACAGGCTAAAACGTCAGCAGCATGTTAGACGATCAAATAGTTGGTAATTACTACAAACATACATACATATGTACCGAGTATGCAGTTACATATGTTTACATAGCATGCATTTGTGCGGGTAAACAGCTAGAGTTACTAGTCAGTTAGTTAGTTATTGTATGTATTTTGTTAGCTAAGCCGCTTTTGTTGTTATTATTTGTGTTGTTGCTGCTTGTTTAAGGCACTCAGTCAGCGGTAGACCACTTTTGTGGTTGTGATTTTTTAATTGAAAACCGCGCATGCGTACAAGCCAACGAAAGCGCAAACACATAGACACATGCGCACGCATACACATATTCATCGGCATGCGTATGTAAAGGTGTTTTGCCTGAGATTTGTTTTTGTCATTTGTGCTGTCGCTGCCACTGCTTACTTATATCATTTAGAACCTTGACTGACAGCAATGGCACCTCATTTGAAAGGACAGCCAGCTAAACGGTTGTATGCTTAAGTATTATGGACTTCGGCCTCCGTTAGGCATGCGAGCGCGCCCGGTCATAACGCTGAGTTTACGTAAAAATCGTGAAAACAGCCGCTGAGCAGCTGTTGAGTAGTTGTCTGCAAAGACACCGAAGTTCTGTCACTTTTGCTCCTCCTCTCTTGCCTTAAGCTCACAAGTCGGTTGTTTACTCATTTTCGCGCTTCCGTATCTTTTTTATGTAGAAAATTTGAGTTCTATGCATTTTGGCAGTAGAGTTGGCGTAGAGTTGGCGTTAAGGAATTTGCTGCAAAACAATAAAAGGAAAATATTTATCACAGAAAAAGCCAAACTTCTTCACTCCTCCAATTTGGCGGAATGAGTCCAAAGTCCGTTGGTAAAGTGAAAATCCTTGACACGTTGACACATAAGTTCGGGACCATAGCTGTAACAGTCGTTCCAACTGATGCAACTAAATACAGTAGATGGACTCTTTTAAGAACATCACTTGTTGATGGAGATAATGCCGATTCAATTGGTTTTCAGGTGAGCGAATCTATTCGATGGAGGTCGCCTTGCAAAACTTTTTATATATTCGCTAGTTTCAAATCTTCTTAATTGATGTATCGAAATTGCATTAGTTTTCAGGGAGTTTCCACTAATGACAAGTTTTGTACAAACTGTATAATTTTGATTTTTTATATTATAATATTTTTCGACAGTCTCCAAAGTCTCCACTAATCAAAAACTTGGAACAAAACGAATAAGTTTTCTTCTTAAAATTTTGCCTTTTACCTCTACCTTCACTTAAGCACTCTATTTCTTTAGATTTTCATTTTGATTTCTCTTCTCCTTACTTATTTATTTTGCATTCTACTTCTTCTTCTCGACGCGCCAACATAATATGGTGTTAATTGTGAAGCATTCGTTAGGCTTCATCCGTCACAAATGCGCATTCATTTACACTTACGAACTTACATGCATACATACATACTTGCACTTATGTGTGTCTTTAAGCCTTGCGTTCTCTGGCAAGAAGGTTCGAGCAAATGAAGGTGTTGCTTGCTCATTGACTTGCTCAACTAAGTATGCGCGCCGTCGTCGGACAATCGATGGAAATCATCTGCCTGACACTTTGGTGCAAATCGCATCCCACTACTACCTTCCCGCTGAAGCTGTGGCTTGTTCGTTGCAGTTGTTTTTGCGGTTTGCAAGTCACATATATACGCAAAAAATGCCTTTGCTCTTTTTGTTGGCTGCTTTTTATGCTAGTAATGAGTAAGTTAAGTTGTAGCTTGCTGTGCTAAAAATACAATGCATCAGGGAACTACGTAGAAATTTAAAATAATGTGGCAATACTTTCATTCCAAATTTCTTCTAAATGGATCTTGTATGAGTTTTGGTGAAGCCATATTTTTATATTCTTGTTGAGATTTGATTTAAAGCTACTAACTTCTATGTGGGACTCAAAACGGTAATTACTGCTTAGCACTCGACAGCAGTAGCTCTAAGAAACAACCTGAATGATGTCCAATAGCTAGCTGACCAATGTTATTTTCAAGGTACAACGCCGTACTTTTGATTGACATACATGATTATTCGATTTGAAATTAATTACTTTGGTAAATTAACCGCCACTGGGACCTAAGCATCCAAGTCCATAATTCCATAAAGTCTCTATAAAGTGAGCTTTATTAAAAGTTGCCAGCTCAATTCTTAAATTTTATAATTTTTTTTTATTTTACTATCTTTTTTATTTCTTTTTTAAGAGTCAAAATGTCTTCATAAAAAAGTGGTAGAAGAAAATATAAAATAAATTCAAATTTTACTTCGATGTGATATGGCAACTACTACATGTGTGCAATTTTTCAGTATTCCTTATAAACAATTACAAAGCAATGAATTAATTTATTAAAATGTTTTAAATTTATGAACTCTTTCGCAGCAAAACTTTACACATTAGTTTCATTAGTATTTTTACTTACACTTTTCAACATAGGCGCATATCTATTTTATTATTTGTTGGCATATTTGCATAACACCTGCACTCGATTTGGAAAATTTTAATGCTTTTTATTTGCAGAACGTCATTAAATTGATAATATTCGGCGTTAAATTGACTGATGAACATTTTAGCTAACGACATAGTGGCTACAGTGTTGTGCAGAAAAATTGATATAATCATAATTATGGGTAGGTATATTTAAATAGGCGCTTTAACCGGGCTGTTATAGAAAACTGAAGATAACTATTTTTTTTTTTGTTTTCCAAAATGGCAGGGTTGCATTTCAACCAAAAATAATATTACAAATTTATTAGAGAAGTCCCATACCGACTCGACAGCAAACATTTGAATGTTTTATTTGGATGTTAATTTGAAAATACAAAATTGATTACGGCACCGCCCATCATTTACGGTTCATCAATACTAACTTGCGTTGCTGCATCATTTTTTTCACCTCATCATTTGAACTCTAGCAAACCCTAATCATATATGCTTATTAAAAATTAAAATTTTGCTATCGCTATTTGAAAACACGCTACTGTATATTGCTTCAGCTTCAGTAAACTGGTTTACGAACGGACTCTAACTAAATCCATTCGTTTTTGATACAATAATTACTTCTTTAAGATCATGTTACTCTCAATTCATATTTCCAAAATCCAGTTAACCAGAACTGGAATCATTTGCCAACACTACATTATCACTACAAATATTATATACATACATTAAGCTCACTTACTAACACTTTTCCTATTAAAAAGTATACAAAAATATTATGCGATATGGAAAACTTAATTAGTTAAATAACAGGCGATCATATTACGCATAAGCCATATGATCATTTTTAATATATGAAACCAATTAAAATTTAAGTCTACTTATGAGCAGACTATCGATATACACATTTATGGGTCAGGCAAAAACGTCGCTTAATTAGGTGTGATAATTGTGAACAGTTGTGTTTGTAGGAATATTAGTGCGGCTGAAATAGATACATTCATAAATAAAAAAATTATTGCTTTTGACAGTTCTAATTTGGTCAATTATGTAATACTTTCCGCTTACCCGACTTTTCAGCTTAATTTGCGAAAAAGTGATCTTAAGTATGGCTTTAGAGACTTTTTTATATAAGTCAAACAAACTAAGATATTGTGTTTCGCTAAACATTTCTCCAAAAAATGCGGAAAATAAAATTTAGTAAGAAATTTTCACTTAATTCAGGCGTACTCTAGTTTTTAGATAATTCTTCTAAAGTTAATAAAATTCTTTTTGGTATAGATAGATGTACTAAAGACTACAGCAATTACTTTCTTAAGTGTATGGAGAAGTGTAGAGTTCCAAAATTTACAAATCTATTGAAACTACATTTTTTTTAATATTCCTGAAGTGAAAAATATTAACTAGTAGCTAATTTAGACTCAAAACTGCTATTGAAAATGCAATTTCTACTGAGTGTTCTAGTGAGTGGAGAGTTTGAGAACTTTGAAATTTCTGAAAAATATTTTCTTTTAAATATAAATGCCCTTTTATGGTATTATATTTAGATTTATTCACTGTATTCGCAGTGTTTTAAAATATCTCTTTCTCCTAACTTGGCAGCTTTTCCTACTAATGGATAGTTTGGAGACTTGCAAACGAAGGAATAAGTAATTCACCATTCATGTAGGTTAACGAGGGAGGTTCATAGACTTAAATTATACCTAAAAATGGGATACACTAAGGTTTTCTATTAAGGTTGTTATAAGGCTTTGTCACTAATTAATTTTTTGTAGTGTTTGTAGAGTTTGTAGAGATTTTACAAATCGGTACACTGTTAGCTTACCCTCCCTAGTTTGTACGTATTATTATTGGACAGCTAAAAGACATTTAATGAAACGGATCAATATTGTTATTTATAATGCAGCCATTTGATAAAATATTAATTAAAAGCTCAATAATTCGACTACACCCGAGTCACACCTTCCTTAAGCGCAATTTACGGCTTCTATGCAAAAAGTTTTTTAATTATAATATTTTTGACTTCAATTTTATTATTGCCATAAATCAGTAAATTCTTGAACAAAATAGTTGCCACCTTATCTCGTTAGCAATACAAAGTTAGCGGCCGAAATTAAATTTATAAAATTCCATAAATGCCAGCTTAAAGAATTTACTCAAGCGCGCACACGAACGAATACACGTACAAGTTTATTAAGCTGCGAACATTTTACGCACAAACCTGGTAGGCAGCACCCGAAAAACACGGCTGGTGATAATAAATTTCATGTAACTGTAATTTATTATGCAATTAGTTAAACACTTAAACTGGTATTGCCGCAACAACAACAACAACAACCACGACAACCAAATATACGAGCGAATACAATAAGAAAACGAGGAAAGAGAAGGGAGATAACGAAACTCCGAGTTAACATTGAGAAGAGGCCGCTTATACTTGTGCTTGCTTTTTGCTTAAAATGGTACAACACTGCGTATACGTAACATCGTGTATAATGCGCTATGCTGGCACAGAGTGAGTCTTTACAAGAGCATTCGCTTAAAAAATGTGAAATTAATTGCAACATCTGCTGTTGACATTAAAACGCATGTCAAGTTTAATAGCGCTTACCCGCATCAGTGTTGCCCCGCGACGAACAACAAGCAACAAATGCGCTCAACTATGCTACATGTACACATATTTGTGTTGTATAAGTGTGTGTGTTGTAGGCCGCACTTGAGCGTTTGCCATTCGCAGCGTGCGGAGCACTTAAGCTCCAAAATGGCATGTTGTATATACAGCAGAAGAAGAAGAAGTAGTAAAAGGAGAAGAGTGGGCGAAGAGAGGGCGAAGAGAAGGAGGTGAAGATGAGGCTATATGATGTCGGTGGGCTTGGTTCGACATGGCGCGACTTGAATTTTCAATGTCACAATAAATATGCATGCAATGTATGTGGCAGGTATGCGTGTGTGTTTGTGTTAGCTGTAGAATGAATGGTCCCTTTGCCGCCGGTTATTTCCTTACACAACAGGAAAGGCCACAAATGAATGAACATGACCTTGAACGAATAGCTGACGCTGAGCGCACATACAAATAAAAAGTGCTCAGAGCGGTGGTTTTAGAGGAAAAAGTTGGCTGAAAACGCACTCGAAAATGCAAAAGCGCTGTTCAGGAAAATGTAAACAAAAGGCAGTTGGAAAAAGTTTTGAATTTATGTTCCCAAGTGATCTATAGTTGCGGCCAAGATACACACACATTTCTACAACTTTTCTGGCGCGTATGTGGGCATATATTTACGGTACGCTGCCCCCTCTAAATGTTTACCGCCGCTTGCAGTTTCGTTTTGCTACAATTTGTGGCAATAAATTGTTCTAACAACTTCTCAAAGTGGCCGTAAATGCGAATGCAAGTCTCATTTCAATTGTATTTATCTGCACACATATTTATGTATCCGCCTGAGTATTGCGCCTATATGCCGCTGAGTTATTGCACCGTTGCGTATGTTTAGAATGATTTATATGCATTGCAGTTGCTTATAAATCAACCGAAGTTAGGCAACTTGTGGTATTTGCTGCTACCAAACGCCGTTGTCACATCGGAGTGGTAGCGGGTTACTTACTTGCTTTAATTTTTGAATGCGCGTGGATGCCGACAACTCTTGTTGGCAGATTTATGGCATATTAACTGAAATATTGGCACAAATATATTAACAATTGTGAATATTAGCAGCTAAATGAATATCATATCATATCATATCATATTAATATTGAGCAGTTTAGTGTAATTAATACGACTGAGTTAAAAGGAGAACGAAGCAAACAGGCAAGACTTTTAATTGCGGACTATTCTAAAAGCTCTAAAACTGTACTGTTTTTGCTATTAAATTTATTACCAAATTTTAAGCACAAATGAATGTTTTGGAGAGTGTGGAGAGTTTGGAGAGTTCCCCAAAACTTTTGCAGAGGCACTTTTCGTATAATATTAGTTCCAGAAATGCATTTGATCGTTAAAAATTGGAGTATTTTGCTGTTGGAGATTTTTTCGTGTCTACCAAAACAATATTTCAAACTTCTTTGTATCTGCAAATTAAGCAATCGATCAAATATTACACACATGCAAATAGAAAAACAAAACTACACAACACCCTCAATCAATAAACACCATTTCTTAGAGCATCAGCAGGTTTTTACAGAGTTTATTAACTTTTTTACGAATTTTGCACAACAACCTGCTTGCGTAAGATAAACAGTAGCTGTATGCCACACCATGGGATAGCAATAAACACCTATTTTCTTCTTTCAACACCTCGGTAGCGACTGCGCCGTAGCCAAAGGCAATTAATCAATGCTTAACATCCATTTGCTTCCCGCCACACTCTCCGCTGTGGGCTGGAGCGTGTTTGCGACAATCGATAATCCATGAATGAAATTGAAAATAATCCAATTATCGCCAGCATGGTTAATATACATAAATTTCGCCGAGCACTGATAAGCCATGTCAGCAGACCAGCCGAACAGGATTTGATTTAGGAAACACAAGCCACCGGCGCGACATCACGCCGCCCCAACGCTTGACAAACGGATGAACTGGCGAATTGGCTAAAAACGAGTTGGCTACGCATGCGTGTGTGCGATTAAGTGCAACAATTTTGCAGCTAATGTTGCATGCCACGTAATGCTTTTGGCGCATAAATTAAATACACACACCGAAGCACATATGTTTCTCTGGCTGCCTGTCGATCAAGCCGTTGAGCGATTAATGTTGCACACTTGTATATTGACTATTTTATTAGGATTAGACGATGAAAGAGCCATTGGTGAGCATATAATGAAGATGCGGGCAAATAGACTTCGCCAGGCGGCCCCTGCTCAGGTGCTGGTGCAATAACAACAACAACGCAATAACAACAACTTAATAAACCACAACAGGCGAAGAGAAATGTTGCTAAACATTTGATGTATGCAAATGTTGACAGCCGAGGTTGATTGCCGTAGCAGAAGCAGGAGCAGGAGCAGGAGCAGCAGCAGCAGCAGCAGCAAATGAAGTGACCACCACTGGATGAAGAAACGGAAGGAGAGCCGCTTCGAAGACTGGCGCTTCAGTTGCAATTTTGTTATATACAGACGCCAATGCGGCAATTTAACATCATTCAGCGGCGATTTCTGCGCTTCAACAGCTTTTCTTTTTACAGCTGCTGCCGTTGTTGTTGTTGGCCACTGCTCGTGCCAGTGATTTGTGTGACTGTAATATTTTTATGAATCTTGTTCAAGCGATTGTTATGGCTGTCATTATGGTCGGTGTATTTGTCGTTTTTGCACATTTTTCTGGCAGAACAACTCAATTAGATGACAACATTTGCTGATAATGACGGGAAGCGTGATGAATGCGCAAGCGCTGAAGTGCGTGAATAAATGAGTGTGCGTGTGTTGCATGCAACAACTGTCAAGCATGTGAGGATGACAACATCGTTGTTGTCTGCGGCGTTCACAATATTGCCACCGTCCATGCGTTCATGTGGCGACGAATTATGGTAAAGAAGCACAAAAAGAAAGCAATGAAAAACTATTTATAAACAAAATGTGAAAAAAACTTGAAGAATGTGAAAGAGTGGGAGACGATGACTTTGTTGAACTGCGAGCTATTACGAAATTCCAAAGAGTTGATTAACAAGACATTGTGTAGAGTTTGTTGCAAATCATACTTTGCGAGCAAACGAAACGAAAATGAAAAGTAAAATTAAAACGGGAAATCATTTCATTTAACAAAGCGAACTCATATTTTTAGCAAACGTTCGATATTTGGTTTTTGGAGACTTTGTAGAGTTTTCAAAAGTTTGGTAAATCTTTTTTTTCAGGTGATATTTTTTAGTAAAAACTAATTGCTAACATTTTTTATAATTTACTAAAAGTGTAGGCTATGTAGAGTTTTTCAAAAAACATGAAATTTGCATTCTAACATGACTGGAGTAATTCTGAAAAATAAGTTAATTCTAAGTAGGTAATTTAATGGCAAAAACTATGTATAAATGTATGTCACCTAACTAATGCAAATTTCAATTCATATTACTTCCTACGTCCTGTTGTTACGTTTAACGATTTAATTTAATGGCAGGCCTCCTCCCATTTCTTTCACACTTCTGCAACACCGCATCTTTCCTTTTGCACAATTTGCCACTTCGACAATTTCATATCACTTAGTTGCCTGCAGCGGCGCAGTTCACTTGCGGCCTCCAGAAATGAAGAAATTCTCAAATACGAGTATATCAGCCGGCGTCTGCATTTGCGCAAGCGCAACAGTTATCTGCGCGTGCATGCCTCCGCATAATTCACCGGTGGTGCCACTGGCGGTTTATATGTATTTAAGTGCGTGATTTTTTCACGGTTCCTTTTTGGCTTATTTTGCTTGCCTTCCCTTACTTCTTCCACTGCCTCAAGTGCCGTTGTGTTACTTGGCGTAGTTAGTTTCTTTATATTTTAATATTTTTGCCATATTTGGTTGTCTGCTGTTATTGCTCTCGAGTTGGCCGCTGTTTTTTTCGCTCTTGCTGCTGTGGCTGTCATGTGCGTGTAATTGATTTTCCAAGCATGTTTCGCCTGTCACTCAATTCAACGTGCATCTACCGCATATTTTGCGTATCTTCTTCTTCTTCTTTTTCTTATTCTGTATTCATTTTGTTTAATTTTACTACATTTTCTTGAGTCTTCATTTGACTGGCATAACATGCTGATATGTCATATTTATGTCAAGAAAGAAGCTTTTAACATGTGGTACGTGGTCAGTGGTCAGTGGTCTGAAGGTTGAAGATATAATGCCTCATTTGTTTAGTTAGGTGAAAACGTTATTACTTTTAACCAATATTTTCATTTGCGATTGCTTGGAGTTGCAGTATGTGAATACATTTTTACAAAAATGTTAGGTTGCTTTGCTTTAAACCTTGGTTGCCCTCTGCAACCAGCTTTGGCGAGGTGTAAAGTTTGGAGACTTTCAAAAATTACTGTAAACAACATTGTCATTTAATTTTAAAACATTTGCATTAATTGAATACCTGCTTTGTATATGTCGTAATTGAAATTATTACTTTTCATACAAGAAATTTTCACAAATCTCATAACGAATTTCTTCTCAGCTTCAGACTTGTGCGCTCCAAAAGTATGGCTAATGTAGTTTAGCCAATAAAGTTTTACGACACATTAATTTAGATAAATATATAAATAATAAGTTGGTTTTTCAATCAAACTGCCATAATACTCCGTATGTATGCTTGCCACTTGAAAAATATCATGCATATTCCAATTTTATCCAACTCAACACATACACACATGAACACATACACATCTGAAGTCTGCTTGGCTTGGTCTGCCAAAATTAACAAGAAATTTCGCACTCCACGAATTCAGTTCACTCACAATTAAATTAATCCTGCATTATTAGTGAGGCGGTAACGGTGAATTCTTGCCGACAGCATACGTCATGTGTCATGCACTGGAGTAGCAAATCAAAATATACCAGCAAACAGCTTAGAAGCACAGCAGGCTCGCTTTGACAACAATCGACCGACTGTCAAAATAAATATCAGTACTATATATGTATGTATGTATAACAAATGATCCTCATAGCTGTAGTATGCTAATGGCGAGCGCCTGCAAGCTGGCCGGTCAAAGCGCTGCATACGAACATGCATATATGAAAATTGCAGATAAATATTTTGCAATTAACGGTATTTGTGTGCGAAAGTAAAGCGGCAAGAAAAATTACAAAAATTATGTGTCTAAATGCCGTGCATGAAATAAATCGCTCCACATTTACCTACTCCAAACTGATTGTGGAGATTTGCAATCCAGCTGCCGGCGCATTTCAACAGGTCGCACGCCAAAGCGGCTACAGCGCTGAGCAATAGCAGCTCACAGACACACATGTAATATGCAAAACACCAAACATTATAGCTACAGATATCGGGCAATGCGATAGCTGAACAATATTTACTTATAAATATGTATGGCTTGCACTAGTCGAGCAAGTTATTTAGTGCTGTGACTTCAGACTGTGCGTTATTCAATTGCGAACGGGGATACAAATGGGACTACTACCGCCCTCCATCGACATATTGCCGATCTCGTGCCAACGGAGCATGTGTATGTGTGTGGATATTCGCATTTTCCCAAGCACATTTAATGCAATGTGCTCGCTAATTGCATACAGCATTGCAATTGCGCATACAATCAGCTGTCATTGGAGAATTTCTAAACGCCCCTGCCCTCGCACCAGTTGCCATTTTCTCTAAACAAAATAGTTGCACAATAGTTTATGGATTGATAATCACAACTCAAATGCAATGATGCTGTAATAAAAGGTTGAGAATGTGGTCGCTTGACTACTTGCACAAACACATACAAATATATATATATATATATGATACATATATACATACATACATGGTTTTCAGTAAATAAAGAAATTGCATAAAATTTACGTGACATTTTTACGAGCGATTTGCCGCATTGCCAGCTTCTCGTCGCCGTTGTTTTTATTGCACACACTAACATGCCGTTAGTAACAAGTGCAAATTGCCGCCTCTGCTGAGTGCCAACCATTGCACCCTTGACACCATGTTCGCGGCCGTTGCTGCTGATGCAGCAACTGAAATCCAATCTCGCTGCGATTTGTTATCCTGCAATGTTGCATGCATTTCCAATCTCTTACGCATGTGTTAGTGCATGTAAATGACAATTGAATTACATGGTGTCAACAGCAATTTATTGCTGTCGCTGTCATCATTAGCTCAGCGACGGCGTGATATTTCTCATCGTTGATATTATATGACAAGTGTGTATAAATTATTTAATTCTCTTGAAATGGATGCTGGAATTGTAAAAATTTCACTCATTGTTTTTCTGCATTTACTTTATACTTGCTTTATATACATTTACAATATATTTATATTGGCTTTTATGCAGCTTTTCATTGCACGAATTTAAATAGTTAATGCTGTATCTAAATCTGCTTTAAGTTAATTAAAAATTGTTGAGTAAGGCCACAAAACTGCTTGATTCCAGTGTGTGGAGCAAATCCTCACAGTAAATTATAAGCGAAAAATAGAGCACAAAGTTATTCTCTAATTAAACCGTTCCGAATATGATCATTTGGTAATCAGGTCAAAAAGATATCAAGAGCGTTAAGCTATATCCCAACCAATACGATTTCTATAGAAAATTGTCCAATATTTACCAGCTATTAAAAAAGTCTTCACTCAAAGTATGTGGAGCACATTAGCAAATACACGCACCTATTTTACCAAGACACATTCCACTTACGAAAAGTAAAGTAATTTGAAACAGATCGGTCATCAAAAAGGAGTTAAGTCCGCTCGGATTATCTAACACTAGCGGAAGTGACCAAGGAAACTATATGAAGTTTCTTCATGCCGGAAATATGTTCGGAGTTTTCAAATTGTTCACAGCGGGCCGACTGCTATTAAAAATCACTTATCTTAATTAAGAGTTTAAATACTTTAAACGAGGAAATCACATATTATACTTGTCCCCAAAATTTTCGGTGGTTTAAAATTTTCAATTTTCCACGGAGATTTAAATATTGTTGCACAAAAGCATAAGATCCGATTATATCACAAATTGTGCAAACATTCGCACACAATTAGTGTCAATAAGCGGCGATAAGATTCACACATAAGGCTTACAAAAGCAAAGGATTAAATTTCGTTTGAATAGAAAAATGTACGCTAATCAAGGTGTAGCGGTCTGAGTGGCATGATTGGCAGGCGCCTGCAATTTTCGCTGGGAAGCAGACTGTGAATTCGCGCCCCGGCGGCGGACAAATTAAGTAGCCGGAAATCTAAAGTGACGCCGATAATGCCACACCGGATGGGAATTAAGACACCGATTGACGGCTAAAGCGGGTCAACAATTTGGCTGACTGATTACCAGTGACAAAGACTCATTAATCAGATCCGCATGGAACACGCACCACATTGCATGCGCGGTCGTGTGAGCGACTGATGCCCGGCAATTTGCACAGATTTCTTCAACTGCAAGAATATTTCGTTGAATATTCGCCGCGTGTAACAGCCGCATACTGTGTGACAGACACGGTCGTACGTTGCGTTAAACGCTTACATACGTGAACACAGTACATGTGTACGTCAAATCATGTCATGTCACGTCACGTACGCATTGTTCGGTGTTTTGTGCGTACGCATGGTAATCGGGCCGGAAAGCTGCCGGCCCGCCCAACAGCCGCCACTATTGCACTTCATCAATGTCCGAATGCATAAAATTCGCGGTAAAAATGCGCATACTTTGACCACCAAGAAATGTGAAAAAGTCTTAAATAAAAAGTGTGTGACACAAATGAGAAATAAAGCCGAAAAAATGCAGACAAACAACGTGCGACTAAGCGCATGCGCACATTTCAAAGTCAGGTCGTCGCCAGCAAAACATTCGCAAGCCTACCTATATATGGCAATATTCACACGCCACAAATGCGGCTGCATATTCATGTACGTTGCTGCTGCCCAACAGCGTACACAACATAAATTCACAGAAATCAAAGCAGTGCGCAAATTGTACGCCCACGAAAAGCGGCCCACTCAATTCGCTTAAATGCGGCCATGCGCCACAGCGCCACAGCGCCAGCATAAGTTTCGCCCGCACGCCTCGCGCTGACAGCTAAAGGCTTTGGCTCAAGTGCGGCACGCATGCGCAATGCGCGCACACACTGACATACCGTACATATAGGCAGGCTTACAACACGCGTCCCGAAATGATGTTGCATTATTTTAATCGTGTGTTATTTCTGTTTAGAGCTGCATGCGCCTATTTGGTAGCATGGTTTTTTTTCTTCTGTCTAAAAATGGCAGACGTACCTCTGTGTGTGAACACTCTCAGCAAGTAGCAAATAGCTTGGGTAAACGCAGCGTCGCGTTGAGTGACGATTTGCCACTTCACCGCCACGCTATCGTTGTGACATAAATTGTCAGCTACAAATCGCTGGCGTCAAGCTTGCAGAATAGCCTCAGAAACGGCTGACCAATAAAAAAAAAACAGAGGATAGTGGCTTTAAGTGGTAGAAGGATATCACACCTTGAATAAAATTCCATAAATTGAACAATGATCAACGCATTATCTACAGAGGTTTTGCGCTGTAATTACTGGTCTAGCAAAAAAGCTTACATCGAAAGAAACCGGCCGTGCCTTTGCACTATTTTCCTCATCTCCCTCATATCCAGCATACTCATAATATATTTCATATAGTTGTCTCGTGTCTTCTTACATTTCTTCTTGTATATGTTACATTCTACTTCTACTAAATAGGTGCTCACGCGCCTTCAATTCTGGAAAGTGGCTTTCCGGTGCTTAAGGTGTTAACATTCAATCGGTTGCTGCTACCAAAAGATAATTACTTAATGACCTTTATAAGCGTATTAGTAGTGCACATTGCTCTAGTTTATCAATTTAAAATTTACATAATTCCAATTAGATTAAAACAAGCACAAATAAAAATGATTTAGGTGTGAAAGAATGTGGTTACGTTCGATATATATTTTCATCAAACTTTCAAATTGTACTTTTCTTCCTTCCTTCTTCCTTATGCTCTGCTAATATTTTTTAAGATATATGCACACTCGCTTGATTTAACTAAGGTTCTGTACCACAATTTGATCTCCAAACCCTGATGAGTCTTGATATAAAAATGATACGAAAGTAAATAAACTCTCTCTTGTCTTGGTTCACGCTCGAAGTCTCTATATCATCTTCAAGGATTATTCGCTCTAAGGTGAAATTGGGAGCGGAAATAAAACTATTGCAGAAAAAAGTTTGAAGAGGGTATGTTTGGTTCTTAAAGAATGTATATACTTTTTATTTAAGGCATTTTCATTTTTTAAATTAAGTATTTTACAGCTATATGTAAGGTCTTTGGAAGCTTGAAACAACTTACTAGAATTTTCCGCGTTACTGTTTCGACTACATACCAAAATCACTTGGACAAAATTCATAGTTCAACAATTAAAATTCCATTTGTAAAACTTAAAATGTGGACCACAGTTCAAAGTAGCAATAATAATAGCAACAACACTTGCCCTTAATCTTGAGTAACAAATGTAAATGATTATTGAACGAACGATCCATCGATCGGCAATGAGTGCTAGGCGAAAACACAACAACAATTGCAGAAACAGAAACAAGAGCCAAGAGCCAAGAGCCAAGCAAACGGAATTACGAAGAAACACAAGTAGCGCCGATAATCGAAACGAATGAATCGAAAAATGCAAATTCAATTTGTAGCTGCAATAAACTGCGAACCGCCACATAAATAACCCACAGCAATTGCAATGGAAAAAAGAAGAGAAGAAACCGACAGTGGAAAAATAACAAATGAGGAACAAAAACAAATAGCATCTGATAAAGAGGCAACAACAAGCACAGCAACGGCATGTCGCGAGATAAGCCGCCCCAGGCCGTTTGCCGTTGCTGGTGGTGGCCATGCCAGTGACGGTGGCATCAGCGGCAACAACACTCCGCCGCGGCAACGCTTGGAACTGGAGCAACAATTCGCGTTCACACAGTAGCATTTGATTGAAGCCAAGGGCCAAGTGGCAAGATCACACACACAGCCAGCGCGCAGACGGTGGATTGGCTGCGCCAGCACCCAAGCAACCTAGACAAGTCAGGCGCACGGGTGTCATATGAGTCAAGCGAATGCATGAAGATATCAGCGCCGCTGCACGGACGGCATTTCGAACGACTTCATGCGATGCATGTGTGTTGTTATCGATGCATATTTGCGCGCGCGGTGGCTGCGGCTGCAATCGCGCCGATCGAACATGCAACAATTTGGACAGCTGGTGCATGTCGGCGGTGGCGCTGGCGAGCCACACCGGCCAGTTGGGGGCACAAAGTACGCAAGCGAGCACTGGCGGCGCAATGTAAAACGATACATCGAAGAGCAAATGATGAAGCATTAAAGTAAATATTGTAGAATATCGGAGAATATCGGAGAATGCTAAAAATAAACAAGTTCTTGTAAATATTTGTATTTTTGCTGCAACAGCAAAGAAGCAGAGAAATGCAATGACATCATCAACTCAGCGATCAGCGAATTTATTGTAACAACGGAATTTTAATTGCCGCAAAGCGCAGCTGACTCTTCATGATCATGCTGCCGCTGTAAGCAACAACGTGTGTGGCCCTTTGCAAGTGGCAAGCAGTGTTAAAGTGTCAGCGGTGAAGAAAATAAATAGAAAAAAAAACAGTGAAAGTTCGTCAAGCGGCGTTCATTCCACACAATGTTGCAAATACGCATGCGTATTGAACTACACACGTATGTTGCACACACATCAAGTCAATTAGCTGCCACTCAAATGCGCCCGTAAGTGGCAAGAGTTCTGATTTGCTCGCTGCACCGAATCATGTAGTGGGGCAGCATGAACGCTCAGAGTGCCACACCATAAAGTGCAAATGCGCTTAAGCGGCTTACGCGCAGCGTCCAAAATCACTGTCACGCTCGTCAAACTTTTATGCGCTGGCACTTACGTGTTAAGCGGATTACAATGCAAATAAACGGTGTACAAAAGAGGCAAATAAAAGCAGATTTTTTGGAAGTATTCCAAACCTTCGCCACTATTTGAGCCGATTGCCAATCGCAAGTTGCTCAACTCCCTGCCGCTTGCCACAGCGAATTTCGTTCAATTTATCTGCTGCATAAATTAGGCGATTTTCATAATTGTGCAACACACATACACACATCTCTGTACAAACATGCATATGCCAATATTTTTGAACAGATCGCGATAATTACACTTAAAGCTCAACTTCTTGGGAGTACAAGCGATTCGGGGGCAAATGTTTGCTATAAAATGTGCAGCGATAAGATTGACTTTGACATGTGTTTGGTCGCACCGCGTCGCACGCTGGAGCGCATGCGCACAAGTGTCATAAGCGATATCAGCGATTTACAGGCAACCACAAGTGGTTATGACTTATTTATGATTTAGCGTGTATTTACACGTTTCGCATTCATATTTATTTAAATTTTTCATATTTTATATTTCTGCCGTAAATAAATAATGAATGTATTGACATTTGAATGCTGTGCAAAAGCGTTACCAGCGGATTAAAGCGTGGCAGCCGTTGTGTGTCAGCGAAAATTTGCTTTTGATAGCTGAGTTTTTCTAAATTATTGGCTGGGTAAATTGAGGAAGTCATAAAGCAACACTCAATTCACTTGCACCTGGCGGTATCGCCAAGTAAAATTTAACAGCCAACTGAATATTTTATGATCAAGCTAAGACTCAGTTTGGGAGAGTTGCTGAGGGGCCAATAAAGTTATTCAACTTAAAGCGAGAATCATATTTCATGAACATAGCACTTAAGTGGCTGTAAATTTGTTGCCTACTTTTAAGCCTATTTCACTAAGTATTACAGTCTTGAGTTTACTATACCAAAGGTTTTCTTAACTCCTTTTAGCTTTGAGTGTTTATGTTAAAGTTATAGATCTGGCATCACTGTTCACTTCACAAAATTTTGTTGTTTCAGAAGTTTGAAGATAAAGTCGGGGTTGTTCGTAAGAGAATCGCTTTTATTTTATGGCACGTTCACACTGACCGACAAACTCGAGTATATTTCGGTGCTAAACGTAAAACATCGGAGTTTACAATATAAAACAGTTTTCTTCAACTCGTTTTACCTCTAAGAGCTTATGCCGAAAAAACCCTGTTTTGCAATTAATCCGGTATCACAGTTTGGTCACCCTACCATGCTTCATACTATACTACACTCAGAATTACTTAAGCAGCCAAATGAGAACACCTGACCTTAAACTCGAGTTTGTGTCTGCACCTGAACCAACCATTGCGTTTTCAATTGAGTAACGTCTGTACAATTTCAATTTATAATGTGTAGGCGAAATTAGGTTTATAAAAATTGTCTCAGAAATCACAAAAGCTCTTTGGAATGATAAAAAAAAGATGAATTGAGGTGTTGTGTGGTGTTCTTTAAGCTTAAAAACAGTTGATCTTCAATCCGAACATCAATAACTCAAATTCAAAATATTAAATAAGTCAATCACTCCACAAACTATACCCTACCATCTTGTGTTCGACCTCGTATACCCCTCTCGTGAGTTTTTCACTTTGAATTTATAACGAAAGCATAAATACTCGCACTAATGACCAGACATTTGTCAACAAATTCGCACAGCATTGTTTATGCGCAATGTTTTCAATACTGCTCATATAACATTATTGTACATTATTAGAGTTCATTGACCCACATTTATTGCATACATATGTATTGTATATATAATCGGCGGCATGTATCGGCCATGTGGCAGTGACCACTCATTCAACTGTCATTTGTGATTTTAATTGCAAAACACCGCGACCGCGACACACGGAGCGGCGCTTGAAGAAATGACACTTGAGTAAGAATAAATTAAGTGTAGATACTACAAATTATTTATTTTGATTCGCGTTAAGGCGTGTGTAAATAAAGAAAATTTGTATTTTTTGCATCGAATTACTAGCGAAATTTGTTTGGAAAATTACTTTTTATAAAAAAAAGTTAAGCCAAATTGCAAATAACATGCGTGAGCAATGAAGTATTGCCGTTAACTGGGTCAGAATTCAGCAAAAAGAGGTGTGGCATTACATTGAAATAGCTTGAGTTGATTTAGTTAATGGCGACAATTCGTGTTATTTCGCACAAAATATTCGCGGCTCGTTAAAATAGGTACGCAAATAAGACATTTCAAGTCGAAGTTTCAAATTATGAAGAAACAGTGACAAAAATATTGCACAAATTTTTATTGAAACTCAAAATATATGGTCTTATTATAATAATTTATATTTTATAATTTAATTCTTATCTATATATTTTTACAAAAATTTCTTTATTTAAGCAATAATAAGAAAAAGTGATTTAATAAAAATTAATACGAAATTAAATTAAAAATTTTTATTAAAAAACTAAAATTTTTTCATAAAAAAAATTAAACTTTTTATTAAAAAAAAACTAAAATCTTTTATTAAAAAAATTATATATTTCAGTAAAACATATTTGTATTTTCATTTTATTTAAGCAATAAATGTTTTTTTTTAATTTAATTTTTATGAAAAAATGTATAGTTATTAAAAAATCATCATAGTTAAAAATAATTTTTGAAATAGTTTTTGAAATAGTTTTTTTAACAAGCATTTTTACAAAAATATTAGGTATTTTTCATAAAGTAATAATTTTAAAAATTTGCTATTTCAAATTTCCTTATTTTTTTAAATAATATTTTCATGGCAATATCATATATACTCACATCGTATTTATTTGGCCTCATTGTACCCATTTATTTTGCATGTAATTAAGATTCGCATTCGGCTACGCTTTACAACCACAAGCGACCATTGATGAAGTTCTCGAAAAAATTGAAATACTATCGTTATATTTGGATTATATTTATATGTTTTTCTTATTTATTTCAATTGCTTTAGCTCGTGCCTTTTTTATTTAAATATTTTTCGGAATAGTTGCTTGATAAATATTATTAAGTATATTTATAATTCTTGTTTTCTAAATCAAGATTTTCGCAAACACGTTTTGGTGTAACATAGCGCAGATATTTATATTTATATATATATATATTTCAATTTCTAAGGTTTTTTTTTATCTTGCGTGCTTGTTTTACTTAAATTTTATTTTATAGTAAAGTAAGTGTCATGTTTGTTTAGCTTGGGTTTTATATATATATTTTGTTTATAAATTTTGCATATAATTTAATAATTTTTGTTTCAATTTTCGTGTTAATTTTCTATATATATTTTCTAATATCATATTTTAACATAGCATTTTAATTCCACAAACATTGATGCAGCAATATAAATATTGAGTGAACACTTTTGTTATGCACTGTTAGCGTTACTTTGCTTTTTGATATTATTTGGTTTGCTTTTGTGCTTTTGTTAACTTTTGCAGAATTTTTCCCAACAACAAGCAAAAATGTAAGCGTTGAAGATTTTCAACACTTTTGTGTGGAGAAAAAATTTTAATTTCGTTTCGTAATATTTCTATTTTCTTCAGTAAAGCTATAGCGCTGATTTTGATTTTTTAATCTATTTAATTTTACTTGTTGTTACTCGAAATTTTTTGCTTAAACCCGATTTTTCTTCTTTTTTATTTGTTATTTTTATTTTAATCTCGATATTTCGTTTGAAATAAAGTTTGGTGAAATTTCGTTGTAAAATTAGATTCAGTAGCGAGTTCGTTAATGCTTAGATTTTGTGCTGCTATTTTTCATTTTTCTATCGTTTGACATCGCCACGCCAACTGTAAAAATATATAGAAAATATATAAAAATTATTTAACATATTTTAAATAAATCTTAAAAATTCTTAAGATTTTTATGAATTTATTAAATGAATTCAGAAAGCACAAAGCCAATACCAAGCTTAGTTTATATATGGAATTACTTTTATTAACACTCTTCTGTATCTAAATCCATCAACAATGTAATGAAATTTTACAAAGTAGACCATATTGTAACCAGTCGCTAACTAGTTCATTGATAGTTCACTGATTACTCAATACTAATTCAATACTTTTGTAAGAGTTACGTTGTTTGCAACGAAAAAAAATTAGAAGGGCACTCTCAACCCTGCTGAACCCAACTTTACGACTTTAGATTATTTAACTAAACTATTTCCTCTCTACTTAGAACCCACCTTCAGCAGCTAAAGTTTGTCTACACCCAATGCACGCGGAATGCTGCGACCGAACGCGCTGTGTGCCACATCTGAACTGCCTTGCACTGAGAAAGTAAAGAAGTACCGTTAGTGCAGGCGTGTTGCAGCACCGGTCTCATTGCGCTAACTTCTGCAACTGTATGAAATTTTTTACGGCAATTGGACTTTCAAGTCCTTTTTTTTTGGGTGAGCGCTGCCAGACACGTAAAGGCAGACAGGCGATCATTCGAGTTAGACTGTGTGTAGCAGCAGTCAGTCAGCTGTTCATTAAGGCACCCAGTCGCAAGCAGGCACCTACATATGTATGTATGTAGGTTTGTGCACTTCACATTATGTAATTTGCATGCGAGAGCGTTTGTTGTTGGAATAAAGTTGCAAGAAAATATGCAGCACAAAAGGGAAATGCGAACGGTAAGGAAAGGAATGGAAAGAAAAAAGTTTCACACACGAATCTTAGCCAGACATTTGTACTATATTCGTCTGCGCGTACAAACATGCACACACAAACATACACACGGTGCTGGGTACTGCCTCCAGCATTTAACTTTACAGCACCTTTCTTGCCACAGCTTCATTACTAATATTTCACTTCATTTTACTTTTTCTTAGTCAGCCTTTGCAATTACTCGTATATTATTTTTAAATGCTGTGAAAGCGCACACAGAATTTTTATATTTGAGCATCCATACCCGCACACATACACACACACATTCGGCTGTGGCACGCAGCAGCAACAAAAATCCGGTCGATAGGTCAAAGCGTAGATATACAGCTACAAACAACAATAGCAACAGTCAGCAGCAACTGCCGACCAAGTGCAGACCAACAGGCGCAATAGCAACAACAACAACAATAGAAAATAGCAGAAGGAAAGCAGGAAAATGTACACCAAGCGGTGACTTGCAGACTCGGACAGACCCCCTTTTGCACACTTCCAACACACACTCACACATACACGCGCGTATTTATTAGCTTAACTACAGATGCGTCGAGAATTTAGCCAAGGCACAGTCATCCAACAGCTGCAGCGCCAACAGCGGCCAGCCATGGAGCCAAGAAGTCATCAAAGTGGCAATAAACTGGTCACTACGCGCTGTGACTTTGGCCCCGTGAGCGGTGTTAGCCGCAATTCATAGTCATAGCCACACTTTTCCAAACATTTGCCATGCGTTTTCGGGGAAAAATCGTTAGACAGCTGACACACACACACAAGCGAGCAGTGAAGCAAAACCTAGGAAAAAACATCAAATAAAGCTGGCGAGCAATGGTGGAATGGTGGAATGGCAAGCTTGACGCTTACTCAAGAAAAGAGGCACGAAAATGACAAAAGCCAAAACGGCCTGCCAGCGAAACGCAAACAAGCAAGCAAAACAGAAGTCAACAACAACAATTTCTATATATGTATGTATGTACGAGCAACGTACAAGCGAGCGAAGGCAGAGTGGTTGGCTGAGACCACGTGAAAAATGCCGGAAACAAAATCGATTAGCAAAGCACCAGCGGCAGCGGTGAGGGCAGCGCTAGCTGCTGGTGCGCTGTGTGGTATGAGCAACCACAACTGCACGACGGCACTTGGCGTGTTAGCTTTGTGCTGTGTTTGTGTGTAAGTGTGTGTGTGTGTGTGTATGCGTGCGTGTTGGCTGCTCTCGCATACTACCAATGTGCGAGCCATTGAATGGAGCGCGCAGCGAAATCACAGGTCACTGTGAATGTGTGTTGCAAGTTGCTGGTGCACTAGGGGCAGTCTGTCAAGGGGCGCTTACTTGCTTATTATTATTACATATATATTTGCTTGGACTCTAGGCCTATCTCGTGTAACTCAATGTACTTACCAACAACACTTTAGTGGCATTTTTCAGTCAAACCACCCAGCGAAACACTAATTTCCAAGCGACTTCCGCATCCGACTTCCGCCAGCGGTCGATGGAGACCCACAAAAACCGTCCGGTTGTCGCATAACACTTCGCAGCACTGCGTTTATACACATGTATGCGCGAAAATTGTGTCACTATTGCCATCAACTCTTTAACGCTTTTCCATCAACTGTTCCGCAGGCACTTCGCATTCAAGCACAGCTTCAGCTCAAATCCAGCTCAAAACAAAATGCACAAACGTCTATGGGCTTTTCAATCAAGAACTATGTCCTTATAAATTAACATTTATGTGGCATTATTAGACTGAACTAACGCCAATTTTTCACTGCAATATTTTCTTTTCATAAAATCGTTTCGCTTGGAAAAATTCACGTAACACACCACCGAACGACAACGACGACGAAATTGATTTGTGTGTCATGAAATAACACAAATGTCAAAAAAGTACATTATTGTGTGTGCAACTGCGACTACTATTGGCATCCTCGTTGCCATTGCTGCTACCCGTTGTTGCTCTTTTCAACTGCGCTCTCACATTTACCCAACTGCCAACAAATTAACGGCATTTGGTTATGTTGCTGCCGCAGCGACGACTTCCACAACCTTCTCAGAACTCAGGTGTTTTTGTGAAGCCGAGCCGACACACGCGCGCACACTCATTCCATTCATACAGCAATGCGGGAGAGCAAGCACATAACAAGACTTTGGAGAGGTAGTTTATTGAGAGCGCACAATTCGGAAAACTGCCACAACTTATGGCTCGAAGCGGATAAGCGAGCGTGGAAGTAATGTTCAGCATGCAAATACTGCGAGAGAAAGACCGAGAGAGAAAGACCAAATGTCAAAATCGAAAACAGCTGACCGGCTTGTTGTAGTCACGTGCAAAAATGAAGCAGTTGCGACTTTTGAGTAACATTGAGAACGAAAGGTTTCACTTACAAACTTTATACTATTTTAAATACTGAATAATGAGGAATATGCTTCGGTTCTCTACGTTTACTATAGCCCTCTTTTTATTGCTATTAGTGAAGCTTTCCATAATTCTTAATTTTAGTATAATCCGGTTAAAATCTTTTGGTACTCCTATTAAGCTTTTGTTTAACGAGAGTGATTCTAAGGTCTACAAGCATACTACGTAGAATTAGGGTAGATTTTTCTTGACTTTTGAGTTTCTTTAACTTTTGACTTGAGAGCCATTTCTCCTCTCTTCTTGTCTAATAATGATAAAGTTGACTAAGAAACCTGTTCGAAATGTCATTTAGCAAATAACCTGCGGATGAACTCAATAAACTCAACATATAGTGGTTTTATCGGAATTTAGGAATCCCTGATTTCACCAATGCAAAAAGAGTCTTTAACGGTTTTACGAACCCTAGCGAATAGCAAACCAATGCTCAGTGACGACCAGCACTCTTACGCGAGCTACTCTAAAATCGCCTGGGCTATAATAACCCCGTTTACTAAGCTGAAAAAGTGGCTCATATATCGCTCAAAGTAAAAAGGGTTTAAGAGCCTATGATGGAGACCAAATTTGTTTTTCTAGCTTCAATCAAAACGTAACATAAATCATCGAGCATGAATTCACAAAAACAGTTAAACGCCTTTTGAAAAGAACTCAGCAAAAAAAGCAGAAAAAAATGACACATAAAAAAATGTTTGCAACACATGAACGCATACAAAAGTCAAGGAGCGTAAAATCCAGGAATAGACCCCGTCATTTCTACTACTTAAACGGGCATATTTTCGTAAGTAAGTGGTGGTTGACTTTCTGGTCAGTCATTGTAATTTAAGAACTTCAATAACGCAAGTTTTGCCGCAGCCCACACATACATACACACACACACACACACACACACCAAATGTAAAGCGGAGAAGTGGGAGTAAAATTTTTTTGGCTGGGGTTCCAGCTATGTTAGTTCATGTACTTAAGTGCTGCATAGTTTAGTGAAAGTGACAATGCTCGATTAAATCGTTGGACACGGACCGCTACTAAGGACAGACGGTCTAAGGAAAATGCCGAATGAGCTTCCAGAATGGGGGTAGGCAAATATGAATGATATGTCTACACCCACATGCCTAACCTAAACTTAAACCTACCCTGCAGGGATGATTTGAAAGTTCTTCGATAAGCTTTAAGCTAATATTTATTTTTGTGTAATTTTTAATGAAGATCCCTAACTTATGGAAAATAATTATCTAGATCTGCGAAGTTACAAGGTAGGAATCACTAATGTTATTTTTTATTAGAATAAATTTATATATATATATATATGAAGATATATAAATATAAATTATATATATGAATATCCATATATGCCTGTGTAGTCCTATTTATGTCCTACTTGGGCGGTCTCTGGTGTTAAGCGGCTTTTACCAGGTAACAGTAAATGTATTTGTAGACTAAAAGGAATAGGGTGATTTGAATATGTTTCTGCCGCTCATTGCTCGCGTTTGCTTTTAGGGTGAAATATATTTTACTTTTGTTATTTTTTGCTTTCTGTTGCTTATCTAAATTGTTGCGGCAACGGCGTCTCGCATATTGGCTTATGGTTTTGCCTTTATTAGATGGCTATCACAATTTATGGCAATTAAGTTTTTAAACATAAAAATGTAATTCATAACGTGTAACATATATTTGCATACATATACCTCGGCATTTGTATGTATTAAGCTTTAATTTAATAGGTTTGAAGCCAAATTATTTTGATATTAAGTTTTTGAGGGGCAGAATTAAAACAAACTCAGGCACAGTAGACTAGCAATAACAAAAACATTTGAGACTTTTTTATTTACTTTTTAACTCAAATGGAATGATATGGAGAATGGAATTGGAATTTTCGAAAATTTATATTTTTACTAGAAAGAAAGCTGTGGTAATACGAGCGGTGTCAGCGGGTTATTGAGTGTTGTTCGGTAACTCATTGAATTAATGGTACAAATACAAATCTGCTCGACTTCACATACTTCGACTCCCTGTCACCCCACAAATCTCCTACCATATAATCAGAAAATTCTTTAGCTGTTCGAGACTATTTAAAACTTGTTAAACCTTCGTTTCTTAGCAGAAAAAACATTTGTCTTCGTTTTACATGATTAACAGCAATATTATGAAAGTAAAATTAAGGATTTCTGATTTTATAAAATTGTTTTTGCAAAAGTATTAGAGAAAAACATTTTTTACCTTAACTTTCCGAAAATCCTAAGCTAAAGTATTGACGAAAAGGCCTCTTTAGCTTTAGCGGTTTCTTTAATTTTTAACAAAAAACAAGTTCTGTTATCGACTTTGAAAAATAGTGGCTTTTTCATATTAATATTTTTAAAGTGTTTAAAATTTTTTAATCTGTTTTTTACAATTTTAAGAAAGCTATATAACTAAAAGATTCTGAACTTTTGTTTTATGTTTTCGAATCAAATCACAATTTTTTGCCATAAATAATAAAAAAAACAATTTTTTGATCAATTAAGAGTAACTTCAATTTCGAAATGTTTATCAGCATGAGTTTAGTTTCCCATTTAGATTAGAAAACATATATCCGGTAGATTAAATTTCAAATAAAAAATTATATCGAAATTATTTCACTTAAACACAGAAAAGCTCTATTGCATTAATAAAAATTTAGCAATTTCTCCAAGAAATGAACTTGGTTTTTGTTTTTCGATTTATTTCAAATGCATAAATATGAAAAGCAATAAAACGCATATTTTAAAGCAAGTAGTAATAATAATAATAGCATACTAACTTTGTGTGGCACATTCACCTTAATAGTTTAGCCACTTTGCGGCTCACTGTGTACATATGTACGAGTGTGTGCTTCAGCCGACACGCTTCTCCACTACACTACACCCCGCACTACACTTTGCATTGCTTTTCATTATCTTTTCCATCCGTTAATGGTTGTCGTTGTTGTTGTTCACTTTTTCTTTGCACACTTTTCTTTCGATTTTTTCACATGCACATACACACACACATACACAAGTGTTGGTGTTGTTGCTGCTGCTGTTGCTGTTGTTGTTGTTGTTGTTGTTGTTGTATTTATATGTGGTTATATTTATTTTTTAATTTATTGACTTGTTTGCTTATTTGATATTTTTTTGCTCCGTCTCAGCCCCGACGACGCACGGCTGCCGATCGACGATGATTCCGGGCACTATATTGAGGCGCAACGGTGCTTAGGTGATACCACGGTGCACTTCCACAATCACTTTGGCAGCCTTAATACACGTACTCGCACTACTAGCATAGTATTAGCACTCACTTGCACGCTCGTACGTCGCACTACATTCGATAATACGGTCTTCGGCGGTCGTTGCTGGTGCTGGCGATGTGTGTTGTTGTCGCCAGCGGTGTTCCACAGAGTGTTCGGAGTGTGTGAACCCAACTAAATGCGATACGAAACTGAGGCGCAGGCAAAAAGCGCACAACGTGTAGTCAGTCAATCGTTGCTTTGCCCTGGCCTGGCCTAACCACTAGCGCCCGGCCGCACGCCAGTGTGGCAGCATGGCAGCATGGCAGCATGGCAGCATGACAGCAAGTCGACATTGTGGAGTGTGGCGTATGTGCGTCTGTGTGTGTGTGTGTGTGTGTATGGCTTGGGAAGCAACGCAGTCGCCGAGCGAACCAAAGTCGACTAGAGTCGTGGCAGCGCCGCGAAGACAGTGTAAACACGAGTGGCAGCAGGCGGTGTGCTGGTGGTGGAGCAGCTGCGGCTTGCGGCCACCGCGTCGCATGCAGAAATGGTTCGACGAAGACAACGAACAGCACTGGCTAATAACAGCGGCGACCGCAAGCTACTGGAAGCACATGCATGGAGAGACAGCAAGCGAAACTTTTCGTCGTCGTCGTTGGCACTGACGATGTGTTAACGCGGAGTACGACAGCTACGACAGCAGTAGCTGCAGCGCTGAAACAGTGGTGCAAATGAAGAAGTCAGCGACTTTTAGGAATTTCGAAAAATAATATTTTGTCATAAATTGAAAGCGAGATATTTGTTCGCTCGATAATAGTAGAAATTGTGTGTTAAAATGTCAGCTGCCAAACGGAGCACTTCCCTAATTGACTGATAAATTAAGTTTACTTTTGAGTTGAGCATGCAATTTAGCCTCGGAGCTCATTTTTGGAGTTGGAGTGGGAGTTGGAATGGGAGTTGGAGTGGGACCAAAATTCCTTATGACCCGTTGGAATGTCCGATAAACTTAAAATGTGTGCAGCCTGGTTACAAGAGTTACAAGTCCAAAAAAAAAATGGTTTAGGTGGGTTAGTTCAGGCGAGAGAACTAATATTCGTTATGTCGAAATTCCAACATTGGTTAGTGGAACTGCATAGTTATCCGAGAAAAGTTTGTTAACCACTTAAAGAAACCTTCAGACTCCACCCGACCCAGTCTTGTGGTATTCTTCCACACTCTCATAGAAAAAAGAATTATTTGACTGCAAAATAGCTTTGTTTTGTGTCGTCGAAGTAGTTTTTCTAAGAGTATCTTTATGTAGAGAAGAATAACTTCCATAGCATTCTTTCAAGCGTTCAATTCTATACTCCAAGTTTTAGGAAAAATCGGAGAAATTTATAAAAAAAACATCTCGACCAGGCAAAATCATCGTCGACGCTCATTTGCATCGAGCTGTATTATAATTCTTCTATCGACTTCGTTATTCCTAAACGAAGCTAAATGTGCGATCTAGTCTGCATACTTTCATTACACACTGTCTTCAGTTACAATCAGAGTCACAGCAAACGTTTGACGCCGCTGCGATTCTCACACGCGCAGCATAAGCGCATAAAAACCGCAAATGAAATGCAAATAAAAACCACACAAAGCAAAACAACAACAATGAAATTAATGCACCCACCCAACAACTAAAGCACAAGAAACCACAAAGCTTTGCATTTCAAAGGAAAAAACAAAAAACGAAATGGGAGTAAAGCTGTGGCAGTGCCAGTGACAAGCAATCGCCTACCCATATATGTGTCTGTGTGTGTTTGTTTCCATGTGTGCTGCTGTTAGTTGGTTAGATTTGCGGCGGTGGTGGAGCGGCAGAAGTGCGGCGGTGGCAAATGCGATACAAATACATGCAACTCAAAAGGAGTAACGATGTGGTGAGTAGCAGTTGAAGCAATTGAAGCAGCGGAGTGGCAGTGGCACGTCGACGCTTGTATATATATGGGTGCCTGTATGTGTGTGTCACTATTTTGGTTTCGCAGCGGCGCCGTAACTCATCATTCGCAACCTGAGTGCCTGTGGCAAACTGGAGCAACGCATTCTCGCCAACAAAAGCAAAATCAAATAAGCACACACACACACACACACACACACGCACGCACGCAGTGTTGGCACATATCCGGCGACTGTGCACCAGCTACAATTCGGCGCTGTCCCAGAGCGGCTTAAGGCGATGGGCCGCTGTTTTTACGATTGTCCTAAGCGCGCACGGAATGTGTTGCTGCTGCTACTGCCGCCGAACTGCCAGCAATGTGGCGGGCTTTGTCGAGGAGAGCAAAACTTTTGCAGAAAAAAGTGTGCCCACTATTTGCCTTCACTCATGCGTGTATTTGTTCATTGTTACTTTGTTTATTTGAGACCTATGTAAGCACTTGCCTGTGTGTGTGTGTCTATGTTGCAAGCGTTGCTCTCCATGCATAAATTAAGTGGTGAATTGAGTCTCTGCAAGGAAAAATCACAAAATCAAAACTGAAGAAAAAAAGTGCACGAAAGAAGGTTGTCTTTGCATATGCAGCAGCGTGCGTCCACAGCCAAACCGGCAGCCAATTGTGCTGTGCGACCCAACTACCCACATACTACGTCTAAACATTGGCCAACCAGCTGCACCGCTACACCGCTACACCAGCCGTGCTGGCCGCAAGTTAGTGCAGGTTTTCTGTGTTCTTGTAAGTATGACGGTCGTGTGGCATGTGGCATGTGGCATGT
The DNA here is from genome assembly GCA_021498325.1 of Bactrocera minax. Lineage (NCBI taxonomy): Eukaryota > Metazoa > Arthropoda > Insecta > Diptera > Tephritidae > Bactrocera > Bactrocera minax. The sequence goes on from JAKEEE010000025.1 coordinate 695,088, forward strand.
GGCATGCCTTGTACTATAAATATTTTTGCAAGAAATATGCATGTAATATGAAAATATGTTGTTGTTGTTTGGCATGTTGCATGCCTCATGGTCTGTTATGTTTGCCACTTAAAAGCGGTTGCATATAGTAGACGAGTTTTCGGTCGCCTCATTGTTCCCTTACTAACTAACCGGTAGCCAACTGGTTGAGCGTTTCACTACCTGCCAAATGCCCTCAAGGGGTTGATGTTGCAAATTGAGTCATTTCTTCCTGTGTGTGGCCCATTGTGTAAGTGGAATTGTTATGTTAGACCGTGGCAATAGGATGTTACCGCACATGCTAGTATTTCGTTACATCTTGTTTGCATTAGCTGCCGCTTCTTTTGCAGTTAGAGACTTGGTGGTGATAGTGATGGAGGCGAAAATCATAAGTGGCTGCAGAAATTATGATATCAGCTACTGTAGTGGCATTTTACAACTGCTGAGCATGAAATTAAATGTGGTTGGAGTTTAGCTATACTAACTTAGATGCATTTGTAAGACCTAGAAAGAAAATTTCTATCTGACGCGAGTATTTTCGTACTTTAGTTTAGATTATGTAATAATACTTTGAATGAAGGTAAATATTTTCTAAGGAAAATGAAGTTCAAAAAACTATATATGAAATTGTTATTATCTTTGAACAAAAAAATAAAAAAAAATTGTAAAATTAATCAACATCTTTAATGAAAACGAATTGCGCAGTACTAATTATTAAAGCGCCTAACTCTAGGCAACGTTATAGCGATTAATAATTTGTCCGTATGGCGCTGCCTACATTTTGGATAACATTAAATGAATCTAGAGAGCCTGATAATAAGAAATAAAAAAATTCTAAAGCAAAAAAATCAATCGAATCAGTTCTACATAATTCATGGATCCTTGATATATATACGATAGATATGTATATTGAGTAGAGATTATGTGCAATAATTTCTCTCCCAGTATAAATTTTTCGTTCTCTGGATATTTTCCTTTTTATATTGACTATATACAATACAGTGAACTTAATTTTAACATTAAAGTCCCTAAATCGGAAATTAAAATGCAAAATGTGCAGTAATCCAAAATCTATATTTTCATATGATTTCCACTCATTTCCCACACATCGCTAAATATTCTAGTGAATTCGTGGCTACGATTGATTTTTCCAATTTTACACTTTCACTCCGTTCTCCATTGCCGTTTTCGCTCAAGATCCACCACATCATTAAGGGTTGATTTCAGCGCTGCTGCATTCGCTGCCAACTTCGCTGCGACTATTAATACTAACTCTCTTTGCGATGCAAATCTCTTGCGTTAAATATAATCTCTCGCATGCGAATAAATTAACAGCTGCTGTTGTGTAACATTTCACTGTTGCAACTATGTAAAAATATGCATGTTGCACGCACTAACGGTTGCAACATGCTGCAGCAACATGTGTTTTTACAGAATTTTCTTGTTTGAGCGCTTTCCTTGTATAAATCTGCTCAAACTTTCACTTCGCTTTAAATTGCTCGACAATTTAGTGTTAACCTTGTTTGGTTGCCTGCATTTGTATGCAACATGCAGCAAAAAATGTTGCAACCTCTATTGCACATGTGTGGGAAAATCTGTGCATTCGCGTAACAATCACACAGTGATATTCAAACGTTTTGAATGCAATAAATTCTGATTTTACAACGCATATGCATTCTATAATTGCCATTAATGTATTTGTTTCATAATTAATTAACTTGTTTCATTAACATGTTTCCTTGCTATTTATAATTGTCTAAGTATTTGGCGGAAAATATTTAATTCAATATTTCAGTGTAAGTGTTCTCCACCTCTATTTCGGTGTCATAGTTAAGACACGTTAATTGTCAATTAAGGAATTTTCTTTAATTATGCTCCTAATTGTAACTAAATTAAGTATGTAAGGGCATAATCAACTAATTGCCATCTAGTACTTAATTACAGTGAACTATTTGTGGGCTATTAAGTGGGAATATTCATTAAAATTGTTTAAGATTAAACTGCTGAAGGAAAAGAGGATAATGGAATGACGAAGTGTTGTTTAATTGAACTAAAATCAAACTCTTGAAGAAAGATGGTGTTATGGAACGGGGTACTAAAAAATTTTAGAATGTTGTTCGATCCTAACTCTTTTGCATCGATTTGAAAAAATCACCATTTTTATTATGGCAGTTAAAATAATATTTATATTTCACTTCACTGTTGATTATGAAAGTGAAATTTATTCTGTTTAAACTGCTGCCATATTATTTTACAGTCCTGGTCTATAAAAGTATATTAATGCATATAACATATAAGTAAGTAAGTAAAATAGTATATTATTCTAATCGCTTCAGCTCATAAATATACTGATTTATTAATTAATGTAAGTGCAATAATTATAAAAATTCTGGCATTATAAAATTAACCACAATTTCATTTTTTGCTTTTTCATTTCAATATCATTAATTAATAAAGAACGTACTGCATTTGGTCGCATTTATCAATTCAATCAGTTATATAATTTATTGAAACGGCTCTAACTGCAATTTTATTGCTTTTGAAATATTCCATGATATTTAGAGAAGACAAGTCGATTTATTGCACGCCGTATGCACCCACCTAGGCACTGAGGAACACAGGCACCTACACTGGAACTACACCGCAATATCAGCACTTGATCATTATCTACGCTCTTACTGTATGTGTGTGTATGTGTGTGTGTGTGTATGTGCGTGTGTGCGTGTGCCGTTGTACGCGCTTATGCTCAACTACGATTAGCCACAACGCAGCAAATGAGCTGTGAAATATCTGTTGCTATTAAAAAGCAATAAATTAACGCATTTAACGATAAAAATGCAACATGAAACAATTTAGCCACACGTCGAAGAAATATGAAAATTAACAAAAATCAAAGGAGAATTGAAAAAAACAAAACATTCCAACTATGAACATTACATCAACAACAACAAAGGCAAACAAAAAGTACAACAACAACAACTAAAGCAGCGCTTAACTTATCGAACAAATCGTGCAAATGCCGCAGTTATGTGGTTGTTGTGGTTGTTGTGGCTGTTGTGGCTGTTATGGCGATTGGATTCGTATATGCGAAGCGCCAGCGCGTGCGAGCGGTCATTTATCACTTGTTGGCTATTTCTAGGCGCTGCAGCCGTGCCGCCAAGAGACAGATGCATTAATATTTAACACTTACGAGCTGGCAGGCAGCAATGTTTCGCTTAATGGTGTGAACATGCAGCAAAACGAAAACGCACACACTTACACATTTACAAAAACATATGTGCGTGCACGTATAAGTTGCCATAAAGTGCAAAAACTTGCGGGGGGGGGGATAGCTGATGATTGAGAAGGCGGCCGCTCAACGGCGTCTTGATGAAATGCTCCAGGTTGGATTTTTCTTTTTTTTTCTCTATTTTACTCCTCTTTAAACACGTTCGCTTTGTTCTGTAATTTCGAAAATAAATTCATAATTTATACTTTGAATTTTTAGCCTCTTCTACGGCGCACCACCCGCGCTTGGCGCGATTGTACCGCCTGCCACAATGTGCATGCGGCATTTACAAATTACAAATTGCATGCAAGTCCAGCTGCGATAGCAGAGTTTTGTGCACTTTGCGCTGCTCATGCGGCAAGCAAAAGTAAAGCAGATTTAAAATGTCTTTTGTTTTCGCTTTTACTTTTTGCTTACAAGGGCGCAAGGCGAATTTTGTTTTACGCAAATGTATATTTATATTACATATTCCACATATGCACATGTATATATATTTCATATATTATATATTAACATATGTATATATATATATATATATTAAAACCCAGACATGGTCTATAAGCCGGCCATTGCATGGCAGCTGTTGTCCATCTCGAGCTGTTGGCTGCGTACGCCTGCGCCCTCATACTCTTCCCTGCTCCCCACGACCGCTGCACTGCCGGCCATTGGGTCTGACAAAAATTGCGCAGCGGGTGGCATTTTCAATAACAAAGCATTCGATGCGTTTGCTGATATGCCACAAATGTTGATTACATGTGGCTGACTAGCTGACGCAGGCCCACAAACACTCGCACGTGAATACAACTATACAACCACGTGTGTGTGTGTGTGTGTGTGTGTGCATGTGTATAGTAGTAGCAGTAGTAGTACTTAGGCCATAGGCCGTCTGCGCTTGTGTGTTAATAAAGGCTGCTTGAAGTCTACTTAGCGCAAAGCTATTTGTGGTTTATTTGGCTTCAATTTTTATATGTTTGTTTTTAATATTTAGTTATGCTTTTACTGGCCTGGCTGCTTTAATTCTTATTTTAATTTTTTCGATATTTATGTATTTTTATTTTTTTTTCCTTTTCTTTGTTGTAAAATAGCCTGCAGCTCACTATCGCGGCTTTTGATCAAATTGCCGATCGGGTTGCAGTAATGCCACAAACACGCACATTTAGCCGCATACTTTCGCCTAAACCAGTATATACGCTTAAGATTACAATATTAGGCTTCTCCTGCTGCTTCTTCATATGGGTGACGCGCCTCATTAGTCCTATGGCCTGTTGAAAAATTCATTTTAATAACCAGCGTAAAATACCACAATAAATAAGTGACAATTATGAATGGTTTAGCACAGCAGACACAGACCATGCACACATATGCACTGGCCAACACGTTGCAGGCGGCATACACATACACACGCGCACGCACAAATGTGCATTTTCGTTGCGCAGCTTATGCGCATGCGTATCGCTTTTGCTGTTATTTTGAGTGTTTGAGCGCAAAATTATGATAAAAATTAATGAAAAAAATGAATTAAATTAGAATTTGCAATTCAGATAAGACATATCGCACCGTTATGGTTTGTTTTTAAGTAATTTCGCTGAACAGCGGCGTCAACAGCTTCCTCGTGAAATCTCGCTTGTTCTGCTATTACAGCACTTAGTTGTTTGATATTTTATTTATTTATTTTTAAATGCTTATAGCAATGTCATGGCTGCGTGCCAAGTACCTTTTTAACTGGGCCCAACAAAACAAGCACACACACACACACACGCATACACATGCCACGCATAATCTGCTGCTGGTACTCTACCGTACATTCTTTGCTCACTGACTTGTTTGCCAGCGTTTGCCAGCGCTTGCCAGCGCACAATTATACACTTGCATAAATACTTATGCACATACATACATACATGCATACACACATGTATTGCAGGCACTTGTTGTTTGCTGCGCCGCTGCGTCCACATTTGCCACTCAACTCGGCTGCTTGTTGGTGGCGGTGACTGGCTCATTAATTTGTTGTTTATCGCACCTTGTTAAAAAGGCATGAATATGAATATAAAAATGTCAGTTGAGTTTGCAGTTTATTTTACTGAACTGAAGTGGCAGTGCGCAGCCGCACACACGCACACACGCACAAGCGCAACATTCCAACGCGCATATTTGCATTTTCCACAAGCGCCTAGCGTTCGTCGCTTTTTACTTGCTTTCTGCTTACATTTATAAATACCTATTTTATACCGGCGTTGAGTGCGTTAAAGCTTTGTTTTTGCCATTTTCAATTTCACTTAGATTTTATTCTGTACACATATGTATGTGCATATGTATGGTTGATGCTTTCGTTTTTCTCATATTTGCGCAAGTTCCTCCAGTGTTCGCCTGTGTTTAGTAGAATTAAAAATTTAATCGCTTTTATGCCTTGTCAGTACAAATTGCAGCGTCAGCTTATTGGCCATCCACATGCGCACTAGCCGCCGCTCGCCAAGTACGTGTGTCTGTGTGTGTGTGTGTGGTTAATGAAAATGTCAATAAAGGTTTTGTAAATGATTTGCTTAAGTGAATGCTTAAGCCCTGAATGCGTACTGTTGGAAATGGCGGTGATCTTAAACGAAAATGGCAAAACAAAATGGTGAGCACGCATGCTTATGCATTTAAACTGCATAGTTTCTTTAGCCTGGAATTATTTATAAGAAATTTACTCTTCAGTTGACGACATAATTTTACTGATCAGTTAGATCGACTTCTATAACTGAGACTTCTATTGGTATAGAATAATATAATCGATGTTATTCGCCGCGTTCCTTCAGAAACGTTCTCTCTTCTTCAACAGCTCTTCAACGGTCCTTATTTCCCTGATTTATAAAGCCCATCTATCTAAAAGACACTTATTATGTTTTAATCTCTAGAAAATTGGCCTGAATGTAGTTTTGGTAGTGCGGCTCCTTAAGTAGTTCTTCAATGTTTTCGCTTCTTAAGAAGTTTAGAGGTGAATTTGATGCCATTAACCTTTCATATCTGTTAGTTTAGGACTAATCAATCAATTGCGCATGTTCTGCTGCTCATATCTCATCAATAATTTTCTAAGTTAGAGGTACACATCTGTCATTTACATTTCATTGCCTACGAAGGAACCGAAAAATCACAATTATTTTAGTTCCCTCTGCTTTAAAATTATTAATGTGCTATTTTTAAGCTTGTTATTTGCCAGACTTCGAGAAACAAAAATATCGGGTGTAAATTTTCTTTGCCGCACATGAAGATTACGCATATCGGCGAATACTTCTTCCAACAGGGTTACCTTTTTTGCTTGAATTTAGCAAAAAAAATATTACTTTTGCGAAATTTCAAACTTGCGTTTCAGTAAATTTTTCAAAATTTAAGTAAGCAATGTATTGGTGAACTTTTGCCTGTACTTGAAATCATTTTATTTTTTATCTCTCTCGAATAATGTCAACGAAGGCGTGAGAATTTCTCATATCTTAATATCTTGCGGCATTATTTAAATCAGCTTATTGTCAGAGTGGATCTTCGAAAACTCCACACACTCACAATAATTCAACTGGAAAATAGTTCACGCGCTTAAATTAGACTTAAGCTGTCAAAAGGCAATCTGTGATGTCTGAAGATTACAGACAATATTAAAATAACAGCAACGAAAATATTAATGCACTCAGCTGTAACAATGAAGGCGAGTTTATGAATCACACAATTAAAAAGTGTAATAAAAATATTTAGAAGATGTGGGTACAAAAATAAACGAAATTGTGGTAAAGAATAGCAGGCAAGCGCCACCAGGGCCAAAAAAGCAAAAAAAAAACCCAAAAAAACAAAAAAAAAACAAATTAAACCGAAAAAACAAATAAAAGGCTCGACAAACAAGTAATAATAATAATAATAATAATAATAAGAATGAAAACAACAACGATGAGCTTGTGAAAGGAGTCGAAGAAGATCAAATAAAAAATGGAAAAGTAATAATTATTGAAAAACACTTCAGAAAATGGGAAATATATATATATATATGTTTGTTTGTGCTTGTGTACATACGGTGCGGCATTGAACGACCGGACGACAAATAGATTACAAAGGCAGCGGCTGGGGAGCGAAAGAGCGGCAGCAGTAGGCGACAGTAACGAGCTATGTGGAAAATCGAAAAGCGCACTTGACCTCAACGGGAATGTAAATAAATAAAAGCTCTTGAGATTGCAGTTGGGCAAACAAGCGCCGCTGCTGCGCACACACACAATTGTACATGCGCAGCCATGTGCAGCAGGAAGACAAAATCAATCAGCAACAGTCGGAGCAGTTGTTAGAACGGCAATTGGCGGCAAGCACAGTTGATCCATCGCCAGCAGGCAATGCGCTTAACAAGCAGAACAATGCATTATTGACGCATATGTATGTGTGCATGCGTGTAGGGTTGGTGGCAGTGACAATTGCAGCGGCAACAACAACGACAACAACAACAAGCGGCTGTACCATCATGACAACGGGGGGAAAAAATGCATATATACATGTGCGGCAGTGGTATCACTGCGTCACTTTCCAGCTTCTTCGCTCCGCTACGCTGGGATTTACACTTTTTCCATGTCTTTCCTTCGCTTAACAATTTCCCTTTGATTTTTTGTTATTTGATTTGTTTGCTCAGCGCCTGTTTCGAGCCATCAATTGTATCTGCTCAATCGCCTGCTTGATTGCCTACATACATATATGCATACATTGCATGGCGCATCCAATTGTCGAACTCTTCTGTTCTGCCTTCGTTCATTCATGCGCTTTTATCATTGTTCCCAGACATATTGGGCTGCTGATGGCGCTAGCAGTTGCCTGTTTGGCGTCTCCTGTCTGTCGTTACCCCAAACAAACCGATTGAACTACAACTTTTGTAAAAATTGTCGGAGTTTCCAACTCAAACTCGCACCTAAAGATTACACTCAAGTGAATGGCGGCGCAATTCGAAGCGACGGCCGGCAGTTTCCTATTAAAATTTCCATTATTTTCATTTAAGCGATAAACGGATAAATCCTCTATTAAATATATAAATGCATATCTCCGTATTTTATTCAATTTGCATGCGCTCAGCAGCATTGTCCTTCGCATCCACTCAGTGAGTCCTTAACCTTTGTTGATATTCAATGTCAGTAACACTGAAAGCTGACGTTTTTCCCCGCCCACCCCACTTTTACACCTGCAGCAGCACTGCAGAGTGTTGTCCTGCACCTCTAGTCCGGTGCGGTCGCCTATCAGCAGCCGAGCAGCGAGCGGTATTCCATTGTTCATAGCTCCGTGGCGCCGCTCATTGAACTTCAACTTCAACAATAATTTGTTGCCGGTCGCCGCTTTGTCCAGCCCCTTTTCGCATTTATTTACGATAGTTCATTTCTATATTTGTTTTCCATATTTGCTAGTCAATTATTGCAGCGCTCACTTTGTTGACTGCTTCGTCCACTGCTCTAGTAAATTAATCTGGACTTAATTACTTTTTCATATGAGTGCTTTTACCTTTGTGTTTTCTGTTCATTGAGACTCCTTGTAAAATGTCCATACATGGAATTCCATTACTTTGAAATGATACTTAGTTGATCCAAGCAGGCCAAGCGTCGGCGTCTCAACGTCCAATCTAAAGACGGCCTTATGCGCCAGTATTCCAGCCAGAGTGTTCAGTATCGCTCGCGCATGCGTTACTTTTGCAATTAGTGGTGTTGGCAATGCTTCATGCCCTGCACTCGTTGCTCCTTTGTGCACTGCAAGTGTGGTAAATAATAAAGTTGCCACACTGTTGTGTTTTAAGACTTCGAGGGACCGGCCTATTTACTTCGTTTATATTTATAAAGCTTACTAATTTCAAACATGAGAATAAAGTTGCTGTCTTCAAATTTAAGCTACCGGGTTCTGCTGATTTCAAAACTTTTGAGGTTATGTAAACTTACACATAGGTCCTGATAACTGAGAAGCTGACTGCAAATGGCGAGCAAATGGGTGTCCGTAGACCTTCTGGTAGTTTCTGCAATGAAAAATATCCTCTGCTCACAAAGCTCAAGCTATTTTAAATTGTTTCATGAGCGCCATCGCTTATCAGTTGATTGGCAGTACAGCTATTTCGAACGACGACAACTCAAGCTATTTTATACATCAGTTAATGAAAATCTTAGTTAAATCTATTTCACTATTTCAACTGGATTTATCAAACAATATTTATAATGAAAAGAATTCACTATGCAATAACAAATAACCTTCGGTCTCCTGAATTAACGCTTGGCGCGAGCTACTACGAAAATATCACCGATTGAAATCGATCAGCACGGCAGCAACCACTTGTCACACTCTTAACTATGGAATTGTAGTCGCTCTGCACCCCGCAAGACCGCCCGCCCTCAAAGAGCACTTATTTGCCTCGACGTGATCTCAGCGACCCGATAAAGTATTCACCGCCAACCACTGCCACTAATTAATTTATAAACGTAATTTTAATGCGTGCCATTCTAATATTTTGCTTCTTTTGTCTTGCTAATTGACTCAATTAGTCGCTGTCTGAAACACCTGTAGAGCGATCATGGTTAGTAACATAGCTTTTGTGCTGTCTTATCGGCCAAGTTCCTGGTTTCAAAAGCTAGATGTAGCGTTAAGGTAATTAAGACTTCTCGAGATCTCACAAATACTTATTCTCATCTCTCATACTTAGTCATATCTGTCATTATCTTCCACATCTTTCTACCAGTCCAAATAGTAACTTCCCACACGAGCAGTTAGGAGTAAAGCTCATGCATTGCCCTGAAGCTTTCCAAAAATATGATACCATATAAATATAGATCACTCGCAGAAAGCGACGTACGCATTCATATATCTTGTCGTATATTAACTGTGAAATACCCAAATAAAAAATACTATAATAACAGCATGTGAGTATTAGAGAGAGTATTTAATTTTGTTATAACATATTGTTTCACCTTATTTGTGTGCTACCCATTATTAATTATCATTTATATATGCCACTTTAATAAATTATTTAAAAATGTATAACGAAAATAATAAGGATACAGTCAATGAAATGTAATCAAGTGGAGCGTCAGTCAATAAATTAAATAAAAATCACGATTTTATTATGGCGCGCAGCTAAAGAGAAAACTTAACCAACCATTATGCGCACGAAGAGCGATCACATGTCAGATAGTAAAAGCATTAACAAGTGAACTTAAAAGTCTGTAGTGTATGTATGTATGTATTGCACGCGAGAAATATTTCAGCTTGTCGCCAAATTCATTTGAAATGTGTAATCAGTAGCAGGAAATAAAAAATAATATATACTGTTTTTAATTAAATGTATTTGTTTTTATGTTATGGGTGCGTAAAATGCAAATATACATACACGTATGCACACAAACACAGATATTTCCAATGAAATAATTAATATTTATGTGTGTATTTATTGATTTTCATAATAGGAGAATGTCATTGATGCGAACAAAGGGGCAACGCAAACTATTTAACATAAATGTGAATATAATTACAGGCATATTATTTACAGTTACTCACAAAAACGATCACATGCCTTAGGCAAAATTTTGTTTTAATGAGTAACGGATTATTGCTGAGGAAAAGAGATGATGCAGCTTCACCATTTTTATAGTGCGAGCAAGTATGTCCACCTTAATTTATAGGCTCCAATATGCCTGGCTCTTACACTGGCTGATTAAGGAGTTAAATCTCAGTACAGGCTTTAAATGTAAAGCCGTTTCATTCTTAAGAGCTGTAGAAGGTTTTTCATCTTCAGATCATAACCTCAAAATGTCCAGATAGTGAAAAAGTAAGAGCGTAAACAGTTATTTCCAGGGTAAAATTTTTATCGACACCTCAATGGTGTGTTAATCCCAATTAGATGGCGGGCTCGCCCCGACAGAAATAAAAGCACTTTCAAGAAAAAACATTTTCCAGATAAATTACAAATGTTTTAGTTATTAAAAGGTTGTTTTTATCACTGAATTTCGGTAATAAAGTACCTCTTTGGTGTTTAAAGAAAGAATATATATTGAAACAGTATTCTCTGCTCAATGGTTTACGGCGCTCTAGAGTTTAGACAACAATGATAATTATGTTTAACGGAATTTATTATCTGTATAATTAAATATTTATAAACAGTTTTCTCTTATATTTTTTAAAAGAAATTTTCCGACTAAACTGAAATCTTTATAAAAAATTAAATGCCTTAAATACCTACCCTATACTTGTAAGGAAACACTAATTAGAATTAGTAAGAGTAATATGAGTAGTAACCACTTAATTGCACCTCAAAAATCGCAGATTTTTCATTCGTTATTACTATTAAAGAAAAAAACTGATAGACAATTTATTTTTCGGAAAAAAGTATTGGGAAAAGCATATTCGGTTAATTTTTATTTGTTAATACATTAAATGATATATGACGAGATATTCGTCCCCCAAAGGAAAAATAAATCTGTGAATTAGACAACTTTATGAATTAAATAATTAAAATCTGCACTTTGAGTAATTTTAGTTTCTGACTTTAATTTTAATGTTCTTGAGTCAACTATTTGGTGAATACTGTACTGAAAAAATGATAGTACCAATAATGTGAAATATTGGTCTCATAATTACCCGAAATTTTATAAAAAAAAAATTTATTTCAAATCATAAGCTGTTTAACAGCATGCAAACGTGAAGCTTTGGAATACTTAAATATATCTCGTTGTTGTTGTTGCAGTGGTGTTTCACTAACTTTACAGAGCCATGGCGCAGTCGGCATTTTACGGTATTTTTCCGATGCTTTATTTGTTTATGCAAATCATTGTAATGGCTTTTTAGTGGTTTTATTAGCATAGCATTTGTTTCGTAGTAGCCGTTGTTGTTCCTATTGTCATTTTACTATCTAATAAACTCATTATGTGCGCGTAAACAAAAGCTGATGGCAGCATCGGCAGCATCGCCAGCATTACCAGCAGCGCGCCCCTCGGCCGCTTAACTTAGCCGCAATGCCGCTTAGCCACTGTTAGCAGTCCGCTTTGCTCTCTCCACTTTGCTCTCTCCACTTTGTTCTGTTGCTGGGTCAGGTATTGCCTGTAAATCGTCTTTGGCATTGTAGTTGTTAATTGGCTTTAACGATTTTCGTTGTAATTGCTTATATGTTGATTACCGTTTATTTGTTGTTGCCAACAGTTGACTAAACACGGCCGTTGCTGCCTGTTAGTTAGCAGTTTATCAGTAGTGTTGGCCTGTCGGCCGGCGGTAAGAGGAAGCCTTGCATCCCTGCGGCTCTCTCGCTTTTCGCGCATTTGCATTGCCGGTCATTTTGTCATTGCAATGCTAATTTTCGCATGTCTACTGTGGAGTAGTTGACAGTTTTCGATATTGTTTCAGCTGTGGAAAAATTGCACAGAAAACAGCATGCAAATTTATTTGTCCAACGCCATGCGAAAATAGGAAGTGCCAGTTGAAAGTTTCAGAAAAAACGTACAAAAATCGATTGTAAAAAACGCAGGCAACAATAAATATTTACAATCGATATTTTTATTGCAGGATTGATTGAATTTTATGTGTAAATAGCGAATAGCGTAAACGTCAGTTTACGGTAAACTTTGGCACAATTAGCGGTAATTGTGGGTTGAATGCTTTTGGCGCCTCCTTCTTCATTGCATGACAAAATAACGCTATTTTCATCGATGAGCGAATAGTTTGTTCGTCCATGAAATTTGCGAAAGTAGAGAGGTTGAGAGGAAAGGCGGTCATGTGCCCTGTGGACAAGCAGGAGTACATTAGTTTATAACTGATTTTGGGGAGGGCTTTCTTCTCTTTTGTTCTTCCGAAATAAAGATCGTATTAAAAGACATTAAAGACTAAAGTTATGAGCTTACACCGTTGCGCAGTTTGCCAGTCTGACATTTACCCGTTAAAAGAAAAATTAAAAAATTATAAATTGTAGCGGTTAAAACTCATGAATCATCAACTGGTAGACGGGTTTCAAAACTCACCCAATTATATACCTACATCTGGAACCCATTCTGCTATCTGTTGCAAATTCGAAGATTATATCATCACTTAGGCTAATCATATTTATTAAAGTTTACTTAAATAGCTAATAAATGTCCGGGAAAGAGATCAAGAAGTGTAAGGATGAAAAATATGTAATAATATTTTATAAAATTATTTATCTTCAAGGCCCAATCGCAGCCCAGCCGTGATGACTTAGCCGCCAAATGAAGCAGAATGAATAGAAGGCGGCGTGTAGTGATCCATAATCTCGCGCAAGCACTGTTTAAAAACAAAAAACCTGAAAAGACGCACGCAATACTTGAAACACTTGCAACTAACAAGCAACTAACAGGCAACGCACTGCAGAATGTTGCAAGCGCACAAATATCGGCCAACATGAAAAGGCAGCAAATCTTGTTAAGCTACAAATTGCCAACTAAAAGCAGCTAGTAATATGCTACAAAAACAACAATGATCTTTGTATTACGTTTTTATTTCCCTTTTTTGTGGCAGCAACAGCAAGAAAAAAAGCGAAACACTTGTTAATGCTGTTGCCAGCAACTTCTGGTAGCTCAAAAGGGAAGCGTGTAGAATTGACAAGCAACAACTAAGCGGCTAACACCGAAACTAACTGGAAAAGCAGCACTTGCAGCACTTGCAACACTTGCCACAAAATGCCATGTGCCATGTTGCACGTTGCACGCTTGAGTTGCGCCAACGCAAACGGTGAGAATTTTAGCCTCAGCGTTGAAGACTCGCTTATTCTTACTGTTCTTCCTTCTCCTTCTTCTTCTTCTTCTTCATCTTCACTTGTGTGCTACAACGCGGTTAAATGCGCCTGCGTCTGCGCCTACAGCTAATCCGAGCTGATCCTCCAAGTAGTTGCGCCACAGCACTACCATGGCAACACAGCCTCGTGTTGTGGTTGTGGCTGCCACATTTTACGCGATATGATTAGGAATTTAAATGCTTTTGAATTATTAAATTAGTAAATATGCACAGATAGCACGGAATTCCGCCAGCGCCGACGCAAATGCAACGTTGCAAGTGGCGCAAGTGTGTTACACTTGGCACATACATGCACTAATGCAGCTGCAGGTGCGCACTGTGGCGCGCCAGGAAGCGCTTGCCAACAACAACAACAACTTCAGGTAGTCAGAAACCAGTTGAAAGTCTATTAAATGCTTATTTGCAGCAGCGCGCGGTGGGGGCGGCCGCAGTCAATTTCTGTCTAACGAAGCGCAACTAAACGCGCCACAAACAGCACTATCGCTGCCTGTGTTGTAATGACGACGCCGTCGAGCTGCAAATGATTCGCGTCCTTGCAGCCAGCCGCCTGTATTGATCGTTCGTAGGCGATGCTTTTCATGCCACACAACAAACTGCGCTCCACACCGTTGCAGTTGCACCTTCAAATATGCGGTGTACCGCAGCCAATGTACCGACCTGTAATACTTAGCGCGCCTCCTCCAACAACTTCTCTCGTAATCGAATCTATCAATCTGTGAGATAAATCTTATTTTCTAATCTTGTTATCAGGCGATCAACAACCGATCGAGCGATCGCACGCTACAACGCTAGCATGAAATCCAATTGCCAATCTTGGCTGGCGGACTGCTTGGCCAGCGGGGTGCCGCCTGGCTGGTTGGGTTTGTGGCCGGTTCAACCACTTGGCTCGGCTCGTTGGCTGAGTGCCCCAGTCGCGTGCGCCTGCGCCTGCTTAGCGCATTAAACACTACTTAGAAATTTAGCTGCACTTTTTTCTGCTTTTAGTGAGTAGCCTTGGCATTGGTTGTTGCTTTACTACATAGTTTTCGTTTCTAAGTTTTATTTTGCCGTTTGATTCACTCATTTATTGGGGCGTTAGCGGGTCTGCTAGCTCGCTGCCTTGCTGTTTGGCCGTCCAGTCCAGCCATTCGACTTCGATTTTCATCATTACCCAGCAATGAGGCGTGTTTTTAGCAGTTATTTACATGCAGTTATTATGTAAGTATGCGGTGAAAATAGCGTAAAAGCTCATTCAACCGCAAATGCTTGCAATTTTTTCTCTCTTTAATGGTTGTGGCTGACCAAGACCGTGATCATTGATCGTGGAGTCAACGGAAGTAATGCTTACTTAGAAAATATATATATTTTTTTTTTACCATAATCTCAACTGGCTATTAGTGGGAATTTATTAGTGAGATTGTTATTGGTGGAATATTTAGGGAACACCGCTAATATCTTTGCGGATGTATTTACCTATAGGGTTGTGACCGAATCGAGGTAAATGGTTTTGAGTGTCAACCTCCTTTGCATAGAGAAATAAACTTAATTTATTAAGACTACTTAAAAAGCACATTTTTATGTTTACATTATAAGGTTCTTTAGCTTAAAAAATATTTTTCTCACATTCTTAAAATCGTAATCTATACGAAAAGACAGAAAATGAAGTCCTCATCTTATTTTTATATAATACATCTATCCTTTAATTTATTAAATATTCGCAGCTTCCACGCTTCCCCTACCAAAAATTAGGTAAAGAAAT
Organism: Bactrocera minax; assembly: GCA_021498325.1. NCBI lineage: Eukaryota > Metazoa > Arthropoda > Insecta > Diptera > Tephritidae > Bactrocera > Bactrocera minax. The sequence continues at coordinate 710,873 of JAKEEE010000025.1, forward strand.
ATGGTAACGAAATAACTCATTGTCATTAAAGACAATGTATCAACTTTCATATAACGTTTCTTACGTAAAACTTCGTAGCTGTGTGCATGTTGAATGACTCAGCCACGCTGGCCAGGTTCCGGAGCATGCGTGCCATTTAATGACAACCACGCGTTAAATCCACTAAATTATTAAATAAGCGGGGCAACAAAAGCGAAAGTTTCAGCCATAAAAAATACGTTAAACGCTGACACGCAACTGCCTTTAGCTATATGGACATGTACACATGAAATGTAAATTTCAAAAAAAGAAAAATATATATATGATGTGGCACAAACTATCGACATTTAACGCCTGTTTGCTTTGATACTGACTAATTCACTTACTTTCTTACTTATATACTTATCCTTCGAGACAAATGGTCAGCCGTTATTCGCGTCATCACCAAACCGGCAAAAGTCGACGTCATCAACTATGTAACTCACTTAGCAACGAGCAAACGATTTCTTTTGCATTTACCATAAAATGCCTGCACACACAAATACAATGAATAAACCCAAATTGTTGCCATTCAAACACACAAATAAAACAAAAAATATAGATATATATATAGTATATAGTATATTATGCGAACACAAAGCCGACAGGCTGCTGAGAACCAACGAATCGCCACGAACGAATAAATAATTGTAATGCTGTCATACCGCAAATATCAGCTGATGGCCAGGCAGACATTCGCAACAAAGGCTACTCTGTTGTTGTATCACATGACCTCTGCTCATTCCGTCACCATTACGGCTTACTTTAACATGAATACTAACTAGTAGAACAACATAGATAGCAATATTTTTCATGTCAGTCTCCAACTCCCTCTTCTCTATCCGCTGATTAATGTATCCGAATTTAGCTGATGTCATAACGTTTATGCAGCACCACTTGTTAAAATATAGGGTACTGCAAAAATAAAAAAATAGTCAAATATTAATATACGAGGGCGGGTCAATAAGTACGTGACTTTTGGAATAAAACGCAGATTTTTTGATAAATAAATAATTTTATTTTTCAACATAGTCTCCCTTGAGCTCTATACACTTTGTCCAACGCTTCTCCAATTTTTTTATCCCTTCCAAAAAATATGTTTTGTCGAGGTCCTCAAAATAGGCCTTTGTTTGCGAGATGACTTCATCATTGGAGACAAATCTTTTTCCACCAAGCCATTTCTTCAGGTTTGGGAACAAGAAGTAGTCACTCGGAGCCAAATCTGGAGAATAGGGCGGATGAGGGAGCAATTCATACCCCAATTCATGGATTTTTGCCATGGCAACTGCACATGTGTGCACCCTTGCATTGTCTTGGTGGAAAAGAACTTTTTTCTTGGCCAAATGAGGCCTCGTAATATTCCAATAAATTTTACAAACCTCACAGACCTAAAAATTATACCAACATATATTTCTTAAACTTTCTATGTAGCACTTTCACTTATTCCTGAAAGTCACAGAATTCGTTATAACTTCGATTTCGAATTAGCTAAGCTTTTCAAAAGCCCTTGACTTTATGAAATTCCTCATTTTGGCGCATACCCTTTCGGTTTACTCCGTCGGCGAATTACTCACCCATTTAAACCTAACTTGAGCTGATTTCAAGGCTTCATTCATGAAGGTTTTCGGTTTGTTCAAAACTACATATTCTTTAATTTGTGTTTAATAAATCATTGAATATTTTCCTAAGTGCATTTGTATGCCACAATCTTCATTCATGAATTTTTAGCTTTGCTGTAACAACTACTACTGTGGGATATTATGTAAAAAAAAAAAATAGCATAAAATTTTCCGCCATATTTCATAACGCCAACGCATGTACAATACATACGAAAATGAAAAAAGGACATTCAAAGAACCGATGACGCCATCGTAGGAATATAAAAATATAAAAACGAGTCAAACTACAACTTTGAAATTAAATACATGCTCTATATATAGCGCTTCTTAATATAAAATTCACAACACGCACATTTACAATCTATTTGTTGACATTCGTGTTACAAAAAAGGTCAAAAAAGTTTCAAACAAAATCGATAGAAATATGGCACTTCAAAGGAGTGAGTTGAAAACAACGAAACTAGTATTAGTTCTGCTAACCGTTGACTAAAAATAAAACAGATTGTAAGCGGAAAGTTGTGTTGGTATGTGTGCGTTTTACTGCCTTACTTCGCTTGGCAACAGTGGCGAAGTTGCTCTAATGATAGCAGTTGAAGTACAAATTTCTTTTGTGTGTCATAGAGGAGTCAGCAGTAACCCCATTGCCAGTAGTTAGTTTATTTTGGGCGTGCAAACGGTGATGTGCTTAGCAAGATATCTTGAACTCAACTTTATATGTGAAGGAATTTTGTTTGAATTGTGTGTCGCTTTGAGTTAGGTAAACAGTAATAATTTTGTGATTATTTTAGAAATACAGCAATGTCCTTGAAGAGATACGTTGCCTACACCCAGGAGCTTTGTTAAATATTTTATCGAAGTCGCACTCCTACTGCTCTGGTGGTCGCACTCTAATAGTTCTGGGCTATTTAAATTACAATCATGCCATTTACGAGAACAAATTAAATATGACTTTTTAATGTGTGTTATTTTTAGAAATTAAAATAAGTGTTATTTGTTTGTTTGTTTTCGTTATTCTTATAAAAATATCATATACATATTTTATTTTAATTTTAAGAAGGGCACAAAGGACACTCATCAAGTTCTGATAGTGTCAAAGGTACTTCGCTAACAATTTTCCAATAATTCTCCACAAGTTGCAATTCTTTTGATTGCTATTACGTGTCCAGGCATGTTCATGGTTTTTCCATTACTAAACGGCGCCTCATTAGTAGACGAGCATTTTTATTATCTCTAATAAAGTACCAAATGTGCCACAAAACTTTCTAATGTGACAATTAAGGCAATGTGGGTTTAATGTACTCCAGATATTTGTGCATGCCTCATAATTCGTGACGCAGCTGCTGAAAAGCTTAGCTAAATTCGATCGGGAGTTAAGCATACTTTTAGGCGCCCAAACTTTCTACTTTAAAAATGCTCTCAACTGTATGTGGGCACATCTGCGCCGAGCGCATTAGCAACGTAATGACCCTAATCAAATTTAAATAGCGGTAGTCTGCTGCTCTTACCGTCTACCAGCTCAGCCTACCGCATACACTTGCTGGTTGCGCAACTTAAGCGCGCGCCTTTCAGCCACTTGTGTACCCCTTAGCTCTGCAAAATCTATCAATGGCGTTGTGGCTTGCGAAACTTTTTTCCTTCGTATAATTATCCTTATCACTTTGCTGTGCTACCAGCAGCCATAAAATTCAATCAATGCCTTTATCTGATTACCAATTTTGCTTTTCGCTAAATTGAAAAACTTTTATGCGCATCTCAATTTTTCGCAACTTTTTCAAGACATCGCTTTTTTTGTTTTTTTTTTTTTTTGTTTTTGCATTATGCCCCTTTATTTATTTCTTTGCAAAAAGTGGATAGTCAAATACTTGAACTCGAGCTTGGCGCCAGCACCTTACCACGAACACACATACACACAGCCATATTTTGCATATTCTTCAAGCGATTGTTCGTCGTCTTCGTTATACCGAGTGTCCTTTAAATGTGACTGCAACGTAAATTTCAAGCCATTGTGCCGACAGCGAAACTTTGTTGCCGCCTTTTGCGCCATTATGCGCCCATCGCTGCCTTTTCGCCAAAAATTCTTCGTCTTCTCCAGCGCATGGGCTTTCGTGATGAACCCTCCGCCCCACTCCTCCACTGGGTATGTCGGACATAAATCTCTTTTCACCGCTGCAAAGTTCGCTTGCGTAAGTCATAAAAATAGTTTGGAATTGTAGGCCTGTGGCGGTGCGTCGGACTGAGCCGACCGTTGCCGCTCACCAACGAACGCATGCCGTCAAATAATTTACACTCGTGTTGGTATGCTCGCATTTATTTAACTTTTGATGACTGCAGGAATTTCGCTTTAGGCACTCAAGACAGCCGCCTTCTCCATTCACGGGACCTGGTGATGCTTGCGTCGTCAAAGCAGCTGATTTTATGTAGGTCAGCTGTTTGTGAGTGCTCTGCTACAGCTTTCACTGCTCATTTGTATGTAAGTGTATGTATCGGCGCGGCTATGAGTCATAGGTCTCACACATGTATGTTTTGTCACCCCTGGAATTTATTCCAATTTATCATCTGCATAGAAATACGATTCGAGTTAGTTGGTTCGACACAGTTTTCGTGGTCATAAAAAATTTGCTATTTATATTAGTCGTTGCTTTTCGGCGTTTTTTGTTGTATATTTTATTTTAGTGTTTTACATATTTTACTCATTACTCATTCAATTTTAATGGCTATGGTTTCTTTAACTATATCTTAACGGCAATTTAAAAGTTATGCTATTGCTTTCAGAGAATATAACGTACCCAAGCAGAGCAATTCTGAAGTTGTACGGAGAGTGGCAGGCTCAACTTTTGCTCAACTTACACATTTATTTTCATATTCGTGCTACGACTTTATGAGTTTGTTCTAGTCGAGTGTTAGTATTAGTTCCATATTTTGACGAAAATTGCACAATATTTCACAAAGAGAAATGCATATATATGTGTTGTGGTGTATCGGTTCTTATATTGACTTAACATCACCCGAAAAGTTGACGTTTTGTTTTCTTTACTCCGAAAACTAAAACCGAGAAAAATTTCAAATTTTTTGCCTACATCCAGGAGCATTAAATTCAATACTTCATCGAAAGCATATACCTTAACTTAGTGTCAATAAAATGTCTAACTAAATAATTTATTTAAATTATGATTATTGACGAGATAATATGATACCCAAGATTAAAGACTTCGAATTTTGAGTTCAAGTGCAGATATGTGCAGTTATAAAATTTAACGTTATGTACCCGTATTAATGTTAGAGAAAACCTAAGAAGTCCACACTTCAGAGCTCAATTATGCACAAAAAAGCATCTCCATATTGTTTAAAGCAGACTAACCTCAGTGTTGCAGACAAATATTATGCTATAAATTCAGTTATAAACTTAGATATAACGTTTTTGAGCACACTATAATCCCCAAGGTGTTCAAAAATTTATGTGGTTGCGCCACTCATACTCATTCATTAATGTAGACAAACGCATATGTGGCATGTGGCGTGCGGCTTGTGGTATATTTGTGCAAACAAAAAACAGCTCATATATCAAAGGCAAAGGATTATGAATTAAAACCAACATTGAATTTATGAATTGCGCATGAATTATGACAGCACCCGGCCAAGAGCAAACAATGCAAAAGTGTAAAAATATTTAGCTGCCACACGTGCGCCTGGAGGTAGAGCCACTAAACAGTTACTCGTATTATGGGCAATATTTCACAAAATACTTCCTTACTGCAACTATAGATATTTATATATCTACCTCATGCAGATTTTTGGGTTTAATATTTTTCCAACTCAAACGCATACGTGTTGTTTTGCCAATATTTCAGCTCAAATTTGCCTATTGTTCGACAGAATTTGACAGAATTGACAAGCAAATCAATAGAGTTCGCCTATATGAGCTATTAAAAGGGGGGGCAAGAAATATTCATATTTTGAAAAAATTTATTGACCAAATATTGCAAATCATAGACAATAAAGCAGAGGATTCATAAGCAATATGCCAAGAAGTCGGGCGCATATGTTTATCTATGAAAGTTAGTGGAAATGCGTGTGTGCGGGCTGCAACATAACGTGACATAGGCGGAATTTTCGACAACTGACAGTCAAAAAAAAAAAAAAAACGTAAACATAAACACAGCGCACATAATTTCAAATACACATTGCTTTCTACATATACTAAAAGTTAGCTCTCCTGGGAGCATCCAATTGACTGAGAAAACGTGTCTGAGAACAATGACGGATATGTGACATTTTTGCAAATATTGACAGAAAATAAAACATAACGGCCTGCACGTGACGGCGCAACTGTCACCATTAGCGTCTTTAATAGACACTGTCACAATCGGTGCGCTGCAAGTCGCTCGCACACGTTTAGTGACAGCGTAACAACAGCAACGGTCACACACTTCTGTCGTTCCCTGTGGACTTTTTGGAATTAACGAGAAAGATTGACTCGTCATTATTTTGCCAAAAAGGGAGTTAGTCTCTTAGGTATGTGATATTAACTGAAAAGACACAAAGTCATTTAGTGAAACTGATGCGTTACTTTTTCGGGAAGTTAACTATTTCAAGTACTTAATTGTTTCCGATCGTCTTTTCTTTTGTTTCCGGTCTTTGTGGTAGTTCTAGGCTTCATTCAATTACATATTCAATCGGGTATTATTAAACATCTCTGGCATTTGTGTTCACTCCCCAATAAATATTTATCTTTCTCTTTATGAGTTTCGATGTCCAAATTTTTTCTTTTTACTTCGAATTTAATTTTTTAAAAATGAGCTTACACAAATTTTTTAGAAAGCTTTGGGCTACTTACTCTTCTCTATAGAAATTTAAATGCCTGCATCCCTTACAGCAAGTACCAAAGAGCAAAACAAAATGCACATTTTTCACGCACTTTTCAAAAATTATTTTTATGACGTCATACTAGCATCCATTTACAATGGAGGATCTCGAACTTTCTTCTTAGCTGCCTTAAACTTTAGTTTTGGTTTCAGCCTTTCATTTCCATTATCTCTTCTAACTTCCGTAGTCTACTAATTAAGAAAAGATATCTTAACGGATGTAGTAAATAGCTGCGCAAGTTGTCAAAAGTTTAGCGAAAAAATTAGAAATTCGTCAAATGACAAATATGGGAAAGGAAAGGAATAGGAAAGGAATAAGAAAAGAAGGAAAGGAATATAGAAAACACAAGAAAATTTTCTGCGTTCCAAAGACACTCTTATTTTATTTTGATTGAAGAATTAATTTATGTCTTCAACATTCATGCGCTCACCGCTGCTACTATTCTGCCCACCTTACTCACGTTTTATTTAATCGATTCTTTTAAATTTCATTTATTACTGATTGCCGCCGAAGCTCAAGTGGTTCGGCAGTTCAATCATTCCATTGGCATGCGCGATAAGTGCGGTACAGTGGAGCGTGTCGGGTGAAATAATTTAATATTTATGTAAAACAAATAAATAAAAGTGTGGGAATAGAATTTTTATAAATAAAATTTAAGAATAATGTATCCAATGAGGCTTTTCAAAATTGTATTTATTTTTCCGGACGTAAATGTAATTATACACTCCAGAATTGCTGGCCGACCGACTGACTAGGGATTTTGCTACCATGAAACTATGCTGGTATTTATATTAAGTATCCAAAAACTAAATTGCGTTAGGGTTTTCCAATTTTTTTCACCGTTTTTCTTACGTATTAAAACATATATTTATTGACGTGTGGTATGCATCAAAGTTTCCTAGTAGCTTAATCACAATTCCACCGATTATACTTAGTCATGGAATCTTGGAATAATACTAGACTTTTAGTTCAGAAATCAAAGTTCAGTCAGGAAATTGCGAGGCATTCACCTTATTATACTAAGAAAAGAGAATTAATGTTCACAACACTCTATTTTCAATTAATATTTTGTAACGTGCGAAGTATATATGTATTGCAATCAAATAAATAAATTAAAATTTTTAATTTTCGGAGAAAGAAGCTGCTAAACATTTTTTTAAACTTCTTTTAAATATAACTAATAACTAACATATTTGGAAAAAAAGAATTTCTGAAATTAGAACTCTCTCCTAATAAGTTCCACCTTGCTTACTCCTTCGTAGAAAATTGCTGCTTCTGCCATGTCCTTTTTGGCAGCACAAAGCCTATAGGATACTATTTTGTACGTCCCTTTCTTGCCACATTTGTGTTGACCCTATTACAAGGAAAGTGCTTTTGTACTTTTCTCCAATAAAATGTAATTCGAAACCAATTTGGACCGTGGCCAAATTGTCGAAAACAAAAAAACTTGGAATTCATTGCGAAATCTTAATGCAGCTGAGCATTGAAGCGGCCGAAAGCGGAAGTTGCAGCCAAAACAGGCACCCAAACGCACGCACGCACGCTCATACGAGTAGAACGCATAAATGTACCGTTGCGAGTATGTTGCAAGAAATGAACGAGAACGCCTACTCATGCAACCGTAAAAGGCCGAAAGGGATGTAAAGAGCAAAATAATATTATATAAAGACAAAGGCGGTGTCGTCGGCTTCAGCGGCAACAGAAGCGTTGAATTCGCTGCGCTTGAGCTGCCGGCAACAACACAATAACGCATTGTGACGGCGAGCAAGGAGCGGAAGAGCATTGAAAACGCCTTTTCAGCTACCGGAAAACCACAGAATTTTGCATGCCCCTCATTACCCGGTCGACGTGTGCAAACCGCCACCATTCGAACGCCATCTTCATTGCATTTCACTTTATTTCATTCACTCCGCCGCTCATTTGTGGCACAATGTAACGCAATTGTTTGTGTGCATGTCTGCAGAAGTGTTGGTGCACAGTAAAATGTCCTTTTTACTGTTGTTGAGAAATTCGTTAATCCTAAATCTATTGGCACAACGCCCATATTTTTGTTATTCGAAAGCCTCTGCGTCTTTGAGGCACGTTCTATGTGGCATGCAATTGTCAAACAATGGCAGCAACAATTTAATATTGCACGCCCAGCTCCCATTAAATTCAAAAGCACTTTGAATGCTGCAGCTAAAGGTGTGTTGCGAGTGGTGAACGGCTGCGGCGGTGTGTGAAAAGGTGTTTTAGATTTCATTAAAAATTCCTCTGGTAGCATAATAAAATATTTTTGCGGTCAACGGTAAATCATCATAAGCGACATGCAACATTTGCTGGGTGAAAGGCATGTTTATATGTTGCATTATCCTTTTATGGATTTTCCTATGAATTCTCCACAACAGTTTATATGGACGCATGTGTCGGTGTGCAATTGTACGCCCATTAGTTTTCACTCTACCTCTTCATACACACACACACAGACACACACACACACACACTTTCACTGTCATGCAAATGAAAAGGAAAATTAAAAATTCGTTCTGTTTGGGGTAGGGAAAGTGGTTTCCGGTGAAATTTTTTTGTCGGGCATACATTTTTCCAACGTGCCACAGTGTTGCGCCCATTTTTCATTTAATTTAACTGCAAATTGCATATTTTCGCCCACATTCGTCCTTTGAGATAATCAAATTTTCAGCTGCTTGAACCGCCCTACTTCATTGATTGTTCACGCAGAACCGATTTTCTGCATCGTAATAATTAAAATTTTCCATGGTTACAAAAATTCATAGGTTGGGATATTTATTATAATTTCGATCTTCTATAATACAAAGAGAGAGAGAGAGAGAGAGAAAGAAATAGAGAAACAGCGGCTTTATGCACTGAAATCTCCATAAAATGAGTTTGAAAGCCACATCTAATATGTAAGAGATAAAGTTTTATGTACAAATCAGAGAAGTCAGATCTTTTCTTTTCTCTCTGTGAGCTATAAACAAACAAACACCGACCGTTTGTGTATTTTCGAATACTTTCACGAATGAATTCCATTCGAATTTCATTGCAAACCAACCGCACCGCATAATGAATTCCACATCTGCAATCTCCTCAGGCATTAAATAAAGTTGTGGGTGGAAGATATATCTATTAATTTACTAACATGTTGCTAACAAAATACCGAAGCGCAGCGCGATAAACAGCCTGCCACCAGCGACCAGCTTGAACTTTGCCATGAAGTTGTGTTGTATGGCGGAGTTGTGAACCCAGCCAACAAATAAACATCTAAACAGACGGCACCAAAACGGGCGGAAAGAAAACATGCGATGCCGATAGCTGCTGACTAGCAACACGCGTTTCACTGAGCTTACAAACAAACAAATGAGTGAATTTTCACTACATTCACACATACATACCTACATTCCAATCGCCTACAATGCATATATAAGGATTTATGCGTCCATTTGTCTGCATATTGCTGAGTTTAACGGTCCGACTAGCTGTCATATTTCTGTCTGTCTCGCAGAAAGTTGCTTCGTTTAACTAAAATATAATTTGACTTTATGGTTGACTACACACATACACTTTCACGCACGCTTCGTCTATACTTCCAACAATTGTGTTTGCAGTGCTTTTTCAACTCACCATTTGGCTTTCTGTCCGTTTGTCTGCCTTCGGAGATATATTTGTCTGAATATCAAATTTGCATTTATGCGCCCGACCACTGCCTTCACCCACTCTACCAACTAACAACTCAGCTCTCACTTTATTCTCAGCCATAGCGTTAGCGTTAACTTCATTCAATTTGCTAGACACTCGAAATGGCGGGAAACAAACAAACATTGCATTTTGTGGGTAAATTCGTAAGCGAAAGTGCCGAAAAAGCTTTCGTTTTCCATTCGCATACCCCAAATGCAAGAAAATAATATAAGCAATTGCAGGACCCAAGAGGAAATTCGGTAACCCTATGCTTGTCACTCGTTTATCCGTTTCCAATCATGTCACCTAAATGGCACTATGTTGTTGTTCAAATCAACTATAATATCTGGAGACGTCAGTTTATTTGATCGACGTACCTCCTTGGTATATCTACAAACTTTCTTCCCCGTCAATTTTAGTCGATTCCATTAAATTTTTTACTTTTTCAATCGAAAATTTGTAATGGAGCCTGTCCGTCACGGATACTCCTTTACGTGGTTGAGACACGGGGGTAAGATTGCAGTTCATCTTGTTGGAAGCATACGTGACACTCTAATCGACCTCTGTGTATAACTAATAGGTTCCACAAATGCGTTCCATACCTCAGCTGTGAGCCTCAGTTCCACAAAGCGTTAGGAGATTCTCGTTAGGGAAATTAGAAAAGTTATATTAATCAATTCTCAACTATATATTCTAACAAAGACCTTGAATGAGAGCTGCTTTAAAAGCTTATATGCTTTTTAACAAAGAAACTTCCAAAACAAACATTTCCCATTGGGATGTTCACCTAACGAGTAATGTTTTAACCTTGCCGCAATTTCCTAACTTCTACAGTATTTCCTGTTACAGGATACATCGATTGGGGCACAGACTATTCTCCCGCCGCCTAAAAGCTATCAGCACGAACATATATAAACGACATGGGAGCGCACAAATTTTTTTTCGCTAGGAGTGTAAGCAACCTAAAGATATTAAGTGATGAAAGTTTCCACGATTTTTCCATACGATAATATTTTCTATTCCCCTTTTCATTGAAAATTGCAATTCATTTTCGCTTCGGTGGAAGTTTATTGCAAAAAAGAGGAAAATTCTTATTTATTATGTGAAAGCAGCTGGAAAAAGACAATCAAATTATACAATTGCCTGCATTTGTGGCACATTACTAGCTAACGACTGCACCCATATGCGACTTAACCATAAGAAGCTAGGCTTCCTTAGAGAGAAAAACTTAAATTGCAGTGTGAGGGTGCATAAATCCACCGAAAATATTCATTCCTTGAAGTATTCGGTTTCCAACCAAACAACAGTTCAAACCAACCAACAGTTGTTCTCGCTGACGAAAGTTTGTACGCACATGCATAAATTTAAACTAAATTTCTGCAGATTTTTGCTGGAAACATCCTTTGTAGCATTCGTGACAGCGGCTTATGCGCTTACGGCCCACACTTATGCTTTGGAAAACTTCAATTTGCATAGTAGCATACTTTTGGGGAGTTCAGTGAATAAAGTGTCTGCCTTGCCATTAGTATTTATTGTCGGTTAAACAGTTACTCATATCATCAGATTGAATTAAATGCTTTGGGGAGCTTCCAAGTAGAGTCCCCAGCACAAACGTCCCACATGAGAAGTAATTCTCCTTCCTTTCTACGACTTTTATTGCGTTGAGTAGCTTCGTTGATGCTTCGACGATACTCCCATTCCTCCATGTCATGTGGAAATGTAAGCATATGTTCATCGTGTTAATTTAATACCGACTATAATGGCTTATTGATATGCACGAGTGCATGTTTTTGACAGCTTTTCATTTTGTGTTGAAAAAGCTATAAAGGATATGTTGGGAGGAGTGTGGTACTTCGATCAAAAAATTCTATTTTTTCATTTCATTCACAAGGGTGTTAATGATATTGGATAAATATACATACCCATAATACGAATTTGATTCTGGGTAACATTTGGTGTTACTTATTTCATGAAGGAATTAAATGAATTGAGAGCTTTACAACATTCCTTTTAATAATTCAATGGTATATAGTATATAGAATAACGGAGGTAAATAATTATTTTATTGTATACTATGACTTTTGAAACACTCTATAGACAGCAATATTTTATAATCGATTTGCGGTTGATAAAACGAGTACGCTTGGAGTGATTTTATCATTACAGTTAGGACAAATGTGTGACGATTAATTTAAGAAAACACAAATTGACTCGATTATCGCAAATTTCTAAAAACCTAAATAATGTAAGCTAAAATTGAGTGTCAAATATAATTTGACAAAGTACCTGTGGTCCTTTGGTATAATAAATCAGCATAAAACTTACTCGCCTATATAAATTTTTACTAAACACCCAAGTTTTATAAAATATTTAAAAAATTTTTATTTAATTTTTCATTCACCTCTAATCTCAAAATTTTCGACTCACTTTCCAACGTAAATTACCATCTAATGTTGGTTGAATTTAATGAATGACCCAGTTTTAAACGCCTTTTAACCGTAACTAAAGAAAAGTGTTTGATTATTTTACAAGATCCGCCCAAATATGGGCAACAAAAAAAAAAGAATTACAAGCCTATTAGTAGTGGCAACAATTCAATGGCAATCCAGCGAAACAACAGCATCTACCTATAGGCATAAATCTTATTCTCTTTGACAGTTTCCAGCTTCAATCATGTTACCTGGAACAATTGTAGCACACAGGCACAACAACACACAATCACATACATACATATAAATATATAGTAAGTACTCGTATGTCTATCGACTGGACCGCCACGGAAGCTGGGCACTGAAATAATGATGACGGTTAAATTGCAATAGTCAATATCAGCTGGTGACTGCGCGTTGCTCTATCTCAAATTATGCACGCTACATAAATTTTGCAGCAAAAATCTCGGCAGATAAGAAAATACCGATGCGATAAAATGTGGAAACACGCTTTTCATGCCCTTGACTCTCTCAATCATATGCATAAGTGATGTAGCTGAACAGCAGCGCCCAGGTAAACGCTTTGCTAGCTGATCCTGCACTTTTTAGTCTATTGCTGCTTGCTGTTTTCATTGCTTCATATGATTTTCGCTCTGTGCGACCTCACAATTTTTGCACCTTTTCTTCATATCCTCTCTTGTCTGCTAACTGGAAATAATTTCCGATAAAGACGGTCGGGTTTTTCGTCTAATTTGGTGGAACTCTTAGCCGCCATGCTGTGTTGCACAGCTGATAAGTGTTCGTATTATGTGCATTCGTGCGTGTCGTGGGGCTAGTGAGTTTCGTTGAAGTGTTCGTTTCACCTCCTTTTGTTGTTGACCAACTCGCTTGCGTGGTGATGCGTGTGAAAATCGCCATAGATTACCATTGAAGCGCCAAGCCAATATATTTTAGCCACTTTAGTGGTAAAAAGGAAAATTAGATATTGCCGACATTTATTTTTATAGCACAATTCTTAGAAGAACACTTTAGCGATTTTACAAGCGTTACCACGCACAATCTCCATATTTGCTGGCCTTTGCAAAACGCCGGGGTAGAGAAAAAGATAAAAGGTTAGCTGTAAATTCTGGGAATTTTTGCAACTGTCAGCCTATGAGCGTGTAAGTTTTTATTTACATTTATATTCATTTATTTATTTTGTTTTGCTTGGTGTTTGCTGGTTTATTGCATGTAATTATTTTTTACTCGTAATCTATTGGTTTTACGTATTGCGTTTTTAAATTCAAAGTAATGTTAATGATGTTTGAAAATTTTCATTTTATGATATTTTTTTTTTTCTGATTACGGCACAATTCCGAGAATGTCGCTAAATTAATAACAGGTTAAGTTTAAGTAAGATTACAAAGTATTATTACACTCTCTACATCATGTTGCACAGAGAGAATAGTCTTGTTCATTAAACACTTGTTCAAAAGACCAATTTGAGATAGATATAAATATTGGAATTGTTTATGAAAAAACACAAAGTCTTATCACTGAATCACCAATCAAGATCCACAACCTAAATTTTGCGTAACTGTCTAAAATTTCGACAATAAAGAAAACACCACCTATTTCTAGGTAAACGTACTAATTCTAAATGGTTAAAAATGGTCAACTGTGCCTTTATGTGCTCAATATAATAATTTTTCACCGCTTATTTATATAAGTCTTATAATTTGAGAGAGTATGTACTGTTCTGTTGCGCCCAAACTCACCTCCAAAATTATCCCCAAAGCATTCTTAATATCTAAACCATCGAAGTTTTATTCCAATTAGTGCCACAACGTTCTTGTATAACCCCAAAGAGTGAAATTTCAAATTACGTTCCACATTACCCATATACATATGTTAAATCACACCAAAGTGCTGTTACCGTGATCACGTCGCAGAATTAAAACCTTTGTGGGCCCAAGTGCAATGTGATTTCTAATACGATTCAGTGTGCTTATCACTACTGAACTTCGTTCTTTCACGGTATTACCTAACTATTTTATTGACAAAACAATGCAAAAAAAGTCGATAGTTTTGCTAGAAGGGCTCTACCCTATGCCGTGTGGCTTTTAAATCCACACACAACTATTTAGACAGACCAAAAGTCAAGCGATCGTTTTCTTTGTCAGAAATAAGTAAACAAGTAGAAAGTTAACTATACATGTGCCGTTATTTAAAAAAAAATAAAAGTAAATAAATAAATAATACAGAAATCATTCTAATCGCCCGATAACGAGTTCAATGAATTTGTTGTCAGACCAAAAATAATACCACAACAATATCAAACAAAGTGTAGACATAAATGCATATTGTTTACTTTTTATTTTGTTTTCATTTGGGGAATAGAGAAACATGCTTAACTTATTAGACTGCAAATGATATTTACTATAAGACGGTTGATTTGAAAAGTGGATTGTATTTGAGAGTAATTTTGAGAGGGAGATGTGATCTAGTATTAAAGCTACAATACCTTTGGAGCAACTCAAATATTCCGCTCTCAGTGCAAACCAATCTATCAACTATCAGGTATCACCAGCAATCGTCTGTCTGAAACACAAATAACAAAGACACGTGTTTGCTAATTAGTTCAAGGTGATCACTATGGAAACTTATCCATTAATTTCGCTCCAATAATGACCACTGAAGTGCCATACTGACTGCACTAGGTCACGGTTAGTTATCGCAAACGCCAAGTGATAGCCGCCTCCAAAAGCAGTGGTATGCCGGCAATGGCACTAATATGCCCATATGCCAATGAGACCACATACTACCCGTATCACATAAACATTTTCGCTTAAAGTTTACGCGAAATTATCGCGAATAGAAAGTACAAGAATGATATGAAATAATTCCTTTTCGTAGTTTGTTTTTGGTAATTTTTATGAGGTGCCAGCGGCTCGACGGTGTTGTTTGTTATGATTTTTATTGTTTTGCTGACTTCTTTGCGATTTCGCTTCTTTTTTATTTTAGTTCAGCACTCATATCATATCGAATTATAGCGCAATTAAATAGCACAGCAGGCGACTGTCGCTGACCGCTTTCTCGATCACCAATATGGTGCGGGCCGCAGTTGGTCGAGTGCCTGTTAAAAATGGGTTAGACGCATGTTGGAGTTTCATGGCCATAGATTAAACGTACGTCCGTATGGTAGTATGTGCATTTGTAAAGACATACATAGATGTTGATAACTGAGTATAAAATCCCAGCCAGATGGTGTTAATATCAAATAGAGCGCTCTGTAATGATTTCTATTTGCAACCGAATTACAATCAAAATTATTGAAACTTAACTGTTTCGAGGGAATGAGTACTCGCAGACAACACTTTTCCTGCAAGTTATCCAAAAAAATCCGTTTAGACCAGGGACAAATTTTTACTTTGTAAGCCGGTAATCAGCAACAGTGCCATATAAAAAAGTATGTTAGTTATTCGCTGAAAACGACAGGTGTCTTCTTGCGCTGCAACATTCTGTGCAAAAGGCCTGCGCTTAGAAAGGAATTTCGGGAACCAAGCCCCTTAAGAAAGCACAATTCAGTACAAAGCCTTACCTTTAATGCCTAAAATACATACCTTTATAGAAGGCATTACTACTGTTATACTGCTTTTTTATTTTTGCCTTCTTGAATTAATTTGTGATCCATGTATTGATTTCTGATCCAAATTTGTATAAATCGTTTTTCTCATCTGTTTAGATAGAAAAACAATGTACATCCCTATTATCGAAAAAAAAATTTTTTTTCACTTCTCAGTGCGTTTTGATAATTCTATATGTTTGAGTTACAAATTATTCAACATTACTTATTGCCTATATTGTGTTTTTGGATGGCATAATGACATGACCGAAATTCTTTTACTCTATAAAATTGTCGATTAATCGAAATAAATTTAGTACCGCTGCCCCCAAAAGAGGCATTCCCTGGAGTTGTTGGATGTTCCATCTATGGTATTTATCGTATAATAACCTTTTATATCATAATAATTACTTTATCGAAAATTTTTGCCTGGTACACATTGTAAAGATGACATGCTTTACCGGCGCATAAATATATTTTTAGGTAGTGTGTATGTGTGTGTATTAATTTTTCGTTAACGAAAAATAGTAATAAATGAAATCGACAAAGGAATAATGCGACATTCTTTTAGACCCTTTTTTCTTATAGAATATGTAACTATGTGAACTACTGATGTATGGATCCATGTCCGACGTGAGTTCTGCCTTCAGTTCTGTATAAAACGCGAAAATATGCTACCAATGTTCGATTCGAATTTTAGGTGCACACTAAATTGCTGATATCTGCTCCACAAGTTCAACTTTTTACTATACTTATCAAATTTATTAACACTACGTCATATTATTTTATTAAAACATAATGTACACCCTGTGGAAGCGATGTGCTCTTCATAGTGTTTCACAAGTTCAATTTTTAATCATACAGAATAGCTTGAACCATATTTACTGCTTGAGCCATAAATTAATAATTTAAAGAATTTCAATATTGTTTAACGACCTTATGTGTCATATTGTTGCGAAAACAACGTTGAAATTCCATTTACATGAGTAAAATATTCTCTATTTGCAGTGATATCATTGTCAATAAGCCGGCACACGAGCATAGTACGAAATCTCTTTGGATTAACGACAATCAATAAACAAAACAATACAAATATTTAGCAAACAATACACAACAGGTTCGGCAGCGCACGAAAAATTGCCAATAACAAACGATAACAAAATGCGTGAAAAATTAAGTAAATACATTTTGTGTGGAACAATAACAGTTGTAAGTAATTTTTCTTGACTTGTTACTTTTTATTGACAAGCTTACACTCGCATGCACAAACAAATGCATGAACAAACGTAATCTTATAAAGCCGCTCTGGAAAACCACCCAATGTCTTAGGACCGACCACCCGCCTAAAAGCCTTAAGCAATGTGAACGAGATCCAAAAAAACACATAATAATAATAAATAGCTGTCTGAATATTTATAGCAGCGCTGAGACATACATACAGACATGTATGTATGTGCTCCTCACTCTACTTTTATTGAAGTGCAATAAATAGCCGGGAACGCCTTTCATTACATACAGCAAATAATTCGAAAATATATATATATATATTGGTGTGTATGTATGCGTTTGCGCCTATAAAATTTACTCACAAATACATACACACAAGAGCCTTGATAATTAAACGCACACACAGACACTAACTCACCACAATCGTTGAGATAAATCCACACGAAATTTCATTGTAAATTTGTTATCAAGTCGAGCAGTCAACAACAACAAAAGCCTGCAGCCAGTTAATGCCAGGCGTTGACCAAGTTTTCTGTACTGATTTTATGATATTTGAGAAATTCTTTAGATTAAAATTATTGGCGACAAGTGCTTGACAGCGAGCAAGGTAGAAAGTGGTGGGGTGGATGTGAGGAAGTAAATAGTTTTTTTTTGTTTTTTTCAGTGAAAAGGCTTAAAACACAAATGAGAATGGGTAAAAGTGGTGCAGGTTTGTGGAATTCCATTACGATTAATAATGAATTCCAGGCATACTGCGCAACCGATTAAAGATTCGAGGATGATAAGTGACCATGTGTGTGTTTGTATTTAAAGAGAGGGAGTGAAGAGTAGCAAAGTAGCAGTTCGGTGGGCTTGGCAGTCTAGATAGTAATCGGTTACCCATTTTATGATTTGAAGGTGTCACTTTTGTCGATGACTTGATAGGTCGCGCAGGAAGCCGCTAATTCAGATTTAATCAGAAAGAGTGATAAAATTAGAAAAGGCGTGAGCAAATACAGAATATGCGCAATAATTCCAATTTCGTTGCTATTTTTTTCATAATTTTTGGGGGATTTTTTGATTGTGGAATTTCCTCTAAATTCTAATTTTAAATGTCTAGCGACAAGTAATCAAAGCTCCTTGCTTGTCAATAGTTGAAAACATATTTGTGCATATCAGTTTTGGTACCGTTGTTGGCTAACTTTAGAGTTGAAATCTCTGCAATCTGTGTCGAGTTGTCAGTAAAAGCCAATAATGTAAAAGTATTGAATACATATGTACACATTTGTGTATTTCTCGAGCCCTATTATATAGCCAGTTGGACGTATTAAGAAAATATTTACCACAAAGCTCATAAGGACTTATCAAACACCACCACATATCTGGAAAGAAGTACCAGCAAAAAAGTTCTATCACTTCAGCTGTGCTTCACAACAAGCACTCGTACATACACACATTGATAACCGCATCTAGTTCAGGTCAATGGCAAGGATCAAAGCAAGGAAATTAAACTTCATTTGATCTCCATAAAATTTCTGAAGTTTTTAATCTTTTTTTGAATAACTCCAACAAACCTTCAAACGTTCTTCTACAAATGATAAGTTTGATTTCTTTTGCATTTTTATTTGGTAAATGTTAGCTTTTATCGCTTCAACCTTGATGTCTTCATTACAGTTATTGTCAAACGAAAATTGTGTCGATTCGAAGATGTGATACGAGTGCTTTGCTCCCTTGATTTAGGCTGGGTAGTCTACTTGCTAAGTGTTAGACAATTTGATTGTCATTTTTAGAAACACATTTTAATATCTGATTTGCATTTCGTTACAATTTTACAAGGTATGACATTTAAATTATTTGATTTTTTCGAAAAGAAAATCATAGAAACTCACTTTTCTCCACATTCCACATTTTTACCACAACATCGGTATGAAAATTTATATGTCTTAAAACTAGTAAAATTTGCTCAAAATAATTTACAAATAATCAAGCTATAACACGTGTTACAAACGTATACAAACGTTTTGAACTAAATTTCTTCAGGAAGTAAATAGTCATTACGTAGTAATACTAATATAATAATTATAGTATAAAATATAGTAATAATAATATAAATGAAACCGACTCTTTATACTGGAAGCTTCTATTCTACTAATCATATCTCAATTGCATCTATTTATTAATATTATTGCGTTGTTAGTAATATTTCACACACTGTACAGTTTATTCTCTCATAAGTGCAGGAGCACTGAACTGATAATAGGAAATACTAAACATTTGACGTTACTATTGCTGTACACATTGTCTACAAATAACCGATAGTATTCTAAGAATAAAATGTATGGTATTTTATTTTAATATTTAAAAGGAAAAAACAGAATGTCCAGCAAATTGATTTAAAAAATACACAAATTAGAAGAACAAAGTCAAATAAATGATTTTTTATATTGTCTTGGTAGTTTAAAACACAGTAGTCTAAAACACATGTGGATTTTTATAACTACTTTAAGTTAACTAACTTTAGTTATCTCGGAAAACACACACCTTTATAACAAAATTCATTCGCGAAAACTCTGTGCTTTTAAGCACTCGAAAATTATACTCAACAACTCTTTGAATGTGATTTCATTCACTAGCATAATTCGTTTTCACTTCTCCAACGGTTTATAAGATTTATATCATATCTTTGATACGAATAAATCTTTTTTTTAACTCATTCGTATATAGATAGAATTTCGAAAGAAAGTGTCATAAAAACATATATTATTAGCAATCTCTATGGAACCAGTGCTCCCCCTCAGGAACCTCAGGAATATCATACATTAGTCGTATGTAGGCCTCAAAAGAATGGGAAGAACTAAAGTATTAAAATAAAACTTTCGCGGACTTCAAAATTCTATGTGTCTAAATAAGGGTTAATATGTACAACACTAAGTCCAAAGGGAAGACGTACCCTCAAGTCAGCAGGATGACTGGTTGTAAAGAAAAAATAAATCAATAATTGAATTCCTATTGCCAAAAACCACGCTGATTTTGCTTAGGCATATTGCTTTTAACATTTGAATAATCTCCAAAGACTCAAGCAAATGCAACAAAATAAAATCGTATAACGAGAGTGAATATATGGACAATAAAAGTCGAATATATCTGCATATGCATCATATGGATTTGGTGACAAAGCCAGTAAATATCTAAATAGGTTTGAAGGCGAGTAGAGTATTCATGCGTACATAAGTCGAAACAAGCCAAAAAATGTCCCTTTTTTGTTGCCGTGCTTTGTATTGTAAATTTGTGAAAAGTCCCCCAAATCCTGCGGTGCTTCCTCCAAGGGAAACAGTGTCGTTAGATTTTGTATCGAAAAGACATCTAAGGCTTGCGCGTGTGTGTTTGTATGTCTCCATATATTTTGCAGTATCGAAATCCTTAAATAAATTTGCACACGCATACACACATATCCATTCATGTGTGTGCCCTCAAGCCGGCCACTTACATCCTTCTTCGTGCAGTATATCCTGTCTGCGGTTTTCCGTTTGAGTAACTTTTCAAATTATGTGGCTTGATGTCCTGTCGAGATCCGAGATATATTCGCATATCTTTGCTGCGAAACTGTTCTCTTTCTTTTTTAGTCTGCTGGAGAGGAAGTTTGTGCAAATTCTTGGGCGCAAATTTCAGCTGCTGCCTTGCCACGCTTATTAACCACAAAATTCGGCAAGGCGCAAAGGGTTACATTTGCAGGCTGCAAACTTCACTGCCTTGCTCTTATTCAAACATGCCTATGAATGTGTGTGTAGGCATTACGACATTATGAGCAAATCCACCATGCGCCGAACTCAGCGCCTGCCAAATCGATTAGAAAATCAAAATACATTACTCTCGCTGCCACTGTGTGTAATTTCGTAAAAATAAAATAAAATTCGGTAAACAGTTTTGTAACGTGACTAGGCAATTTGCTTTGAATGGCACATGCCGCCCTCGTGATTTTATTGACTTCAGCTTGCTGTTGTTTGTACCGCTATTTACTTAGTTGTAGGCGCAACTCATTGACTTAGAGCCCGAAAAAGAAAACAACGTAGAAAAACAACAAAACAAACATCACTATTTACCATTCGGGTTTCGGTTCGGTTTTGTGTGGCGCTTATTTTCCACGTCAGCCTTTATATAATTGTTTAACACATGCCAACTTGCCAACGCCTTGACTATTCGTCACTATATCTATGTAGGTCTTGAAGTTGCATACATTTGCGGTTTAATCGATTCTCAATGCACAACATGCTTTCCACCAATAATAACTATGACAAATGCATATCTTAGCTGCATGTGAAAAACATTTTACTACTAACCATTCATAATCAATTTACAAACCACAAAACGGAATTGTTGAATGCGGCGCTTGCGTGAATTAATATGATGGACGCGTGTTAATTTTTGGGTATGCAGAGAGGCAACCACGATTTACTAAAGATCGTGCTTTGAAGCGCTTCTAACCGCTGATAAAATGTAAGTGTTAAGTGCCACAGAATTACAAAGTAATTTAAAGCAAACACGAAATTTGTGGAAGAGAACTTTTATAGTGCTTTTTTAGCAGTTCATTGTCCACATGCCACTAGCATTCGTATAATTTGAATGCGTGACTGTTAAGCGATTGATAGTCGGTGTAAAATACACTCGGTAGTTAATGTCAACATTCTCCGAGATGTCAATGTTTCTCCGAGTATTACTAAGTTGTGATTTTTATTTTGTCTCCTTCAGTATCAAGTCACACCGCACTGAATTGCAGCAAAAGCTCGTTTCATTTTTAGATATAAACTTTCAAATCTCTCCTATTTACAAACATGAATTCTGAATGGCTTTTAGCTATTCATTTAGTTCAATGTACTTTAGTAAAGAAGCGTCTTTTCCAATGAACCATATTTATTGCTTATTATAAACTTAAATTAGTTGCCAACAGTTTCGTTGCAAGCCTGAAATTTGTTTAAGGTACGGGAGCTCTAGTTTTTAGTCTCGAACTTTTTGCCCTTCGCAGAGGTTTTTCCAGTTTCGAACAGAAATTCTAGATAGCGCATTTCCATTTGAGGGCCGTTGCGAGCCAAATAGGGTTGATAACATGCGCGAGAGAAGGCTTGTGAAACAAACTGCCTTCTATAAAGGCGGAATTCGATTTAGTTCGAAATTTATACTCGTAGGTCACTCTTAATACAAAAATGTAAAAAATGTAAAAAATGTAATTAACAGCTGTCCGCTAATTGTAGATCAAATAGGTGTGCTTACAAGGCATATGCAGTCACGCCTTTGTATACATACACATACCAGCCATATAAACATGCCTCCAAAGCGCAAAATATGGGCTCGATATTTAAAGCGACACACACACACCTTTAACTTTATTGCTTTCGAAGCTGTTAAATTTAAAGCAAAACAGTCGTCGCAACTCAGCATTCGAAGCAAGAGTAAGTTAATTATATATGAAAGTATATAAAAATATAAGTACATGCACATGTGAATATGTGTATATGTGTGTCCGATTTTATGAGCTCGATCTCCAGCCTCCAGCCACTTGTGTTTGCTTTTCTCTGTGTGCTGGTAAACTCTCGATTGTTTGTTTGTTGTACTTGTACTTCCTAGATCGCTTGATCTTGGCCGCTTGACCGCTTCTCGATCGTGCAGCAAGCTTTCCATTAACACAAATAAAATCACATATTCTCGTTCTACACACACACACGCACTCGTGCACATGCGCAAATTATGCGAATGATTCAATTTTCGCTCAATTGATTGCTGATATATTTGTATACACACACCTACTCAGATGTACATACATATATATGTACGCTTTCAATTCACATATTGTCATATGTGGTTATTTTGGGTTAAATATGACTGACCTTATTGGAATTTCGCATACAAATGTGTGTGTGTGTGTGTGTGTGTTTGTGTGTGTGCGCTTATTTTATTATGTACTATTTTCATACTTCCAGGAGCATTAAGCACATGATGATGATGGCGCTGATGATATTGATTGTTCATAACTCAATTAAATAATTTCAATTTGGTTAGTCTCTTACTTTTTGTACTGATGGCTAATCAAAACTAATGCTATAATTCTGCGATAAAAAGTTTACTGTGCTTATGTTGAAGTTGATCTAAGCTTCGAATCGATTATTTAAGTCTTATATCCCGAGTTTCGTAAGACGACTACTATGATGCTATCCCCTCGAAAAATGGCCTCGAAGTGTAAGTCGAAGTGATTAGTGAAGCGGGCTTTCAACTTTAGGCGAATAGAACTTAAACATTTTTAATCTTGACTTCGCTTTTATGAATACTGAATTTGACCACTAGTCTCCTAACCAATCCACCCTCCAGAGAAAACATTGTGGAACTCTTATGCTTTATTCTTCGTAGTAAGATACCACTTTCAAGCCCTGTCTAAGATCTGATATACTTGCTCCTCCAGCGATCAATTTTCTTTGTCAATGTTAATAAGGGTAACAAGAGTAAAGGCGTCGAGCTCACGTCCCACTCTATGAAAATTTAATCCTTCTCTAAATGAAGGGCCCGACTGCAGGGTTATAAATCAATCAAATAAATAAACTGCATCGCTTCCTCTAATGAGCGACATTTTGCGCATTACTAAGGAAAAAGAAAGCCGCCTCTAACAGCCGATATATATTGAAATCGGTTGCTTCTAAGCTAATTAGCCGCACGATCGCGAACGTGAGTGTGGCATTAATTGAAATTAAATTGTAAGTGGCAGTCAGTGGCGTCAACAGACGCCGAAGACGTTCCTCATCTCAACGTCTAACAGCAAACTGGTATATCGATGGCCACGCACAAATCATGCAACAACAAAATGCCAATGGAGTTCGTCAGGCGGAAGCGTGAAACACTTTAAACAACAACAGCACCTGTAACGGCAGCAACAACAACAATAGCATAAACAAAGACTTAACTATGAAGCGATTAGTTAAACGCTGGAACAGGCGCTGATAGCATTAAATGCCCACAAATGAGAAATGAGAAATTCACAACAGCAACTGTAACAGCAAATGTAAAGAGCTGAAGCAATAAGTAAGTGAGCGCACGCAAGAAAGTGCGAACATATCTTCCTATGCCATGCTATGGTCAGTGGACGCAGTGAATGCGCGCGCATGCGCTGGCCTAGCGTCTAATGCGCAAGTGCGCCGAGCAGCGTGTGGTAGTGATCAACAACGAAACTGTCAATTTTAATTGAATTTGATAAGACATGCGATCACTGCGACGGCAGTCGCCATAGCCTGCCATTGAACATAGTCGGAGACATAAGTGAGGCGAACAGCAGAGAAAAAACACAGCATTGCTGCGAAAAGTTACACTATCACAAGGCCAATACGATAGGCGTAAGCAAGCAACAACGCCATATGCTTGTAATCCCATTTCACCACTGGCCTGACCACCAACGGCGGTGACTACGGGCCTTTGGTCGCCGCCAGCTACTGCTGGCTTAAAAGCTGTTGATGATGTTGTTGCGATTGAAATTTTTGCGGAGGCGATTTTGTCACGATTGTCAGCGAGAGCGCGCGCGAGCCCCTTGTAAACAACAACAACAAAATAAATTAGCTGTGTATGCGCCGCTGCGACCGCTGAGTTGTGGCCCACAAAATGCAATCACGATCACGAACCAATTCGATCCATTAAACTCTGAACGGAGGGGGTACACATATACATAAGCGCACATACGTACATACATGCATACGCAAATGCATACATATGTGCGCTTATGCACGTATGCGCAACAACGAAGTGTTTGTTTATTTTGTTGTTGCTGTAATTATTCGTCGATAGGCTTTCTTTGGAAATACAGCGCACAACTCACATCAACAGCGCCACTGTCGCCGTCGCCGCGCTCGGTTGGAGGCGTACTGCTCTGGTTAGAAAAGAAAGCAATAAGTACAACAACAAATATGACTACATCAACAGATATTACAGCACAACAACTAACAGTTGATGGGGCTACCCAGTTTCACTATGTCAACATGGTGCATATTCCTCATTGCAGCGGGGTGTTGTTGAAGTAGAGCGCACAGAGGGTGTATTAATGACATTTCGGGAGTAAAATAAAATAAAAAAATTCTTTTAAATTATTGTTAGTCATAAATATTTTATATTGCTTTTTGACCAGTTTTATTAGTAAATACTTGCGTAGGTGGCAACCTTGTTTAAACTTAATTAAATAATGAAAATTTTATGGCGTAGTAAATTGCGCAGCATATTTCCACCATTCACAGTCCACTGTAAAGCATTAGCGCCAACTATGCCCACCTGGAAGGAATACATAAACCAATATAGTGTATACATAGTTATTGCTGACTCTTGTTGTTGGTGTTGGGCGGTAGTGTTGGTATTTTCTATATTTGCTGTTGATTACCACCAACAATAGCAACAACAAACGCCAAAAAGAAAACCTATAAAAGCGTCATTCTTTGTTCGCGGCCATCACCAATTGCCATCACTGTCAACAACGCCATTGCCAACGCCATTGCCAACGCCATTGCCAACGCCACCGACCGCGTCACCAACGCCTCGCACAATAACACCAGCGGCTACACACACTTTCACACTGTCAGCAATGGCGCAACCGGCAAGTGGTGCTGATGGTGTTGGTGTTGCGGTCAGTCAAGTGGCGGTGATTGCTTCTTCATGGGTGGCATAAAATGTTCAAACATTTCTGCGCGCATGCACAACGGCCAAGCAGCAGCCAACCAGCTATTGCTGGCATGCGGTAACTCTTTTCCGCACAAGAACTCGCGCTCACCTCCTTCTCCGTTGGCGTTTCTTGACACGACTACACTGCGCGCATTCCGTCCGCGCTGTCATTTCGACGTAATCACTTGCAACGCTTCACATTTACAGCAAATGAATTTGTTGCACGTTGTTGTGGACAATTTTCCGTTGCCACATTGCTTTTCTTTGTCGCGCTGCGTTCTTAGGAAAGTGCGGTCACTTTTTGCTTGTTGCTATTGTTGCTTGTTGTTGTTTTTGTTGGTGCCACCACTTTTGCGGATAAGGCGTTTACATGGTTAACTCGAGCTACTGCTGCCGTTGCTGTTGCTGTTGCTGTTGCTGTTGCCGTTTTGTGTGTTGTTGTGTAGTTGGTGCTGTGCGACTTTGCATCGGCTTTATTTTGTGTGGAAATTAGAAAAACGCCCCATTTATTCTCGCAGGCATTCACACGGCTTCTTTCGTTAACTAAATGTACCGCTTCCTTGGGAGCTGGCGAAGTTGCAGTTACAGTTTGGCGCCTAATATGGTGTAAATTTAAATGTTTAACATTGTTGCTATTCGTTGTAGTTGCCGTTGTAGTCGTTCTATCAATGCTGATTGCTGACCTCGAACGATGCTTGGAAGAGAAGAACATTTTGTTTAGAAAGTTAATATTTGGCTTTGTAGTGCTTCAGCTTGTTAAAGAATTGGATGAATTAATTGCATGAAAGCACACGGAAACTTAAGTATACAACGATAAAATATAAATTTTCCCTGTCCCCTGGGACCCCGTATATTTTTTCATCTTTTATTTACATAATCATGGTTTCTACTATGCTTTGCTATGTTAGTGTTATGCTAATTTGTATGTTCTTATGTTATAAAATGATTGTACAATATGCTGTTCATATTATGTTATGCTTTCGTATGTTATGCTTTCTTATGTTATGCTCTGTTTAATAAATTCGTATTACTGTAAAACGATTTATTTTAGACTTATTACATTGCTTACTTTAGGTTTTTTGGTATTACTTACAAATTTAAGTTATTTTAAGTTTTATAATGACTTCATTGTGCAAAGCATTCATTTTTTTTTTTTCTTATTTGAAATTTTATAATTTCTTATGATTGAATAATTAGATAAGTCGGCGATCTTTTTGAAAATAAAAAATCGTATGACAAGTTTTCTCCAGTTCCTAAGAAACAGCAATTTTCAAAGCGTAATATTTGAAAGTGGTAAGATGTACAGGGGGGCTTGAACTGGAAAACATACTGCCCAAAAAACTATCAGATATCGAATGCTCTCGATTTCGAAATCGACCGAGGCATACTTTGTGAGCGATTTACTGAGTTTTTTTTTTTTTAATATGCCTTAAAATAAATATGCAATCAGCAGCTAAATATTTCTTAACACCTTAATTGTGTACGAAAGTATCCAGATAGGTCCAGTATAATTCTTAATTCAATACACGAAAGAACGAACAGTCGTTTATAATTCATTAAAAGTGAATTTACTTTACGAGAAATTACGTAAATTTTTAATTATGTGCAGCCAGCAAATCAATTCCACCAATATACAAGCAGCAAGTCCACTCGTTGCTTGAAATTCCTCAAAAACCGTGGCAGTCTTTGCATACTCTCCAAGCCGCTTCATATTTCATGTCATAAATAACTGCTGTCCGATCGAATGAATTAGCAAAAAACTACTACACTAATATGGAAAATGAAAAATATGCATTGGACACGCCCACAGCAACTTAATTGGCAGCGCACCGCTGGAATGTCTAATGAGGTGCTGCAAAATGGCCACGAAATGCGGCAGGCCAAAAATATGAACACCAAAGCCGGCATGCACGAGTAGCAGAGCAGGCAACGAAAAGTGCCATCAACGCAATACAAAACGGTCAATCAAATGGGCAAGCGAGCAATCAGTCAACCAACTGACTGATCTCATACCAGCCGAAAGTGCGCACAGCGAGAATGAGCGATCAACTCCGGCACGAAGAACCAATAGCACGATGACGACAAAATGGTAGTAGGTGAGTGCCGCGTCAGCATTGGCATCTGCAACATTCTAAATTAAGAATGCGCGCCGGCGACCGCAACGGTTCAATCATAATTCAAGTCATCCTGGGTGATCCCGCACAATTAAACTAGTATGTACATGGAAAGGGCCAAAGCAATGGCATGTGAAAAATATGCGGCGGACGAATTTTGCTGCGGCAAATAGTGGACATCAAGTAACAATAACAAATACAACAAGAAGTGCGGCAAGTTGACCGACAAATTCAGTAAGTTGAGCAAGCTGACAGGCCAACAACTAACCGTCGCGATATCAAAGAAGTGAATGATCAGTGATCGCTAGAAGAAAGTCGAAAAATTCGTAAAGCAGGCGGCCAAATTGAGAGGCGTGCAACATATGCAGCAAGAACTAACTATTACATATACATTTTTTTTTTTTTTATTAAAATGTGCAGAGAAATAAATGAAAGAAAAAATAAAGTGTGGCATTAGAATGGGCGTGAACCGCTACGAAAAGAGGCAAAAAAATGAGCGAAAAGAATTTTTTTAATGTAAATCATTTAAAAATAAGAAACACTTAATATACACAACGAGTCCACTAATCCAACGTCACTGAGCTAAAAGGTTATGCGGTCGAACGGCATTAAACACATGAATTATGATATCAACATTTTGAATATCATATTTCGAACGATATTTACAAAAAGACATGGCCATACAAATACCTTTTAATCGCTTAATTAATTTATTTTGGCTCAATACTCGCTAGATTCTAAGCCCAGCAAAGAATTTTTATAAGGAAAATATCAAATTCAAAATGAACTGTCATTTTTTCACCTCAAAGCAATCAATGAGATATCCAAAAGCGATTACATAATAACGGTGCCCCAATCAATATGGAAAATTAACATAAAGATCTGTGTAAGTTTTCGTAAATTTACCGAAGACGAGCATAGTTCGTCTAAATGTTACGATGTTATTCTTCTGCTGAAAAACAATTTTAAACGTTCATTCAACAATCCATGCCAGTTACCAACAACGATTTTTCAAACTATTCTGCTCAGATTTTTCTCACCGATAAACCCGCAACGCAAACGAACAAATAAACTTTAACGAAAAATTAAGTAATTCAAAAGGGGTGAAAAGAATTCTCCACTTTGTTGGGCGCTTAAATTTAAATTTATTCTTTTATAATTGGACGGCTGTCGGCAGTGTAACGTTATCGCCAACAATCATCAGCAGTCATCAGCAGTGATGACATTAACAGCAACACCAAGCGCATGGCACACCGCCAGCCATAGCGGGTAAGAGCCTCAACAATCGGCCTTTGACTGTGCATATGCTTCCACTTTTGGACGAGAAAAGCACAATTTCTTCGGTTTGTGGTCAGCTCGACCTTTTGACTGCCACACAGCCTTTCTTCGTATGAAATAATATAGCCGTAGAAAAAACTTTAAAGCTCGACACATCTTCAGCTTCAAGCTATAGCACGATTTCGTTTCATTTGTTGTTGTTGATTGCTTACTCTTTCCCTAAGTGCAGGCTTTCGGTAATTGCCGAAACAGATTTTTGTAAAGTATTGGGTTTGCGTTATCTCTCTCGATTGTGTCGCCTCACTTAATTGGAACTTATTTTATCTTTTCACGCCGATCGAGTATACTATCGAACCGTACCGTTGTTAGTTGCTTTATTGTTGTATTTACATATTTACTAAGTATACATGAATTTATCATCTGTTGTTGTTGTGTTTTACATTTGTGGATTTCTGAAATGAGTGAATTCTTACATTTCGAAGCAATTCTTCCTGACTTCACTACGCAGTTGTTGGAATGAACATCAAGAACTCTTGATCAGCAAGTTTTTATTATCACTTTTAATTTACACACCCTTCACGAAGTGCGCGAGTATTACCTCTATTTACTTGAGTCTTGAAAAACAGATGCAGACATGTGGAAAATTGCAGATATTTTACCATAGACGAGATCATACGAAGTCGCTTGAAGAAAACAAAAGTTTCAGAAGAAATTAGGATTCAAAAATATATCTCAAAAAAAGTTATGTGTGTTACTTTGAGTATTTGGGTATATTTCAAGATGATTGTGTTATTTGAAAATTCAAAATGTCTGTTTATAGGAGAGAATTAAATTTTATCTACTGGAAAACCAGGTTCTATGGAGATAAAGCATTACTGCTATAATGTTTCATGGAACGTTTTTGTGTATAAAAAATCATCCCAGAAGGGCATAAAAGCTTTGGCACCATCATTTTCAATGCTTTCGTTTATCGGTTGTATATTTTTTACCTTACCACTTCTTTCCTTCCTTTCATTTTCGTGCAATTTGACTTCTTTCACGGCCGCGGTTTGTTCGCCAAGTGTTTTTATTTGTATTTGATAAGAGAATTCGATATCATTCGAAAAATTTTGTTCAATATATATATATGTATGTAGGTAAGAGTGTTTAAAATTGTAATATAATTCATATAAAAATATGGCTATCGTATGTTAATTTAATGAGGGGCGCTTGAAGGGCCTATACTTAATGTGTGCAATACAGAGAACGCTTTTCCGGTGTAGCTATGTATGTAGATTCGATGTTCTATGTAAAATATTCAACGGAAATTTCATTTCTTATAGCTAGTTAGATTTATTATTAATAACTTTTTACTAATTTTTGGTGTCAAAGGAAGAATACTCGTTCTTAAATATGTGGTCTAGGGTGTTATATTTACTCCAGAGACTTCATACAGACACATAAAACAGTTGTATGTTCCCATCATATCTACCCCGCTACTAAGGTCTGTACAATGGAGCTTTCAGAATTTGTGATCATCTATACTGGTTCCGTGGTTCTGTGACAAACTTATATATATTCTCTTTACAATTCCTCTATTCGAATTTGGAGCAAATACAACCTGTGGAGAAAGGCAACGACTCATGATTTTGAGCTCATCCATACCAAGATTCGGTTTTCTGACAAATCTATATATCTTCTCTTAATCTAACCGCTTTGCGAGTTTTATGGAAATTTTTCGAAAGAAGTCCAATGCATCTTATGCAGAAACGAAGCGACCCAGTCTCTTTCTGCTATTAAATGATTTGCGATATATTGCTCCCCAGCTGCCAGATCATTATAACCTGTAAGATTCGTAAGAACCAGAAGTCTCCATTCTTTTTCGGTACATGCTTAAATCGTTTGAGGTTGCAATCGTACTCCAAATATGCTTGATCGTACCACTTAGCAACTTAGCCGCAATTTTACTTTCCTGGTACTTTTACGCATCCTCTGCTATAAGCACTTCCAACACCCTGTACATATATTTTTGATTATTTATATTTACTGTATAAGTAATATAATATGTGTCTTTAATTTCTGTACCGCCATCCATTTGCGCGCCAAAGCAGCTAATGACTTGGCAAATTGATCGGCCAATAGGTGTATATTGGCTGAAAACCTGAATGGGCCTTTAAATGTTAATGAAATTCGAGCGATTCCGCTGCGACGACAAAGCATACACGGCAGCAACGTAGCTCCGGCAGCGGTGCGAGTAGTTGGCAGTCCGTTGGCTGGTAAGGCGGCAATGTGGCGGCAACTTGGCCTTTATGTTTTTGGCTTATCGACAAGTGCGTATCACCGCAATGCACTTAAGCAGCAGCCAGAAGGGAAGTGGGTGCAAAAGAAAGAGAGGTGAGATGAAGGAATTAATAAGTAAGGAAAGCAGCCGAGGATACCAATGCCAAAGAATCGTTTGACAGAAAAAAATACACCCCTATATATACAACATATGTGCACATCTATATTATAAGTATTTCTTTGAGAATATATTAAAGGCGAATGTGAGCATTCATTGAATGCCAAACGCTGCACATCCTTCTACATATAAAATATATATATTTTTGTATGCATGTGTGGTGTGGTGTGGTGTGTTTTATAGCGGCATGGCCAACTTCATTTTGCCTTCTTATGCACTCTTGGCATCGCCTTGTCTCGCCTGGCATCGTTGCCAAAGGAAAAACCGTTTTTTAAGATCGCTGCCGTTGATAAGCGAAAATTTGTGTTTAAAAATATGTTCTTAATAAGGGAAATATTTTAAATAGTCGAAAGAGCGCATACGCGCTGCAATTGCTGTCGGTGAGAGCCAGCCACCTCGTATGCATATCGGCGCACAGCATCGCCTAGCATGATGCGTATCTAGGAGCTACAGTGGCATTTGTGGTGGCTATTTGGTGGCCCCAGAACTTGCTCGGCTGCTGATAAGCATCGCTGCAGCTGCGCGCTTTGCAGGCGACGATCGGCGCAATCGATCGCACATGTAAAATCAATTTTTATATTTATTTTCCCTATTTTTTCTAGTCTTTTATATCAATTTCTATTACAATCTACATACATATGTTCATATATGTGTGAGCGTATACAAACAAAAATTAAAAATAAATTCTTAAAATTCTTGCTCTCATCGAGTTTTATACGCGCTTGCGTATTCCACAAAAAGGGTGAAGAGAAATTAGAAAAATATTTTTTTTTTTTAATAATTAACTTGCGCTGCTTGAAGTCTTAATCGTGGCGCTCTGGAGAGCTCCTGGCTGCCCTCAGTAGTTTGTATTGCTTTTTTTTAAATGTTTGTATATATGTATTTAGTTGGGCTAGTATCAGATAAGCAGTCAATTAGGCGCATATTTGCCTGATTTCAAGGTTAACGCCGAAAATCTCGATGTATGTGGTGGTGAAAATATCTAGAGCGCTTGAAATTGGCGCAAAATATAATTCTGTGCTAAATTTGTTTGTATTTTTTTTTTTTCTGAAAATCTTTTAAAGAATAAAAATGGTTTCAGAACCATAAAAATAAAAAATAGAATAACTATT
The DNA here is from genome assembly GCA_021498325.1 of Bactrocera minax. Lineage (NCBI taxonomy): Eukaryota > Metazoa > Arthropoda > Insecta > Diptera > Tephritidae > Bactrocera > Bactrocera minax. The sequence goes on from JAKEEE010000025.1 coordinate 743,904, forward strand.
TGAAAATAACTATTGCTAGAAATGTTGACTGCTTAAAGAGTGTTGAAAAGTTTAAATATACTCTGTCTATTACTTACTATACATATTTTGGAGTATATTAATCATCTTTACAATGGGATATACCATAATGTCAAACATTGTATACTATTCTTCTCACACACTTACTTTAACACAAACATTCATTAACAAAACTCCGTCGAATGTGTCCTTTTTCGAGACTCTTTCACACACACACACACACACGTACATTCGTAAACATGCGCGCAGTAAATCATAATTTCCCCAACTTTGTCAAATACCCATTTCAAAAGCATCTATTAGCAATATATCATAACTACAAAGCCTAATTTTATATATACTGTAGAGAGTGCGTTTGCGTCTCATTAGCGTTTTCTGACATATTTATGTGAAATTAATGTTAGCCACATTCGTTTTGCTTACACAATCGATTAGCCGCTTCTAATAACCGCTTGGGTATGTTTTTAATAAGCACACAAAGGATATCATCAGCAGCGCGGCAAACATAAATAATTCCTTGCACTTGAATGCATCGCCCGGTACGTCCTCTTTGGCAGGCATTTCAGGCATTTCACCTTCATTAGTGGTTTTTATTATTAATTACGTGGCATTTTGTGGCTTCTTTGTTTGGTTCGTTGTCAATTGGTTGGCTTCTAGGCGGTTTCTTATGTTTAGTAAATAGTTATTGTGTAAAATTTAATTATTACAAGGATATTGAGAGTTCTCACAGTGCTCATGTATTGAGAAATAAATTATTAATGAATTATTTGGAAATGGTTTTTCTAAAAATGATAAAAAAAAAATTGCTTAGACTGCATAAAATTGATAGCAAAGTAGCTTTTATAAAGGCGCAGTTCTTGCATCATTCGGCAGTTGATTTCTCTCTCTTTCTCTATTTTTCTCCCTCTCTCTCTCTTTCTCTATCAGTTTTTCCTAAATTCTGTGACCACTTTGATCTCAAATATGTTTCTTAGACCATTTCATAGGTTGGAAATCTAATTTAAGCGATATTTCCCATGATTAACGAGGCAAAAGCTTTAAGATCTTCAATAAAGTTTGCAGTATGACCTATATTAGATACATACAATCGGCATGATCTCTCAACACTCTTTGTTTCCTCCGAGTTATGTTTAGAAAACGTGTACTTGACCTTCTTAAGAGTTTGCTCGCAGTGGTTCAACTCTTATGCAATCATATAAGTCATTTTCGGACAGAGCAAAATGGGATTCATATCATTTATAACTTCCAAGCTCTTCGATTTCGAGTATGTAAATAATCATTTCTAAGTACACTTCTAACCATGTCAACTTTCGAAATATTTCGCACCTCTCACTTACATATATGCCAACAAATTTCCTCAGAATATTTTAATATAACCAAACCAAAGCTTTTGTCGGCTTATAACCAATAATCCGCCAGTTCCGTTCTAAATGTTTTCGTCAAGTTTTTATTACCGTCAAAAATGCCGTGCTAATAAAACCGAGCAACTTGTACATTAAACTTTAAACAACAGCAACAACAGTTGAAAATGAACATGAAAACGTGAAAGAAGCGTGAGGCGCTCTTTAGACACCGTTGAGTGACGTAGTGGCAGAGATGCGAAGGAAAACAAACAAGCGCGCATGAAAACCATATCAAAAGTTTTTCGAAAGCACTACGCATGCGCCGCCCTTTGTCGCCGCTTTTGTTGGCCTAATGCTTATATGTGTGTGTAACATGTTGTATAGCGATATGTTAATAGCAGTACAAGAAATGTTAATTTCTTTCTTCATTGCCGCCTTTCATATAAGCAAATGCACACACGCACACACACATATTTACATGCGCATGTCTGTAATCATTTTTATTTGTAGATTGTTGTTGTATTACCATAATACGGAATGCATTTCTGCTGTTTATTCATGTAAATGTATACTAATATTCGTATGTTGTTGTTGTGCCTTTTGTTATTTGAATAAATGTCCAACATTTGCCGCTGCATAAGCTTTTGTGTTGTAACACGATTTTAATTATGAAAGTTGTTGTTCGTATAAATACGTTTTATTTGCATTAAATCCTTCGTGTGACAAGTGTAGCAGCGAAGATGTGTAGAAGCAATTAAAAGTGAAATAAATTTATTCCGATTTTATTTATTTATTTTATTGACGAAAATTTACGGACAACTTGTTGATAGTAAAAATGAAATATATGGAAAACTCGATAAATTTTCATAGTAAATTAAAAAGTAAAATTTAAAATATAAAAGAAATTTTCATATAACCTTCAAATTTAAACTAATAATAGAAATTAATAAAATTAAAATGAATTAGAAGAAAAGATGTTAAATTTAATAAAAATTAATATGTAATTTAAATATAAAAATGAGAAAAAATAAATATAAAATTATTACTGCCTGATTTTTATAAATTTGAGTATATATAAAAATAAAATAAATATAACGAAAACAATAAACTGAAAACATAAAATTTTATAGTTTGCTAAAGAATATAAGGTATTGTCTTCATACCAAAAATATTCTTTATTTTAAGTAGATCAAAGTTAAACTTAAATAGTTTTGCTACACACATATATACAAAAGCAGTTAAAATAATTACAATTATTTCACTGTAATAAACCAAATCGGACATGAAGTAGTCCGCCACACCACAAATGAGTCATTCACAAAAATTTCGAACAAACATCCCCCATGAATTCAATGCAGTCACACAACCATCTTTATTCTCTTCCATCGGCGTTGGTCATTGGTGCTAATTACCCTCTAATCTCTACGCTTGCTGATAAGCGAGACAAAAGCAGCCGGCAATATCGGCAGCTCGCCAGCATTGATGTATGACCGACATTAGTCGACAGGATATGCTCATAAACGTGCGCACAAACGACTAGTACCCGGACATACATACTTATGGCACATTAAACTGTCAACACCCATTTAGCCAATTGAAAGATATATAAAATTAATCTAGAAATAATTCCTCAAACTGACAAATGCGCACATGAATACTTGTAACTGCCGCTTGATGGCTTCACCATTGCCGATCAGTTGATTGATGTGTGCGATCCTTTTTGCCACGCAGAAGTCGGAAATGTGCTAAAATGCTATGTAGATTGCCGCAAAGATAATGGCATTACAACACATTTGTCCGTTGTATTGATGTGAGGCAGATAATTGACAAGCTCATAAAATTCTTCTGTATTTTGTATTTTATGAGCGATCATGTGATCTGTGATCTTGTTAGATTTATGTTCGTAAAATGAAGTGATATGCCATAGAACAGATATTGAATGGCGCACGAAATTCGCTTTGTGTCTGTAGAAACAATTTTATGGCTTGATTTGTATGGCTTCGTTGTGCGAATAGTGGATTGAGTTGTTAGTTTTTCAACCGATACTCCATATAAATGATCACTCTCTTTGTCAGAATATTATTTAATTTGAACTTTTCAAACACCGTTTCGAAGCGCACAGAGCGATATCGAAAACATTATTTTGAATTACATTACTTTATTATCCAAAGGTTGCTGAAGAGGCCTAAATAATCTAAACATTGTTTCTTTAGATCAGCCTTAACTAAAGATCAATGATTAATTTAACGGAAAGAAATATTTTATTTGACATAAACGAACTTTACTTCCTGAGTGTCAGACGTTCATAAACTGAAATGTTTTCAGCAATCTAGATCAAGTGCTGCTATGTGACATCAAGCCATTTTCGTTGTTGTACAAAAAATCAGTTAGAACCATTCTAATCGACGTTCCCACACAATTCTCATTTTCTTCCACATTTTACCCACATCACCCCGGTGATGTAGACCGCTATTGAAAATGTTCAATATGCCATCGCATTGACGTAGACACACATTCTCTTTTTAAATGTTTAAGAAATAAATTTTCAAGAATAATAAAATCAAAATGCTAATAATAATAGAGCAATAATTTGTATATTTTAAATGAAGTCATCATATTTAGCATCACAACTTGGTAAACGAAACTATGTATAATAACAAAAAATAAAAATAAAAAATACAAAAAATAACAACAGCAATAATAAAAACAAATATTTTTGAACGTTGTCGTTGAACACGCTTTCCCGCTCGCGCCGACAACGCAACCATCACTCCAATTGTATGCGTTCCAGTTTTTGTTTTGATCTAAGCTTCGCATCAGCCGCACCTGTTAGCGACGAGCGGTCATTAGTAGAGCTGTACAATTGTTTGGCGGATAACAAAAAATACGAGGATGGGTGAAAAGATTCAAAACTTAGAAGGTACTGGGCAACTTGGAAACAAAAGCCATCCTATTTTACTATTCACTTAACTATGATTATATGAATGTTGCAATGGTGGTGCATTGAATTCGCTCACCGTAGGCTTTGAAAAATCAGCTGTTCTGTTGACGTCACATTAGCGCATAAAATACGAAGATCTCGTTATGACCCCGAAGTAAACGTGTAAGATAAAGTAATGAAATATTTTATATATGAATTATATCACTTTTGAGGTTTCTACAAAATCTCGTAAATTTGATTTTGTTAGATAGGAGTGACGACGTCAGAATTATTTAACAAACTTTTAAACATTAGTATACACTTGCCTAAAAATTTAATATGAAATTTCAAAAAAATTTCATATTTGTTGTTCGAATAATACTGTTTTTGAGATATTTCCAACTGTCCCAACTACTTTTCGGCTCACCCACGCCTTTACGATATTTCCTGTTTGAAAACTTTCAATATGTAGGTTATGAACTCGAGACTCTATCGAATTTGTCACGCTTACGACAAACATACTATTTACAGCGCTAAAAAAAAAATAATTAACTTTGAAGCTTTTAAAAATACATTAATTTAATAATTAAGGGCCTACTCGCGTCAGTTTGCCAAACAGGCAATTATATTACTGTTGGGTTTGGAATAAATTGGACAATAAGAGATTGCTATTGACATTTTTCTATTTAACATGTTAAATTTGAAACTGATTTTTTTTTCTTATTTGGAGCTGTATTTCCCTTGCGGTTAATAAATAGTTAACTTGTTTATAAACTACTTAATTGATTGTGCTACTGAACCCGTTGGAAATAACATTTTCGCTCATAGCTTATGAGTAATAAAACTCAATGCCAGCGGAGAGTGAAGTCTGGTGATTTTCGAAGATCATTTTTATGATCAACGCATATTGTCAATGCATAGTGTCTTATAACATTATGCTTTTTGAGAAAAAAAAAAATTGAAAATTTTGTACTTGTTTGTTTAAATTTTATTTGATTACCTGTTTACGCTCCTGTTTAACCTATTTTTAGCGATTACATACGCATGGAATTCGTAAATATTAACCGCATGAAATTTATTCCCTCACAGTGTGAATATTAGTTTAATGGCTGGTGGTTTTTTATATAAAAAATAACATGCTATATAGGCTAATGAGACAATGGTCGCATATATATTTTTACTAGTTACTAATTTTTTATTGCTCGCTTGTTGTTTGGTTTGATGAATTCATCAAAGTGATCATTTCATTGCCCGCTGATCGCTTTTGTATATAGTCTTTTTACGAGTGTAGCATATTGTTTCCTCTTGACAATTCATTACAATTTGTTTAAATGAAATCTCCGAGCTTATTTAACTGTAGCTATAACAATAGCAAAGTAAATTTTAAGATTTATTTTTTCCTGTGAAAATTTTGATCGGCTTTTATTGCGTATTAGTAAAAAAAAAAAGTTATATAACAAAAAATATTCGAACATTTGTTTCTTTCTTACTAAACATAAGTTTATTGCAAAACAAATCTACGATTTTCAATAGAAGTGGGAGTAAAATAATAAATACAGTGGTCAATTGAATATTTCACTTAATACTCGAAACCTCAAGATTGAATTCACTTTTCATTAAAAAACAGTTCACTCCATTTTCGAGCAAAGTGTTGACTAAGAAAAGATAAACAAGACGCAAATATGAATTTTAGTTTCGAAATATCACACCATTTATATGTTATTCGCACTTATTTGGACTTGCAACTCTACTTCTTTAACTTTTCATTTTTATTGGTGACAGATCTGGTATGCCTTCTCTTTTCTATATCACTTTTTGCTGAAAATTTTCATGAAGTGTATACAAGTGTATTAAAAAGTGTGAATATTGTAAGGAGACAGTATATTGAAGCAGTGTCTAATGTTTTCTGAAATTATAACAAAAATACTAAACTAAGCTAACAAGCTCATATCTCACTAATTAGAGCCTACAGTCCAAATATCTACACACAAATAATTAGCTGACACATTATAATATTAGCAATAAGCTTACACAAATACGCTTATCTTGTTTCGTGAGTTTCAGCTTTTTTAAATATATTTATAAGCCATTTAACTGGCATTAACATGCCGTTAAATGAAAACTATAAATAAAATTAAAATAAAATACAAACTTTGTGGAAAAAAAAGTGTGAAAAATTTACGATGCGCTTCATCAATTTTTGTTGACAATGCTAAAAAAGATAAGCCGTATTAATAAAAATATATTTTAATTTTAAATACTTATGCAGACATACATAAGTATATGCCTATATATGTTTAAGTTTGGGCAGCATAACCTCCGCTACAGAATTTCCTTTCACAATTAGTTTATTACATAAAAATACATATTTCCGAATATTGACAGCATGCAACAAGAACGTACTTTATCTAACAAATTAATATAAAATTTTATCTAAAAAGCTGACCAAGTGAAAGCACACTTCATTAGAAAATTAAGAAATTAACATAACAATGTACTGTTCTTCAGATATGTTATGCTTAGCTATATCTATCTAGAAATATCTGTTTCCCAACACACAGCGATAGAAGGCGTGAAATATAACGGCTTTGAAGCGACAACAATGTAAATATAAAAATAAATAAATCAAATTTAAAGTAGTTTTGATTTATGACGTGAACAAAATTAATGATGCCACCTAGAGGAATAAAAGCATGAAGAAAGCATGAAAAAAATGTCAAAACAAAATCAAAAGAGCGATAAAAAAGTTCCATCAACAACCTTACACTTGAAAGCCGTATAAGGAAAGGCGCAAAAAAACCCACAAACAAACAAAAAAAACACCAGCAGCATAAAATAACAATAACAAATAAGAACAAAAATAAAAAAAAATAAAAATAAAAATAAAAATTAAACAAAAACAGTAATTTAAAATTTTGTGAATAGACTGTGCCAGCCAGCAGGTGAGATAAGGCAAAAAAAAAAAAGGAAAACCTGATAGCTGCAACAAAAGATCAGCTTCAAGCTCAGCTTGCACAGAAAAACAATGTTGTTTGCTACGCAGCCTCTGCTGGACGCGTTCAGAGGGTGTCGACTTTTGGGCAAATATATGCAAATGCCTAAAGAAAAATGATGGTTGTCAGTAATCAAAACTTGACTTATTAATAAAGCATGGAATTAGCTGCACTCGGTGGCGACAACAAGAATAAAGACTTATGTTCTGTTAATAACAAATATTTCGACAATTTTGTTGAACAAAAACGTTTGAAAAAGCTAATAAATTTTGTTTTGAATGTTTTCAAGCAAAACCGGAGTATAAAGTTATGAGCCTCCCACACGTCTAGATATTTACTTAGGTACCCACAAGTCTATGGATATTATTTCGATATTCGAAAAAAGCTACACCAAAATTGGTCAAACAGCTAAATATGAAACCGCAAACGCTGGCGCCGATCAGCTTACCTTACAAATACATATACAACCACATATTTGAAATTTTATTTAAATTTCTTGTTTTATTTCATTTCTGTTAATATTTGTGAAAATTTGGGTAAAAAAATATATAACGTAAAGTTTCACGGTACAAATTTGGATACAAAAATTCAAAAAAAAAAAATCAAAAAAAAATTTTTACAAAAGTAATAGAGCGAAAACCCCCGTAGGAAAAAAAATGTAACCGAGGCCGATAAATTTTTGTGGAGTATTTAATGTATCTTCAAAAGCGGAGATACGATTGTGTTGAGAATGCTATTATAGAAACACTCTCACGTTGAATTACGATATTTAAAATAGTTTTAAAAAGGGCTCTTGGCGTTGTAGGTCATAAAATGAATATCCAGATTTTCGTTTTCAAACATCTTTCAAGTGCGGAGAAGCGCTTATTTTTTATTTAAGGTGCATTTCCTAAAGCTTGCCAAGTATAATTCTATAGTATCTGAAGAGTTTTTGTAGAAAAAGTTAGTCTATGATACGCAATTAACATTGGTACGATAATATTTAATATTTTCTAAAAACATTTCCTGCGAGATCTACCACTCTATAGGAAAATATTATATAAACATATTTTGAGTACGTAGTGTTTTCTGAAAATAACTGAACTTGTATTTCCTAATGTCATTCAAGTGCTTATACGAAATTTTAACCGAAGCTTGCAACGGAAATAACTGTACTTCCATAGTTTGGTTGTTGTCCTTATCTACTTGGATTGCAGTTTAAGTGCAAACTAGCGAACTAAACTAAATTTACCAATTATGGCTTCGGCTTTGGTAACCTCCTTCTTCATAAAGCTACGAAACTTCAAACACCTATTTTTTTGCGTCTGTCTTCCGTGCGTCACAAGCCATTTGACAGTTATTGTTTCCTATACAACGAAGAAACCGCAAAAGATGGCTAACACCATGAACATCGCCTCCGTAGAAAACTATTGTGTGTTATTTGGTTAATTCAATTTCTACTTAAATAGATACATATTTATATGTTTCTAATGTTAATGTTAGTTAATTTATAGCTCAGGTTGTCAAAGTGATTTGTCTAAGTGTGAATGTTAGCACGAAAAGTGCCAAATTTCATTAAAAGTTATGGAGATATTAGCGAAACTGTATTTAAATGAAACCTGACACAAACAAACATAATTATTCGCTAAAAATTTATTGCTACTGCCTTTCGATATCTTCTCCTTTATGCATTTTTTTTTTTACCATTTTTGGTTACGACATATGTTTTTGATATTTCTTTTGCTAGTTTTTGTAGTTCTTTGTTTATTTGCTATTTTGATAGTTCTGTTTCGTTAATGTTCTGGTTTTAATTGATTTCAATTGCCAAAATATTTTGACATAAATGCGTTCGCGCCTTTTGTTTTCACTCCTAAATTTTTTTGAAAATTCCGTTTGTCTGTTATTCCTTTTTACCTTACCTTTGTTTTGTAATGAAAAGTATGAAAAGTCCATATGATGAAATTTCTTGAGATGCAAAGAATTCGATTACTTTGTTTCAGCAATACAGTACTCACAGTTCTGAGCTAGATTACGTGCTTTATATAATATAATTGCTCGGAGACACATGGTGCTCTAATTTATATTCTAAATGCATCCCGGATTCACGTGCTTTATATAACACCAATTGGGAGGTTAGCATTAATGAGTGTTAGAACTTCCTCAATAGTATAGAGATATTTAGAACTATGTGAGCATATTTATAAGTAGGCCATCAATTCGTGTACTAAGTAATTAACGTAATTCGAATTGATAATTAAAATATTTCGCAAGGAACACACAGCGCGTGCGCAACACATGAACCAGCATAAGTATATAGTATATGTGGCAATACATACACAGGCACACAGTCACACATGACTGCGTGTACATAAAAGTAAACATAATTGTTTGTGCACAAATTGCCGAAGGAGTGAGAAACACGCCGAGAATACAAAACATGGTCATAGATACCAACAACGCCAACAAATTACCAAACAAAATTATTGCTTGCACAAGTGCAAAGGTGCTTAGGAGTTTACAATGCGTATATGACGCGTTACAGAGGTAAAGACATAAAATGCTACACGTGTACTTGTATGCAGGCCCATGCATTTAGACTCATGTTCTTGTGTTATTTCGGCTATTTAAGTAAACAATGCAAGCGTGTAGTTAGAACATTTGAACTCTACAAATTCCTGTGTTCGACAAGTGTAGCAAAACCATAAAAATCACAAAGACCCCAAGAAAGCATGGGAAAACAGGTTTTGAAGACGTTGATGATGAGCTACGAAGGTGCATACAAATTTGAATTTTCGGTGTAGATTCTAAATTTATATCGGAATATCCCTCTGATCATTATATATCGAAAAATTGCCGTAACATGCTATAAATATCGCTGTAAAAGTTTGCTAAAAAGTAAACGCAGAAATTGTTTAAAAAAAATACACTTTTGTTCTTCTAAAATAACAAAACTGCCTTTAAGTCCAACTTCCAAAGCGGCACATTTTTTTAAAGCCCAATATACACTAAATTCAACACACCCATTCTTATTTAAATTGCTAGCACCATTCTCTCAATATGCGTCAACCGAAATCAACATTCCCACAAACCTAATAAGCCGATACTTTTTAATGTAGAATTTCTGAACAAATCAAGTGAGGCATACAAATAACACCTTATAGTAACAATAACAATAACTACCACTTTTGCATACCAACGACTGCAATAACAATATAAACAGTAAGAACGACCAACGAAATGCACAGAATGCGGAAGGTCAGTGCATGTTTAATGATCCTTTGGTTCTGTAAAAATCCCAAACCAAACAAAATACAGGCAAATACCTTGAAATAAGCAAATAGGCGGCAGTCCAAACTGTGCAACATTTGCAATAACACAGACTGATGATAAGTAGGTGCAGTGCCTATGCAATCACCTGGAGACAGTAAGTTAGGGGGAGTGAGAGTGTGTTAGAGAGAGCGCACCCGCACATTCACAACGCTTGCGTGGCATTCAAAGGGAGGTACTCGTGGTACCATTAAAATAAGCTAAGTTTTCATCATTTTTTTATGTGGCAAATGATCATAAAAGCAAAACATACACCTCAAATATACAAGCATATGCCCAGCTAATGGCCATAAAAGCTGACAAAAAAATGTGTATCTGTAAAAACACCAGCGTACCAGCATTTTTATTACCTTTGGGTACTTCTCGCAACGTGACCTAAAGCAAAGACCAGACCAGCGCCAGTGTACACCCACCCAAGGCGTATGACAAATTGTTTTAACACCTTCACAAACGTTAGGCGTACTACAGTTGTAACTCGAGCTCGCAGGGTTCAGTGTCATCTTCTTCTTAACTTCACTTAATATGTTTTTTTTCTTCACTTCTTCAAGAGTTACGCGACCACATGCTGTGCAGCTGTTAATGCCTTTTCTTAGGCGATAAAACCTGTATAGTTGTTTGACCCAATTTCTTATGTCGAAACATAATTAATTGAGTGCCGGAAAGCAAACGTATTACACCATTTGTATGCGATCGGCTATGATCACTATGTTCATCAAAACCAACAATGCTTTATGGGTATTAATAGTCATAAAAGGTGGAGGTAGCAGCATTTTTCACACCCACATTAACTGGAAGGTACAGATATATATTTACTTAAGTAATGGTGTGTGATCATCTAAGTAGGGAGAGAGTTTTATAGATCTGTAGTGACTGTACGGCAGTAGTTTTATCTTTTCTGTAATCCCGTTAGATGCAATCTCAAATAGCGTCGTAGTTTAGTGACTCGAGTCACTAGTGTGTTGTTGTTGGTTGGAAGATGAGCCAAGGCAAAATTGTTTGAAAAGCGGTCAAATCCATGGTCGATATGATTCCTTAACCTAATTGATTGCTTTAGTGGCACTAAATTAAGATTTATAAAACTCTCTAGAGTAGAGAGGCTTTCCAAAAACAAGTTCCGTTCAGTTTTCCAAGATAACTTCTAGTTTTGTATAAAAGTTAAACGCTCACCGCAATTTATGGATTCTCTCTTTAAATATAATCTTCCATATATAAGGGGGAAGCGGTGCAATTACAAGTAAAATAAAGGTTTTTAGTAGTAGCTTAATCCAAAGAGTACTTAACAAGTACTTTTTAAAGTCAATTTACAATTTTATTTTTTCCATATTTCAGAAATTTTTTTAATGCAAATTTATATTGGAATTCAATAAGAAAATCTCGCCAAAATCGTGAAAGGATTTCACTCATACGTTTCTATATAAAAAGAAAGTTATGTATAGATTACAGTCGCATTTATGGCTTGCAAGAATTGCCTTACTCGACATTCTTTTAGACTGATTAGCTTACCCCTGTCTGCGCACGTACATGCGGAGGTTTTGATAAAACCACAAAAGCTAAAAATCGCCGCAGTCCAATCATCGATAACAATTTTGCCCAAGTTTTATTTCTTTGCACTGATTTTTATGAAATCAATCCAACTATCTGCACCACCCATATGTATATATTCATACACTACTCATATATACGACCTGTGTGTACTCGTAGGTGCATTTCCTATATACTCCAACTGGTGCGCTCGCTCGTTGCCTCATTACGCTCGAGTGGCAGAGCTCGCCGTAAAATCACTTGCCATCGATTTTTATACCTTCTTATATCGCTAATTGTTGACTGTCGGCTGTCGGCTGTCGGCTATTGGCTCGGCGATCGCGCGTATGAAACACCTACATTTGATCGAAAAAGAGTGAAATCGTAAAATAAGCGATAAAAAATTCTCCAAAAAAGAAATAATCGTTTTAAGCGTCACGCGTAAACTTTGTCAACTTCATATGCCTCCAAAGTTGTCACAATCGCCACGCGGCGTTACGGTCATAAAGGCTGCCAAAAAGGCAGTCGACTGGCGTCAAATTGTTGCTGCTTTTATTACGATAATTAAGAGAGTCCGCATGTACAGACAAGCGTGTATATTTGATCAATATTTAGATTCTCAACTCAAATAGACCATTTTTAATATTTACTTAATATACAGTCCCGCTTTTTTCGGTGTCTGAAAAAGAGAACGAAATGAAATTAAAAATGAAGCTAAAACAAGCCATCACTGATGACTGTTCACCAATTTGGGAAACTCTATAAAACGCTATAAGTACTAGATTAAAGGCGGCATGACGCCAAAGCCGCGCACAAGCAGCTGCACACACATATATAGATGTATGTTAATGCAAGCGCGACTCAATATAAAATTTTGGTACTTTACAGAATTGCAGCTATTTATAGAATAAAGCAGCATGAAGCAAATTTAGAAACCCATAAAAATCTTGATATTTTGAAACTTAGTTGCAAGGCACATGCGCCAGTTCAACTTCATACATACATACACATATATTCATACAGCTATATGTTCGTGAATTATTTCTAGCGCATAAAATTTGTCTACTTGTCAATCTTATACGATTTAAACAACGAAAACTGCTTAAAACCAAGTTGACCTTTGCTGTTCTCTAACAATCATGTGGGCGTAAAAAACATTATTTAGTTTGTAATTCAGCTTTTGGAATGCGCAAGTAGCAGTGATTTCCATAAAAGGTTAGACTAGTAAGTTTTTTTCGGAATTCGAAAGGTCGTCTTCGAAATTTTCTAGAAGCTTACTAGAAAAGGCTTTTGCAAAACAGTGAAACGAAAATATTTGTATTAATATTTATTGACCTTATTTACCTTGTGAAGTTCCTGACTACGTATAAGCCTTCCAAATTTTACTTCCGATAATCGAAACGCTGAAGAGAACGACGCGCACTCACTCAATTACTTACTCTTCTGGTATCGCAATTAGAGATTGCTGAGTTGCCATATAGATAGACAGCTTACTACCACTGCAAGCAGAAGCTTCATTGAAAAAAATTCGAAACTCCATGAAATGACAAGTAGAATTATCAGGGAGATAGGCTAAGGCCCCTCTCATAAGGCTTATACGAATGCTAATTCGAAAAATTGTGGAGTTGCTTTAGAAGTTAAAGTAGAGAGAACATCAGAAACAGAGATCTGTTGTTGTATACTTAGAATATTTAACCTCTATGTAATCATATAGGTTATTGATTTATCTGCCTCAATGTAATTGTTTATAAGATCTTTTCTCTTTCATCCGCTCAACCTACATGAGTCCTCCGTCGCCATTTGGTTTTCTATAATATTCCCAGACTGAAATGGGTTAGCTTGGACTTTAGGTTAAGACAGAATAAGGCAGAACCCACGACAGTCGTAAAGGTGCTTAGTAGTCAGCTTAATAGTCAGCTTAGTAGCATTCCTCAAAACTATTCTGGGACTCTTCTGTGCCGCTACGACTATAAAAATAACAGAGTGCGAGCGCAGATTCAATCTTGTTTGGTATTCACATTTCAAATATATTTGACTTTATTAATTCTGCCTTTCTAAATGGATTATCTTAAGTCTGGCCGACAAAGCTATCCGACAAAAGCGACCAGTGAACAGCGAAAGTGATTTTTCATAACCAAGTTGTTCAAGTAACTAATAAGTCACTGAATAATATAGACATCGCAGGAGTTTCAGTGACTATTATTCACAATTCTATTATTATTATTATTTTTGACAAATCTTCTGAGTTTACACACACAAATGCTAAGCTTATTTAAATGAACTTTCAAAACTATTGTGTGGGTCAAGGCATATAAGACATCCACCGAAACCAGAGCCTGCAAACTCGCATCGCAAATGACAGATTTTAATAACCGAAAGAAAGAGTAAAACACGAAAATAAATGGCTATCTGGTATTAACCTGTTTCTCAAGCAGCAGCGCCACCAAATGCCAATTCAAATACAAATACCATTTTGAATGAGGCGATAACAGAGGCGATGCATTAAATTAATACATCAAACAGCCATTGAGCGCTGCAAAGATGCAAATAAATACGCTGCACACACACACGCACACATGCACGAGCGAGGTAGGCACACCGCTGTAAATGTGGGCCGAGTCAAAGTCAACCACGCACACACGCGCACACATACATGCACATACAGCGCGATAAGTTAATCAAACGACGAACAGTTAACACTTTAATGCTCGAACACAACATACGGAGGCCAGCGTACACCAACCTCCAGCCTCTCCCAGTTGCACATAAATCAAAGGCGAACGCATATCAGCGCTGAGTAATGAAATATGTACACAAATATTTATACATTTACATGCGCACATGCGAGCGGCTGGGTAATTTGTCAAAAAATATTCTACGATGTAATCAACGCCACCATTTAATTTGATGGTGGAGCAGTTGACCGCGTCATACGCGCTTGGCGCGCAGGTAATTCCTTATTTATTTCTGCCCCAACGCTGAACATAATTTCCTTATTAACATTTCTCTCTTTGCTCCAGGCACAGAGAAAAATAGAAAAATGAAATATGGCAACACCACAACAAACTATGGGCTAAGTATATTGTTGAAGAAATGCCAGAAAAGTGAAGAGTAAATCTGGAAGCTGTGTGTGTCGATATGCATACCAATGGCGCACAACCGGCTTAGCAGCGGCTTGGGGCGACATTGAGGGCGGTTGTGGTGCAGACGCGTCTTTAGAACAAACACAAGCTATTCGAAATGCTTGATTGAAAATGAAAAGCTTGTTTGTAGGAATTCCTAACTAATTTACATGTACACACACTCGAATATCAGTTGGCGACAGCGCACGTCCGAAAGGCGGACAAGCGCGGCTGGACGTAAAAAGAAAGTCGTAGTGCTGCGGACGGTGGCGTCCGCGGCGAAAAAATGCAGCTCATTAAAAAACTATAATTTCACTTGAGCTGTTTTTCATTTTTTTCTTTTAATTTTTCAACAAGCAAACAAGCAGCGCTATGTATGAATGTATGTATAGGTGAGTGAAAGAGGTGTAACGCAGCTAGAATTGTCGGCGCTGCCGAGTAGCGTATGCCGTTGCCCTGCCGCGTATCGCCTGCGCGACACAAATGAAAATACAAACGTCAACTGTGCGTCATTATTACACTTCTCTACTTGCTTTTTTTTGTTTTTGTTTTTTTGTTTTTTTTTTTTTGTTTGTTGAGGAAAAGTCGCGCTGAAGAAACCGTTCTAAGCCAAGCTTTGTGTGCGCACACAAAATGCCAAACAGACAATGTCAACATGTTGAAGGCCCGTTAATCGCGACTACTACCACTACCACCACTACCGCGTCAAAAACATCTTGCCACATTTGTGGAATTCTTGGCCAGTTTGTCGAGTCTAATGACCGCCAGCCTGGGAAATAAAAATCATTTACCACCTGGTTAGTTGTCTGCCAGAATAAGCGGTTATTTTGTAAATATTAAGCGTTGCCGTCATCCACACGCATGTTTGCAGCGCACAAACTATAAGATCACCGCCGCAAACGCTCAATCTGTGTATTAATCCTAACTTGGCGTTGCTGGCGCATAGCTTAATTCGACCAGTTGAGCAGGTGTCGGCCGCGCGCACGGCCCGCTTGGCTTGCCTACTTCGCTGACCCGCTTGGTAATTTGTCAAATTGTTTAAATATCTATTTTGTGTGTTTGACATTTTACGGTTTATTTATTTTGCTATGGCCGGTGTGTGGTTCGCCTTAAAATCGCTTAATTCATTTCATGTCAATTCAGCGCCGCCGAACAAGTTGTGGACAGTTCGTGGTTTATCGACGTTGTAATACCGCTTGTTCTAGCTAAACATTAATTTAAAGCAAATGTTTGCAATTTGATATTGATATTAGCGGTCATACGCGCTGGTTGTTTTGTGCGAATTCACCAAACATTGATTTATCATTTAGGTTTTACTGAAATACAAATGGAAAAAATCATGATAATCTCTTTCATTAGCGGCAAAGTGAATAGGTCAATTATGTTGAGCAGGCCAGGAAAAGCTCCTTCACAATATCAAGTATTTTAAAACTTCTAATTAATTCAACAGAAAAGCAGTTACAATAAATACGCCACTACCTTCTGTCCGCAAAGTAAGAGCGCTCTACTCTACTAGATTAATGCTAAATTAAGTGCTAAGCATATATAAAATAACTGCTTTTACATATGTATTTGAGCAAAACTCTACAAAGCCCTGCAAAGAAAGAAAATAAAGGTGATCACACACCTCCGAACTCTCCAATGACGTTTTCTTTCAACAAGAGCTAATCAATTACAGTTTGCTTAGCATTTAAACGAAGTTACATGAAGTGTATACCTCGTAATGAAAATAGTTGCCATATTATCGTAATCGAAGTAAAACAACAAATGGTACCTTGTACTTACTAATACTGCAACGGAGAAAGCACAACTAAACTTAACAGACACAGCACACCTTGTATAACTCGAGGTCTCTGATATCTAAACACTTTTTAACAATCATATACGGTTACTTCGGCAATAACTGAATCTAACCTTTTCCAATATATTTTCCACCAATTAATTTAGAGCAAATTTACAGTCTTAAATACTTGCTCTAATCTGTACTGAGTAGGCAAATAAGCAGTTAATCTTTAGTTATCGTAAACATTTACGATTGTTTCATTTATAACATATTCGTCTCGTATGGACAGAAGAGAGGCAATACTCATCCGTTACTTTCATTTCATTTCTACTTGAGCATCATTGAGTATCGGTCATTCCTCTTGTACCTTGTTTGAGGAGATTATATCAGTCCCAAATTATAGTTTTACGCCGACAAACGCATTTCAACTCAACACGTATGATATCATTAAACTTTTCTGCCTTAAGACGAAACTTTGTCATGTTTGGACTCCAAAGGGCTTAAAACCTAACCCATAAATTTTTTTTCTTGAGGCAATAGTCTTGTTTTTTTTTTGTACCTTTTACAGCGAAATAATTTTGTAAAATATTGCCCAGTTGGCAATCCTTGGTCGGTTGCAAATCCTGTACCGTTACGGTGTTGTAGACCCGACTGTGATGAAAACACGTTTCTTAAAAGTCTTTAGTGCTTATAATGGTCTGAAAACAGTTAAAATACCTTGGCGTAGCTCTGCTTCTCTGCACAGACAATCAACATCGGTTTTCAAAGTGATTTTTCAACCATTTGCCTCATATATACTTATACTTAATATACTTACTATATTTGTTGCATAAAGTAGACAAGTAGTAGATTTGTTCCATGGAAGGGAGTCTCAAAATTTGTTGGTTCTTTTTTTCCACATTCCGAGCAACACAATGGAGTCCACAATTTCTCGACCGATGCACCTCTTTTAACCACCCACCCTCTCATCTCTCCAGCGAGCTTTTAATAAAAGACAACTACATATCTGTATTGTACTATAGTCATATCATATTTATTATGATTTCTTTTCCATTGATCATCATTATCATCGCCTGGGTCATTGTTATCATTATCATCATTATAATTATTATTCACATTGTGATTAGTATTAGCATAATTTAAGCTACGAAAAAAACGCTTATGATAAGCAGCGCCTAATACATGCTCATTAACAATATTTAGATTATCGATATTTGCAGCGTAAACATTTTCATCATCATTCATAACACGATTAGCATTATTATTATTATTATTATTATTATTATTATTATTAATATTAATATTAATATAATTATGGTGAATAGCATCAATAACATTGTGATTATCGTAATTGTATGCGTGCGCTAAGCGAGCGGCAAAAGCTAAATTGCCAACAACAACCGCGGCAGTGGCAGCAGCACTATTAATTGCGCTTTGTTGCTCTTGCCGCTGTTGTTGTTGTGTCGGTAGATAAGCATTAGCAATTGCATTCATATTAATTTGATTGACATTGGCTTCTTGATTAGCATTTGCATTCATTTGCATAGCGGCTGCGGCTGCAGCTGCGGCATTATTATCATGCACATTTTCTATGACATCCATATTAATGTTGTTGTCAACAATAGGCATAATATAATGATTATTACTGTTAATATTGTTGTTATTGATGCTAGGTTGACGAAAAAACGGCAGGCGTATACCAAAAAAATTACGCTTCACATTATTGTCACTCATGTTGGCTGTGTGAACATCAGCGCCACCAGCGCCATCGCCTAACACACCAGCAGCGGCAATAGCAACAACACCAATACCAACTTGCTTTTCAACAGCTGTGTGCACATTAATGTCACCGTTATCTTTATAACTAACCTTACCATTGCTATTAAGACTAATGTTGTCAACATTTCCATTCTTATTATTATTATTATTGTTATCTTTCATATATGTATTCGTATTTGTATTCGCATCTATTATATTCGTTTTAGTATTTGTTGCTGTATTTCGATTTCTATTCGTATTCGTGTTCGTGTTCGTATTCGTTTTGTAATTTTCTTGGCGCCAGAAATCCACCACGGAAGTTTTCACTTCCGCGGCAGCTTCTTCGTTTTTTGCCAAATGCACTTGTCGCTGTGCGCGTTGATCAGGCTGGTGTTGCTCAGCAACATGCCCATCAACAATGCTTGCAGCAACATCGTCGTTAATCTCAACATGACTATATTGATGATCATGAGCTGTTGCAACCGTTGCTATGTTTGTGGCTTCAGTGGCGGCAGCTCGTCGTCGGTATCTATGACTAATATGATTAAGTGTTGCTTGTGGTTGTTGCTCTTGCTGTTGCTGTTGCTGCAGTTGTTGACTAAACTTAGAATTACTATTACTACTATAATCAGTCATACTAGGGTTAATACTATCACTACTTTGACTACCATTACTTTTTCTACTCCTATTGATGTCGCTGTAGTTGTTTTTGTTATAGTTATTATTATCATTAACATTATCATTATCATTATTATCCTCGTCATCTTCATGACTATGAGAATCATAATCTGCGCGCTGATGCGAATTTTCGTATAAGTAGTTTTTTGGCAAGGCTGGTATTGCATTAATATTATCATTACCATTATTAGCATTAGCATTAGTGTAAGTATTTAATTTATAACTACTATTTAAATTACTATTAACATAACTATTTGAGTATTCATCTGTTTGTTGCTGTTGTTTTGGCTGCGCCTGTGCTTGCGCAACCATATTCTCAGCAACATGTTGCGCCGCTCTCACTGGTCCGTCGGCGGCCGTTGCCAGCGCTTGCGGCCGCCGCTGTTGGTGCTGATGTCGGTGTCTGTGTGTTGGCGCCTCCATCGCATTCTCCGTCGCAGCACCCAGCGCTGCACGACGTTGCGCACTCGCCGCCGCCTGCACTTCGCGATCGAAAAACAGGCGCTCCGACGTTTGGCGCTTCACCACCATCTCTTCTGCCATTGTGTTGGGTAGCGTTGTTTGTGCCACTGCTATTTGCATGTCGGCTTGCGCTCCACCACCTGCCGCGCCCGCGCCTCCACTCTCCTCCTCCGTAACCTCCTTTTTCCGTCGTCCGCGCTTGCGGCGCGATGCGGCCAACATAGCCATTATGTCGATCAGCGTTGTCGGCACTAACGATGCGGCAGTGGCTGTAAGCGCTGATGCCGCTGTCGAGGCCGTAGAACTAGCCGCCACGCCCGGGCCACGCGCTGGTGGTGGCGCATGCCGGCGCTGTTGCTGTTCCTGCCGCGCCATCAAATGTTGACGGTGGCGACTCTGTTTGCGTAGCAATTGCTCGCGTTCATGTTGACGTCTGCGCGCCATTTTTGTGCCGTTGTTGTGATGGTGGCGCACCACACCCTTCGCTGACAAGTTATGGTGTTGCTGTCGTTTTTGCTGATGTTTTCGCCGATTCTGTAGACGACGACGGTGATTCTTTTTCTCAATACTATTTTTATCGTGCCGCAACGGATGCTCTTCAGCACGTTCAAACTTACGGTGACGCTCTTCCAGCAAACCGCCTCCTTGTTGCTGTGGCCTATTATTGTTGCCCTTGTTGTTACTTTTATTGTTATTAACTCTATTATCTTCACTAAGACTATGGCTATCATTATTATTATTAGTAATACTCTTTGCAGCTTCTGTATGCAGTCCTTTTTGTGGTTGCTGTAGGCTCTCCTGTGCTATGGTGCTTTTCAATGTGGAACTATTGTTATTGTTATTGTTTTTATGGGCATTATATCTATTTCGTTGGATGCGTGTGACTTTGGGTGTATGTGTTGACGTTGTGGTGGTGGAGATGGTGGTGGTGGTGGTGGTTATGGGTTTAGTTGTTGTCTTTCTTGTTGTTAAAGAGGTGATTCTACTAATAGTAATATCTTCCAAGCGACGCCGCTCAAAGAGGAAGTGATCCTTGCTGATGCTGTGCGCGTGTTTCAGCCGCTTCGGTCCAATGGGCTTATAGCGCTTCGTGAAGCCCACGCGCAGCGTTGCATTGTAAGCATTCGCGTACATGTAGTGGCCATGTTCAATGCTCTCACTGAAGTGGCAATCGCGAGTAAGCTGTTTCTGCAGAAAGAGGAGCGAAAAGAAACCAAAGAATTTATAATTAATGATTTATCCATTTTGGAGGAACAACAAAATATTCGAAAGCTCCTCAAATAAAATATCGTTTCTATTTCTCACAAAACTATACTCCACAAATTAGGTCTCTTTAAATAACTATTCGAATTTCTATCTGCAATATTTTTCTTCGTCTGTCATTATGACATATTTATATACTCGCATATCGCAAATAAATAATAATTTAGCATTGAGAAGTGCGTCATTGGAATTTTCAATGCCAAATTACAGGCTTCAAATTATGGCCGAAGAAATCCTCATACTCGTAAATTTTCGATAGTCATTATGAAAAATATAATTGGGTTTGTGTGTCTCTATTTCATTAAAGTAGTTCGGTAAAATTCAATCGATTTGTCGAATTTATTATAGCGATCATTATTTCACTCAAAAAAGATAAGAGATCTTATCAGAAAAGCACACTTACTTTATGTAGGCGGTGTGGAGACTTCTTAAGGCACACTAAATGCGAAGTTTATTATATTTGCTATTTGAATGCCGATATCCAATGCCAACCAATTCAAAATCATAGCTATCTAATTAGTTGATCATTAATTTAGTAATACTTTTGTATTAAGAATACCTACAAAGATAACGATATAAAGAAGTAGTAAACAAATATTACATTACCACTAATCGTTTACACGGCACAGTAGAAATTTTGTAAAAATGTATATGTTATTTCAAAGATAATCTCCCTTGAGACGTAATACGGAGGTTTTAGTATTTATAACCTAGTTGCTACTAGTTTCTATGGAGCTTAAGATGAGTGGAGAGTTTAAGGAGTTTGAAAACTTCATTTAGATTAAATCAGTTATTTCATGTTATTTTTAATGTCTGTACTTGAAAGATACCTTCAAATTAAACTGTTTACCAAAGTGGAGAGTTTGTAGAGTTTACATAATTAGCGAAAACTCCTATGTTGATAGCACTAAATTAACGTTGAACGCTTGAAATATTTTCTAAGTGTACAGATCTTAGTCTTTCAAACGTTTATATATAATCTAGCATATGATATGCTCTTATCGTTTCATTTTAGCTCATCTGATATTCCCGATGTGATTGCTAATTAATTGTGTTAAGAGTGTGAATGTCAACTTACCAGTCCCTCTAATCTGCCATTTCGAAAGCACAAAAACCGCCCAACTTGTTTGGCATAAAGCGTAATAAAGAATGGATCGCCATTAAATGGATCACCAACATTATCCATGGTTATGGGCTCTGCAAGAATAAAAACCAAATTGTTAGGTGAGCAAGTATTCATTTTAACCATTTTCATATTATATGCAACTTAATTTGTTTATTCAGCTATTAAAAAAGTCGCAACATGCTCGTACTCATTTGAAGAAATCCAATTAAGTTTATTGCTATACGCTAAAGTCATTTCACCTACTTTCACACGATGTCATACAAAAAATACTTGCATGACATTCCCATATATTGATCACACTTTAAAAATACTTGCGCTACGTAGAAGTGAAAATATTTTAAATTCAGCGACTTAGTGGACGTACGACAAAGAGGCCATTTCTCTTTTTTATTGTTTACCATTTTTGTTGTCATTGCGAAAGGTATGTGGTGTCGTTTTTACGACGAGAATAAAATACACTTGAGATAATATTAATAGTACGTATACGCCCTGGTGTCGCCATACGATAATCATATTGTGGCGATTGGTCTATGCTTACCAAGAGATTGGCTTCCTGGAATCACGTTTAATTATTTGCTTTATCGTCAGAGATAGTGATAGAAGTGAGTGGTTTTACACTAAGCTCCATAACTAATGCTTATCAATTAAAATCTCTCAAATGACTGTGCGGCACTATTTATATAATTTTAAGAAGAAGTCAGCTATTTGCACATCAAAGTGTATTTTCTTTGTTAATGCATATAATTTGATCTCCCAAACTTTTCGTTTGCATCGTAAATATTTAAGAAATGTGCAAAAAATATTTTGGACACTTTGTTATTGACGTTTATAGTTTTATTTATTTAGGAGAATGTATGTATGTATGTATTCGAACGGATTTCCATAATTTAAAACAAATTGTGCTAGTGTAGAGCTTGGAGACTTTTTGAAAAAATTGAAATGCACCTAATTTATAATCTGAATTCATCCCTTACTTATAATAACTGCAATTACCACCTTTCACCTGTTTTGAATATCTATCTTCGCATGAGCAGTTCACATGCTCTATTTGTGTTATATAACATTTATAGCTAAATAGGTATATGTTCACTTCATGCAAGTCAAATGCCTATGACATGACTTGGCGCCACATGGCACTACCCACTTGGGGCACACATGAGGATGCCAACAAAGGTGCGAAACCTGTGAATATTACATAGTCTCTTATATATATCTACAAACCTTTCTATATATAGGTATGTTAATATACAAAATGTATATATACAAAAGCCAAAAAAGCAACGAGTCGATCAATTTTGAAATGTCAAAAATATAAAATATGTCAAAAATGTATTCAAAATAACTAAAAAGTCATATAAAAAGTATTTGTCATTGTCATAGCTACAACAATAGTAAGATATCAATATGGTCTACAACTTAACAACCGGACAGCAAAAAACACAACACAAATATTTTTACGGTTCCATACATACAAACATACGTATATCGTACTAGATACTATGGAATTTTATCAATTACGTTTTTTGCTACATTTTTCTTCGACATTTGATTATTTTATCGCCTGTTCATAGAAGATTTACACAAGTAGTAGTGTACGATTTATTTTTTAAACATCCCCTCACTTACTTAACACCGTTCAGCTTTTAAATGCTTTTACTATTGATTTCACAACAAAAAATATTCATATATAAATTTATATTATATATATATTATCGTAGAGCTAAAATCGGTAAAAAAAATACAAAAAAAAAATCAAAAATATAAGTATTTTTATCGCCACTGATAGCCCTACACAAAATACTAGCGCGCAAAAAAAAGCTTGTTTTGGTTTGCTTTTTGCTCACTTTACAAATATTTTGCTTTTGTTTATTTACTAGTAGTAATCGCTAATAGTAGGTGAATGCTACTTATTTTCAGTGTGATATGATATAGATATGTCTGTTGTTGAAGAATATAATAAGTATACAAACACATGTGTGAACATATAATCACATACATATTTAATAGTATACATTTTAATAATTTGAAAGTTTGTAGACTTTATGCATTTCAAAAAGTTTGTCTATTTTCCGACTTTTACAATGAAAATATATAACTATTTTCTACCTACTGGCGTCTTTTTATAAGTTTGGAGAGTTTGGAGACTTTCGTTAAAATATACTTAAAATCAAACTTCACTTCAAATAGTTACTTTGAACTAAGTTTATGCATAACACCATGTACATTTCGATATTAAGTCTCTTTATTCGTCAGTACACGCGCTATATCATAAATATTTGAAATATTCTAAACATTAAACCCCACATACTAATTAGTCAAATGACTCCATAAATTTTAAATAGAAATCGCCCTGGAGATGGCATTAATCGTAATTACAACGATAGTACTAAAATGGATGACAAACCAAATAAAAGCATTGAACTTATAATATATCCTAGAAATTTTTTGGTTTCACTGAAATTCAGCATTAACGAAGCGACCTAGAAAATGCTATGAATGACAGTGCCTTGCGACGTTTATGACAGCAACCGAAAACCGCAAAATAAATAGTGAAACTTCAACTGCTTGTTGTGTGGCATGCGTGGGTTATGCACAATAAATGCAACATTTTTACATAGGAATTCATATGCAGCCGTTTTAGGTATGTACTCGTGTAAATAATCAATGCGCTAATCGGCAAGCGAACCGGTCACATACATTTGGTAGTATTATATTTTATTGCTGACAATCATAATAAATACAATAATTTCAACTAAACGACCGCTTAATAATAACACAAGCCTGCAAGAGTTGGCATGTATGTTTGTATGTATGTGTGCTACAAAACCGCAAAGCAACCTTTAAATTGACATATGGCGCCAGCGGGTCACATTGACGGCAGCCAAGTAACTCTACAATGAAATGTTATTCGCTGTAGAGTTGCATTAATTTTTATTTTGTATTTATTTGCTATTTTTTCCTCATAACAACTGTCATGAATCGACATTCTTGCGATTTAACAGCGAATATATGTGCGTTCACAAGTGAGGACTTTAAATCAACAGCAATAAAATATTAAATTACCATAATTTAATTAAGTTGCTACAATATACACCAAATACACGACATTCCAGACGGCATAAATCTAAAAATCGGAAAAAAAAATTCGTTTAAGCGAATAAGGACAGACGCAAAGCGAATATTGAAAGTACCGAAAAAGGTTAGCTCCAAAAGCCAAATCAATTAAAATTGAAAAATTAAGTTCAAAAAAACAAAACCAAATACAAGATTTCCAATGAAAATTTATTAGTCTCGCTCAGCAGCAAGGCAATCCCAATAAGAACGACAGCTCAGTAGTTGCGGTTGGCGTGTAGAAATTGAAATATTTCTGAATTTCTTTAGAGCGCATAGCAGACACATTTCCAAACAAAATTTGCGTGTAGACATCACCACAGTGTGGTGATTTATGACATTGATTCTCAATAAATCCCGCTGTCCCGTCGGCGAGGAGTTGAAAGCTCAATTTCAATCAATTCTTAACTTAAGTAGATACCTAAATGAATTTTCCAGAAAAATAGATGTCAAATCTTATCTCTTATTTGTTGTACAACAACTGATTCTACCAAATTTCATTATACTAAGAATTATGTTTGTTATGCTGAAAAAACTTACGTGCAAATGCTATGTTAGCTGCAGTCACTTTGCCGACGTCATTTATATGTAGAGCGCGGTCGTTGTGGGTCGTAAGCATTAAGACATAGTCTTTTGCTTTTGTGTAAGCTGGAACTACAAAGGCAAACATTACCTGTAATCAAAGAGAAGAAGTAAAATCATTTTTTTATGTGGTATAAATTAATAAAAGTAGGCAAAATGCAGACAAAAAGTTTTCTGTGTACTTTGGAGCGTTTGTAAACTTGATTGCTAGATCACCAAATTCATTACAAATTGAACAAAAATAGCACAAGATGTCGCTTAAATAACTAGCTTGCTTTTTCGTGGCATATTAAGCTTTATAGAATTTCCATATTCCCGAGTTTTTCTTTAAAAATATAAGGAATACAAAAAAATACATTTAATAAAGAGTTCGAAGATTGCGCGTAACAAAATTTTGTTTTTGAGACTTTTAAAAAATCAACCAATTTTTAAGAATATTATACAATCAATGGCCCTAAACTAAAACTAAAACGCTCAGAATGCGAGGAAGAGAGACATGTTTGGCTTTAAACTTTGGAGGGTTTCAAAATTACAGTTATATTTGGAGACCTTTGAATTTTCAGCCATATATTTTATTTCGGAGCTTGCTAGAAAAGTAATCCTTTGTATATACTTAAAGTTTGCTTGGTGTAGAACCCTACCAAAACGCCAGTCCAACCAAACCAGTACAAAGTTGCTTAATTGTTAACTTTCAGTTTCACTTTAGCGCGCCTTTGTGCGCTTAATCCCTCACTGACATAACACCACTTTATTGCATCTCGAGCATTATGAAATGACTTTCATTGGCATTCCAGGCGCTATCGTAAAACACGTTCTTAACAATATCGCTCTCACTAGTGGCAGCCGATTGCACCATGTTTTGCGGGCATTACGCGCTGATATACGTACAATAAAAATGCAAATATTGTCATCGGCGCGCACATTTAATAGCAAGTTTATTAGCCATTATTTGCATAGCCGACAATTAAAATGCAATTCATAAATTTCATTTCACTCTGCAAAGAACTCCAAGCAAAGGAAAAAGCTCGCACGCAAAAAGGCGAAAATTATGAAAGAACAACCACAACAAGAACTACAAGAAGCAGCATCCACTTAAACGCTCATTGAAAATGTCACAAAAAGTAGCGAAGACAAAATCGAATGCCGCTTCAAATTGCGAGACGGTCCACACTTACCCGGCTTGGCGGAACAAAATAAAACACTTGCACATGCTTCGGGCATGCCGAAAAAAATTCCCACCATAATAACAATTATTAAAAGTGGAATAATAATGAAGCTGAAAAAAGCTATGCAAATTGCTTATGAAATCGGGCGAAAATCGATGATGATGACATCGATACTGGGACGGCGAGCGTACGCTGCTGGCAGGCAGGCTGTGTTGTCGCTGACGCGATCATTTGCGAGGCGGCATAAGTACTGCAGGGAGCTTCAAATATCTTGGATGTGATAGTACTGGGGATAAGAGAGCTATAATGAGTAAATGATTAATGCAAATGAAGTGCGCCAGTGCATTTAAGGCCCTCAATTCATGCTATCAATGAGAAATTAATAAATTTGCACCTTCAGTAGCTGCGGTGAGAATATGTGAACCGAGCTGTTTTATTTAAAAAATCAGTAGTTGTGTTTGTATACTGGCATGTGGATGTGGCTAACTGGACATAGAACGGAAATGTTTCCAGTTTCAGTCCGTCATTCGATCCCACATTTCGTATAATCACAATGAAAGTGGTGCGAACTAACATCGGAATAAGTAAAAATCACGCAACCACACCGAACCAACCGCAAAACAGCTGCAACAAAGCGCAAAAACGCAAACACACATACTCACTGGTATGCTAGCACTACCACAAAAGAGCCGTTGCAGTAGCATGCCATATGAAAAATATGCGAGTGCATCCATTTTCAAGCGTTCGCATGTGTGCCTTATAATTATTGTTATTGTTTGTGCCGCTCAAGGCACTCGTGTTGCAGGTGTGTGCGGTTTTTGGCTGTGAGTGCAAGATTTTTGCTGACAAGTGTGTAACGTGTCGGATTATAATGTCATATCAATTTTTTATGCCTTCACTCGCGACGACAAACCTTTTTTGCGCTTTACTTCTTTTTATAAGCGCGTGCAAGTGCAGACATGCACGCCATTTGAGTTATGAAAAAGTTTAGTTTGAAGTCAAAATGTTGATATGCAAATTAAAGGAGTGAAATTAAGGCGACAAGTTCTGTTTGCCGTGCGCATAATGCATTTGCTGATTGAATGGCGGATGAAAGTAGTTGCACACGCACGCCGTTCGGCAGCTTAATTTCAAACTGACTAGAGATTATAACTCTTTTTATAGCATATTTTTCTATTGTGTTACTGAAGTGCGCCAATATAAACGTTTTTTTGTTTTTTTATTATTTTGTAAAGTCTCCACAAAAATTTCGTAACTCTCCAAAAAACCGATTGAAGAAGAAACCTGTTTGAAATTAAATATAACAAAATGGTATTGGAATTACACAAAATACCGATATTTTCGAAAGTCTCCAAAGTCTCCACTCTCAAAAAAGTAAAAGAAAAAGTGGGTAGTGATTGTTTGATACTTCTCGTTTTTTTTTTGCGATTTATGAAATTATACAAATATTTTGAGGTTGAAACAAGAAATTTTCATAATTTATTTATCGCATCCTACTAAATACTGCACATTAAATTTTTAAGCACTCCACCAACACAACCGACCACGCAAGAAACACTTTGAAAAGGATTATTTAGTGATATAAGTGACTGCAGGCGACAAATAAGCCTCCACAAGCCCATAAGGTTAATCCTTTGTAGCGCCGCTATGCAGAAGTGGCAACTAGACAAGTGTATAAAGCACACGCACACCAGTGCAACCAAATCACATTGGCTGCCTGCCGTTAGGAGTAGCCATATTTACCTTGATATGACTCCGCTATGCCAATAAACTACTGCAGTAGCAACAACAATTATATATGACAGTAGAGATACACAACGGCTTATGGTCGTCCTTGCATAGCCGCACCGACACAGGGCCACAATTGTTACGGCATTAAATGTGAATTTATTGAAATGCGCTCATGTTGAAAATAGATTTGCCAATGTCGCATGATGCCTTCGCCGCATTGTCGTACAGACTTAATTTCATTTTGTTGGTTTAGCATGGGTGTATATGTGGCAGCAGCTGTTGAACGACAGTCAACATAAGACTATAAAAATTCTTGTCGACAGAGAGACAAAACGGCGCTCACAAAAGGATGAGTTTACTTTACACACACGCGCATGTAGGTGTGCAAATGTGGAAGATTGGAGCCTGCAAAAGAGAGTTGCCGCCTTTTGTTTTTTTTTTTACTGTTTTTTGCATAGACTATACGCCTTTCATTTCAGTAGAGCCAATTTATCTGGCACTTTAATGTCGCCTTTTAAACGAATAATTTAAATTAAGGCCACTTTAAGGTACGTGTGCGCTTATGGGTATGTGTGCGTGTCTTGAAGGTCCCCAAGCTTTGCATGGCACAAATGAATGGGCATAAATTGGATTTAAGGTCAATTTTCAATTAAAATATGCATAATTAATGCTACGAGTAATATGCTTATGTAAAAAAGTAATAAACGCGCCGCTTCTGCTTCGTGCCAAACATGACAAGACACAGTGGACTTAGTGCGAATAGATAAAAGAAATACCAGCAAAGCGAAAACATGAACCGCATGATGGAATTAAGCGCAGTCAGTCTGATAAAAGCCATTCCTTTATATTCTTCGATCGCCAAAATAAAGCAACAAATCAAGTTTTAAAATTCACTGACTGCCAAAGTCAGTGGGTTCTGATTTCCTTCAATTTTTTTCTAGTGACTGATACCATCACCCATTGCTGCGCTACACTTCTTACATCATCATCTTTCGATCACTCTATCTTTTTAACAGCGCTTATCGAACGACAGCTTCTGCTGGCACAACGCTGAGTCCATAAAGCACGCGCTTAAATTTTTCGCCTTAAAAATACAAGCCTTTTGAAGCTCACAAGAGAAACGACCATGGTCCTGCGGCGCTAGTGCGCGCTCGCTCACACTTGTGGTGTGCGCCTAAAACGTATCTATCACTGAATTGCACCACGCGTAAGCCGTCTGCTTTATGTACAAGCTTAAGCGTTATGATTGATTACACCGAAAATATTTTTATTTTCTATTTTCTATTTTGCAAAACACCAATAACCTCTATTGCAAATTGGTTATATAAACACGTGTATGTGTGTGCTGATATAATTACTACGTTGTTTGTTTTGAGCCAGTGCAAAGTGTAATTAAAATTGATTTCTGTACATAAGCTTTATTTTAATACCCGCCAGCTTAGTGGGCCTTTTACAGATATGGGTAGTGCCTACCATCTGTATGATTCCATCAAACAGTAAACACTGTCGCCGAATCATGCACCTAACACCTTGTTATTGCATGCAAATTGATGAATTCACTTTTTTTCAAGCTTTTTTTCTTACAATTTGCCTAGGTAATTGATTGCTTGTATGAATTTCAAATATTTCTCTCTATAAAATACCTCGCTCACATTCCTTTCTATATTTGTAGATATATTTTAAGGTTATGTCATTCAAACAGAAATACAATTCCAGGAAATCAAAAGCTCTTTTACGCTCCTCAATTTCCTAGGCACTTGCACTTGCTGAGAACTTGAAGTGTTCCAACTCAGATGTATCGGAACCCATGGTGTCCATATTTGTTTTAGCGATTTTCATCGCCTGTTTTTTGAACATTCACGCGTAAACACGCTGAACAACTCGAACTCACTGCTTTCTGATATTATATACTGATATTCTTCTGTATTTTCTTTAATTCTTTTTCTCTTCTGACTACATATAATATGTGTAAGCCATTATGAGTGGTTAGATAATGTGTAGGGATTTTTGGGTATTTATTAGAAATACGCTTTGCTTGGAATGTTGTTGTTGATGTTACTTTTGCGCATATGTCACAGTTTTAAATACACTCTTAGTATATACATATATCTATCATATAAGTATGTGCAGTGCTCAGTGTAGTAACTATGTTATCCTCGCGGATTTGAGCGTCATTGAATGGTCTTAACTTAGCATTAACAAACTGCCCATTGCCAAATGATGGTGGCTTAGTACAAGCAGAATTTCAAGGAAACAAAATATGCTCATTTAACACATTTGTTTTTGGTTAAACT
This sequence comes from Bactrocera minax, assembly GCA_021498325.1. NCBI lineage: Eukaryota > Metazoa > Arthropoda > Insecta > Diptera > Tephritidae > Bactrocera > Bactrocera minax. Next base: position 775,081 of record JAKEEE010000025.1, read on the forward strand.
AGTTTTAAATGAATGATTGTTATGATATGTGCGCATTACCATTTGAAAAATTATTTTAAACCCAAAATCTGTATTGGTATATATTTGCATGTTTGCATTCAAAAATGTTCGTTGTCGTTCTTTAGCCATTTTTAATTTTCATTATTATTATATTTCAAAATTCTAATTTTTGCCGCCCAGTCATCTAATCTAAAGACACTCAGAAATAACAAAGTCCAAATTCAAAATGTTGGACAAGCAATTTAACACCCGCTAGGTGACACAATATCCGCTATACGCCACACTCTCCCAAAAATAAATCCAAGTAATTAAAATAATCTACGACAAAACGATGACTTCTTTGAACTGACATTTCTCAAATTAAACACATAAATCATATTTCAATTGTAACAAATCTGAAACCTATTGCAGCTGATTAAAAGCGCCAAAAATACTAACATTTTGAGAAAGAAAATATCATTATTGAAAGCGCTTCCAAAACATCTCACAAAGCAAGTTCAAGACATTAATCTGAGCAGCAGTTGTGATTCGGAGTGTAAGACACTCAATTTCTAATCAGCCAAAACGCGCCGCTCACATCGTAAATAAGAAAATTGACATCGTAAAAATAACACTTAGCACCGAGCTGGGAACCGCTGTTTGTATACTGCAAGAATATGAAACATATTTGAAATACAAGTCGAAAACAATGCTGTCACACGCTTTATCTGCGACACTTCCATATTTTTCAGCCATTTGGTCGCCAATGCTTATTTCCTTGTTTTTATTTGTATGTTTTCAAGCCAGAGTCAAGCCAGAGCTTTTGTCTTTGCAGCCTATTAGTGTTGTGGTTTATTAAATTTAATTTTGTTCATTTATTTGCCTCTTTTGTTTTGTTTTTAGTATCAGTTTTTATTACAATGTACTTATGTTTGTGATCCCTTTGTCACAGTTCAATGGCGTTCAACCCAACTTTTTCGAGTGCTCGCGTAAATACTACTTACAGATATCGAATCGAATCGAATTTTTATTGTTGTTGTTATGTTTGTGTTTTCAACTTCAATATGTATCTGGCGTTTGTGCTAAGTGGTGACAAGCCTAATTGGTAACAAAAATTTATATGAAAAATTATGAGTGATCACTTATGATGATAATCGGATGGAGCAGATGTGCAGTGCACATTTTTGAGGAAATGGAATTTTTTCATTACTTTTTAATATTGCTACTAATTTGTGTACTATTAAAACAGTTAATAATTTAATTAATTAATTAAGTAAATGAATTAAGTGATTAATGAATTAATTTTTAATGTAATTAAGTAAGCATTATTATTTAAGTAATTAATTAAATTAGAATCTTACTATAAATATCTCATTTAGTTATTATTAATTCTAATTAATTAACTTAATTACTGATTTTAAGTTAATTGAGTACCTAATTCATAACACTTACTTAATTAATTAATTATTAAATTAATTATTAAAAATTATTTAATTAAAATTAATATTAAATAATACTAATAAAGTAATAATAATACTTATTTAATAAATTAATTATTTGATTAATTTATTTAATTAATTAAAATTAATAATTACTAAATTAAGTCAGTAAAATCAGTAATTAAGTTATTAATTTAAATTCGCACTAAATATTATAAACAATAATCAGCTTAGAAGTAAAAGCAACAGAACACATTGGGTTGGTCGCATGCCAGAGCCCATTCTTCCAAAATTCTTTTGAAAAAGTTTACAAATTTTTAACTTGACAAAAAATTTAAGGACTACTTATATTATATGCAATATTTTATTGAAGTTTGCTGTTGAATACTCATACACTTCATACTTCCTTAGTAAGTAAAAAGGTATAAATTTTGCACACTCTAGCTTTAAACAATATTATTTATATATTAATATATCTATTTTATTTATTTGTATTTAATAGTTTTACAAGCTGAAATTTTAATAGCCATTTAAGCAGCCATAATCATTTACTCACCATAAGTAAAATAGTATTCTTGGCATTGAGCGTTAACTGGGGTAACCTGTAATCAAGCAAAAATAAATATAGTCATTAAAAATTGTATAATAACAAATGTGCATAAATTTTTTCGTAAAATAACAAATACTTATACGAACTATACTTTTTCAAACACTTATGTGGATACGATATTTCATTACAGACTTTCCTTGAATCACTACAATCTCACTCATTTATTTATGTGTGTGTGTGTGTGTGTGACTGCGAATAGGAAATCATCTAAACACTGAAGCATAGAAAACAATTAAATCATTTTTTAAACAAAAATCGTGAGCTCACTACATTTTTTTCGTATTTTTTGCTCAAATATTCAAATTGTAATGTTGAAAAGTGTGTGGAGAGTGAGAGAGAGAGAGAGAGAGAGCGGGAGGAAATCGAGTATGTGTATAATTAATCGTTTACGCTTGACTTATGACTTGACTACTTTTAGAAAACTAAAAAAAAAAAAAAGAAATAGTGAGCAGTAACCTCACTCGAAAACGTTTTGAGTTCGAAAGCAGCATTTTAAATGTTTTCTTGTTTTCTTGTTTTCTTTTAGCTTTCGTATTGTGTCATAACGCTAAAAACGAATTTACGACTTGAAATTTTTATAAATCGTAAATTATAAAAAGTCATAAATAACCGTTTGTCTGTTTTTAATATGCAAATATTTACTCGTATACTGAATATGAATAATATTCACGATGACAAGGCCATTTATTATGATGTAGGTGGGTGTACCATAGTGGTGCATAGTGATTGAAAGGTTATTTAAGGCGTGGCTAAGTATGCGTAAAAGCTAGCTAACTGTAGACTATAGTAAAGGCTATCTTATGTTGTTGTAAACTACTTCATTGACAATTGTTGCATTTCAAATTGTTTCTATAAAGTATTCACGGTATTTCACCTCAGTCAGAAAAAGCTGGAAAAAAATACTTTTTACTTCAACTTTTTTTAAAAGAAAGCACACACTTCAAGTTTTATAATTTTTTCTGCAACAGCTTGCTTTTCTTTGCTCTTCTCGCTTTCCCCGCCTATTTCCGTTAATTTATTTCGTTTTTAATTTCCTTTAATTTCCAAGCGCTTCCTCAAATCACTTCTAACTATTGACACTTCCGCTTGTGAAATCGTCTGCCTAGTAGCACTTAACAGTTACCTTTTTATTCTCAATCGCTTTTCAACGTGCCACTATTGACAGTTAGCACTCAAACAGCGCTGCACTCGAACTGTCAAATTGCTTTTCGAGTGCGCTTACTCATTTACAACAAATACATGCATACAATATGTGTAGATATTGTGTATGCATTTGTTGCGTATTCGAGAGATTTCCTGTAAAAAATAAAAGCTATTGATTATTTCATTTCTTTTTTTTGTTCAAGTAGTGGGTAGCACAAAAACGCCAGCAAGTAGCAACACATTGTTTGCATTGCATCAAAATTATCATATTTTTTCTCAATAATATTTTATGTATCTTAATTTTTAGCCTCATTTTTCACTGCCACTTTAAGGCTCATTGTCATTCAAATTTTTTCCACTTTATTAAGTGTCTTCTGCCGCATTTCATTAACCTCTTATACGACTTTTTGCCTTTTTGCCTTTTTATACTGTTTTTTTTTTCGTTTTTTATATGCTCATTATTGTAATTAAGTGTGAAAAATGTTGCCAATGTCTCGAGTGTTATAAAAATTTATTTTCAATAAAAAGCCTAATGCGTCGAAAGAAAAAAATACCACTTTTTTTGTGCCCCATAATTCATTAAAAAGAACGCTTTGTTGAATGCCACACTTTTCGCCTGACAGTCCAAAGCTTGACCAAATGCGGCAGCAATGTCCCTCTCACACACACACACACACACACACACACAGTGGACAATTTTACGAGCCTCTTTATATGTATGTACACTTGCCGGGTGTCAAAACGGGCTAGGGGCTCGTGTTAATGATATCGATTGAAATCTTTTGTTTCCCCTACTAACACTTTTTTATTTCACATGACTTTCATTTTTTAGCCATTGCTATTATTATTGTTATTTTGCTGCAATATGCTGATTGCTTTTGTTTTACTTTTGTTGTTGCGTGTCATTACTGTTGAAATATGTAGTTAAGTCGTTTTCTAGGTTACTTCAAGTGGCAAATTGCAGTAGACTTTTTCTATGTCGCCCGGGAAAGTGTAAGAGCGATAAAGCCTGTAGAGCAATGACTGCTCATTTAATACAAATTTATAAAGTTCTGTTAAAATAAATAATATTTTATTCAATAAATATTCTATTAAAACAAAAGCTATATATAATTTAGAATTCAAATTGCTTGAAATTTATTAAAGGCAAGTTCTGTGCCTTAAATGCCCTTCAAATTAACGCCATCCGCACTTCGCACATATTTGCGCTCACTTCCTTTTCAGAAAGAATAAAATAAAAAAGAAATCAAAACAGCACGTGCAACGAATATTCCACCAAGTCATAGTGAGTTCACACTAAATACTATAAAAAATAATCGCTGCAAAGGTCATTGATTTCAGCTTAGAAGCAAAAGCAACAGACCACATTGGCTTGGTCGTATGCTAGAGCCCTTTAGAAACGTACCGCATAGGCATAGCGTCCAGTGTTAGAAAGCGTAGCATGCTGAGAGGGTTGTAGCAACGCGCGTCAAAATGACGCTGCCGCGCCGCTTCGAGCTGGTGGTGGTAGGGTAGGTTAGTTGCCCTGCCAGCGGACGTGCTGCTCAAGGTGAAGCAGCCGTAAAATGTATTTGCCGATAAGGTAGTAGAGTACCCAGAGGGCAAATACACCTAAAAATATAGCTAAATGTGCATGTGTATGTATGTTTGGCATTAGCATTGCTTATGCGCGCTCGAGAAGGTATTTGCGCCGTGTGTCAAAGACGTCTGACTTAGCGGGAGACTTTTTTATTTATGTGATTTCAAGATATGGCAAAATTCTTATGGATTTTCGAGCACTTTTTTCTTCCATGCTTCCTTTTCAGTTTGAAAAAGTGAAATTTGCCAAAGGTAAGAGTGAACCACAAAATTACAGCAACTCACTCTGGAATTGCTTGTGCAAAAATCAATAAAAGTGCCGAAAGTGCGAGAAAATACCAAGAAGAAGAGTGTGAAGTATTGTGCGAAACGGAAGCGAGACAGCAAATAATGAATTCTGCATACCTTCGCCAGCGAGGAAGAAGTTGCAAACGAAGAAGGTAAGTCAAAATTATAGAACTTCTTGCACAACACGCGGCATGCAGGGGAAAAGGCAGAAGTATATTTTAGAGAAACGAAAAATTAAAAAAGTTAAAATCGTTTTAAAATCCAGAAGAAGAGCGCGAATGCAGCGTCTGGTTGGCGTTTGTCGTGGTTTCAGGTGTTATTCATATTAAAAAAGTGTTGCAAAGACACTCACAAGTATGCGCTTGTGTGAGGTGCCGCAGTATGATTAGCCATCATTTAACAACATTAAATGTGATAGTAGTGAATTATGGCGTATGTATATGTTGCAAGAGCGAAGTCGTGCATGTTGCAGTCACAAAAACTGGAGATTTATTATTTTTCGAAAGCGTTGTGCGGAAATAAAAAAAAACCCAGCACGAATTAATTTAAATGCGGATTTAGAGGCGCTGGTGCTCAATATAGATTGCAATCAAACCGTATACAAGCAAAATCCATTAAAATATTTTCGAGAGCATTTTTTTTATATTTTTTTCTCCTATAAAGCAATTTCTAGATATCTCAAAATAAATCAAATGCCTTCGACACATTGTCGCACAGCAACGAGCACGCTTTAAATTCAACTGCAAGGATATGTGTCATGATTATCTTGCATACTTATTGGGCAATACGCCAGAAAATTCAAGCACATATGACTTACAAGCGAAAAACACAAATGAGAGCCTTCAACTTTGCGCAAAGTGTGTGTCTCTAGCCACTCGTCCTTCTCACCGGCACACATCCTTCCACATTTGGCGCAATAAAATCATTTGTATGCGTGAGTATTAGTTCGCGTAGTGAACTGAAATAGTTTTGGCATACAGCAAACATTTTTTATTGTGCACTACTTGTGTTGTATTCTTTTTTTTTTTAATTTTTCGAAGGATAATTTCTAGTATTGAGCGCCTTCAAAGTTTGCTTTTTGCAATCCAACCACCATTTGGCATTGCCGACTTGTAGTTTTTGGCACAAATCACTCATTGTGTAACTTCCCAGTAAGGCTATGTGGCAGACTACAGGAAAATTAGAAACACACACACACACACACACACCCATACACAAAAAAGGCTTTTATTGAAACTACCAACTACCCTACTCGGTCTGCTGCCTCGCAGTTTAGCTTCTCGGAATGCCAATTGATAGCTTTAGCTTGGCTTGTAATTTGATATGGTAATCGTCTCGTTCGGTTAGCCATTTTGCTATGTCTTGACATGAGCCCTATTACTTTCAAATGTTCTACAAAGTTTAGCTCTGCAAAAGCTGCTCAGAATGTGTTTCTTAGCTTGTGTGTTTTTCTTACATTGCTTGTTCACTTTCAGCTTTATATTCTCTACTATTGACCCACGTGACCCGTTTATTTTCACTACACTGCACATAATCCTTTTAACTGTTTGTTTTCTTATATTTCTAGGGTATGTAATTACCACAGTCTGGCATAGCATAGCTCCAAAGCGCACACAAAGTGGGTTTACTCTATCAGAGGTCTTTGCTTTACTCAATTTTTTCCAAATTTCTATTGTGGTATGAAGAAATAGACCACAAACACAGAGATTTACAGGTACTCTGTGAGTCATCGCAGGTTTCAAGTATTTGGTTTCCCTGCTCTTTCTTATAAGATTTCCATTTTGCTCGGCAGTAAGCCCCATTTTTGTTTATTCAATTCTTGAGTACACCTCTCGCATAAAAATTTCATTTCGCGCTTTAAGTTTTTACATAGACATTCTCTCTGCTCTCCGATCTTTTGTGTATACGCTTGGCATATTAAGCAGTCTAATATTGAATTGATTTTGTACAATTTTCTAACTGTTGCTCATTATTTCTGTTTCTGCTACTGTTCATGTATCTTTTCTCAGCAGCGGTTTAAATCACCTTTTCGAGAAGTTAGCCGACTGCTCCGACATTATATAGCTCATTATGGTAATCAACCCTGTTATGTTGCTCACGTTTTACAGTTGTTCTTATTCTAATATACATGTGTTTTATTGTCAAAGCTTCTAGTTTTATTTGTTGACATTCCTTTCATGCGACTACTGCTTGTCTGCTTCTTCTTTTTCTTCAACACACTATAGTTTATCCATACATATTGCCTGTTTGTTTCCCCATTTTCTTTATTTCTCACATTTTTCTATTCTATATATGCTAGTATTTGCTTTGAGTACAACAGCTCTTCACGTATTCCGTCAGCGTGTCGCTTAGTGACGTCAAGTTTGTTAAAGAATTCCGTACGTGCTGTCTATGAAGCCTGCCACCCAGGTGTAGACACGGCACTAAGGGGCAATAGTTGACTTTGAAATTTATTGCATGAAGTGTTTGTAAACTGATGGGCGGTGGGGGAGGGGCATGACGGCATGAAATTAATATATTCCGAAAATTCAAGAAAACATCACGATATCACAATCAATATAAAGAAATGCAATATTATGAAGAAAGATAAAAACTAATGTATATTTGAAAGTAATAATATAATACTTGAAAATTATTAAAAATATTGAAAAGTAATTTTTAAAAAATTATGAGAAAAAAAATTAACACTTCGATAAAGTTCAACTGTCAAATAATTTTAAAGAGCCATTTCGAACCTGGAAAAAGCTCTCAGCAATGCTTTCATGCTCTCAACTTCTCACCTCAATGCTTAAAAAGCAGGAATCCAATTTGGAATATATATAAACAGTTTTACATCAGCCGATTATGATTCCGAGCGAGCACAGTACAGAAACAATGAAAAGCAAAAAAATAATTCATGAAGAGGCATAAGGCAAAGAGGTGTGCATTGAAAAGAAGCAGTGAACCAATAAGGCAGCGAAAAAGGGACTCAAAAGCTCGACAAAAGCACATAATAATATTGTTCAACAAACGAATTGAAGAGTAAACTGTTGACTGCAAGTAAAGGAACCAAGCCAAAGGAATGCATTGGTATGCGAAATAACAATAAATGTGTGGAATAAAAGAATTCTCCATTGAATAAATATAAGCAAAGGTACAAGGCGAAGAAAAACCTTAAAGGCAATACCTACAAACATCCATATGTGTCAGGATATGTTGGCAGCTAAAGAAGACATGGACATGTGTGAGTTCTTTTTTTTTTTTGTTTGTCAGCGCATCTCAGACGCGCCTGCGGCTTTTCATGCCAACCATCTGAAGAATTCTACGCAAAGCCACAAATAAATACTACAATGGGCATTTAAGGGTTTCGCAAATGATTATACGCATCTGGCTGTGTGCTAATGCCAAAGAAGTAATGTACAAAGCATATAGCATATCTTGTGTACTAGAATAACAACTTGGAAGTCGATGCCACAAGGGATTCTTACGTGGTATGACTGACGGCATATAGCAGGACAGCATGCAAACGATAATCGGAAGTTAATCAGCAACAATGAAAGAAATGAAAAAAAAAGCACACAGGAAATAAAAAAGTTGTTTCTGTGTTGTTTAAAGAGAGTTGCGTGTGTGTGTGTGGAGCTGTTTAGACAATGGACATAAATGTTAGCAGAGCGAGATAAATATAAAACGCTTTATGCTTGTTTTCATATTATTATTTATTTTCAACCTTTTCTTTCCTCTCCTCTCCTCCCCTGTACATTCTCTTTCAAACACATATCCACACTTTTGCGGTGTTTAAAGTCCTGTTAGCGTCATTTATGTACTTTAAATTGTGACATTTGCACACATTTTCGGCCTCGTCCGCCGTCATTGAAGTGCGCGCATAAAAGATAAAGAAAAACGACAACGCTTGCAACATTTGCAACGTCAAGTGTCAATATTTGCCATAGAAGTTGCGATTTTATGCTCCTTTTACTCCTCAATTTGTCACATTTTTACTGTTGTTGACTTTTGTTTCAAGCGCGCAGCATTCAACTGTTAAATTAAGTTGAATGACCTAAAATGTGCGCAAGACAAATGCACGCTGGTGTAGTGTTGCCATATGGTTTGTTAGATTGTGCTAAAATTTGTGTCTTGATTGGTTGGTAAATAATGTGTACGTGTGTGTGTCAAGGTACCACTGCTTTTCGCTATATAAAGCAGAATTTTATGCTTAGATGCATATTTTTGTCATTGGAATTAGAGATTTCACTACCCTTTTCCTACCATAAAATCCGCTAGTCTTCCCAGTACCACAAATTTAATCACTTTTCCTCCCTTCAACTTTACTTTCTGTAACACAACACTTTGCAACACTACTCACAGTCGCGCTGCGGTTTGTTCCCAACTCAACTCTAATCAAATTGCAATCTATAAGCAATCTCATTACTATTGGGTTGTTCGGAAAGTCATTTCGTTTTTTTTGAGCTTCGAGGTTAAGTCCATGCCTTTCAAATGGCCATAAACAGTTGAATTCGACAAATTTAACCTCTCACCGATCTCTCGTGTGGTGATTCGCCGATTTGCATCAACTAATGCCTTTATCGCATCTTTGTCAGCTTCGACCGGCCTTCCAGACCGTGGTGCATCTTCGACATTCTTCTTCGGATCGAAATTTTGCAAACCAGTTCTGGCACTGGCGTACTGTTAACACGCCTTCTCCATACACATCCGTCAATTTTTTTCTCGCTTGGACAGCATTTTTACCTTTTCTGAAGTTAAAAAGTAAAATATGACGAAAATGCTGCTTATTGCTCTCCATATTTAAAAAGGCACCAACCAAAAACTACTGGGTAGAATTAATAGAACTTTTTCACACACAAGCCTTGCAATATCAGCTCTCATGACATATAATGGTTATGGGGCTTAAGTGTGAAGTTAGTTTCGAAAAAACGTAATTAAGTCCTCTGGCGGGAAAAAACGAAATGACTTTCCGAACAACCCAATATAAATAATCGCCACCCAAAATGTATTGATCGATGACACGTGCGTGCCGAGTTGTGTCGGGCATTTTCCAAAGGCTTACGCAGCGCGCACAAAGACAAAATTTAAAATGACAAAAGGAAAATTAAATACAAAACTTATTTAGTGCTAACGACCGCTCGCGTTGAGTGAAAAAGATCAGTAAAAAAGCGGCACCTACCCTCGCGCGCACAAAAAATAACCGAAACAGCATAATCAATGCGCTCAAATAATCAAGTCGCAAAAATCCATTACCAAAGCATACACAAATCGTTACACTACTCGCTAAAACCATGCATACTTGTGTAAAAGTGGTGGGAAAGCGCACCGAAGGCGCGCGGTTTGGCGGTTGGAGGGTCTTACTACGACATACCGAAAATGAGATAATCCTGTGAGAGCTGATGCAAGCTATTTCCCAAAGAGGTAATAAATTTCGCTTTCATCAATCATGTAATCGGATAATAATTGAGTGCACGCTACTGTTGCATAGACAGTGAAAGGCGCAGGGTGTAGATCCTTGTGCTTTACGCATCAAATTTTGGGCTAGCCAAAAACACTACACATTGCCGCGCTCGATTGCGCTTTCACTGTACGCCGCTCGATGTCGTGCAACAAATGAGAAGTGCACAATGATGTAACGGTGTGTACGATCGCGAGTGTGAAATGTAATGCGGTACATGTTGCACACACTAAAACAACAAACACTCGCTACTTAGTTGCATAATACCCAGTTCACACTATAGTGTGCAAAGTGTGTGCACTTAATTTTCATTTCCGTTCGCTGCAACAGCAATAAACACACGCTGCAATGAAAATAATATGCACATATGCGGCTCTCGCACCCCTCATGGCGTCGAGCCACAGTTTCCCAACATTTCCCAAACGGCCAACGGCCAAGTGGCACACTATGGTATTATGCCATGGTTCTGATTTCCGAATGCTTTTTCTGCGCTCTTTGTGTGTGTGTGCTCGTTAAGTGGGTGGGTATTGTTTAATGAAATTTAATGCACTTCTTCCATCATCTCTGCTGGGGAAATGCAATGACATATTGGCAGCATATGCACTTATCGAAACAACACTGCGCCGCGTAACTTTTTGCACATCCCCTAACACAAGGTGTGCACTCAATGCAATCTTTACACCAACAAGCATGCACTTAAGCACTTACATACGCGCATACTTGCATTCTAGTGCATCAAAGTACAATGTGATAGAAAATTAAAACAAAAAATGAAAATGTTTGCCTTTTTTGCAACTTTTCATTTTTACGCCCTTTGCTCACAATAAACTTGTGTGCCTTGTTTTATGCCTTCTCTAACGCTTGGCACAGTCACAGCAACTACAACTTGCTTGTTGGTTAAAAAAGGTACCTTTTTTGTTTAAGGGTTGCTATTGTTAATGACTGTTGGCTGTGTGCAATATTTTTGTTTTGTTTTCTGTTTTCCCGCTTAACCCACCGCGCGCAGCACTAGCGAGCATTGTTGCTAGTTGTTGGCGAACGCGTTGTGTACCTTTTTGTTGTTGCTTATTTTACAACAACAACAATGTATTGCGTTATGTAGCTTTACGCTCGTTGTTGTTGCAAGTTATGCGCTTTTCTGCCGATGCGGTTTCGCCTGTAACACCCTTCACCCAAAACTGTCGCTCACTTCGCGCGCCACTCTCACCCCTCACTTTGTCAAAGAGGGGTGTCGCGTCGCGTCGTCTTTCGAATGTTATTGTGTTTTGGAAATCTTAATAAACACAAACTGGGGGAAACTCACGCCTCTTCAGTGTAACTAACGGTGCCCACTTATTTCGGCCAAAGTGCGAATTGGTTTAACAAAAAGTTACGTGCTATTTTGTTTCCCATTTAGTCAACTCATTACTGTAAGTAAACGCGCTTGCTGTGGCAATGTCTCATGTGCGTTGTGTCGTCGCTTTTGTTATTTTATGCAAATATTTGAATGCAATGACAGAGAGTTGTTTGAGAGAAAATATAGATAGCGGAAGCTGAAATGATGTAAAAGTTATGTCACACTCACTTGCATCTGCAAAAAATCGTGAGCAAAGTATGTTACACAACAGTTTCAGAGCTCATACAACTTATCTGGTATTGTGCTTCTTCGTTAGATCGTCAAATTATGCAGCAAGCTCCAGAGATGATGCTGAAGTGTAAGCAGTGTGTTGTTTTAAAATCATAAAAAATCCTACACAAAATATAGAACTTGGTTCAGGACACTTGAACGTTCGAAAATAGCTTAATTTGCAGTTTTAAAGTAACTAAAAATTTTTCTTTTAAATATAAACATTTGTTTGCAGCAATATAGATAAGTTGCTAGTAACCATGAGAGAGTCCTTAGCTAGATTTATATTCGCCTGAAGGCTCGCAACGCAGTATTTCTCAACACTATTTGGAGAATAATTTATGTTAAATTAATAACAAAGTCTTTTTGTGCAAAATTATAAATTTCATAATTATTTTGTAATAAATGATCTCCAACATTCCCGACTGAATTGCACGCGGCAACAAATTTGGTTCATAAAGAAATACTTTATCAATTCATTATTGGCTACTGTTATAACTACTTTGGATAGCCGAAGGCAACAATTGCTAAAAAAAATTACATGTAATCTTATTTGCCCAAAACAACACGCTTTTGACTTATCACTTGACGATAAAGCAAAGAGAAGTCGAAAATTGGCCTCTAAAACTCGAAATGAAGGAGTAAAGGGACATGACAGCTACAACCCACAACTAATCTTTTGTTTAAACATAACACTGTTATACAAATTTGAAGTGGAATTGGTAAACAAGAACAATTCCTTCTATACAGACTCACACTCGAAAGCGTACTTACATTCTTTGCAGTAAAGTCCGTATTCCACGCATATGATCAGTGCTAAACCTGATCGTGTTTATTTTTTGTTTTTTTTTTTTTTGCTTTCTTATTACTTTCTTCGAATGTGACAACACTCCACACTCCACAAATCACTCAAAAATCGAAAATCGAAAATCACAAACTCAATAGAGTCAAAGCGTAAAGGAGCATTGTTATCAGGCTCATTATCAAGAGGAAAATCACAATTATGATTATAATCATTATAAATTTATGGGTTTATCACACAAGCGCTTAGACATGAAGGTCCGTCACACATCACAAAAACATCACAAATCAATCACAACGGCAACTATGGATCATTATAATCATCGTATTGCACCAAAGCACTGTTATCGTATGAAATACTTAAAGATCGTTTATAAAATTTGCCGTCAGACGAAAACATAGTAAAACGCGTATGTGTACAAATATTCACTGCAGCCACTTGTCGATCGATAACAACCATTAAACGAGACTATGCTTTTTCATTGCGCATATCACGGCGCGTATCACAGCGCGTTTGTCGATAGATACGTAGGGCGCGAATGCCGAAATCGCACTAAATTCAACGATTTGAAACAAAGGCCTAATTGACAAATAGCACGAGCGAGTTGGCGAGCGCACACTTATAGATGACAAGCGTACCCGGCAAACGCAGTCACGGCGCTGCGGTGCTGTGGCGTTGAGCGTTCGTTGAGGAACACCCCTAGGCAAAAAAAAACAAAACAAGTGAAGTACAAAAACAAAGGTAAAAAACGTTAATTGCAAGTACACATTAATAAATAACTATATAATAAAAGCATGCACACACATGCAGACATACATGCGCTGGTGGGGAGCCGTATACACACACACACACACACACACCAATATGCAGAATATTTATCAGATAAGCGCAACAAGCGTTCGATAGGTCTGGAGAGCTGGCGCGCGTGTGTGGCGGTGCGTATCAGTGCAAGCGTATGCGTGTTTCGCTTGTGTGTACATGAAGCAGCATTTTTAGCTTGTGTTTTTGGCGCTTTTTTGCATTTTTCTCACTGCGCTTTTGTTTTTATTTTTTATTGCTATTTATACATATGTATATACCAAATTTATCTAACAAAGCAACGCTCCAAATAACGCTGATCGTCACGGTTTGATTACCTTCGGTATGGCTAGCGGGCCAGACTTGCCTTTTTATCGCTAAATAATAAATTAAAAAAAAAAAAATGTAAAAAAAAACGAATCGCGCTATGTTGTTGCTGCTAATGTTTGTCGCGCATTAGCTATTTGCCACACACGTGCTATTCATGTCATGTCACGCCGAGTGCCCGCTGAACTTGCGAACTCATGTAGATTTTTTTTTGTTTTTTTGTTTTTGTAAATTGGTAATAAACGTGGGTAGGCATGTGCCCATTATACGGAAGGGGCTTGTTTACTTCGATATATGTGGTGGAATCGTGTTGGGCGTGAAATGATTTGGAATGCTCTAAAGCTAATTGGCAACGAATTTGTCAAATCATTTCACTGCGTCTATTAACTCGTGACTATTTAGCCCGAAAAAATCGTCAAGTCATAGTACTCGTATCTATGTTACAAGCTCTATATGCTATGTTTTTTACATAAGTACGCTGCTCCAGAAGTGTCCATATAAACTAAGTTAGTTAAGGAAATTGTCAAAATTCCATTGGTAACTCATTAATTTGGGTTAATTAATTATCAATTTGCACTCTACACACATACACTTGCAGCATGTATTCGTTTCTGCGAGGCGCCTTAATCTTGACAGGCCAATTCAACATGTCGCATTAGGTCCGTAGGCGCCCGACATTTGAGCCTTAATTCCTTATGAGCGCTTACCAGGTAGCATATGCCTGCTTTTTGACTTTACGCAGAAAAGTTTAATGCGAAATATTTGCTTAGTCGCCGGCTGACTTTATTTCTATTATTATTATTATGTGCTTCTGCTTCTTGCTTCTTGAAAAAAATTTTATTGTTTTTACTCCAATTTCATTTGTTTTGATTTGTTTACTCTCCTTAGCTCTTTTTTTTTGGTACCCACTTACCATATTGTAATAATTTATTGATTTTCGCATTTAAAGTAAGAATTCTGTTTGAATTTCGATTTGGCGCATGCTTGCGACATTCCCCAAACACTTATGAGTTTAATTATTATTAGCCACGTTATAATTTATGTTCTTGCAGTTGGAGGTATTTGCACGAAAAGTGTAAATTTCCGACTTTATTAGCAGGCAAACAAATAACCGAAAATACGAAATTGCACAAAGCATAGAAATAGCAACTAAATAAATATGAAAATACACAAAAAAAATAAAAAATAAAAAATAAAAAATTAAAAATGAAAAATGTAAAAATTAAAAGCGCAAGTGCACACAAAACAAAGGCAAATATGGCTATAAGCCCAGTAGTGAAATCAACTAGTTGTCAACTACTTTAGAACTAATAGAAACGGTAACTAGGCAGATGACGCTCTTTTGTTTATGCATGGTAGTGGAGTTGTCATATTTATTGTCACACTTTCACAAATATTTCAGTCTCATAGTAATTCAAGACAGTTACGCAATTTCCCAGTTCAATTAATGCCCTTAGAAACACTCTCGATTTTGTTCAGGTCTTTCATGATTTTATTGAAAACATACTAAGTCGCCGACGTAATTCCTCCGACCTAAGTGATTTCCCCTTCTGAATCAACTTTCCAAAAAACTGGTATAATTCTGTTGCTTTTCTGACTAGTTCGTCGCTAGACGTCGCTAGACTACCGTGAATGGGCGCACATATGTACACCCATAAATACCAATATTCATGCTAATGAACGATAATAAAAATCGCAGCAATTTCTATGCATTTGGCTGCGAAAGCAGTATTTTGCGCAAATTTCCACATTTTATGTAGTGCAAATATATTTTATCAGCAAATGAATAATGTGACGAATCATAAAATAGCTTTTACGGTAGTTTGTTTAAACTTCCATAAATAAGGAAACTAGGAAATGTAAGTGATATGAAGAACAATAATTGATTTAGTTAAAAGAGATATAAAATTTAGTAAATTTCCGTAAGAAAACCAACAAACAATACAAGCTAATATATTATGTTCAAAAGCATTTTTCTATTAAAAAAAATTTTTTCAAAAATCAAGCATCCTAAACCAGTAAAAGCTGCCTTATATTCAACTTGCATACATATATAACAAGTGCGTCATTACCTGCCACGTTCGCTGACGTGAAAAAAATTCCACGCTATTGCCTTAAAATTTCATTTTCGAAAGAATGCAAATTACTTTAAAATCACTATATTATGTTATATACACACTTAAGGCGTTGCTTATCAACCCAAAAGTATTCAGTTATATATTTGGAAGATGTATTGGGGTTTCATGTATGACAAAGATCCTTAACTATCATTTGTGTATTTCATGGCTGTGTTATAACGGTATTTTTCACATTTATAAGAAATCAACAATGGTGAATAGATAATGCAGACATTGCTAAATGAGTTCTTAAATCTACTATAGTATTGCGAAATGCAAAAATTCAAAAGAAAAGTGATAAAATTAAAATTAATGTGGTACAGAGTTCAAACGGATCGCGCTATATATACATATATATACACACTTAAAGTAGTATTTTTTATAATAAAGATATAGCTATATTATATAATAGCACTACCTTTATAAAGGCGATTTGTGATTATTATTTTATTTAGCATATGGTTAATTATGCATTTTTTATGCAGATTCATATCATTTTTATAATTTTTTTTTTAATTTCTTTTATTATTTTTATTTGTAGTGAATAATTTTGTATCAATAGTAGGCCACTTTTGCTTATAAAAATTGTCTCCCACTCACTTTTAGGGACTTTTTTTCCATATATTATTTTATGTATTATATATTCATATATATATAAATATATATATTTTTACGCAACACTCTATATTTGTATTTGTTTAGCATTTGACAACAGACTCTCCTTTAAAATATGGTAAATATTGACCTATTCTATGAGCACTTATTTAATAGTACTTACTAGCAACAGACCGGTGAGTACATACTTTCACCATTACATTCTTTTACTACAAGTGGCAATATTAAAATTAAATAATTAAATGAATTCCACATACCAGTTAAACAAATGTATGGAAAACGTGATTTTGAATTCCCTTGAAATTAATTAAAATTTTTGCAAATACTTGATAGACGACATTTTTTCGATAATTATTATTTGTTTAAAATTTATAATGTTACTTTTGTAAATTAACAAATTTATTGCTTTATTGTTTTATTGTTTTTAAAAATATGTGTGAAGAAAATTGACGCGTTACTTTTAGTCTTGAGACGGTTGATCGGCGGAACATCCTTGTTAATTCAATAAGATAAGATAAGTTTGTAGTAATTTATGTTATATTTTTAATTAAAATTACTGCGAATGCGACAATTAATATAATATTTGTACCAATTATATATGACCTTGACCATGAAGTATGTCCCGTTGAGATATGTTTAGTTGCAAGCCAGAATGCAGCAGACACACATGCCAACACTAACAAAATATAATCCATTATCATTATTATAATTTCGTTAAAATCGCAAACACTCACATTTACCCAGGTATTTGACTACCGTCGCAATTCATAAATATTTTTGTATGCTCTCCCCTCACCTCACCGCTTGAGCAACCGTCATTGCAGGCATTTTCGCCCCAAACCTTTATAAACAAATCATAAAAGTCAATCGAACACTAAGCCTTGACTATAAATTAAGTGCAAATTATAAGCGATTTGCGTGACTACACGTGCGACTGATATAAATAAATACGTAACGACAGTTTGGAGATTTAAGATTTTCGCTTGCCACGGCTAAGTCATTAATTTCGTTACATAAAAGCTTAATGCTAAACACCGGAAATATAAATTGTCAATATTTCCTCGAAAATGATTTTTTGCTTGATTAAAGCTATACTTGTATGTATGTATACATATATTTGCCAGCCACTTAAACTTTGTACCGCACGTATCTGTGGTATCACTGCGGCGCAATGACTTTTTGCCTCTTTTGTTATTGTTGTGCACATTTTGTTTTTGGCATATTTGTAGTGAAGTGGTTGTGATTAGATTCAAAAGGGTTCTGGGCGTTAGTAACATTAGCAAATTAATGCTTCGTAGCTGCGTTGTGGCAACAGTGGCATACATGCGAACACACTCGTGTCGTTGTTGTTGTTGTTGTTGTTTATTATCTGCCTTTGGTGATATTTTCAATTTGTTCTAATCGATTACTTTGGCATGCGAGCATTCAGTTGAAAATGATTAATTTGATTAAAATGTCTCAGTTTTTGTGCGTGTGTTTGTTGTTGTTGTAAGCTGGCAATTACTTGCTTGTGGTGGATGCATCCGTACAGTTTATTAAATATATTCTTTGATATTTATAACCGATTACTTTTTTTGTGTGATTATTATATTTTTCTTTTATGCTTTTTTCGTTCTTATTTTTTATTTTATTTCTTTATTTTAATTTTTTTTTTGTGATACTTACTTTTTTGTTGGAAAAAATAACGACTAGTGACAATGTGACAATATGACAGTGTTTATCGCAAATTCTGAAGAGGGCGTTCTCCAATTTAATTGCGAAGTTGTATCGATTTTTTACAGCAACATTGGGAAAACGCAAGTGTTGTGAAATACATAGCTGTGAATTTAGCCCTTTTCCTTAGAAGAAGGCTAATAACACTTTTTTTCAAAGTAAAGAGTCCAAGTTTTTAAAATAAATTTTCATTTGATTTATTTTGTAAAACAAATTTATTTTTTGCATATTTTTTATATGTATATTTATTTTATAAGTAATTTATATTATATAAATTTTATTTATAAATAAAATATAAATATTTATAGTATTTATTTTATAAATAAATTTTTAGTTTAATTTATTTCATTATTATTTTTTTTTTTTGTTTTTTATAATTTCCAATTTTTTTAAATTATTTTCACTTGGTTTTGAATTCTGTTAATTAATTTTAATATCGCTAATAATATTGTTTTTCCTTTCTTACTTTACTTACTTATTACATTATTTATGTTTTTATTTTCTTTGGAACACTACTTGTTTTCACAAAAATTTTATTGTAATTACACTTTCAAATATTTTGTGTAAATACCCGTCTAAAGTTTCTTTGATCAGCTAATCAGGCAACTTATCACACACTTTCGCATTACACTTAATTTTCTATAATCAGCAATTTACTTCAGATTTACATTTCACATTTTCATGCCAATTAACTGCCACATACATGTATGTACATATGTGTATGACGCCATTGACAGCTGTGTGATAATATTTATCTACCTAAAATAACAGAAATCTCAGTAGAAATGCTCGAAACGTGCCGCAACATATTCACACCTAATTTCCAATAAGATTTCCGCAACAACAACAAAAGCTTGTACACACTTTTTCATCTTTTTCAGCACAGCCGAAGATTGTTTGTTTTCTATGCTTCGTCAAACGAGCGCAACGGCATTAATGAACGGCAAGCAGGATGGACAGGCAACCCTTGGCGCTGCCGAGGCAATTGCGAAATTCGTCAAACTCGTTTGAATATTTCTAAGCAGTGCCATCATACACGTTGAATAAGCGATACCATAGATATATATATGTATGTATAGGTATACATACACATATATTGTTGTGTGTGTATGTGCGGCACATTGAAAAGGGGAAGCGCCCAGTAACATGCTTATTTTCTTGAATGCTTTTGATTTGCATTGCTTTGGCTATAGCCGCAAGGATACTCGTTTCATTTGCTGTTTGCTCTGCTTTTGTTGCTTTGCTTTGTATGCTTTTTCATTTGTTTTTGTATTGGCAGCATACATGTCTCCACAGTTTTGCTTTGCCTACCGTCTATCAGCCGCTTTTACGTCACTTGCAACACATTGCTTCGCTCCGCTCGAGAGAGACGGACCGCCGCAATCTTCAAGTCGCTGTATTTCCCACCTTTCCTTCCACCTTTTGTTTGGTGTGCGCCCTTTTCGGTGCGCAGACAAATGCCGCGGGCATTTGGGAAAAAGTAATAATGAAGACACGCACATAGACACACATATGTGCTGAGGCATATACAGAAATTCCAGCACTTTTGTGGTTTCCCCCCCCCCCCCCCCGCGCGGCGCTTATCCCGCCGTTTCTTTCATGGTCCCCATTTGATCTTCGCCTGCGCCTAAGTGGAACATAGATAAGCTCGGCATAGAATTGACTCAATGCATACACACACAGATAACTGCGTATGCTCATACATATGTATGTGTGCATGCATGTGTGTGTGTAGACACCGTTTCCGCCTTTTAAGCAGTGCGCAGTCGCCAGCTGAATCACCTGAACGATTTGTCACCCAAGTGCGCATGAAAAATTGTTACAATTCCAAGTGGCAGCGCGGCACTTTGTAACCACCAACGTTGCAACACATAAATTTTTCACATTTTCTAATATAAATTCAAATAAATAAAATGAGTGAGAAATGCACAAAACTGATTTGAATTTTAAGTGCCTTTTAAATGCATACTAGTACTAATACTCGCTCGGGAAGCTGCGCGCACATTCATAGCGGCATTCACTAACATGAGTGAGAGTGAGTGAGTGAGTCACAATTACTACTTAATACATTTAGAATTTGATTTCTATGTAAAAATGTGTGCTTCTCATTAGTAATTTACTTATTAGTAATTTCGTTGCTTCGTCAAACACTTAAGCATTCGATTTTGATAACAGAGTTTATGCATTCAAACACAACAATTAGGTCGCCCAATATGTTAATTTTGAAATGACTCAACCAAATCGCCGCATTCCCAACACGCTCTTTCACGCGTGGCATTTCCTAGTGGGCATGATGTTTGTATGGCGATGCAAGCAGGCGCGTACTTACTTAATAAAATCACGTAAATATAGTGTGCTTGTAAATATTAATGTAAATATTTTTATGAAAATTTACAATCATCACACCAGTGGTGGCAGCTCACAGCGTCGGCAAAAGCCATGAAATCGACTCTCTTTTTTTTTTATTTTTGTTCTTTCGAGGTTTGTCGCCAACACCACACACAATTAACGCGAGAGATTGGTAATTGCGTACAAAATTGTTGCGCTTTGATTAACAGAACGGTAAATAGTTGTAAATTTTTATTATTAAGACAATATAGCATTGCCAAAGGCAAAGGCAGAGGCATACGAGCCTGTTCTCTATGATATCGGCAATTAAAACCTTTCGCGTTTTATATAAACTTTTTTTTTTGACGGTAAATTTTTCCAGCTTAACGCCATAAAGCTCAATAAAAGTGACGCTCACACACTGAGACAACAACAACAAGCATGCGTTGCAATGAAAATAGAATTTTAAAAATAATTATCATAAAGTGTCCAGCTCTTAATTATACACACTCGCATATGTATATTGCAGTGATACATGAATTAATTGTTTTTGCTGCTGCTGCAATTTTTGCAATTGCCTCTTTTCGTTCGACCAGCTAATAAATTTTTAACGGACCATTAAATTGTATAATATTTTATTGTGTAATAAATTTGTTAAGTCCATTTGAACTATTGATTGTTGCTGCTTTTGTACAATTTTTGATAAAGAAGTAAGTAATTAGTGTAGTGCAAATAGAGCTGAGCAGCGCAGCAAGTTGCATAAGAGCGCTGATAAAGTTATAATTAGAAAAAGAGAGAAAAAAAATATAAAAAATATAAAAACGAAATCCATAAAGACATATATAGTAACTCCTAATCACAAAAAATTGCTTGTGCTTGAGGCAAATTCTTTCACTCGCCTAAGAAACGTGTTTCTGCAATTCTCAACGCATTTATTCGCAATAATTTTGCACACGTATCTAATTGCAGCAAGCTTTTAGGCGCTTCTTTCGAAACTATGGCAGGAACTCAAGCAATTAAATAAAAATTGAATGTACCCACCTAATTATCAAATCACTCAAAATACTCTAAACACTTTTTACACAACACAAATTTATTATGCATCTCTCTTCTCAATAAAACCTGCTGTAGGTATCTATAAATTAGCAAACTTCAGGAACAATGTTTGCTAAAAAAAAATGTGTGCATAAACAAATGACAATAAATACCCTAAGCCAATCGAACCGGATTTTGATTGTTTATTATTTTAATTAGTCGTCTCAATGCAATAACACTTGAGGAATTTGCATATCCAAACAGTAGTGTTGTATTTATGTGGTACGAGAATTTTTTGGTTGATTTGAAAAATTGGAAAAAAAAAATATTTGTGACCAAAAAAATTTTGTTAATAAATAATATACAATTCATTAAGAGAAGTATGTATAAGAAAATTTAAATTAAAACAAATTAAATTAAATTTGAAATTTAAAAAATTAAATATATTAAAAAAGTAAATGAGAAGCAAAATTTTAATATATGCATGTATAAAAATCAAAATTAAAAAAATTATAAAAATATAGCAAAAATATTGTATAATGTATTTATAAGAATACTGCTTTACCTTTCGAACCAAATAAATGCACACATGGCATTTTCAATAAATAATTTCTTAAATAATTACACTTTCAATTCTTTTATGGTTTTTTTAACAAATTAATTAAGCTTTATATACATAATTCTCGTATTGTAATTTCGCTGAAAAGTGGCATTTTATTAGCTAATACATTTGCAAACAGCAAATACCAAATAATTTTTTTTTTTTAAATAAATTGCCTTCAGCACATTTTCGTTAACGTATGAAAGTAGAAGACGTAAAATTTGTGCTTACACACAAATACACACACATACATACGAAAAACAGCTGTGTTTATTAAATTTCATTACAACTTTCACACATGCATACATACATACATACATACATACATATGGTATTTATATTGAAGTGAAGCAAACTAACCACCAATTCATACACCGAAGTTCAAGTTTCGATTTTTCCAATCGTCTTAACTTTATTTTAATTTTTCTTCAATTATTGGCACGAAAAGTAAAATTACGAGTACATTTGAAAGTTATTAGCTAATCCAGACTCATTTCAAGATGGTTTTATAATAAGTATTTTATTTATAATTACATTATGTTTACCTACCTACTACTTTAAATAGTAAAAGGTTGTTGTTGCTTTCAATTCGAAGCAATATAATATTTCCGAACACTTTCGGGTGCCACTGTTTGTGTTTGTATGTAGATAGTTGTGTCCAAAAAGGGTGAGATTAAAAATAGTTTGTACATCATATTCATAAATCTCCTCCAAATCGATTTTTATTTTCACAACAATTAAGAATTTAGCGAACAACCAAAAAAGATTTTTCTTAACACCTCGCAGGCTTCGCATAAATAAACGTTGTCCCGCAAAAGGTCCGCCAACACTTTCTCAAGCATCAGTTAATTATGTTTTAACACTTTTCGCTTGGTCGCAAACAAATTAGCGTTAATCATGAGGAATGCGAATTTATGTCACTTTACTTGACGCGCTAACGGCCAAGCTGACAACAACACTTGTCAATGCCAAGCACAAAAAAATGAAAAAAGTGGAAAAATAGAGAAATGCTAATCAATAAATTTGCCAAAGGTGCAAAATATATTTGAAATGTGTGTGTGTGTGTGTGTGCAGGCAGAGTTGGCATGAAAAATCGGGTGGGGAGTGTAAAAACAGCCATATATAGTTTTTCATGTGTGTGTGTGTGTGCAAGTGTCAAACAGCTAAAAAGCGCACAAAAGGCGAAGGTGCAAATTAGCTGTCGCCGCCATAACCGCCGTTGCGGCCACGAAAATAATCTAAAACAAACTCATACACATGTACGCGTTTGTGTGCGTGTAAGTGTTGCCAGAAGTGCGGAAAATCAGTAATGAAATATTTTTTCAGCTGTGCTGCCGCTGCCTGCAAAGCGCGGCCATTAACGAATATTTGCATGAAAATGCCTGCCGCGCGCACACAATTGGCTTTGTTCGCTGGCAATGATTACTATCGACGTGTGCTGCTAATGCACGAGCATTATAATGCTAATGGGTGGCCGGGCGCTCAAGCAGTCGCGCCGTCGACTGTCACCGTGCCATTGCGGCTGAGCACTGCTGATGGACGTTGCACAACTATTTGCGTCCATAAAAAAAACAAATTTGATAATAATAATAATAACAAGTGTAGATGCGCATTTATGTGTAGGAAAACGACGCGCTTGCCGGCGCAACACACCACTTGCTTATATATTTACAGGCGCGTGTATGCGCGCCAATCAGCGAGTGGCTAGCCAACGCGCAGACGGGGCCCTCAACGCGCCTGCAGCTAAGTGTAAGCAAATAAAAATTCTCCAAATATTTGCATATGCATTTACACAAGCGAACGAACGGTGTGTGCAAATAAAATAAGCCAAATGAAAAATTGTCTTCGACTTACTAGAGCTAATGAAGGAAAACTTAAAATAAATGCTAAAATTACGGAAAATAAGAAAAAGCGCTGTTGCTTTAGCTCACAAGTGCATTGACTGTCACTGCAGGTTACACACTATTAGCTATTAGCTATTAGCCAATGCGCGCGCCGCCACCACTCATACTTCATTTTGCGCGACTGCGCATGCGCTTAGTTGCATTTTATTTGCTTGTATGCATTTACACAAACAAAGCATTGAATATGAACAGTGCAGATATGAAAGCGTGCGCGCATGCGCATGCGCCGTTTTTAATGCGCCGCCAACAAATGCTGTGCCATGCGCCAAAAAATATCTAATAAAGCGTGGTGGAGAATCCAAAAAAAAAACATTTTCGAAATATTAGCAAGTAAAATGAGCTTGAATTTGGTTGAAAATAAGCGTATGTATTAAACAAAGCCAGTTTGCAGAAAAATAAGCAGTAAAGTGGTACCAACTACTGAGCCTAATTTCGTGACAGCCATTTACGCACAAATTATGGCAATTTACAAAGCGTCTACATGGGACATGTGCAATAGACGAAGGCGATATGACGTTTTGTCTTCTTATGTGTATGTGAGTATGTAAGTATGTGCGGGCAACGGTGTGCGCTTGTATCTTTGCTCTCCAGCTGCTGAGAGCGCAACCACTTTTTCAACCATTGATAGCCAAGAAAATATTGCACCTGACCTACAATCAGCCAGCGCGCTCGACCAGCACACACATACATACAAACATACGCTGCTATGTATGTAATAAGATGTTAAGCGTCGGCGCTAGCAACAAACGAAGCGCTCGGAATACGCGACGACTCTGCGCTGCTCGTTAATTAAATTCGCTGTTCGCTGCTCGCTGCGCTCATATTTACTGTTGTTGGGTTTTCATTTTGTTAATTTTCATTTAAATCATATTGCCACTCAGCGCTATACGATACTGTGTGAATGGAAAACGTCAACATGCCGGGCGGTCAGATAATTGGAAAAGCAAGCAAGCAAAGGCCGCGGTGAAAGAGAACGTAAAGAAAGGCGCGGACCACACCTACGGCGCGCAGCAAACGATTGAAGTACGACTAAGTACACGTGTACTTGAGCGCACATGCATACACTTACGCATATGCACACGCATACACTAACGGCTTTTGTCAGCGTTAAATTAAGCAGCGCGCAACGCGTTGCAGCAATCGGCACGCCGCAGCACGACAATGTTGCTAAGCCGCTGCCAAGCGGTGGCAATTAATGTCAACGAGAAATGTTGCTGCCCTTACTTACTGCCGAGTAATTTAAAATTTCCATGCCACTTTTTTATCACAAAAGCATTTTTTATTATTATTTTCTTACTCATGCTGCGCCACTCTTTGTTACTCGGAAAATTTGTGTCGGCGCCAGGAAAATGCATTCCGCGTAACTGCAAGCGCTTATGCATGTGCTTGCACGCGCTACAACAATTGCTGGCATTGCTTTGTTGCATTTTTCGAGTGCAACATAAATTAACTGCTGCAGCAGGCAGTAAAAGTTTGCCGCTTTTTTCGCTTTGTTTTTGTAATTTTTCTCCGTTAAAAGTTGTCAGCTTTTTCAAATTCTCCACTTTTTTGTTGAAATTTGTTACTTTTGCGCACATTACTAAATTTTATGGCATCCGCCATTTATTGTTGCTGTTGTTGTTGTTTGCGTGCTGGAGCTTACTTGCGTCGTAACTGCCAATTGCTGCTGTCAATGCTGCTGTTACTCTTTTATACAATTCGTAGTTTGATAAATGCTTGACATGTGAATTATGGCAAGCACAGTAAAACTTCGAGTTGGAAAATATTTTTAAACGGAATCGAGGTACTCAAATGCCTCTTAATTTCAAAAGTGAAATTTTAACTTGCATTTAATGCAATTTATTTCTCAAATTCGATTTTAGTAAATGTGAAGGCATTAAAAGTATAATAAAAAATTATAATTTATAATAAGTTATTAAAAATAAATAAATTATTATCCAATAATATTTTTTTATAAGAAAACAATTTTTTTGTTTGAAAAATATTTGCAAATTTATATAAAATAAAAACATTTTATTATATTTTTTACACAACTATTTTTAAAATATTTTTTTTATGAAAACTATTATTGGCTGCAATAAGAATATAGAGCTTAGAAATCAATTAATTTACTTGTTTTTTCTACTTTCTCATTGGTTAAAATGCTTTTGAGGTTATGGCAAACACCAGAATAGCTTCTGTGGGCAGAATGACATACTAGGCTTATGATTCATATATGTAGCAAGTTATATACAATATTATTTTCAAAATATTTGCAAGTAAGCACAGCAGTTCACTGACCATAAGAAAATTAATATGTGAAAATTTGAAATTTTAAGTACCTTGCTGGCAACAGAAATGAATTTTGGCCATTTTAAACTTCTTGAAGTACTCAGCTATTCTCTATAGATGTTATGGCAATCAGAAAATTCATAACGAGACAGACAGTAGACACAAAAAAAGATATATAATATATAAATAAAATATATGCACATATATCACTTTACATAACCATTTTTACCTTTTGCATCTACCTACATAGAAATGCGCTGGCAGTCAATTTAATGTCAGTTTTGGTCTACACAGTAATTGGAATAAATATGAGACCCGATGACGACTTGTCACGACTTGTCTGCTGGTCGACAAAAGTGGCCACTGTCAGCATTTATACGAAACTAAGTATGTCACATATGAAATAAATACATATGAACGCAAATATGCACATAGAAATATGCTGACTTAACGGTATATTTATAATTATTCACCTTTTGATGTCTGCAAATAGCACGAAAAAGCGCTAGTTGCCAAGATAATTGAGTTAAAACAACAATTCGGACGCACATTAGGCCTTCGATACGCACACCCTCTGGTAATGATTACAAATATGATAAACTGCACAATCATTGCGACTGATAGTGAACTGATGAAATTCTTAAACTAATTAGTAAATGCCTTCTTGTGCTTTCCTGATATGTCCAAATATTGTCAAATGGCGTGTATGCACCTACCTATGTTTGTATGTGTTAGGCAACAAGGAAAATAATTGTATTTCTTTGCTTAGGCAATTTTAGCAATTGAATATTTATGCTTTCAAACGCCCCTATATAAACTCTATAAACATATGTAAACGCGTCTGAGCATGAGCGCTTTATGAATGGCGAGCTGACAAAAGAGGGTAATAAATCTTCGGTATCTCCACTGGAACATGCTGACTGTGCAAATTTACCGTTTTTTTTTTTATTTTATTGCATAATTTAATATCACTTAATTTGTTGTTGTTTTTTTTTTTATTTTGTTCATTGACTGACTCCTCGCTGCCGGCGTAAACGCTTACGCGCTGCTTGGCTTGGCTTGGCTTGGCTATCACCTCCAGTGACACTGCGCCGCTCTTAGCCAAACCGTTGAAATCTGCAACACCGGCAGCTGTCAACGCGTTGCTGCTTGCCAACAAATTCTTAACAAATTCTTAACAAATTATTTACACATACAGTGTCCGAATAACCGAATGCGTGTGTGTGTGTGTGTGTGTGCGCGTGTGTTTTTTGTGTTTTTGCCAAATTTATTGAATTGTCACCTTCTCAATTTTGCCAAACAAGCGAGTATTGGCTTTTCAACACTGACTTTATGACCTCATTATTAGCCGCTGGGATTAAGCGCTCATATGCAAAAATATTTATAATAAATAAAAAGCGAACAAAAGCGAAATTTATGCGCGCAACTTATTCTTATCTTGTGAACAATTGCAAAATAAGTGCAAAATAATTATATGCAAGCAAGTGTATATTTATGTTCATACATACAGATATACATACCGCCCAGGCGAGTGGGTGACTAATTGCTACATGCCTGTACACTTGTGTGTCTGTGCTTATATACATATGTATACACATGTATATATTTTGATATTTTAGCTTTGTCTAGCTGCTTGGTTGCTTTACCAGCCGCCTGCCAGTTTCGGCGCTTTTATATAACATTTTAATACAATTATAATGATGCTTTGTGCGCTTTGTTGTTGCTATTGCTGTTGTTGTTAATATTTTTTTAAATGTAAATGTACCATTATTAATGATCGCACATTATGATGCTTTCGAGTAGTACTACAAGTATGAAATTAATAATATATGTGGCCGCTGCCTGCCGCAATGAGCAATGAGCAATGAGCGTGCGAGCCGCTGGGTGCAAGCGTAGGTGGGACGTGACATACTGAATTAATCTTAAGCGAATATAGACATACATACATACTAAATATATGGATATTTAAGCTGTAAATATTAATTATGTGTATGCAAGGCATTCGTAATTGCTTGAGGTAGTTTCTTATAGAGTTTCATAGAAATTGCAAGCGAATATTTTTTTAGAACTCACTGTTTTGGATCTTGGCGAAAATAGGAGAAAGTGATATTTTACTGGAAAAATTATGCAAAAATTAAAAATAAAAATTTTTTTTCAAGAAAAGAAGTGAAAATTTGTTTAAAATAATAAGGATTTTAATTATAGCAAAAACAACCCGGGCGCTTTCAATGATAAAATAAAATATTATTATTTTTAAAGATTTTGGTGATGCAAAATGAAACAAAAAATTATACGTTATCCTTTTGAATAAACTAAAAAAAAAATTTTTTTTAATTGCATAATAATAAAAAGTATATAGTTAATATCTATAAACGTCATATCATATATTAAATATCAATAATTTAATAAAAAGTAACTAGTCGCATTAATGAAATTAATTCTATTTTTTACTTCAGCAACTCCAACATAAAAAATTTTTTCTTCTGAATTTAAAAAAGAAACTTTTCAAGGTTAACTGCTGAATATTTTAATTATTTCATATCAAAAAAATGGCAAATTACACTTTTTAATTCAAAAATTTTACGAAAGCTCGAAAATTAGTGCAACACACCTCAGAGTGCGTCTTTTCTAATAAGAAAAGAATCGCTTAATATCTTTTTAAATGTTATGCTTCGAAAATGTATAGAACAAATAACGTTATGAATATGATATGAACTTGAAAGAGCTTTCCAAACAAGAGATGCAAATAAAATATAAATAAGTGCTGCTCAGAAATTTTAGTTTACTAATCTACAAGCATATTGCTTCGAAAAAGTAGTTTTTAAAAAGCGGCTGCATAGAGATAATTTACTGTAAACATATAAACATTTCTCCAACCGCTAGTTCAAAATACCAATTATCAAAAAAAAAAAAAAACTTCAAATAGATGCGTGAGCGCTTGCACTAGATTGCCTAATTTCCACGAAAGCCTAATCTGTGCAAAACAACAACAAACAGCAAGCAATATTTCTCATTTCATATACTCATACACTTATAAAGATGCTAGTGATAGCGTTAATTAAATTGTGTATAAGTAGCGCTTTCACGGCGCAAAACGTCGCCAAAAGTAATAGCAGGCTGGTCTGTGCCGAGATTAAGCTCATACAAAAACAAAGAAGACATTTTCTCATATTTAACAATTGTGTGACGTCTTATCGCAAGCATTTATAATGCCAACAACAATTAAAACTAAAGGGGATAAATATATATTAACTTGGCTTAACCGCATTTGTCTACAACAACAACAACAACAATGCCTAATCACCTGCAAACAATTGTT
The DNA here is from genome assembly GCA_021498325.1 of Bactrocera minax. Taxonomy (NCBI): domain Eukaryota; kingdom Metazoa; phylum Arthropoda; class Insecta; order Diptera; family Tephritidae; genus Bactrocera; species Bactrocera minax. The sequence continues at coordinate 804,994 of JAKEEE010000025.1, forward strand.
TTTGAAATTTTGCAAATTTTCGCGCATATTAGTAATGTGGCCGCCAACAGCAGCAGATAACGAACACAGTATTAGCGAGACACACGCATACATTTGGTATATTCGTGCGAGTATGTATGTTGCGTCCAAATCTTATTAACCTTTCGCATGAGCGCATTATATTACACAAAGCGCTGCAACAACGATATAATAACAATAACAATTAAATTACAATGCAGTTACTAACAAAGCCTCGGCGCACAAGCAAGCGCAGAAGCAGGGTGTGTGCGTTGTGGGCAGAAGAAGAAGAGGAGCGCAGTAATGCCACCAAGCCATGCGGACTTGCAGCATATTTGCATGACTTACATGAAACACACACACGCACAGCGCACTTTTTGCCGCAGTTCAGCGAGTTCAGCGCTGCGCTCAGTTGGCTGTCAAGGGTGGTGCGCCTGTAAGGCTGCTTGCAATTCACTTCATTTTCACTCAATTTCTGTTTTGTGCGTGTGTGTGTGTGTCAAGATTGCATTTATTTATTTCTATTTTCGTTGTATTTGCTTGCCTGCGCACACAACTAGTTGATTTACAACATGTCAGCTGCATGCAATAACAACAATTAACAACAACACTAACACGCTGCCAATTGGAAATTCATGCATGTGCATGTTGGTGAGCAGCAGTGTAGGGGGGTTAGCATTTAAAAAAATTATTTTTTTTTCTGTTTTAAGCAGACTTAATTGAGCAAGCTACTGCAAGTTGTATATGCAACATTGCAAGTGTGGCGCACAACCGACTCGAATTCTGTCACTCAACTTGCGGAAGGGGTTGTTGCCACTGCCTACATGCCATAAACGTATGCGAACACCATTGCCGCACAACCCTGTCACTTTTAATGTTTCAACATTTGCACATTGATTGCTCTTCACTTGCTTGGGAAAACCGTGCTTCGCCGTGTAAAATACAAAAATTTGCATATTTTTATAAATGTGCAAGCATGCTTACTTTATGCGATATATGCATTATATGTTTGTACATGTGTGAATGTGTGAATGTGTGAATGTGTGCTTTGGTATAATGCCCTTTTTAAGAGGGCTGTGCGCTGCGCTATAGCAGTTAATTGTTATTGTTATTTTTATAAGCGTGTACTTTTTATTACAGCATATAATTCATAATTAAACATAATAATCATCATAAAAGTACTTTAACAAATAGTTATTGCGAATAGAAATTCCTTTTTGCATTTTAAATAAAATTGCGCTTAAGTTGAATGACGGAAAACTCCCGAAAGGACCGACAGTAAGCCGCTTCTGGGCGGAGCATCGCACGTGCTTTCCAACACGTGGCTGTCTTGAGAAAACTAAATGCAGTTTAATATGTACTCTTACTTATTTATATAAGAGAGTATTAAGGTGCTCGGAGTGTGCAAGCTAACGTGAGAAAATTAGATAAGTATTTTTTAGTTCGAAAATCTTGATATTACATAACTATACGTTTAGTTTTCGCCCTCACTTACCCAGATGAACAATAATTGTGCTTTCCTACGCCAGCTTTCATTTCTAGAGAGCTTTCATACAATTTTGCATAATGCGTGTAAGCTCAAAGCTTTGAAATTAAGGTTGAGTTGCTTCATATATATGGATTTTTAGTTGTGCAACAGAGTTCCCTTGGGCGAAAATCTCGTTTATGGAATTATTCCGTTATAGTATAGCATAATTTTACCTAATCTTATGTTGTTCATCATTTAATTTTGAAATTCATATTTAATGCGCTACTCTAACACATTTATTCCGCTCTTTTTATTATTTATTTATATTACATATCATTGTTATTGTAATATTTAAATTAAAATTTTTCTTTTTATATTTAATACACAAACAGTTCTTTCACTATCTTTTCAATAATGCTTACTATCTAATAGTGCGCTTATTAAGTAAGTCTTCTAGTAGAATTACTACCACTATCATTTGTCTTGAGTTTTTTGCATTTTTGCTGTAAATCTTGGAATTTATTGTTGCTGCTTTTAATAAACAACTTGTTTACCAGCAAACATTTTATTACAGTTAATTTGAGTTACAGTTATTTGTTTGTATATCGTAGTATTTTCTAATCTCCTTACTACGTTGAATACTCTATAGATACACATATACACACGACAACAACGGAAATAGTTTTTGTTTGTTAAATATTTTAAATTTAGTTTTCTAAAATAATATCAAAATCAAATGGAGTTTTTGTGTTCTGTACTGATAAAAGCAATATTTTTCGCAAAGCTAATTTGAGCAAATTGTATTATTTATTAAAAAATATTTAAAAAAAAATTTCTAATTTTCTACTTAAGTTCTTATAAAATATCAACTAATTTCTATTTGTCTACTCACATCGTATCTTTCTGGCCTCATTGTATCCCCCAAGTGTATGGGTTTAATTTATAATCCAACATTGGTTATTTGTGCGACACCACAAAAATGCAACATTGGCTGTGTTTTTTTTATAAAAAAATTTAATTTATATACAAAACCAATTCAAATTCTTCTTTAGTTTTGATAATGCACTAACGTAAAAGCAGTTTGCTGATTCACGCACTTTTTCTGCTTCTCGACTTAAGATTTCAAAAAATGTTTTGAAAAACTAAATTTTTCCAAAATAGTCGCTGCAAACGTATTGCACTTTGTTTCGGTAAGTAACAAATATTGTTTTTAATTGCAGACACTTTTTTTTAAGAATTTTATTTTAAATCGTCTGCGTGTTACACTTTTTTAAATTTCGGTGTTTTTTTGTTTTGTGAGTTTCGGAAATTTTGAAATTTTACTTTGAAGCTGAAAATATATATTTTATAAATAAATGCGCTTGCTAATTTTGGGAACAAAATCTTAGTGCTTTTTGGTGACTGATTTCTCGTTGTTTCGAATTGCACTTTTTGCTGCGTTTGATATAAATTTTTAAAATTTCCGAAAAGCACTTTGTTTTTTCAGCACAAAAATGTTTTGTTGCACAAGATTTTCACTTTTATGCCGTTAAATTACATAAATTTCTATTTTCAACATTTTCAACAATGCACTGTGACTTGTAGAATTTTGCACTTTTCCAATTGAATTCCTTTAAATTACTAAACTCTCAAAAATATCGCGTTTCTTTATTTTAGACTTTACCAATTCACACGCACTTATTTTTTATTTCACAAAATCGTTTAATTTTATTTTGTATTGTTGTTATCTGCTGCTGCAACTACGCTGCTCTTTATCTTTTACTCATAAATAATTTGCTTTCATATATTTTCTTTTTCTTCAATTAAAATATACTTCTTTCAATTTCTTCTTGCTTTCTTCATATGTGTGTGAAATTTTTTGAACTGGAGCGTTTCCAACGTTCTTAACCCGACGACAGTTGCCACAGAACTGAAACGTACGCTTACCAAATACAAACTAAATGCTAGATATCTTGTTCAGTGTTGAATGAATCCGATACGATACGGATTCGTACTGAAATCGAATGCTGAAGAAAGAGGAGGAGGCTTCATAGCACACCGTCGTCGCTACTGCCTCACTACTGCTCGCTAGCTTGCCTGCCTGCCTGATTCTGTTGGTGCTGGCGCTGCTGCTGCTGCTGCTGCTGCGGCTGTGGCTGCACTGCTGAAATCGTATCGCCTGTAATGTTATACGGCAGACGACCAAAACGGCTATAACGACGGTACGACGATGACGACGATGACGACGAACCTCAGCACAATCACCACCAACAACACAACCACCTAACGGCGCAACGACGACCGGTGTGCGGGCTAGTGAGCCAACGAGTCAGCGAGCCAACGTGTTTCGTACGAACGTACTTTACGAGTACGAATTGGTCATTCTACGGAGTGCGCGCACAACCACACCAACAACAATAAACGAAACGAATGTGTGCCTTCACGAACTACCTATGCATGTGTATGTATGTATGTATGCATGTATGTAAATGCATTGAGGGACTACTATAATAGAATGGCTAACTAATAAAGTACCCCCTAAATGTATTGATGAGATACGCGCAGTCGAGCTTAGCTGAGCTCACTTGAACCGAACTTAACTGATAGCTGATATGTGGTAAACGAGTATAAGTGCTGTTAGAAGTTCGGCCCCATGGCGGCGTCGGCAGCGCTGGCGGCTATCGCTGCGGGTTTGCGCACACGGCGCTCGGCGCTCGGTGCTCGGTGCTCCAAGTGTCACATCTCGCTGACTGTTGTCTGTTTGTTTCAGCGTGTGCATGTGTGCATGTGTGAATGTTTGCTGGTGTTACACCTGGCCACACATTGTTGGACCTTAGCAGCTTTTTGTTACTTTCATTATTTGTTGGCTTACGACTGGGTTTTCGTCGAGTTGTTGTCACATCAAAGCGGCTCGATAATTACGCAGTGTCCTATTCGATGCGAACACTGTATTTGTGACAGAATTTGAGCGTTGAAATTTTCCAATGTACTCTCACATTCAAGTCAACTCTGATAAGATATTGCTCTAATATTATAATGCAGATTTCTAATACATTACTAAATAATATTCTTAACAATAAGTGGTAAATAAAAGTTCTTTTCTATTTTCTAGACTTCTGTTTGGTTCAAAGACTAAACAAAATGTGCGTATTAGAAGCAAAACTATAAATACTTCAATAATAAGATATTGACACATTTACTTCATGCTGTGCTGCTTCTGCTTTTCATTACTAAAAAAAAACAGTTATTTAAAATGTTTGCAAGAGTATGGTAAAAAACATTTCCCATCAAGTCAAAGTTGCGCCGAACTAAGATGGCATTTCAGAACACTTTTTTTTTTAGTTATTGCGAAAAATTTTCCAATATCTTCCATCGCACACTAAACTTTTCCGGAATGTGAACTCAAATCTCGTGCTTCTGCTCACACTGCTTCTCAAACTGTGCGATTTTCCAATTAGTGTTAAAATCTTGCGCCTGCAAAAAGATTTAAGCAACAAACTTACATAACAGGATACTCAAATTATAACATAAAATTTGGATGTAAGTCCACAAAATGAAATCCATAGTACATTGTGGCTAATTTTATGATTTCATCTCTTCAAGCATATGCGCAGAAAACCAGAAAACGTAAAACTGAATTATAAACTTATATGTGGAATGTCAAGTTTTTAAGTTTTTATAAGCAACTTTATTACGATTAGCCCTTTCTCCCAGTAATTTATCTAAGCTAAGTAAAAAATATTAAGCAAATATGAATAGATTCCATAAAGTGTTTGTTTATTTAAAAAATCCATAACCGATTAATAATTTCTTGTGAAAATATTAAATATCAAAACTTCATTAAGCCCATTTGCCAACCAAAGATAGCAGAAATTCGTTGCGGTAGCTCTGCCAATATTTTCATGACAGCATTTCTCAATTTGGTCGTTACGTACACCGCTTACTATTTAGTCGCGCACCAACCAATTCCAACAAACGCGTCTCACATTCCTTTTGACCAAGTCATCGCAGGCTTTTCACCAATATATGCCTTCGCATATTTTTCGAATTCGTACCTTGCACCGTAGCGCCGTAGCGCCGTACTCATAAACATGCCTACATATGTATATACATACATATATTATATAACTCCTAGTGAAGTGTGTGTGGGAGTATGACTTCCAACTAATTCAACTCCAATATCGCCAATTCGACGCCGACAAGCTCATTGAGTAGCGCACGCTTTGCTCCACTCTGTTGTCTTCCGATCGCTTGTGGTGGGCCTCATAAAATGATAACGCACTTTTGAGCTTATTAACTTATTGTTCCTCTTCTTCCTATTATTTTCGTACGTCTGTTTTGATTTGCGCGAAAGTATTGAAGCATGTTTATTTGTACACTTGTGTTATCTATTGTTATTGCTATATGACTTAATTAATGCGAAAGACATGCACGTTTAACATGTTTAGCAATTTACATGCAAATTCTTAGTATCAAGCACATTTGTTTTCATTTTAGCGGAGTTTTTGTACTTGCAACTTTTTTTCTATGCATCATTCATCATTATTGAAATAGTTTCTTTTTTGAATTGTCTTCATTTGTTCGGCTGATTATCGCAACATGGAAATTAACTGTTGTAGCAACTAGTTAGATACGAGATGCCATGTTGTAAACAATGTTATCGCAGGTCGGAAGAACCTTGAATATTTTGGAGTTCGCTATAATTTTCTCATTGAAGATTTATGTGCCATGTGTGTATGTGTAGATATGTAAGTCATTAAAAACAATTTTTATATAGCGATGATAACGTGAAAACACTTTTCTAAGAATACATTGATGCTTTTCATGAACATTTTTTAATTCAAAGTTTCACTTACATCTTAGTCTCATTTCTCATATGTAGAAATTTAAATATACACACAAATAATATACATACACACACATATTCGAGTGAATAAAATTACATACAATTTTAAAAATTTGCAATTCTTCACCCCTATCATTTCATTCACTTTTTGTTAGCTGCACTTCCGAAATTAGATTTGAATGAGTTTTCAAACTTCTGCAACTCTTCATTTAACATTCCTCCTTAAATAAAATTTAAAGCGCTGTAAACATAACAGCGACATCACCAGATTAACTAACCAACTGCCAAAATGCTGTGAAAGAAATAACAGTCTCACAACATGTTCGTTTCGTACATGTTTGACATTCGACTCGACACTCACAAACGAAAAGTTCGAAGCCGAAATCACTCAAGCATGTTTTAAAGCACTGAAAACCTCACAGAGTTAAAAGAAAAAATCTGTTAACATTCATTGCAACTCGTTGTGCTGCTGTTAAAGTACAGATTAAGCAAATAATAGCCGTTCGATTACAGCTGTAACATTACTGAAGTTCAGTTCTATTAAAATGGGGTGGATTTTTTGAAATATGTCCACGTTTTTCATTTAAATTAGTGCAACAAAAACATAATAAATTCTTATAAAATTTAATGGATTTATGATTCAAAACGAGCAGCGCTAGAAATGCATTGTTATTGATAAAGAGAGGAAGGCTGGGGTTAAAATTTTTAATGCAATTCGTTCATTACTTTTTCTTAGTTTAGTTTAGTGCCTTGGTTGGAGATTTTTATTGGCTCTGGCTGGTTCAATTTCGTAAGTCATTAAGTAATCTTTACCACTTTCTGTTCACATCACTCCTATTAAGTTGAAATAAAGCACAATTGATGACTGAATTAATTGGCAATGAATTTACGAGAAACTTAAACTTCACTTTGAAGCTTTAACTAAATAAAAATCCAAGATCCAACAAATGCTAAGCTTCTCAAGGAAGTGTGTAATTTGAGCTTAATTGAGTGGCAAATGCTTATCAATGCGCTTAATTAAAATAACTGCGAGTTGGCTGTTAACGGAAGGAAACTGCAATTGCAGCAAATTTATTCGGAAAGAAATTCTTCAAAATCGAAATAATTAAAAAGTGCAGCGAGAGCAAATTGATTTCCAGTTAAGTAACACAAATTCGCAATATCAATACTTAAAAACTTCTTTATTATTTCTAATTTTTAACACATCGTTTTCAATATGCACACACATGTATATGCATTATTAAAATAGATGTCGCTTTCATTTCTCTTTGTTTTGATATTTATCAAGTTCATCGAACCCCAATCAAGTGCAGTCCTTTGGCTTGTTAACAAATTGTCGTGTTGTTAGTTGCAAGGCGATGCAATCAAGCATGTCGCATAAATTATTTTGGTAAATGCACAGATGTTCCTCCACACTTTCTACTTGCTATGCAACATTTCTCACTAACGAATTAATAAAATGTCAATAAAAGTGAGAAATTTATTAGAAAAGTACGCGCATAAGTGGAGAACTTCGTGTGAGCAATGAGCTCGTCAAACAACTGTCGTTTGCTCGGAACAACTGTTCGGACAGTGCACTTAACCGATATGGTGCGAATGTGCGGAAAGATCTTATGCTAGGTTGTTGAGAACAAGATTGAAATGTAGTTATAGAGATAGAGTTACAAATGTAGTATATACAAAAATATTTAACAACATTAAGAGAATTAGTAACTTAGTTATCCTGTCGAGAACTTATAAGCACCTTTAAGTAAATGAAAATTACTTCGCATGTATTGGCTAATGTATGATATAAGCAACGGTATTTGCTATATATGTAAGGAGATACAACCTACCAAGGGTATACTAAAAATAACTTTCCACCTTGTGAGGGCGTTACGAGTTTACAGTCTTTAATTCATTATATTAAATCAACACAAAAGGTTAATAAAATCAGCAATGTGTAAACAGTGCGACAACATCAAGCAAAATGCAGTGCGTAAGGTCGACACCAGCACAGACCAATCGATTGCTGCACCGATCGCGCTGATTGCACCAAAGATCGCATTTTCGATCTTCAACGATGACGACAATGAAGACACGCATGCGCACCGGCTACAGTCCCTGCTACAGACTACTATCGCAGCCAATTTGTGCTCCCCCAATTTAAGGAATCCCGTATGTGTTTATATTTTATTTAATGCCTTGGCGTGAATTTCCTTGGAAATGCACAACAACAATGCACTGCGCTATCCACCGCATCGGCATTGCCTTTTCACTACATTCGCCTCCTTGGCCAATGAATGCGATCAACTAATTCCACGCCTCAGCCTTGATTTTCGTCGGTTTTTGCGGTGTTCATTATTTCGACTTGTTTCATTTTTAATTTGGCGGCAGCGATTTCGGTTTTATTGCACACATTTTTCGACGCCCACCGGCGGCTGTTCAATGCGCGATCGTTGGTTCGTATTGTTCGCTTGTGGCAAGATCGATTTGGCTGCGCTTAAGCGCGCGATCAGCGTCTCCCTTGCGCTACTGCAATCGATTGCTCGATTGGTTGGTTGTTGTTGGTTGCATTGACGATTTTTTGGTAGTTTTTAATTTTGCTCCTCCACCTTTTGTTGGTTTTTAGTTTCATATCTGATCGATTTTTTACCACTATGTTTTTGTTTTTACTTTTTTGTTGTTTCATTTCACTATAGTCCCGACTTTCGTTTAAGGTGTTTCGCTGGATTTTGTTGCTTCGCATTGGGATTTACTGCTTTTTTGGGAATTTTAATTAAAATATTTCTCACAGCTTAAAATATTTTTTAGTTTTATATTTATTTATTTTCTTTTACTGTTTTCGCTATTGCTTTTGCTTTCGCAAATGTGTTGAAAATTTGTTTAACCGTGTCCTGTTTGGAAATCTATAATCTCTTGGCGTACGCACGCGTAATTGCACGAGTTACGAATTAAAATTTCTTTAATTTTTAATGAGCTGCTGCGGCTTCTGGGAAGCAGCGCATTTGTAGCGCTAAAGATAGTGCCTTCGTGCACAAATATTGGTACGTTTGGTAAGTGTGCCAACGTAGTGTTTCATGGCTGCTTTCTTTGTTAGGCTAAATGTTTACACCGAATTTCAATGACTATTGCGAAAATATTTTGAGTCTGCGAAGCATTTTATACGGCTCCGTTTTTATATTTCGCAGTTTGAGGCATACTCCTTAAACACTTTTGGCTTCTGTCATTATTTACAATTGCGTACTACTTACTAAACAAGTTGTCAACATTTTCGTTAACAAGCATTGACTTCTGGATGTGGATAATGTCATTTCAAAAACATTGTAGAAAATATAAGCACCTCTTAGTTCCAAGCCATAAATTCGTTGCAAATATTTTTGGGAATTTTGTAGCCCAAAAGAAAATTCTAATAAAAATTGGGCACTTTTTACGTTTGCAAAGTTTTACACTCGGCAATAAATCTCTAAGCGAACTGCAGTCAGAAGCGCAAATCTCGCAGAGACATAAAGAATTCACACGCACGAATTCAAAAATTTTATTATTTTTTTGTTTAAAGTACTCTTGTGCCAACAGCGAATGAGCAAATGCCATGCTTTGTCACCTCGACGGCTTGTTTTCTTGCCACTTGACCGCTTGTGCGTTAGTTTTATTAACCCATGCGGTGGCGCCACACTGCCATGCCGCCCTGCGGTGCAAAACACGTTAAAAAAAAACGCTACAAAGTGAAAACAACAACAAAAAAAAAAAAAACAAAAACAAAAGCAAACTTGTCTTGATTGATTTCTAATGCTGATGCAATTTTGTCTCATCTCACTTTGGTAGAATAGAAAACCAGAACACTGCACCATTTTATTTAGTGTTTATTTATGCGGAAAAATGGTTGGTGGCAACCAATAAATATAAAAACAGTAACATGACGGTGCTTCTTAAATAAATCCTACAGGTATGTAGACAGGTGTCAGCGTTTATTTATTATTTGTCTGCAAATCTTTACATATCCGAATTTATCTTAAATGTGTCAAAGAAATAGTAGTGATACCTAAAAAGGTCGTCGCAATATTCTACTGATCCAATTAACATAGTGCCACAGCAGATCTAGATAGCTAGATAGGGAAGAAATTAACCTCTTTATGGAGAGATATTCATTTATTATGTAATATGCTGTTTTAAAGGGTCGCATGATTCCATAACCTAAGAATAGATCAAACATTTTTCTTTTGAAAATTTGATTGAATGTATTGAAGTTATATTCACTACTTGATAGTCAAGCCACGATTTAACTTACATCTCCACATTAACGAAACAATTACTAACAAATGTATATTTCTTCACTAAAACTAATATATCATCAATAAATATTGTTCACTAAAACTCGTAGCTCAACATATTTATTTAAACAACGAAACCAAGAATGTTGAAATAGAAGAAATACGGAAATAATTTCAGTTACATATTCCGATTTCAAACAAAATATTTCTCTGAGTGTACGCATCTTGATTGTTAAGCATATCTTCTGATATTTTCATACGTCAATCACTTAATGGCCAAAATATCAAAATACATACTTACCAAACTGCTACCATAAATTTCCCTACTGACAGACTATGATGATGCGAAGACGTCAAACCACCATATATGGCTAAACAAAGACCAGACTTATGCGCTTATATGGCTACATATGCATATGTATTGGTATGTATGTGTGGAAGCTCACGAAACCGCTATGCAAACATATGTATGTAAAATGAAAAAAAAAAGAAACAAAAAATAGCCGCGCACTAAATTATGACATTTAATTATAATAAATTTTGGTTTGGTAAAATTGTGTATATTTGTATGCATGTTGAAGCCAAAATGTCAAAACAAATGGTAGCAAAAGAGTTTAACAGCGTGAAAGTACACGCACGCACACGCAAATGCGTAAATTTAAATATTTGTAGTGCGCTGGCGCAGGCGCAGGCGCACCACCGAGTGAGTAGGCATAATTAAAACGCTGTAAGTTAAAAATAAATACCCACTTAAGTCAAAAACTTTGACGTGAGCAATGATAAGATGGATCGATGAATGCACACACGCATAAATGGCGAGCAGCGAGGCAAAGCCATAGTGGGCGTTGAACATGCATACGAGAAAATGCGAAAATGCGAGAGTGGCAACACTGAAATGGTAAGAAACCCAACATTTTAATGTGCTTTCACGCATATTTTATGTGAGCAATAGGAGTAATGCCAATGAAGGTGCTAATTGAAACGCAATTAAATACATAATTTACATAGTGAGTAAATATTTTCCAAACTGTTCAACGGTTCGAAATAATTACAAATTAATTTTGCTGAAAAGTGCGAAACGCAACAAAATCTTAAGTACAAATATAAACAAATTACTAATTACAGACGTAAAATGGACGAAGACGCGATCTGACACACCCATTCAGACGTCATAGCTTCCAGTCCCGCACCCTAAATGCACCCACACTGCTTATATATTATATATGTACTCGTATGTAGGTGGAAATTGTGGAAAATCACAACAAATGATTATCCAGCTGGTGGTAATTGGTTAATAAATATTCAAAAATTTCCAAATTCTTGGAACTCACCCATATAATGTAATGTAAATAATACACAATTATTTATTTGCGTTGCTGCGCACGCGTAGACGACGTGAGAAGCGAGCTGTCGGCTGTTTTGCCGGCATGTGTGAGTGGGTGGCAAAGCCACATGCGCCACCTGTCACACAAACACACACGCAAACACACAAGTGCATGAGCGTGTATATTTTGGGCTGTGTGCGTTGCTCACACATAAATGATAAATGATGCCCTGTCACTCATTTATGAGGCAACCAAAATTTGCATTAGAAAGGTCTCCACGTTTTGTGGCAATAACTGTGAAAATTCTTATATACATGCAAAAAGGAATTCTATAAATATTTGTATTTACTGTAATCAAATGGTCACTTGACGCTGGGCTTTCACATATACAAACGGATCTAGAATAGTAGTTACTACACAAAACTCTAGTTGCCCCTCCGCAGGCCTTACCAAACCTGAAGCTTTGCGACCCGCCATTAACACGCCTATATATATATAGATATTTATCTTTCGAATTTTAGGATTTTTTTTTAAATAAATTAGAGAGAAATAAAGTGGAGCCATCTAGCAGTTTTTAACATACTTATTCAGTTTCTTAATTATTTAAAATTTGGATATTTTTTTAATTTTTTGAACTTTCCTAAATAATAGCTGTAATAAAAGACAGATCTTTATTTGTACCTATTTTGTTCTATTACTCTAAATGTGCTGAACCAAGAGCTCTTTTATTTTAAATGTTCCCTATTCTATTGTCTTGTATTTTATGGATTATTTATGCATAGGAATATGCCCTTCTTGTCTCAAATAAACCACTATGGGATTCCTAAGAAAAATATTCCCTCTAATCATATTAACACTTTAATCAAAGTGCTAAAAACAGTAGTTTGCCAACGACTTCTTCGACTCCATTCATAGGATTCTCACTCCATTCATGGAAATATGATTCGTTCAATTAATTTAAAAAGCAACCATTTTATTGTAAGTAATATAATTTTTCAATTTCAGCTATAATTTAACGCGCAATAACAGTATTTACAACAACCAATACTAAATCGTAATAGTTAAAATACATAGAAATAGAAGTCTGCTCAAAAAAAGGCTGAATCAAATTAAATTCACCAAAAAATGACAGACTAAGGTGGTGAAAAAATCGATGATTCTTTCAATAATCCTCATTTGCCATCTGTCACTACGACAAAAACGTTCGAATACAAAAAAATTACAAAAAGCAGCATTTAGTAAGAAAATATATAAATATAAACAGTCTACTAGTTTTATAACTAGCAGATGCTCATATTTTATTTACTTTCATTCAGCTCGCTCTCACATTCACATCCGCGTTGTATTTGTACTTCATTCAGCAAACGCTTGACAATAAGCAGTTCATAAACGGAGTACCATGTGGTGTTATGTGTATTTTCAATTGAAATCAAATGCTGATTTGCTATTAAAATTAACGTGAGCGCGCGAAATAAATCGCATTAAGTAAAATAAAAAAACCAAAAATTTTAGCTAACTAATAACAACAATCGAATACGTAGTGGGGATATGGATGGTAGTGGATATGGTAAGTAGTGAAGTTGGCAACCCTAAGGCTATGGAAATCAACCAACACCAAGGTGTTTGCAATTGGCGTCACCATCAGCCATGTGCAGAGCGAAATAATAAGTTGTTTACATATGTAAATATTTCCAAATATATTCATAATTTTTTTATATATATATGCGAGCACGAAGTAATAGATGTAATGGGCAATACCGATTGAAGACAGACAGGAGACAGATTCAATATATGAACATGCATCGTGCGATCTAAAATAAGTTATGAGTATTGAAGAACTCGACTATGTTAACTCCAATATTAAAAATGCTCAACCAAGTTTTATTTTGAGATCTCCTGATTTCTCCTATCTTCGTTGTGAGTCCTCGCAGCATACAATTTAAAAAAGGCTAAGTAGTAATATTAGCAATGCATTACATTAAATGCATACTGGAATAATGCAGCATCTTAGTGAAAATATTAACAATATTTCGTTGATGCCTGACGTGGAATTCTTCGATGTTCATATATATTAGTTAAACCGGAAATTTAAAAAAAAAATTATTTATTGAATATTTTATGGACTTCTCTTGAAATTTGTAGTAACACGCCTATAAATATATATTACACATACAAAATATATAAACACTCAAAGAATCCATGATTTTATATTAAATTTTGTTAAGCCTGGAAATCACTAACCGGTTTAGACTGTGGATTCATTCAATCTCCGCGTACATTTTATAGGTCTATACGTACTTGTTTAGGTAAAACGGGTATTTTTCATATTATTAGACACTCTTCGTTGTGAACCCAAACTCGCTGTTATCAATCGGTAGTCTCGGTAGTTGATAGTTGCCAGAAATCGTTCGGCATATGTTTCTCTAAATTTTACTTCCCTTTTGTGTGCGATTGCATTTATGTTGCGATAATTTTAAATTTCAATTTATTTATGATTAACGGCTTAATTTTTTCCTTTTACGATGTGGACATGTGGTAGTGTGTATATAAGCGCCTACTACTCATCTCGTAAAAAAGACCGAATCCGGACAAATTTCGTCATAAATTCCTTTTTCGATTAGAATTTAAGTGTGAATGCTTTATGCAAACAAATTGAAGCAGAATTATTAAGAAAATATCAATATTTTGGTGTATTTGCAAATTACCGAATACGCTTCAATGCAATTTAGATGTGCTTATACATGTGTATATGTATATATATGTTTATATTCTGCAAATAGATGTGTGCTAACTAATATTAAAGATAGTATTAAAGGTTAAAGTACGAGAGAGGTTGTGAGAATTGTAAATATATTGGAAAGTTATTATAGTTATATATACTATATAAATTCAGTTTTTAGAATGCGCGTGTCGGTTTCACTAACAAGAAGAAGAATAATGTTTATGATGAAGATATTTTCGGGTTTATTCTTCCCTATGGTATTTTTTGTGTTGCTCTTTAGAAAATAAGGACATAATTGATATCAAAAATTTGGCATTAACTACGAAATTGTATTTAATCAATAAATAATGTTTTTTAGTAGATACTGTAGGTACATTTTAACGCGCTTAAAACTATGTGTTATGAAATCACTCTCTAACGGCAAATATATACAAGACTAGAACTTTCTTGAAACAAAAGCGGTTATAAATGATAGTTACCACTTGCGTTTTCTTTAAACTTTCTCACTTTCTCAGCACTTACGTCAGCATTATTTGGCAATTTTTTCTTGCGCTCGTTTAGTGGGAATTCCATCGTCTATGTAAATCAACTGTTAAAATATTGGAAATAATTATATATTTTATACTCGAGTTATTTAGCACACAAATATTTGTTTAGCTGTATTCCGGCTGCACAAAATAATTTGAAAACAAATAGACAGACTGAGTTCCAAAAATATTTGAATTGGGTTTTTTAAGCCAAATAAATGTAGACCTTGCTTTGTGGAATGTGAAGGCAAATATACGAATATATAAACACAAAAATCCCAACAGTAGATGTTTAGACAGATTGGCTCTGAAATGTTTCAGAACGAAAGTAATACACTGAACAACAATTTGAAGTTATTTCGTGAAAACTTTAGTCATTTCTCTGCCTAAGGATCTAAGCTCTTTTTCAGTGACATGCTCTCTTAGACAAGCTTCTTTAGAGAGTACTCTAATAATTGAATGAGTTTTTTTAAAGGAAATTAGTAATTGCTTGGGCTTTCAGATGAAATGGATTCATCAATTCCCCAGAAATTTGAAAACTGCTGGACCATGCTTTTGATTCTTACTAGTTTCACCTAGAGCTCATAGTTATCAGGCTCGAGCATTTAATCCTAATGACGAATGAAGAATATTGCTTCATAATGAATTAATTGCTCCAAAAATATTAATTTGGAAATGCAGCGATTGCATACTTATGCAACTTTAATAGAAACATTAATTTTTATTGCCGCCCATTTCGATACCGATACACATTTAATAATTGATTTACAATTTCGAAAAGCTTTATGAACTCCAAATTTGTTGAATGCACAAAATAACAGCTGAGCTCACACATTTATATTCATTGGCGCCATAAACCACCGCCACCATTCCCAAATCGGAAAAATAGCTACAAATTAGCAACAACGAAAAGCACAACAAACACAAAAATACCAATTCGTTAATAAATACAAAAAAATACGCTAAAGAGGCGACAATCAAATGGTCAAATGAACAGCGCCAACTGACTTACTGAGTGCCGGACTCAACAACAGCAACAACAACTCCGGCTAACGAATGCTTTTTTGTGGGTAAATGGGAAAATTAAATTTTCCAACTTACAGGTGTACTGGCACGCCCACATAAATCAACGGACAGACGGAAAAACGTACAAATAATAGCCACAGCAAATAATTGAAAACTGACACATAAACAAAGTATGTACAATAGTACTAGAATACTTATAAATATTTGTAGAAAAAATATCAAGTGTAAAAAAATTCGATATTGGGGCGAACAACGCCAACCAGCGGGTGATACATGGCACCATTGGCGTCACCTCAAGCGACAGCAACGCCACGCAGCTCACCACATCACCGCCGGCGGTACATATGTTACGTAGTGCGAGCAACTCGCTCACAGTTGTCGACCGCATTGATTGTAGAACGTGACTAGCTAATTTGTTGTTGTCAATATATTGACAACTCTTAATAAAATTTTATGCAAAAATAATGCCAAATTGTACAAGTTTAAATGGACATTTTGTACGAATTGATTAATAAATAAATTTCAGCACGCATAGTGGCGTTACCAAAGAATATGATACTCTAAAAACATAAAATTTGGCGCTAAGTTGTTATTATGTTGAAAATTATTGGGAAATTACGAAAGCTGTGTATGAATTCTACGAAATAAGAAGTGGACTCCACTTGTATTTTCTCAAATGTCACTACACTACACTTGCTACATCCGGTTTAAAGTGTCGCAATTAACGCTAATTATTTCATCAGCCAAAATATTTAGAACATCCGTTTTGCCAACTTGCATAAAATTTTGTTGAACATTTTTTATTGCTTTTTAAATACAATTTTACAAATTTTTTTTTCTTTTCTCATTTTTTATTCATAACAATTTTCCTTTACTGTTATTTTTTCCCACATTTGCTTATTTTCTTGCTAATTTAATGCACAAATACGGGTTCTTGCCGAAGACATTTGACGTGCGGATGCGTGTATAGCTGTGCTTCCGCCTGCAATTTCAGTCTGACTTCGCCTGACTTTCTTGCATTTTGGTCGCGCAAATAAATAATTGCTGGTGTAGCTAAATTTAGCTGGCCACGCTCAGTTTTACGCTATGCTTTTGTGCGATTTTGTGCGATTTTTTGTGATTTTTTGCGATTTTTTGCGATTTTTTGCGATTTTTTGCGCTTGTTGACATGCAAATACTTGGTTAATATGTTTATGATATTGTTTTACGCCTGTTTTTATTGTCACTTAATATTGACAACTTCCACCTTGAACATGAGGAATTGAAACTTTGTAAACTTATCGACTTTTGCTTGGCATCTTTGCATTTTAATTTAATGCATGTATTTATGCTTAAGTACGTACAAATTTGCGTAGCTTTGTAAATATTAGCGCATTTTATTATACTAATTAGACACATACCAAAAATATCGGACACAAATATTTTCGCATTATTGTCGGTGAAACAATTATAAGTTCAGACTTTAGTATAATGATTTTCTGCTGAAATGATGTCAGACTCCCTTGATAATGGTGGTTGAGTCACTTAAAATTAATTAAGAATATATAAATATTTTTTAAAAGTAATATTGGAATTTTATTCCTAGTAATTTTGTCATCGATTTTCATCATTTAATCACTTAATGATTATTTTTAAAAATGTTCCTCAATGCATTGAAAAGTTTTTCCTACTACTAACTACCTTCCGCGTGAGCTACCTATGGCGGCACTGAACAAAGCATTAAGCATTTCGGCTAAGGTTGAAGAATTTTAAATTTTCAATGCAGAAAATCTCATAAAAATTGTTGATGATCCTTAAAGTAACAAGTATTTTTTTACATAAGCTGAAAGCAGCTGATGTTACATATGGTAGCTCTAACACACAGCTGCCAATCAGCTGACTATTCATAACTTTGGTGAGTCCATTGCAATCACCGAAATTCCTGCGCTAGCCAGTACTGCCTTACATTAGTAAGTCGTCATCCAAACAAAAAAAAAAAAAATGTTTCAGACTGGTAATTTGTTGGGCATTATTGGTGTTCTTCGACTTGTCTTGGTAGAATTTAAAATTTTGAGGTTAGATATGTTTAATTCAAAAAGTTTGTTGAGACTGAAGGCTAGATGAGGACTAGTGCTTGTGTTCGTTTTGACATCTTAGGAAGTATTTCAAATGTTGAGACTGGACTTTATATGGTCCTTACCGACAATCACTGTACATTTTCGAAAAATCTGTGTGGATAATTTTTAATACACTAACAGTAAATAAAGCAGATTTCGAAAAAAAACGCTGTGAAGAAGTATAGATCTTTCACTTTTAATCTTTTTTTTTCATGTATACCCAACACAATCAATTTTTTTCATATCGGCTGCTTCCTACAAGACACATGAGTAAGTTGTGGCATAGACTCCAATGTTTGCAATCACTCGTGATTGTCGCTGTGGACTAAACGTGCGAAAATAGCATTCAAGTTGCATACAAAAAACATAAATAATCAAAGATATAGTAACAACAACATAGGCGAAGTCAAATTCATAACTTTCAATGCAATTACGCGCATAAGTGAAGCGGCAACCCACTATAATAACAATCAGCGTCACTCACGGCAATAACGTAGAGATTCAGAAAGGTGATGATGATGATTATGCACTTGAAGCTAATCATAATAGAAATAAAGAATCCACAGATATATTTTGTAAATACATATGTGTGTATATGTTGATGATGATCGGGAGCAACCCATCCGCGGCAGCCTAGTTGAGCAAGTAATATCTCTGTATGCCATGAATTGAAAAATATTTCAAAGAAAGCAACAAATACACACTAGAAATCGCCACAGGATATTTAAAGGGCGCATATACGGCGCATATACACGATTTAAATACCTTAAAATACCGCTGCGCATGCGCAGGTGTGCTTGAACTCGTATACGAGTACAACCGAGCAAAACTTATTAACAAGCACATCGCCATGTATGCATGTATATAACCTGCGTTGTTGTTGCAACATACGATATGTATGCCATGCTTTCGATCTACTTTGTTGCTTTTACTCCGGTGTATCCTCAAGCGCGCACTTCATGTTGCGCACTCATAGTACCAAGAACGCCTGAGCACCGCAGCAAAATAGCAACAAAGTCGACGGGAAAATGAATGCGAAAGCGACGTGAAGGTGTACAACGCAACGTACGTGCAATTGTGGCGCATCACGTTGCTGCTGCCGTAGCGTGCTGCATAGGTACGTGGATAGTGACGAGGCAACAGCAACAACAGTTAGCAATGGTCAACAACAATAACAACAACAATGGCATTCTTGCACCTCGCATAATGTTGTTGTTTATTTTTTATATCACCATCATCATCGTCATCGTCATCGTCATCGTCATCGGCTGCTGCTACATATCTCAGGGCAAATGTGGCTGCCGTTTTGTTGCAAACTGATTGCTCGCTTATTAATTTGCGCCGGCAAAGAAGCGCTTTGCGATGATCATGTCTATGACCATGGCCAAATAAATGCGCCACTGACACGGTGGCTGGCTGGCTGGCTGGTTGGCTGCTGCACTGCCGCTGGCTGCCACTTGTCGCATCACCCTCTCGGCACAGCAGCCGCACATTCGCTGCTGCATGGCGGTTAAATCATATTAGAGCGCTCAGTGGCGGACAGTGATTGCACTGATTTGCCCACTCGGCTGCCGTTCTTGCCACCGAGTGCTGCTGCTGCTGTTGTTGTTTTTGATTCGCACATGCGCAACGAAAATGTGTGGTAAGTTTATATTAGAGTTTAGTGTGTATCATGCAGCTGCGCGTGCAATATTACTATTTGTACTCCACACCATGGCGCACACAATTCTCATTACAGTTGCTCTTATTATATTTGATTTTTTATTCTTTTTTGCATTCTCCTCTCTTGTTTGCATTGCATGCGGCGCGGCATGGTGTCAAACGTTTTGTAATCTGTCACGTCGCATCGTTTTCTCGGCCGTTTGCTACGCTGCTGCGTTGCTCTGAGCCCGCAAGTGGTTGGCTGCCTCTTCGCTGCGCTTCACGAGAAGATGTTTATAGTATTTTGATTTTATTTATTTAATTTGTGCTTATGTTCCTCTTCACCTGTTCGCTCAGGTTCAGCCCGTCGCTTTCGGTTTTGTTTTTGGTTGCATTTAATATTTTTGCAGTTAATAACCATGTTGGGCGCTCACGTGCGGTGCATTTTCTCGAGAATTTTACCAATTCACATTTTATGCATTCGTTCCCTTCGGCTCTTTATCTTATTTGCGCAGCTATTGCTATATAGAAACATGTTTAGATGATTGTCTGTTACGTTTCGTTGTTCGGATTAGTCATAATTTAGGTTATCCTTGCACTTTGCTTTTAATTCTTCTCATAAAAAACAGTTTGCGTCGAGTTCATAGCGATAACCTTCGGCATTTATTTAGCGATGCTGGACTTTTATGATTTTTTACCTCTGATTATTTGCAAAAAATATGACTAAGAAGTTTATAATCATAGATAGATTTAAATCATAGTATTTAAATACATATATTTGTATTTATATGCCTCTATCTGATCCTTGGCGATGGAGTTATATCCACTTTAAAGAGCCAGATCGATTGCGGTTTTTCGGAAAAGATCTGCAAAAATAATTGGAAAATTATAATTTTCTCGATTATAATTAACTTCAGCGGGGTCTCTTAAATTTGGTTGTATAAAGTTTCCAACTCATTTGTCGGAATTGCTACATGTTTGTTACATTTCAGTAATAAGTATATGCCTCTAGACGTATACAGTATGTCAGTGGACTATAACAAATTAAAATGAACGCGCCATGAAACCTAGAGCTTAAAGCTCCTTGAGACGTTATCAAGCTGTCAGGATCAACGTAACCAATGGCGCTAATCAACCACGAATTAAAGGCAATCAACACTTTTGCTGCCCAATTTACACCCAGACTAAATGCCTGAGTGACAGACTGACTGACAGCCAAAAAAAACGCACCAAAATACCGTATTCTTTCGTAAAATTGTAAACGATGTGAAAACCATGAGTGGCGATTGAAATTTTTGGTGTGTCCTTTAGTTGTACTAAATTCTTTACATACATACTTTCATATACATAAATAATGAAATGACTTTGATTAACCCAGTGCACAGTCTGCACTAAGCTTATGCGCTTCCAGGCCGAAATATATATATTATATTCTATATATACCTTATATTGTGCATTTGTTTGCATGTCGACCCTTTTGACACGCCCTCAAGAGCAAGCTTGAACCAGTTTAGTGGCTCAATGACGGCGACACTATAATTTACCGGCAGCCATTTAATTTGTTGACTGTTGCGGTGCCGACCAACGTTATTGTTGTTGTGTAACATATGCACATGCACCAATAACTTAAAGGGCGGCTCATTTTGCAGTTGCACAACAAATGCAAATTGCAGTTGACAGCAATGCACCGCGCATAAGCTTATAAATTAATAGCACATATATACATATATACATATGTGCTGTTATTTTTGTTTTACTTGCCTTGCATATTTCTATATTAAATATGTCGCGCAGCTACTAGGCCTTACCATTTTCAACGACTTCGACTACTCCCCAGCAATTAGTTATAAATGAAGGCGATCAGCCAACCGTAAACGCTGTCAACTCAACATTTCACCAAGAAAAAAGCATGACTTTTTGTGATTGGCCAGCTAGCTGTGTATGGTGCAGTCAACCAATTGTGCGATCGGTCAGAAGGAATGAAAGCGGAGAGATTATCAATTTACAAAAAGATATCAGAGTGTATATAAGATATTGAAAATTTGTATGAAGTCAGAAAACTTCAACAGCAAACATATAACAATTAAGATATTGACCAGAGAGATAACTGTTTTTACACAGGGTGGAGCAAAAGTCCGTTTACATTTCAGTCGGCTATTGATTAGCCCTAAGGGAACATTATCGAAGCAGTATTTCTTCGACTATGCTATGAAAATTTTCTTCCGGCACACCCTGTAATATGTGTACAATGCATTCATAGTTATAACCTAGTAAAATGTTAATTGTCATAAACTCCATAATTTTTGTCAAAAGCTCTCTGAATACCGAAAGTACCATCTTGCGCGAAATAACTCAAATGTAGTACTTTTCACAAAATTTCTTGGCATAAAAATAATTAAAATATATTTTATGAAGGCTAACCTCTAAAATTCAAACGCAAGAGTTGAAGTAATTCGCAAATAATGCCAGTAAATGCAGTGTCGCGCGTCTGTTTTATTTACTCACTGCCACTTTACGATGTCAACTTCTTCAATGCGAGTACACCGCCTTTTATTGACCCTAATTACCCTGCAAGGCTATGCGCTTTCGCATAATGCATCATCAAGTGTCATTGAGCGTCATTAAACAATGAAAAGTCAGCAAATTTAATTGCATTCGAGCACCAGTAAAAGGAAAACAGAAACCCATTTGGAAAATACATAAAAACACACCCAAAATAGATTGAGTTGAGAAATGAGCACAAGGAGCGGTCAACAACAACAGCAAGTAGGGAGCAGCTAGGGCGCAGCCAACTTATGCCACCCAAACCGAACAACTGAATGCGGCGCAAAATGGTGGCTTGTTGTTTGTTGTGGGTGGCGTGTTGCACGTTGGCAGCAGCATTTGTGGCGTCATTGTTGACATCAAATAAACTTTATTGTCGCGACTTGCAGCTCGGCGTTGCATACTTTGCGACGCCAACGCCACGGTAATTTCACCATCCTTTTATTTTCTCAATTCTATTTTTGCTTTCAGCTTGGCTAGCTGCACACACAAAGTGCAAACTCACACCAACACGCACATGCAACGTGCCGCTTACTACAACAGTGGCCGGTTGATTGCATTTGGTGTGCCTGTGTGGGTGTGTGGCATGCATTGAAAAAATGTCAATGAACTTTAAAATGTATTTGGCAATAACAAAAAAGAAGAAGACGTTGCAAGAACGCGAGGAAAAACGGCTGTGGCTGTGTGAATGCCTGTGTGTGTGTGTGTGTGTGTGTGTGTGTGTACTTTAATGTATTAGTTTGCTACAAAGACTTTCTGTCAGCTTCAGCTCCGTGCGGCATGTGGGTGGTTGCATAAATATTTATGCACACTTTTCGCTTATCATCGCACATACAGCGCATGGATTATATATGCGTAGTGTTGATGTGCAACACGCCAATCTCCTCGTTCATGCTAGTCGTGCATAGTCATCTAATAAATTTTTTTGGTTGTTGCACAGTCGTTGCGTCGTCATTGTTATGCCACACCATTAAGTTAGTTATCTTCACATACATACAAACACGCACACACACACACACATAAAGCGCTCAGTAAATGTGTGCATTGCATACTTGCAGGCGTCTAAACTGCTTCAGTCGTTATGTGTTTGAATCTGTTTTGTGTTTCGCGTTTCGTGTAAACGCCGTTGCTCATCGCCTGCCATTACACTTCGTCTTCTTCTTTACTTTGTCCACTTATTTATAGCGAACTTTTTCTTAATATCAAAGTAACATGCTCCTTCTTATCTTTTGCATTTTGTTTTTGGTGTCGCCTGCCTGTCGTTGCTTTGCTGTTGTTGTGTTGTTTTTGCTCAGCAAATCTCGGTGTCCTGTTTTTATGTAGTTTATCTCCATGGTTGTCTTTGCTCAAGACAAATTGTATGCTTCACGCATGATAAGAATTCCGAAAGTTCTTAGATACAAATGTGTGTGTGTGTGCGTGTGTGTACCGCACTTTTGACAGGATTAGAAGCATTAACATTGACAAGTTGCCCGCGGGAAACTTCCAGTGACACGTGACTGTCAAAAACATGAAAAATAAACGCAGCTGCGGAGGTCTAAGCGAGGTTACAACATTTCCCCTCACAATTGTTATTTCTTCATACACACACTCAAATTGTTATCGACCAAGGAGATACTGATAAAGTAATAGATAACGGTTTGAGTACGGAAAAAGTGCTATTTTGCGATGCCATGCTCATCTGAGCTGTACGGAGACTGTATGATTCCCCCAGCAAATGTTTTTCCTTCAACCAGATTTACTATATATAATCCGGGTTGTCATGACGGAGGACAACACTTCTCTTATATAAAGTATGCTCTTTCTAGTTGGATTTGATTTCAAAATTCTGCGTCTACTTAACTAGGTTTACCGCATTATCTGATGGAAATAACAAATGTTAGTTCAGTTTGGTCACCGTGTGTGTCAGCTCAGACCGCCATTTCCACTCAGGTTGTCCTGCCTTAGATACACACACAATTGCGTTTAAAATGCACCCAACTGGCATTATTACAAATAAAAACGCTTAGCTCAATCTAAACAATATTCACATTCAGCAAATAGTCAAGTTGTGGAGTCACTCAATTACAGTGCAAATTAATTCTAAACTATTCGGCGAGTAATTCAACTAGCCATGCATACAAATCATCTTACAAAAGTATCAGCTATCCCTAACAGCTAAAGCACATACCACCATGGCGCATGTGACCGCTCAATGCGCCAGTTGACCCTTTGTGCAATCAACCAGCTGAATGAAGCTTCGAAACTACTACACGCACACACCATTCTGGTTGTAAATGTCTAATTTAAATGCAAATCGCAGTCTAACAAACATTTCAAATAGACTCCGAACACTTTTCATACACACCCACCCTCCAACAAGTGCATCCTTTGGTCACTTTTAGCCTCTCACGCACCCAATCGTTGCAGTTAATTTCGTGTGTGGCAAGTAAATGGCTCAAAGTCAATCACAGACGCGGCGCCCCACCGAAAACCAGTCAACCTTTACACCAATCAATGATGCGCATTGTCAGGATTTGTCAGCATAAAATAGTACACGATTTACCACCACGAGTGTATGGAAGTATAGCGCGCTTGTATGCTCTTGCATGTATACCTCGCTCATACATTATTATACATTTGACATTTACGCACACACACACACACACACACACATTCTCATTAGTCCTTTGAAATGTATAGCAACAAAATAAATGTCCTGGTCATTGAGTGCAGCAAATTACAACATACCAGGGTTCCTACAACTGTGGACCAGCATTTGTATCACAAGCTATTGTAATCTTGAACGCCCACCTTGCTTATGTGTATCTGCATGTGTATATGTGTAGACAATCCTTTTAGAAACACAATGATGGCAAGTTTCATTTTGCTGCCAGTTGTGGCGCTGATGTGTTGATGTGCTGATGTGCGCTATACTCCATTGCATGCCACATTTGTTTGTATATTTTGGTGTGTAGAGGGAACTGCTGCATACAATCTGATACCGCGTCGTAGTGTCGATTTACACCAGTTCACGTGATTTAACAAGCGACACTTTGCAATTTACACCAACCCTTGCCTCAAACCCCACCCCAACCGAGATCGAGAGCGAGAGCTTATCACACAGACCGCACTAGATAGATGTACACCACATTTTGTGGCATCAGCTGCGCGTAAATTGTGTAGTCTTATCGGATCCACCCATTAACTTGACTAATACACACAAATTGCACACACTTTAACGAAAAGCTGCAAGTTTGCGCTGTTGAGTTTGTTTCTATGAATATATGCATGTCCTTGAGCGTTGACCCCCATTGCGTGGCTGAGTATAGTAATTAGTTAATTGAGTGCTTAAGAGAGGGAAGAAATATTGATGGTTGCTTAAGCAGATGCCATTTTCTGCAGACTGCTTTGTTTGTTTTGTTTTTTGCATCAGAACACCAGTTTGATTTATGAAAATTACACTTCTTAACTCTACCATCTAAATCAAATGTCTTCTGTATTTTTGAATCATTGCCTCCAAATGAATTATGTCAACATAGAGATAAAGAGCTATCTATTTCGTTCTGCACGTAGTTTAAGTGGACCAATCCGGCTCAAATTCGTTCAAATATTTTTTACTGGTGTACACTGACTTCGCATAAAATGTCGCTTTGAGCTAAAAAATAGTCTCCTTCTCCTATGTTTTTCATTTATCTGCATACGAGGCACTAAATTCATAAATCAGGTCAAAAGGTCAAACGCATGTGCCGCATACTCGCAAGCGCAGCCACGCCAAACATATGTCGACTGTCTGGCGGCAAATTACACACCACTGGTTAAATCATTTGGAGTATTTATAAATCACCAAGCTGCTGCTGTTAACCACCACCTACCGCGTAACGCGCACTTTAGATGTCCTTCGCTGCGAGATAACTCCCCCTCGAGGCTTTCAAGTGAGGCGAACGCGCCATAAATTTTGCAATGCAATCAGCAAGGAACAAAAATGCTCCACCGAGGGGTTGAATGGTTGAATTTAGCCATCATCCAATTGGAAAAATTTGAAAAAACAGCCACCGAGACGCAGTCAGCAAATCGACGTGGCAGATAACCAAAGTTTTAGCTAAAAAACAACTACCGTACACCCAATACACCCAAGTCAGGCCTGAGGACCAAATGGTATCTGCCGGGTCGTGCGTGTGCACAAGAGATTAAGCCCAAAACAAAGGGGGAACATTTCGAAAGCGCGCAGTAGACAGTTTTTGAAAAGTAGTCAGAAGACAATCAACAACAACAAGTATGGGCTGTCGATATGCTCGAACAATCTTGAGAAAAAAACATGCAAGCAGAACAACTAACTGCAGACAAGCAGTTAGGAGTGCAGTCAGTTTATAGCTGGGGCAGTGGCAGCACAACGCTTTTTACAGTTCCTTTCTTGGATTTTGAGCGGTGTTGGCAGTCGCAGTGGACCGCAGTCGCACTGCCGCTGTTGCTGCCACTGATGCTCTGGCTGATAAATTTTGGACGCATTTGACAATGGCAATGGTAATGAACGAATAGTTGGGGTTGTGTATGTGTTGTTGTTGCTGGCACGTCAATATCCGTTGCTGCTGCTGCTGTGGTCTCTGCACACAGACCGCCCACCATATATTTTATTTGCTTCTTTAAGCAAACGAAAATCGAGAAACTGCACACATATGCCTGCTATAAACATATGTATATATATATATGTATATATATGTATGTGTAAGTAAATACATATGTATGCATAGTTTATTTTATTTGATTTGTTTAAACACCTGTATTTGCTTTTGTGCGTTCGATTGCGATTTACGTGCGATATTTCTCAGATAACGTCACACCTTCCCCTTGTGCAATTCGCCCATTGCAGCCACCCCAATCTCTCATTTACGGTCTTCATGTTGGCCAACACATTAACGACAGCGCAACATCTTTACGCAACACAATCACTACCGTTCGCGTTGCGCTTTACTGCGCTTTGCTGCTTATGTCAACGCAAGTTGTGTGGGCGTGAACGATAATTTTTTGATTTCACTCAGAGCAATCGGTTGGTCACGAAGGCAGGCAGGCGAACAGACACACTAACGCATTATGCCCTGCGGTTGTCACTTGGACTTGGACTTGGACTTGCTATTGGCATAAATAGTAGGTTGCACTGTTGACGCCACACCGACTGACATACTACATACAACATTTGTTGGCGGTGCAATTATTTTTGGTTGAGAACGAGGTTGCAATTACAATTTTTCGTTATTCATTTGTTTTCACTTCCCAGTATGGCATTTTGTTGCATGCACCTTTTGTGTTTTTGCTGTTGCCTAACCTAATTGATTCGGTGAAAAGCCAAGTAATGGTGTGCAATGATTATTTCTCTTATTTCATTAAAATTATCTCGACTGATGGGATTTCTTTATCTTTCACCTAACCGGTGTCTAACCGGTGCTGAGGCCATTGCGAGCACTGACAGCGAGATTCTATAAAAGATGTATGGACCTTTACGCTTTAGGGGCTAACAGCAGCGCCTTAAATGAAATGAAATCCAGAACTGAGAAAGAACAGAAGAGAGTCAGCTCAAAAAGTTTTTGATTTCGAAGCTCGAAGAAAATACTATTGGCCTACCTGGACGTCGGATTGGTCCTAAGTTAAAATTTTCCACTGAGAAAAATCTTTCATCTAATGCTGGTCCCGACTCCGGTCCATGATGGTGGTCCGAATATATAACTGATGTGAATACTGGATATTTGTACGAAAATATATCCGTTATTTATTTACGTGACAGGCGATGTCATGTCAGGCCATCCAGGTTTTATGCCGCCTCCGAACGTTTATTGGATCTTGGCAGAAAAACACTGAAAAGTTTACTGTTTCCTACCCAGTATCAACCCGTACTAGAAAACTTATTTCGATACCACTGGAAACTTGCTTATGACTCACGCATCATCTACTAACCGCGCGAATCAACTTAACAAGAGCAGCAATCTTTGGGAAATTTGTAGATATCGATTACATCAGAACTACTTTCCTGTCATCCGGTGGATCTACGCATTTCAAGCTCCCAGAAACTGAAATAATGACGGGAAAAACTTCATGTATGACATTCGTATGTAGACAACTGTTGTTCGGACAACTTTGAAATCATCGGCTGCGCATTCAATGTACTCGAGCTGGGAACCCATAAATTGTCAATTTGTTCGGCATATTAATATCAACATAACATATCATGCATCGAAGGGAAAGATGTATCAGTAGGACTAGGGAACGGTGAATAAAGCACTGAATATGAGGAAATAAAGGCAACTTGTTACTAACCGCAACGACAAAACAGCGACCGCACTCCGATATGCCGAATGGATGAGCTGTACAACAAGATACATACATACACTTGTATATCAATGCGCCTAAATATAGGTCTTCTGGCCAAAGACACGTCGAAGGATGCCGTCTCGCTACATTGGCGCGTGATTAGCATTGGCACAGCGGGCAGGCCGACAAGTCCCGGTTAGTTAGAAGTGGCTGAAACTTAAAATAACCACATACACATATGTACATATACACACGTAAAAGTGAGGCCGCAACTTCTGTGTGGAGTTGTCGGAAAACGCCTGCAGTTTGCAGACTGCAGCTTCCTTTACGCAAATGTCCTAAAGGTACGCAAATATGGGTCTGTATTGCATGTGTATGTGTGGGAAACCAACTGCAATACTTTCGCAATCGCATATCCAAACGTAACCGATCAGGCGCTGCTTGTTTTAGTTGAAGCGCGAAGAAGTGATTATTACCAACTCAACGCTCAATTTTTTGCGCTAAATAAAACAGTCTCACTTGCTGTGAACACTTCGCCTACCTTTCTTGGTTCGCCGCGAAAATAAGAGGGTTAAACACAATGCGAAAGGCGCGCATGCGCAAAAGTGTACATAATTGGCTGTTGATGCGCGCGCGAAGATCACACTTGTACTTAAATATGCGCTTAAGCTGGGCAAAAGTGTGCAATTATATGTTGTCTTCTTGTTTTTTGTCAGCATTGCGGCATTCAAAATGCCTATTCTCATTCTCACACCAGCCGCCACATGCCGCCACATGCCGCATGCAACAGAAATATGTTTGTAAATATGCACATATGTAGGCGCTCGCTTTCGTGTGCAATAATTATGCACGGCTCATAAATTGTGTGCTGATTCTTCGCCAAAATGATTGGTATGGGCTATGCGCTCACATGCAACCACAGCGCACAATGCGCACAATGCGCATGCGCGGCCAAGCCACATACGTGAAATACCAAATAAATCCACTAAAATGGACATTGATTTAAATAACAGCGATTAAAGTTAATCGCCTTTGACGGCATATTTTGCGCAGTTGCGCATGCGCATCGTACATGCAGACATACGGTATGGAAGTGAGAAAATTGTCGGCTTTTAACAAGTTCAGTACTTGGACACTCAATGCCAATGCGATGATTTATTGGGGGTGGAAATTGCTAAAAAAAAAGAAAGAGCAGAAGAGAAAAACAGAAAAAATAATAATAATGCACTATTTGTTTATGTAAAATATATTTCTTTCTTTAGTAAAATGATTACATGATAAAATGTATTAAATATTAGTAATTGCAACATTCATAGGACTTTAAACAAATTAAAGAGTAATATATAACGCAGTAGTATATATTATATACGTAATATCTAACGTAGTATATAACGTAAAATAGAAGTAGTTTTATTTTTGTGGCACATTTTACCAATAAATATATTTACACAGAAAAAATTTCAAACAACTTGCCACATGGCAACTCTCCTTAAAAATATTTTTAAAATTCTGCTACGGTTTTATTAAATTGTAAATATATGCAATTGCTGCATAAACTGTCTTAAAATAATTAATTTTATTTTTTCACATTTATTTTCATTTTCTCAAATATTTTTTGTTATTTTTGAATTATCTCAATCAAATCAAAAAATTAAATTGACCACTGGCCAAAAATGTACTCACTATTATTATTTTCCCACAAAAACTTAAACAACAAAAACAATATCAAAATTCTACAAATAATTTGCGCCATATGAAAAAAATGTAGGCCGTTCCAGTTGAAGATCCAGTACGATCTAGTTTCTTTTTTTTCCTTCTTTTCCATTTTCTTCAGTGTAACTGAAATGCTAGCGATGTTGTCGGCCAAATTCCTCGATTTGCACCAGGCGCCCGGACTGTTGGAGTAGGCGGCTGTCGCAGAAGCACTTTTAACTTCCTGTCGCTGGAATTCCACGTGCTCCCTGCATACTTTAAGGCGCCGGTAATCAGTATATACAGGGCGATCTTTTGCTCTGCGGGCTTGCTTTTATAGAAAGATGCAATTCACTTACGTTTTACGCCGTTACTTCAATATTACCCAAATAATCACGCAAATTTTTATGTAAAAATATATATTTAATGATAATATATTAAATTGTACATAAAATATTAATTTATTAAACTGGTAAAAATATATATTATAATAGAAGTGTTTTACAGTTATTTGTCTCACATTTTAATTTGTAATTTAACATATTATATAAAATATCTATTTAGATATTATATAAATATATAGATATGAACATATTTATTCTCACAAATTTGGATATATGATCTGTCGTTGTTGCAACCAAATTTCTCTCTTGTTGCGAAGTCTCTTGTTGTGTCTCCAATTTCTACCAGGCGCAATGTGTGGCAAGTAGGTGGCTGCTGCAGAAAATTCGCATGTGTGCATCGGATATGAAATCGGCCACTGTATGACGCAACGTGCGAGAAGTGTTGAGCATTTGTCTAACTAAATTGAAAATCAAATAACTTATTTTACTTTAAAAAAATTTCCAAAAGTGTATGTGATAAATAAAATTTTTGATAGAACTAAATTTCTAACAATTATTATACATTTTTAGTACAAGATTTTTTTTACTGATTATTTAATGATACATCATTGACTTGTACAATTGATTGACTTGTAAATCGTTCTTTTTTATTAAAACCAATTATTTTAAGTTAAAATTGTTTTCTGAAAAAAATATTGACCCCATCCAAAGTTCCCCAAGTGAATTTAAACTGCTTTATGGCAGCCGCAAAAGTTTTGCTGCAAGGAAAGTTAGTATCTCATGTTTCATCTTACTCTCTTGCCCATACGCTTTCGCTCACTGACGCTTCATTTTTCCCACACCGAATACTTATAAACGTATTATGAATATTTCGCCGTCACGGTATTTTCATAACCATCGGTGCAAACAAAAGCGCTTAAGTTGACAACTAATTAAAATTCATTTGCGACAAGCAGGTAGAAAATCAGATTCTTTCGCCAATTCTTGACATGTTGTGATGCGGCTTATCAGCAGAAAACATCTCGTTTTTACAGCGCGAGTCGGTGCACGGTGCCGCGATGGAGCGCTGAAGATCAGCGATGATCGTGTGAAGATACGCGAGCATTTACATGCAACTTAAGGCGCGTATTTTCTCAGAATCGCGACTAAACGTTCCAGCTCGTTTATCAAGCATATGTCATTTCGCTGCCTGGAGGGTGCAGACGCGGCCATTTCCACTTGCCATTTGCCACTTACCACACAGTTGCTCTACCTACGCTAGCGCTGCTGTGGCTTCGTGGCGATTTGAGCATTTGCATTTAACGCTTTTGATCAGTTCATTATTGCTTCGACATGGTGGTCAAGTGTCATATTAGCATACACACGCACACATATATACGTGGAGGATGTCCCTTTAACGTCGCTTTTTTTCAGCGATCAGCTTATCGTGACGATGATCGCGTTTCGCGCGCAGACCACGCGCTGCCGCTCCGGTCCACACCAAGCTGCGTACGTTGCACGCATAATTGTGTATTCAAATTTATAACAAGCTGCGCATGAGCTATGCGTCTGTGGCGAATTGCCGCCGCATTACTGTGACAACGACAAATTGGTGGTAATTACAACGAAGCAAGCTACATACATAATACTTATCGCGATCGCGAAGTTGAAGTGAACCAACGAAGTTGGTCAGTGGAGCGATGCGCTTAAAGGTTGCACATAAATATGATATTTTGATGAATTTTTTGTGCATTAAATGCATGCCATCTATGCGATAATTATGCAGGTTTGTATGTTTGTATGTTTGTAGTTGGCACAAAAGTGGCCTGGTTAGTACATTTTTAATATCTTATATTTAGTATGAACATAAGTTAGTTTAAGCAGTGAAAATAATTCAAAACTTTTCTTTTGAGTTTTTCTACGATTGTTTTTTTATGTGTGTAAGTTAAATTTTTTATTAAAAGCATAATTAGGCGAATCTTTGTATATATATATATATATATGTTATTTTTATTAATTTTATTGAAATTTACTCTGTGAACCTTAATTTGTTTTTAATAAGAACCACTAATAAAATGAGATAAAACATGTTCATTCAAGGAAAGCTTAAATTGCACATAATAAAAAAATGCCTAAAATTTTTAGTTTAGTCCCTGTATCATAAGACTTGTAAATTATTTTCAAAATATCTCCATAATTTAGCTAATGCTTGTTGATTGCATATCAACAGTTGTATAGAAGAAGAGTGCAGAATTCGCGGTTGAGTACATCAAAATAAACTGCATGTCGAGGAAAGGCATATGCGTAAACATATGTACAAATATACAATTTCATTTCAACTACAAAAAGTGAGTGGTGGATGGGTCGAACAAAATCTATATGCGACGATATGGTTGACTTCTATGTTTACTGCTTCGAGGCAAAGGATCGTCCAGTTTATAACGCCTCCGATATGTGCTGTCTTCATAACGGTGATTATCCTGCGCATAATCAACATATTGGTTATAATTCGATCGTATTGTATTATAATGATGGTGATTGGGATAGGGATAGCTTGTGCCACCTACAATTGACAAGTTAAAGCATATGTTGGCTGATTTTACTCGTGGCACATGCACACTCTACTCTAATTGCAAATTACCTTTTGACAAATTACTGCTGGTATTTACATATCGACTGCTGTAGTTGCGATTATTTCGCGGCGAGTTGACAAAACTGTTATCCAAAAATTGCCGAGCTGGCGGCGCTGCTGCAGCGTTGGCAGCACTGGTGTACTGTTGACGTTGCATATTTGCTTCCTGTCGCACGCGTTCGAAACGGTCGCGGCTGTCGAATTCCCTCGGTGACGGCGGTAATTTAGGTTCCTGTGGTGCGCGCCATGAGATCGGTTCCTTGCTGGGTGCCGCAATCAAGGGTTTGTACTTACTTTCGGAACTGTTGGCATCTTTGGGGGCTTTTGTTAAACCATAAAGCGAATCTAAATAGTTTCTCCGTTCGATTTTGTGGCCGCGCGAAAGATTGAATTCTAATGTAAGCAAGGAAAAATCAAAACGTATGCAGTTTTTCAAGAAATTTCTTAGGCTTAACTTCGAAAAAAAAAATAACATAAAATTTTTCAAATTGAAAGAATATAATTTGTAGGTTTAGAGTATTAGTCCATTTTCGAATGATTAATTTAACGTTCCGACATTTGCGGCAAAGAAAAAACAAAACAAAGAGAAACGAAACGAAATGACTAAAGCGAGCATCGTTTCTGAAATGCATCGTGAGATCTGAAATGAATTTTTAATACTGCCCAACTATAGAGAAATATAATAGTTGGTGTATAGACGATCCATTTATGTTGGAAACAATACAATTGTGGCAATTACATTGCTAAACTGAATCCTAGCGTAAAAGCATATTTATTTATGAACATGGTGTGGCCGTAATTTCTATCATTAATTCCAGATTTTACAGATGTTGGTAAAATTGAATAAATTAGCATTATTAACTACTTACTGTCTATTGCCTCTTCGGGTTTCACATCTAACTCAGATATCATGTAACTGCATATGAGGTAGCCAGTACGGTTGACGCCATGCGTACAATGTACACCAATAAGTTTATCTGCAAAAAATCCAAAAAAGTATATTATATAAAAAAGTAGACTCACACAAGTTATGCTAAATAAGTTAGAATAATTATTAATAATTATTAATAATTCAGACATTAAAACAACTTGCGAAGTAGCGCATATTTTTGCCGAATCCCACGATTATTAAGACACACAAAAATTATATATTTATATTCATGTCTAAGCCAGCAATTCAAAATTTACTTAATTCTAAAGCCTTTGCTTGCAGCAGCTCACATCAATCTGGAGGGATAGCTGTTAGCGAGAAACTTCTCGAGTCGTAAGTGCATTTGTTGAATCGAATGTTGGAAAAATGGCACAAAGCAAATATTATTTGCAGTAAATATGCCATTGTCGGCTAACAAAGGCCACAAAGGCCACAAAGAATGCACCAAAATGTAAAAGTGCATAAAAGAAATCGACCACAAGATTTTAATTTACAAAAACCAACCGCAAAAATATGTCAACACCCACGCGTGCAGCCGCAAATAAATTGCTGGCCCATACGCGCGTATTGTTGCATCCAAAGGTATTGCGGCTACAGTGACTGCGTACGCAAAATAATCTAAATACTCGTGAAACAGACGTTACTATACGTAAGCACAGTAAAAATGTAAAAATGCAAAAATACAAAAATGAAAAAATACAAACGTGTTGAAAGTCGGAGACGTGGAAGATCCAACGACAACAATAACTACAACACTAACAACAACACACATAGTGTTTAACATGGGCAATAAATTTTGAAAAACATGTCAGCACAACAGCAGCTTTTGCACAGCAGAATGAAGCGAGTGCTATGCGCATGCGCATTTTACATGAGATTCGTCATGTTTGCTTGAAGTCATAGCTTGCTTGAACTATTGAGTAGCGTTTACATGGAGGTAAGCTCCAGCGGCCACTCACTGCGCAGCTGCCGCCTCCGCTACTGCTGATGTTGGCGCAGTTGTCGCTTCTTCAGACGCCATGGTTTTTGTCAGCCTTGATATTTCTGTTGTTGATGCCAAGACCACCGCAAATACTGATTTGTTGTTAGTTATGCTTTACTTGTTCATATCGTTATGTTTGCAATATCAATTTGTGAGTGCATTGTTTACCTAGATTTGTATTATGTCGGTACTAATTTTATTGACCGACGCGTAAATTGTTTCTTTACAGAAAAAAAAACTTTAAAGGATGGAATATTTTTACTCAAGCCGACAAACGTTAATTTACCACGCACTCTGAGCTTTTAATGGACAAATTATAAAAGAAAACCAACATGTGCCACTAAAAATAAATATTCCTGGAACTTCAACCAAATCCAACACAAACTAACTTTTATTATCACAATAAACGTGACAATTGTAAAACCGGCTGAAAAAGATAATATTGTTGTTATACTGACTAGGAAATGAATGGTATTTTCCCCACGGCTTATGCCGACTTGAGAAAGTAATTGTTGGAATTTTGGTCCACGTTTCAAGAGTCTGGGTTAATTGGAAGCCTTAATCGCGTGGGACGTTAGCACGAAATGGTAACTTGTCGACAATCTACCATTTAGAAGGCAATTCATTTTATACACAACTTATATGCTAAAGTGGGTGCACTTGCGAGAGACTCATAATTGGCATGAATCATGTTGGAGAATACAGCAAACACATGACTCTTAGTTTTAATGTCGGTGAGTAGTTTATGCACGTGTTGATACTTAAATAGGAATGCGGTTAATTAAAAAGAATTTTAATTAATTTAAAATAATTTAAACAATTAAAAAAAGAAGTTCCTATAAGAAAACCAATTACTGACATAAGCAATAGCGAATTTGTTATTTTATCATTGTTTTTAAATATATTTTTCAAAAAAGGTTTCAAAAAAAATACTTAAATTTACTATTTAAATAATATTTTAATTCCGACTATTGAATTACTTACCGTTTCCCGCGTTTTTATTTAAGAAAGTAGCCACCAGTTTTTTGAATCTATAAATATATAAAGCATACATAATGAAGGATTAAAAAAAAAATATACATATGTATAGATTTAAGCAGTACTTACTGATCAACCAAATGTGGCGGTGGTGTATGATGGCCAGGAATCATTAATTTGTTGTACTCTAAACCCCTTTTTACAAAACACTATAGACCGACAAACATACGTAAACAACATACAGTTATTATTTGAAAAGACTATTAACAGTGCTTACATCTGGCTGATAATAACGTGAAGTGTTCGTCAAATCTATAATCATACCCAAGTTCGGTATTGATTTCAGTAAAATCGAGGCATCGAGTCGACGGTGGTCTTCAACATTTTCATTAACGGCCTATAATGAAAGAAAACGGAAAAAGTTATAATTTTGAACATTCGAATCGGATATAATAAATCTTATGTTTTGCTTTTGGATTTTTTGCTTCGGTACACAAAAAGTGTATATATTTATGTATTTTACTACAGCTGGTATTAACTCTTAAAATATTCACAATTCATTATGCAAAGACAAAATTGAAAAATACCAACACAGCCCCGCAAGTCATCTAGCAGAGAGACCACCCTAAATGTCTGACAAAATAAATTGCTTAATTAACGAAAAATAATAAAAGTCACTATCTCAATGCAACAAATATTCATACGCATAACGCATTCTACTAAACACTTGCGCATGCGTGTGCCTTTTCATCCACGGTGTGACATGTCTTGCCTGCGAGCGAATTTCTGTGTGGTATAATTAATATAAATTTAACTTTGAGCCGCTACAAAGAATGCTAAAACAGCGTTCATGCATCGTGTGCTTCGATCGGAACTTGTAAAAGCAAGGCATTGAGCAAATAGCAATACGACAAGAATAAAGGCACGCAGAGAACATCGCCGTATGATAACCACCGCTAACCGCCAATGCCAACTCTGCTCCCTTTAGGAGTTGCTGTTATTTAATTAAGTAAAACAATTTAATTTCATATTCATATTTTCCTTAACTTTAATATGAGATGGCGCCTCAACTTGTTGTTGCGGCACCATCAGTCAGTAGGCGTGTGGTCCACAAGCACATTGTATACATTATTCTTGTTTTTTCTATATTGGCTTTTCTGATTTTATTCTTTTTATGAAAAATATTTATTAAAATTTAAAAATTTTGGCTCTATGTAATCAAAAACTACATATGGGTATATGGGTGTGTAATATACGTGCAAACATGCGCTCTAAATATATCCCTATATGCATATAAATGTGAACAAATTTTAGGTTGTTTTTATATTTTGACCATTATGTAGTCCTGCTACCAAAGAATGGCTTTTGATTTCAATGGTGCCAATACAGTTATAACCGGTTTTTGGATTTGCTATCATTTTGATTTGTTTTTTTTGGTTTTTTTTTTGTAAATTGGCATTTTATAGTGACAAAACAAAACGGTTCATTTTGAAAAAAAAATTAAAAACCCATTATAGGGAAATAATAACATCGCATATTATCCTCATATAACGTGTGCAAAATATCTATATTATCATTAAATACGGATAGATCAAAGCTAGATTCCAACTGGTTCTAAAGAGAAGAGCTACTGATATTTAAGCGACAGATAATTTTCTCTTTAAAATGCTCACCTCGCGTAGCGGCACTTTAAATGCAATGAATCGTGTTCCTTCAACTCGTTGTCCCATTGGAGTATAGTTAAGCCATCTGTAAATTATTACATATGTATGTATATAAATGGCAAAAACATTTGAGCATCACGCTGCCGCACTAAGTTATAGCTGCTTACCTATCTGGTATTGAACATGCCATAGCTCTGCTACTGCTTGATAGTTGTCGCACGGACAACGAAAAAAATTTAAATACTTTTGAATACAGTTTGAATTCGAAATTATAATAAATTTTAATTATATTTGTCAAAAATATTATTATTTGTAAAATTTATAAATATTTACGAAGATTTCTGACACATATTATCGAACGTCCGCTCAGATGTCAAGAATCAACGATGCCACTTTACCATAAAATGTTGTGAACAAACAACTCAAAACTGTCAATGAATGTGGTGTGTTTGCAAATGCAATTGCGATTATGTGCAATGTTGAAAATATATTGAAATAAAGAGAAAATATTACGGGAAAATTTATGTTGGTATTATCTAGAATATATGATATAACATGTAAATGAATTTATGTAATATTCGGTTTTATAAAATTTTGACATTACTTATAATAGTTTAGAAACCCATCTGCCTGTTGCATGCCTCACCACGAACAGCTGTCCGAAGGTTTATTTGACTTTTGGACTTTCGTGAAGAACGTTGAGTAAGTGATTAATTAACAATGTTGGGATTTAGAAAAATTCTTACAGATAATATTTTTGCAGGAGATTGCAGCTAAACCTCCCTCAATTTATTTCTGCAATTACTTCTTTTTAAACTACAATGTTCAGTTCCAATGCAAGGAATCTTATTCGCAGCAATTTGGTAAGCAGAGAGTTATAAAGAAACACACGTGAAGAAGAAAAAAACCAAATTACGTTTATTACAGATCAACCGCTGCAAGAGCACCT
This sequence comes from Bactrocera minax, assembly GCA_021498325.1. Lineage (NCBI taxonomy): Eukaryota > Metazoa > Arthropoda > Insecta > Diptera > Tephritidae > Bactrocera > Bactrocera minax. Next base: position 843,848 of record JAKEEE010000025.1, read on the forward strand.
TAGTGGTTGCTGAGCATAATAATGAGTCATTAAATCCTGTTACATTAAAAACCATCTCAGCTGCGAAGAAGATCGGTGGTGATGTGACAGTGTTGGTAGCTGGCACCAAATGTGGACCGGTAAGTGCATTACTCGCAGTTTCTACTTCCTACGTATATATGTTTGCATAATCACCTAAAAATTAATATCATATATAAAATTTCTAGGCATCTGAGGCTGTTGCCAAGGTCGAAGGTGTTGCTAAAGTGTTGGTGGCAGAAAATGCAGCTTTCAATGGCTTCACTCCTGAGTCCATCACTCCATTAGTGCTGGCAGCTCAATCGCAATTCAAATTTACACATATATTGGCTGGCGCAACTGCCTTTGGAAAAAATGTGCTTCCACGCGTAGCATCTAAATTGGATGTGTCACCTATTTCAGAAATCATCGATGTAAAGAGCGAAGACACCTTTGTGCGTACTATTTACGCTGGTAACGCCATATTGACTCTACGCTCCAAGGATCCCGTTAAAGTGATAACCGTACGTAGTACTAATTTCGCACCTGCCGCAGCTACTGGGGGCAGCGGTGCCATTGAACAGGCACCATCTGGAGATTACGCCTCCCAATTGAGTGAGTTTGTTTCGCAAGAACTTACTAAGTCTGACCGTCCAGAATTGACGGGTGCCAAAGTGATTGTATCTGGTGGACGTGGTTTGAAATCTGGCGATAACTTTAAACTACTTTATGACCTGGCTGACAAGTTTGGTGCTGCTGTAGGTGCTTCTCGGGCCGCCGTTGATGCCGGATACGTGCCCAACGATCTACAAATTGGTCAAACAGGCAAAATTGTTGCACCCGAGTTATATATCGCTGTCGGCATCTCAGGTGCCATACAGCACTTAGCTGGCATGAAGGACTCTAAGACAATAGTAGCCATAAATAAAGATCCCGAAGCACCAATTTTCGAGGTGGCAGATATTGGATTGGTGGCGGATCTTTTCAAAGCTGTACCAGAATTAACAAAGAAGTTGTGAGGCTACAACATCGACATGTATCATCTGATATAAACCATAGTGCATTTATTTTATTTTATTTTCGAAACTAAAGTCTCCCAATTGCTTTATAATTTGATATATTCAAATTTTTTTTTTTCTATTTTGTATAGAACGTGTATATTAGTTCGCATTCCGCGCATTATGTAGAATTTTACCACTACCCTATAAATACTTTTTGTTTAAGAATAAATTTGCTAACCTTTTTTAATATATGTATAAATGCACATCATGTTTTTATTTGTTTTGCAAGATTTTGGTGGAAGCTTCAATGCATTATGTAATTGTTTTTGTTGTCTGAGGCGATATTTGCGCATAATTCGCGGAAACTACTATTGTAGCATACTTTTAGGCCGCATTTAAATTGGACTAGGAAATATTTAATTTAAATTATATTTCATTTTATACCGTTATGAACGGTTTAATGCAAAATATAACGGTTAATGTTCTTGCTGGGATATGTGGTATGTACATATGTATTCAAGATTCGATTTGTATATAACATATTATTATATATCTATATTTAAGGAGGTTCAGGTAGCCTACTAGAATAAATGTAAATTATACCGAATAAATTGTTTTCTGTAGAACGCTAAAAATAAAATTTAATAAAATATACTCGTAGTTAAGCATTTCTGAAACATAAACGTATTCATAAAATAGTTTTGCGAAATCACATTATTTATCTACATATAAACTTAAATATTTGAGAACTTTGAGAATCCCAAATACTTTTACTATTATTTAGATTACTTTGGAGTTATGATATTGCGTCCAGATGAATATGCACGGTAATTAAAAAATTCGAATCGCTTCAAACTAAAACCATTACCATTGACAACACAAGCATACGAGCAAAAATTTTTTTGCCATAGTTCTAATCAATGAATTCGTAACTATATACTCGTACACACAAGTAAGTATATAGGATTATTTTAATGTTGATCATAAAAGTGGGCTTGTGCTAGCTAGAATATAAAGAATTTCCCCTTACTAACGATGAGTGACGTCAATATTGCGTAAAAATATTGAAAAAAAGAATAAATAAATTTGTTATTCAATTTAGCCTCAATCATTATAATATTTCTTACTATAAACAAGGGCGTGTGCCTTTTCCATGCGATTTCTGTAAGTGAATATTATCCTCTGACCTATTTTAATGTCAATTAACGCAATATATATTTAGTAAGTATATATTGGGTTGTTCGGAAAGTCATTTCGTTTTTTCCCGCCAGAGGACTTAATTACGTTTTTTCGAAACTAACTTCACACTTAAGCCCCATAACCATTATATGTCATGAGAGCTGATATTGCAAGGCTTGTGTGTGAAAAAGTTCTATTAATTCTACCCAGTAGTTTTTGGTTGGTGCCTTTTTAAATATGGAGAGCAATAAGCAGCATTTTCGTCATATTTTACTTTTTAACTTCAGAAAAGGTAAAAATGCTGTCCAAGCGAGAAAAAAATTGACGGATGTGTATGGAGAAGGCGTGTTAACAGTACGCCAGTGCCAGAACTGGTTTGCAAAATTTCGATCCGGCAATTTTGATGTCGAAGATGCACCACGGTCTGGAAGGCCGGTCGATGCGATAAAGGCATTAGTTGATGCAAATCGGCGAATCACCACACGAGAGATCGGTGAGAGGTTAAATTTGTCGAATTCAACTGTTTATGGCCATTTGAAAGGCATTATACGAAAACTGTCTTTCATGTTCCCCAAAAAAAACGAAATGACTTTCCGAACAACCCAATAATATAGGTACATACATATATGTATATATTTATGCATCGCAATGTAAATGTCGTAAAAAGTTAATATTTTTCCTAGTGATATACGGAAGTAAAAATACAGATTTACATTAGGGTGTGTCGTTTTTAGGCCACTTTTTTCCCGAGTCATTTAAATGGAAAATGAAAAGTTAGGAACTTGAGAAAAGGAAATTGAGGACAAACATTTTAAGGGCTTCTTTTCTAAAATTTTTCAAAGTTTTAGCTTGCTCTTTCAGTTGAGAAAAAGTTGCCTGCGTATGCTACACCCTAATATACATGCATATAATTATGTATATGGTTATATCAATACGGAAATATCTAAAAGTTAATAAGAATGGGAATAAAAATGACGTTGTTTCAAAATTATTTACACTTTCGAAGCTGCAAGCGAGCTATGATGAACTTTGCTTTGCATATTTCAAAACCGAAGTAAACAAACTATACATAGACATATTTATATGTATATATAAATGCTAAATTAGTACAATGACCAATTGTCAATAATATTATTGAAAAGATGCAAAAGTTTTTAGAGAAATAATAAGCGAGAATTAGAAAATTCTAATAGTTAAAATGTCAATTCGCCTACTAAGTCAGTGCGCAATTCATTTACGAATATTCGTTGATCTATAAAAAAAAGTTTACAAATTAGTTACATCACTCCACAGAAAACCGCTTGCTGTGCTTACATGTGCGTAGCCCTATTCACAGGTACCATATAAGTTTGCTAAACGATTAAATGATCACCTGTTTGCTGAATGCCTTTATTTTGGATAATCGTCGTACATTTTGGGCTAGTCAGCAGAGCTGAGGGTGCAAATCTCGGTCAAAAACAATATTTAAAACTATAGCAAAATCTCTTTCTAACGGCAGTTGGCGATCGCCCGACAAAGTCAATGCTCTGAATGCATTTTGGGCATACACAATCGAACTAAAAAACACTTAAGCCGCACGCAGGCTTTAAACCGACTTGTAGAACCCTCCACTTCTAGGAGTAATTGTTATTAAAACAGTATTTAATTATTAGTGTTGTAGTTCAGGCAAATTTGCACAAATTATCAACCAACTAATGGGATCATTGTGAATACCACGCATGACTGTTGTGTTTCGAAATCAAAATAAAATTATAATAAAATGAAATCGAATTAGTATAATATATATAGACTTCGACTTATTTCCTATTCCAGTAATCATACGCGATCACACATTGTATGGACGCCTACATTCGTGTATGCATTGACGTTCAAAGATCGTACCGGCTGTTGTCATACGCGCTTATCAATCAAGACCAGATTTTTATTTACTTATTTATTTATTTTTTTTTTGGCGAACTTTGGCTCTTTTCTTGATGTGAGCACGGCAAGGCATTCTACACTTTAATGTTGGTATTGCAACAGATCGTAAAACATAAAAAAAAAAAAAAATGTAATCGATCCAATATTTGAAAACACAAATTTATACACATGGACTACATACATACATACATACATGCATACATATGTGGGATATGGGAATTAACCGGCGATTTTTGCTGATGAAATGTGTGTTTTGCATGGAACTAGTTTCGCCTAATATACAGCTACAGTTATTTGCACGAGTGTTTAAAGTCGCTTATTGGTTTGTGGCAATTATGCATGTAGTAGCTTATTTGTAAGTCTTTTTAGAATTTCATGCCGGAAAAATTTCTAGAATTCCAACAGGAAATTATAATACAAAATTATTGAAAACATTTTCATTAAAGCTTCAAATTTTTTACGAACATTGTTATTTGAATGTTGTGAAAGTGTCGACAATTTAGATACTCGTACTTCTCTACTTTAGATCTAGAAACTTCCTAACGCTTGAGTGACTAAGTCAGTTGTTACCAAAACGGATGGGTAATACCACTGGTGGATTCAAACATAACAGGTAAAAGGCAAATGAGAATAGCGGCAGAGAGGAGAGGAGAAAAAGTCAGAGCAGAAATTGCCAATCAACTCCCAGCATGGATCCAATCAATGTTGTTGTACTTAATTATTCAAAATTTTTCAGCAGATTTAATTAGCAGATTAACCGCGAACACGCGCCTTTAAAAATATCAACTTGACAACGAAAGTGTCAAATAAATAAAATATTTTGGTAAGCAATTATTTAGAAAAAGAACCAACAAGAAGACGGATATGAAAATACACTTGAAAACGGTTCCACTTTAATTTTCTTAATCTAGCTAATTAGCAGCTGTCAACACCGAAAAGAAAAAGTAATTAATTTGCAATACAACTAATAAGTTGTAAAAAAAAAGTGTAAATGAATTATTTATGAATAACTGCAATACATACATATATACATTGTTATAGATTTCCCTCTCTTCAGCAACTATGTAGTTGATTGACATGCGATCACTGAATGACTACGGCGAGCAAGCGAGGTCAAGTTTTAAATGAAGGTTGGCCCTGCTATCAATAAAAATTATAATAATTCAAGAATTATCAATTTATGAGCAGCTAGGTGAGAGTACGACGCAATTTATGCTCATATTTACGTCGTAATTTCGTGCAAAGACAGGGACATATGCATACAGCATGGCTAATTGAAGGCTAATGTACCGTTGTAACGGCAATACGTACGTTTAAGGAAAATGTTCATTTGAAAAATGAAATCGGTTAACAAGGAAAACGATTTGACAATATTTTCTACTGCAAAATCTCCTTAATTGCTACTAGTTTTACAAGCGTAAACAAGTTTGCCAAATATTAAGTATCGGCAACGCTCTACGCTTTACGCTTTACGCAAGCGCAAGGAACGGATCAAGCATCCAAATTGTGGTATGATAATGGGTTACGGTATAACACCTGACTGACTAAACCACTATGCGCAACTGATGGCTACACATATAAGCTAACGCATACCACTACATAGAGGACAAATATAAAATCACCGACAATATCTGCAGCAAACTATTGGCTAAACGATTGACTGTTTAAATGTGTCGTATTTACCATTTTTTCAGCCATGGTGTACCGACCAGATAAGCCAAGCGATTTTATTTGATTGTCAATTTGTTCGCAAATGTATTGTATATGTAAAACTGAGAAACGTACGTACGTATGTGTGCATGGATTATGATCTGCTGGTAAATACAATACATACATACACACGCACATATATACATGCCGCCACTAGCAATCACATGCTATAATAGCTAATTTGGACACAGGTCCAATCGTCGGCGTCCACATCGACAGCGCCGTACGTACTGTATGCTGCGGCAGCGCTGCCCGGAGTCTGGGCCATTAAACGACGGAAGCGTTGGTGATGTCGGCGCTGACAGCATGCCGTCGATCACAGTATTTTCCTGGTGATCTAGCGAGGCAGACGTACAAGTTGGAGAGCGCGGTAAAAAACGTGGCGAACGCATATATTTGTGACTGCAAAGGTGTAACGGTACATATTAGTGTTCAAACCTTAACTGAGAAAGGAAGTGTAGAAAGTGGAAGCGGAAGAAAAGTGCATGCCAAAACCGGAAACACAATAGAGAATAAAATATATACATAAATAAATATTTGAGGAAACAGTGTAAGAATATTGCTCAAAATGGCTACCAATGGCAAGCGTGTGTGTGTAATTGGTGCTGGTACCGCAGGACTTTGCGCGCTGAAAAATTCACTGCAACAGGGCATGGACGCGCTCGCCTATGAGCAATGCAGTGAGATCGGTGGCACCTGGGTGTATACGAAGCCAGGTCAAAATGACGTGCACAGCAGCATGTACGAGGGCTTACGGTATGTCCACATAAGCTTGAAAGAAACCCGTTTGGTGCGAACAATAAATTTTTCTTTTCACTCATTGTTGATTTCATTCTCAAAAAAAATAGCACAAATCTGCCCAAAGAGGTTATGGGTTACCCCGATTACTCATATCCTTCGGAAATCGAGCAATCATTCGTGCCATCTGCGGAAGTGTTGAAATTCTTGCAGTCGTATGCGCAACATTTCGATTTATCAAAATATATTAAGCTGCAGCATGAGATAATACGTGTGCGTCCTTTGAATGAAAAATGGGAGGTGAGTTACAAACCAAGAAAATAAAAATAAATAGTAACAAAAAATTCAAGCGTTGATGTGATCTAAAATTGTTCAAATTGGTTCTAAAAGATTGATTTTTTTTTTTTGAGTCCTCTGTAAAATAAATATATAAATTATTTTGCTAACATAAAAAATTTTGCATAAGAAGTGTGACCTCAATTTAGATGAAATTTTTGTCAATAATCGTTTTTGAAACCATCTTTAGTTAAGCGGAAAGAGTGTAAATTAAAAAAAAAAAATTTATTAAAATTGTAATAAAAAAATATCAACTCAAAAAAAAAAAAAATCTCTTCTAAAAAAGCTGAAAATATTGGCAGGTCTTCAGTGTGCGGAAATGACGCACTTTTTCAAAGCAAAATATTTAGTCAATTATTTACATATACATATTAATTTACGTTGAACTTATTTCGTTTCTATCATAGATCTACATTCGCGACATCAAGAATGACACCTTTTTCAAAGAAATATTCGATTACGTTTTCGTCTGTAATGGGCATTATAGTATGCCACTGATGCCAGAAATCGAAGGCATAGATAGTTATAAGGGCAAAAAGTTGCACAGCCATTGGTATCGGAAACCGGATACATTTGAAGGTAAGCATTTATGCTATGCAGAGTTTAATTGAGAGTGAAACGAACAAGCATAACCGACCCTTCCGACTTCCTTACTTAGATACCACTGTGCTCGTGATCGGCGCCGGCCCTAGCGGCATGGATATTACGAATCACATCAGCAAATTCGCTAAGCGTATCTATCTCAGCCATAATTTGGATCCTGCACCCTGCACCGACTTCATGCCGAACGTTACCCAGAAGACAGTCGTGCGACGTTTCACCGAAGATGGTGCCGTCTTCAAAGACGACAGCACTGAAACCTTCGACCACATTATCTTCTGCACTGGCTACAAATACACGTTCCCATTCCTCAGTATCGATGTTTCATTGCGTGTCGACGATAATTTCGTGCATCCACTTTATAAGCATTGCATCAATATACATTATCCCACGATGGCATTGATTGGCTTGCCCTTCTATGTGTGTCCATCGCAATCGTTCGATTTGCAAGTGCGATTCGCGTTGGCATTCTTCACCAAGAAGCGCGAATTTCCGAGTCGCGAAGAAATGTTCGCCGATTTGGAGAAAGATAAAGAGCAACGTCGCAAAAAGGGCCTAACCAACCGGCTAGCGCACGCGATGGGCGATAAACAGGTGAGCCACATATTTAATATAATTACGATATGGGAATATGATTACAGCTCTTATGAAATAATAAATTAAAATGGTATTCGTATTTTTCTTTTTTGTGTCAGTACGACTACTACCATGATCTCTCCGAAACGGCTGGCATTGAAAACATCAAACCGGTTATTAATAAAATCATGGAAGATTGCAGCCGAAAATACATTTATGAGCTGGATACATATCGCAACGATCGTTTCAAGGTGCTCGACGATGAGACCTTCGTGAAATTACCCATGACAACCGCTTGAAATTAATATCTACTGTCTTTGTGCTACTTCTACATGCTGTTTGGGTGCTTATTGGGGGTTACGGGTTCAATGTGCTTACTTTATACTTTATGCTATATATTTAAATATCATTATGTCTACGCTATATATTTAATCTTAAAATACTTAAAAAATAATTCATTATCAACTTTCATATGCATATATTCACATAAGCAATAAAATGGTTTGTAAAATGCACAAACAAAACAGTTGCTTTATTTCCGAAGACATTTTTGTGTTTTGCAAAAACAATACCAAGAAATATATATATTGCCAAGAATGTTTTATTATTTTATTGTTTTGCCAACAATGGATAACGTAAGCTTTACTCAGTCCTATAAAGGTAAAGCTAGTACTATCATGCATACATAATCCAGAATATTCGACGCACAAAGCATGAGCCTTTTATTTACCGGAAAAATCTTTTTAACATTCCTCGAAGAATAGTGGCTCACTGAAAGTCTATGATTTAGCAAAGCTTATTATTTTGTCTGTGAGTGCATATATTATTATTAATTTTATTTAATCTAAAACAAATTAAAAATTCTATCGAAAATAATTTCAACATAAAATTAAGCGTTTATTTCAAATACGAAGTGCCTAATCTGCCCTCAAATGTAAGGCCTGCAATACCACCAATCGAATAATACACTACGCTTTGCTAAACTCCTACCAATATTTTAGTAGCAAACGAATAATATTAAACCAATTGCTTGAGGTATTTCTCCATCATATCTACTTCAAAATCGAACAGCAATACGCAGTTCGAAAAATATGTTGATAATGAGCGCATGCCAAGTATAGCCAAGGCACACAGGCGCTTCGAACTGAAACTAGAAATGCAATTCATAGGCTTTTAAGTACCTATAGTAATGCAATGGCTATCAAAGTGTATATGCAGCCCATTTAGTTAGTCAATTTAGTAAGTATAGTCTTTACACTAACATGTAGAGAGGAAATATGCTAATGGACTCGATTAAGGGACTGTGTAAAAAGCTAATAAAATAACCTTATCTAATAAACAATTAACAACCGCGGCAGTCCGGTTAGTGGTCCACTCCGTAAAACCAGATTTTCTTTAAGTGGTGGTTCCGTCATGAAAAAGTCATTCATAAAATTAGTCAGTGGTTCGGAGGCGGCTTATATACATATGTATATGCATATACATATTTGACAACAAATTATGTATGTAAAGATAGGCACGACGTTTTCTATTAGCCACAACGGGTTGAATGGTGGCCGAGTAGGTGCTACCATCTCACTCTATGCATTAATTAGGTTTTCGGAGCCATACCCATACTTATACGACATTCGTATGCGCATACAAATCAAAGTGTATTTGGTCACATACATACATATATATATAACATAAAGCTAATTGAAAGATGACTTGATTAAAAAAGAAAAAAAAACAAATATGTATTTAAAAATGTGGCATTATTTAAATATTCTTCCAAGAATATGAACAGAAAGCTCAGATCGCGTATTTGTCTTGTGGAAGCACTTATCGCCAGTTTGGCAACTGTGAAGCATTGAAGCTGTGAAGCTCAAGATTTCGGGGCAATTTGCTAAGATGAAAACCATGATTTTGGTGTACAACGGGTGTATAGAGATTCGGTGGGATCAAAGTGTGAAGAAATTTTTATTTTGAATTTAATTAATCATTATATTCAGTATGAAAGGTGAAAATATATGTACACATACACGCACATAATCAAATAAAAAGAATATGAACTTTTAAATTGGCACTGAAGATTGTTATAATGATGCAGAGTAAACAAATGTACAAAAATACTGTAGAAATACTCAAAAATTTTCCACTTCCACGAACATAAAAAATGTGCTTAAACGATTCAGCATAGATTTATTTACTTTATACTCTCATCAGCTGATAACCCTACTTTCTACCAAGCATGCACATACATGTGTACATCAACTTTATTTTGATAAATGTTTATTGACGCTTTTAAATTTATATACTTTTGATGTCTATATATTATAATTTTGATTATTCGCACTGGTCACAGTTAAAAATTTGTAAATACGCAAACACGTTCACTTCAGTCGTCACGTGACGCCCACCACACTACGCAACAGTTTTATGCCAAATGTTGCGCAGAAACCGCTCGTGCAACATTTCACAGCAACAGGTGCAGTTTTGAGCGACAGCAACGCCAAATATTTTGCTGCCGCTGTGATATATTGCACTGGTCTCTATTACATAGCACCCTTTCGCAATGCCGATTTTGGCTGCCGGTCGACGCAAATGCAATTTATTCACTTTATGAACATTACATCAACATCAGCCGACAATGGCTCTGCAATGTCGACAATGTGTGACTGCAATCCATATTAACTCAAGTTGACTCGACCTACCATCTTATCATTGCCTTAATGCCTCCTCAGGTGTGCTTCAAGGTAGTCATCTTAGTCCGATTCTGTACTTGTTATTTATTAATATTTCTTCTATAATAAAGCGCTCCAAATGTTTATTATTTGCCGACGATATACAACTTTTTAAATCCTATACTTCAATTGACGAAAGGTGTCTATTGTAAACAGACTTAAAGAATTTGGTTATCTTGCTGTAATAGAAATGATATGCCACTTAATCTCAAAAAATGCAACACGATGTGCTTTTCCTCTAGGCCTGTGTCCCCGCTCCATTCGCAATAAAAAACTATAGTCTAGAGCAAGTATTTAACTTTGTTGATTTGTGGGTAAATATGAACCCTAAACTTAATTTTAGTTTTCATGTTAATACAATGGTTTTGAAAGCTAAGAGTGCTTTCAGTTTTGTTAAGCGATGGTGTAAAGGATTTGGAGATTCGTTTGTTAGGTTAGGCCTATATTGGAATATGGCTCTGTTGTATGGTACCCTAGTCACCAATCATTCTGGCAAGTTAGTGTCCGTTCACACACAATTTTTACTTCTCACCTTATGGCATTTCCGTTGGAATTTCGGGTTAAGCCTTCCTCCATACACCCACTAGTCGTAGGGAAGTGCTTGGCATAATATTCTTAGTGTTACCACTGAATGGATCAGTGTGTAGTTTTTTTCTCTTATCTGATGTTGAATTTAATATACCGGCTAGCTTATTGAAGCCGTTTAGACCGTTACTGTTAAAATCATGTAGATCAAATTTTGAACTAAAAGAACCATTGTATTTGATTTATCAAACTCACTTTTCAGCTTTAAAAAAACTATAGCATTTTCTATTTTCACTTAATAAATAAAATCATAGAAAAGTATATTTAACTTAATCTTAAATCTTAGCTGTTGAACTTTTTGTTACTGTAGCTGAGCAGTTTTAGAACTCGACACTTAAAAACTCTCTTGCCTTTTATGAATCGGCTCTGGCCGCTCGCGCCAATTGGGTTTATTATTTACTATAAGTTGGGAAAGCATTAACAGTATGAATTCAAACATGTGTTCATATATATGCGAGTACTTTTATGTAAAATGCGTTATGTGCCCGCATATATTCATATGTATTCATTTGTAATGTCATAATAATGTTTGCAAAGACCGATTTTAGAATGTAAATATTTTGTCCGGAAATTTGAAGATTACAATGTATATATACATAAAGGATGTTCTGTTTAGTATCAGAACATTCAAAATGTATATTTTTAAAATGCGATGCCGAATAATGGGAGAAGTTCTCTTTTTCCACAACAATAACTAAATAAGTCACCCTATGCATAGTACGGCCTTATATACATGAACACATATTTATAAATATGTACATTTACATGTGTAATCACTGTTTGCTGGCATAACTCAAATAATAAAGATTTTCATATCAAAGCCAATTAACTCATATCAGCTTAGATTCCAGAGTCTTATGCGCTGTGTTGATCGACGACAAGCGCCAACAATCTAGCGGACACATAAAGCTGCAAGCGATCTCACGCAGTCGTTCAGTTGCAACGTAAGTAAGTAGCGAAGTGGTGCTTATCAAGGCAGCGTACTAATCTCGAAACTCGAACTATTCGAGAAGTTAATCCAAAAAAAAAAAAACAAAAAAAAAAAACTTTTATGAAAATATAGTAAACGAATACGTACACACGAAAAAGCTTAATGGCCGCGAAAGTACGTTGCTGTGTGGTTGGCGCCGGTGCTGCCGGCCTCTGCGCACTCAAGTATGCGCTCGAATATGGCATGGAGGCGGTGGCGTATGAGAAATATAATGAAATCGGTGGCACCTGGGTATATACGGCGCATGCGGCGGACGGGTGTGCCACAGCGGAAGATGTACACAGTAGCATGTATGATGGATTGCGGTAAAGTAGAAGTTGTTTTATATCATTTTAGTTTATGAGCATGCAATAATGTTACGCACCAATGCACTATAGCACCAATTTGCCAAAGGAGGTAATGGACTTTCCTGATTTCAAATTTCCAACGAATATGCGAGAATCTTACATATTGGCCAGTGACGTATTGAAATACTTTCAATCTTACGCACAACACTTCAAACTACTGCCGCACATTAGGTTAGGACAGGAAGTAGTACGCGTGTGGCCCTTACATGGCAAGTGGGAGGTGAGATAATATTTCATTTAATCTGTATGCAACATATCTTACTCATCCCGCTAGGTGTTAACGCTGGATTTACAAGGAAACAGCTACACGACGGAGCAATTTGATTACATTTTCATATGCAACGGACGCTATGCAACTCCCTCTTATCCGAACACGACGGGCATTGATCTTTATAAGGGCCATAAAATACACAGTCATGTCTTTCGAAAAGCAGAGACATTCAAAGGTGAGTCTTATTGCCGTAATTATTTTATTTATTTTTTATTCATAGCATTATATCTGCATATAAATATAAGTCTAGTACTTAGGTATATACATATGCAAATATTATATATTATTTTGCATTTTAAATCCGCCTTGCATATTACTTTTATTAGTAGGATTGTTTTGTTTTGATCGTGATCGTTTGGTCTTGATCGTTTGATGATCATTAAACGGTCTGTGCTCAATTTAAAATAATTATGTCTTATCACTAACCAGTTTTAATTAAATACGTATATAGAAAATGGGAACAGGCAGACATCTTCATTTTGAAATATAAACATCCGTTAAAATCAAATCACAACGATGATAAGACCTTTTACAAGTGTACTTAAAAAAATATAATAATAATAATAAGCAACAATTTGAGTCGTTTTTGCTACTGTAAATATGTACATTCTTCTCTCTCCCAAATTATTTAAAAATAATAATAAAAAATAGAAAGATTTCCAATGGTAGCGACACTTGGGCGAAACAGAGCCCAAAAACATCGAGTTTATTCTCGGCGTAAGAAAAGTTTTAAGAAATGACTTATTCTTCAAATAGAGCAGTAACTACATATTTTGTTAGTAAGTTTGGTCGAATAGAACACACTCGAATTCAAAATTCAAAGCTTCCATTTCGCGCAGCAAACATTTTATAAACACACATATTTTATCAAGCTCTCTCTCTATATTTGGAGCACATACTCCAGGTTAACTGGCATTGAACAGAAGACATTACTAACTCTAACGGCAAATAGGATCAGTAAGAGACGGTAATCGAAAGAGCGAAGCTCAAAGAACTGTTACTGACCTCAACAACGAATCACCCTCATCAAAAATATGTATATTTGTCTTTCAATGCCAGGAAAAAGATCAATGCATATCGGAGTTTTATGTTTTACCTTTCTTTGAAATATATTTATATGGTATATCTTTGAACCGATTTCTCATATCATAACAACAGCCATTTTTATAAAAACTTTCCACTCCCTAGACGCAACCGTTCTTATGGTGGGCGCTGGCCGCAGCGGTATGGATATCACCCAACACATTTACCCCTATGCCAAACGTATTTACCTAAGTCATCATCTCCAACAAAAGCCGCCAATCACCGATTTTATGCCGAATGTTGTGCAAAAGCCGGTTGTGGAGCGCTACACGGCGAACGGCGCCATTTTCAAGGATGGCACAGAGGCCAACTTTACGCATATTATCTTCTGTACAGGCTACAGCTTGACGATACCCTTCCTCAGCGCCGATTGCAATCTGCAAGTGCACGATAATTTGGTATACCCCCTCTATAAGCACTGCATCAATATCTACCATCCGACCATGTGTTTCATTGGTTTGCCAATATATGCCTATCCAATACAATTGTTCGACTTGCAAATGCGTTTTGTAATGCAATATTATAGCGGAAAACTGCAACTGCCAAGTACGCAGGATATGCTGGCCGATACGGAGCGTGATTTAGCTGAGCGCAGAGAGCGTGGCTTGCCGCGCAGGAAGGCGCACTTAGTGGGCGAACGGCAGGTGAGTCACGTACAATGCAATATAATGGTATTAAAATATGTTAATAATTTTTTGTGTGCCTTAGTTCGACTATTATGACGAGCTGGTGGCATTGACCGGAATCGATAATATTAGGCCAGTGATCAGAAAGCTTTCGAAAATCTGTGGTGGTAAATTTCTCTACGATTTGCAAAACTACCGTAAAACTGCATTTAAAGTTATAGACGATGAGAATTTTGTACAATTTAAATTAGGTGAAGTGTAAGGATAAATATTGTGAATCTTACTTTAAATAAAGTAGGAACAAAAATTACACAAAAAAAAGATATTTTAAAAATAAATTCTCATAGCTTTTCTGTACAGAGTAGAACATAAGTTTAATGTGCTTTAAACCCTCCTTTTATCAGGCAACATAAAACCACACAACCAACATTTGAAGCAAAGCATCTAGCATCATCGAAAAAAAAACGCAATGAAACACGAAAGGTCTTACAATATTTTAAACTATTAATGCATTATTTCGCTCTGCCAAACAGTTTTAAGGTCCCACAAAACACAATATCATTTGTAGGATAAAATAGTTTGCAACGACTGATTTGAGGGGCAAAACCGAGCGATAGCCGATGCTGCATTCTTAAAACGAATGGAATCTACTCTCGTAACCAAGAGCAGCCACTAAAGCAGCATATTTTTAAACTACTTAGAGACTCTCTATTAGCTGTTATAACGAAAACTCTCTTAATAATGCTTACTCAGAACACCTCTCTCTCATTTTTAATCACGTAAGGAACCACCAATCTCTGTTCTAGACGAAAGGATTATATTTTTGGTTGCAATACACTTCTATTATTTATTATAATCAAGATTATAATAAATTCAACGACGGCCATAGAAAACGAGACAAATCTTCCACTAATATGCTAAAATCTTATTATTGCTATTTTTAAACCAGAACAAAGAGAACCCACAAAAAAACGGCAAAACTAAAAATATTAATATATTCACATTTTATATTAAAATTTTGATATCGTAAAGATAGATCGTTATTAAAAAGTAAATATTAAGTATTCTTAAGAGAGCATTTAATAAGTGATTTACAAGTAAAACTAGTTTCTTGCAGGGTCCAAATTTGGTTCCGGTATTCCGGATCGTCAATTTTATATTGAATGTGCCCCTGTTTAGTAAATATTAAAACAGAGAGCACAATATTTCATTGTATATATATACAGGTATATATTTGGACCTTTATTGCCATATTATATATATATAATATGAATATAGTCTGCCCACTTTACGAAGGCTACAACTTCATAAAGCATTGTTTCCACATAAATACAATAAAGAGATAAGTAGAAAATATATATAAGAGCGTAAAACCGACAAAAGCAATGTTTCTCTTATGCGACTGAGGCACTTGAGAATCTATGATCTTATTTACATGTACAAAAGTATTGTAGATAAGCTGCAAGCCCAGAGATTGTGAGTATCGTAGCAAAAGAGCAAGAACGTGATCAACATTTAATTTCATTCAAAGACACATACATATATATATAGACAACAAAGGCAGTCGCTCAAACGCCAAGAGGCCGAGTAGACTACTGAATGTTGGAAGATTCGCATGATAAATTCCATAAAACTATTTATTTCGAAACTCACTGACTGCGAGAAAATGAGTTCCAAAAAACGAATTTGCATAATAGGAGCCGGCATGGCTGGACTAACAGCACTAAAGAATTCGCTGGAACACGATTTGGAGGCACTGGCGTATGAACGACATACAGCAGTTGGCGGTACATGGATTTATATGGAACGTAAGGAGGATGAAAGTGAGGAAGACGTGCATAGCAGCATGTACCAAGGATTATAGTGAGTGAATTATGAGAACAATTTTGAGAAAGCTTTCTCACATTTATACCATTTCCAGTACAAATTTGCCAAAGGAATTGATGGGCTTTCCAGACTATGATTTCGATAAAAATATAGAAGAGTCTTTTATCAGATCTGAACTTGTGTTGGATTATCTACAGAATTATTCAGAGCATTTTAAATTAACGCCATATATCAAATTGGAGCATGAGATAATAAGAGTGCGACCACGCAGCGAAGGTTGGGAGGTGGGCATGACTAATGAGCTTTTATACAGAATACTCTAAAACGTCTGTTATAAATGAATTATATAATCGAATTTGCCCACTTTTGTAAACATAGGTAATCGTTCACGTTCTCAAAGGCGATAAGTACTTTGTTGAGTATTTCGATTTTGTTCTTGTTTGCAATGGACACTTCACCACACCCTTGTATCCGGATACCGAAGGACTTGACAGCTATCGAGGCAAGCGTTTGCACAGTCATCTCTATCGTACACCAGATATTTTCAAAGGCAAGTCAAAAAGATTATAACTTCCTTAAGAACACACGCATAAAACGAGAGTTGCCTCACTTGTTCACATTCATATATCAACAGGTCACAATGTACTGGTTGTGGGTGGTGGTCCAAGTGGAGTTGACATTGTGCATCACATATACAAACATGCTGAACGTGTTTACCTCAGTCACCATTTGGAGAGTGAACCACGGACGGATTTCATGCCGAACGTAATACAAAAGCCAGACATATTGCGCTTCACTGAAGATGGCGCTATTTTTAAAGATGAAAGCAGCGCTTCCTTCTCATATGTGATTTTCTGCACTGGCTATAAGTACACCTTCCCCTTTCTGAGCGTTGACTGTGGCATAAACGTGGATGTCAATTGGATACATCCACTCTATAAGCACTGTTTGAATATCAATAAGCCATCAATGGCCTTCATTGGTTTGCCCCATCAAATATGTCCAGCGCAACTTTTTGATTTACAGGTACGCTTTGTGTTGGCCTTCTTTTCGGGGCACAAGGAATTGCCTAATCGTGCCGATATGCTAGCGGAAATGGAGGCGGATATGCAGGAGCGGTGGGCGAATGGAGTATCGAAACGTGTGGCGCACAAAATGGGCGTAAAACAGGTAAGCTAACATGCAGTAGCAATATTTATGTTGTAACCATTGAATAAATAATCAAATCTCTGATTTCAGTTCGATTACTATGAAGACTTGGCAGTAACAGCTGGAGTAGCCAAACTCAAACCTGTGATTAACAAATTGATGAAAGCATGTTCCAGAAGATATATTTACGAATTGGATACATATCGCCAAAATCGATTTAAAGTTGTTGATGATGAGAATTTTGTACAAATTGTGTAATAATGAAGCGTAATATAATTAACAATGAAGATATAATTAATAATCATATTTAGCAAAAAGTGAAGAAAATAAATGAAAATTTACCTACTTAATAATGTGCTCAATCGGCGGAGCAAGTGCACTTGTTTTAATTGTAAAACCTTCACTTTAACTGGCTTGTACATATGTATGTATGTGGTTGCTGAAATAGTGAGGTGGATAACGTGTAAATCTTTCGATAACTTATAAAATTGTATCATAAGATTGTTGTATACTGCTCCCACATATGTATGTAGTTAAACTTAATCAGCACTAGGAACCCTTTAACCAGCTTTCTGATAAGTTTCGAAGAGAAACATACATTCTCCAAGGGAGATATGAGGTTCTTCGAATTTTCGAAATTAGTTATCCTTTACATTTTACGAATTTTCTAAGAAAGTATAATTTCAAACATAGAAAGCAGTTAGAAAATTGTATTACTAGAGTGAGAGCAAGTTGACACATTTAACTTTTCGTAACGAACGAAAGCCATTTCATTATATTATATATTTGGAGAAAAACTGCGTCCCCCCTATTTGAAGCACAAACAATTTTCGACGATGAAAAATACAAGTTTCCCAACTTAAGGATATATTTGTAGCTAAACCAATTAAAGTAGTTATGTAGTATGTAGTAGTTATTAACTATGCCCAAATTAGAAGAAAACAAAAGACTCCCCGAATGGCTAAGAGTAATTAGAACACAATTGCATTTTTGTTTTTTTTGTTGGAAATTAGAAATTACACTTTATTCATTCTCTCACGTAGTTGTTTGTTTGTTGGTTGACTTTTGATGGTAATTTGTTTGTTTATCGTTCGTTAATTACATGTACAATACAAAATGTTCATTTTTTGTTCTAAAATAATAAAAAAAATATACTGCCGCTCTGCTGCTAACGCTAGCTACTGCATCCACTTCTATTTTTACTCTGCTGCGGCGACTGCCTTTTATCAATTCATCTCAATGTGCTTATGAGTCGCAGATCTCCAACAAAGCAACACAACAAACGAAAAATAAAAAAAAATAAAAACGCGCTAATATAAAACACTTAAACTAATTGACAACGAAAGGTAATTACAATAGTTCAATACGAGAAATGTATGCATGTATATAATTTGTGCAACAGATGTTTTGTTGTTGTTCAATACAAATACAATTTGTGTTGTGGTGATTTATGCAAATATTAGTACGCCAATTATTGTTGTTGTTGTTGTTGTTTGAAGAAGTCCTACAGTGCAGTAGCCGCCTGCACACAGAAGCGAGCAACGACACCAAAGAACGCACCGCCGCACTTCAGTTGCGCACCATTGTCATCCGGCAGCACCAAATTGGAAGCCACATACGCTAGTGCCTTGCGTATACGCCCCGCCATGAAACAGACAAACAGTAGTGATCACTCACAGGTTGCACACCTCCGCGCTCTCAGCATCACAAACGCATCGGTTTGCAAGGGCAGTGTATCACTGGCAGTATTGTGTTTGGCGGCCATATACGTTGTGTGCGCATGCGTATAGGTGTCCCTCTAGCGGCCGACGTATGCACAAGGTGTACTGCTGTTGTGCGCTATGGCGCTGTGGCGTTTTGGCGTTGTTGCTCTCGCTTTTTATTACTAACAAATCAAATTGTTTGGTACTGTAAACGAAATTTCTAATTTTTACGTTGGGGATTTTGCTCTTTTTTTGGTTGATTTTTCACATTTTTGTTTTAGATTTTTGTTACTTCCTCAATTCATTTCTTCTACTACATCTTCGACTTTCAACGCTCTAGCGTCTACTTTTCGATTTCGACTACTGCTTATTTAACATTTTATCTTCTTCTTCAGCGAAATTTTACTAAATACGCACATATTCGTTATTTTTATATGTTATAAGACTTTACATAAGATTTTTTACTTTTTTATAATTTTGTGTATATATATATATATATAATTATTTGCATTTCTATACATAACAGAGGAAATAAATGTGGATGTTTAGTGTAGTTGCATTGCACAAAGAATATTCATTTACTTTTCGCAAAGTAGAGAAATATCCAGTATGTGAGTGCTTTAAGGGAAGTGATTTTTAGAGTGTGTATGTGTGCCACTAAGACCATATTTTATTTGTCGTTTATTTTTCAACTTGCACACATACTTCAACTTTGCCTTTGTTTCGTTTTGCATCAACTTCTAATGTTTTTTTTGGTTTTTTTTTTTGTTTTTTATTTTATTTTAATGCTACGCCACGTACACCATTATTATATTGTATTTCGCTTTTTTGTTTTGTAAATTTTTAGCTTTTATAACAACTTCAGCGCTTTTGCACTTCCATTTGGTTTAAATATGTATAGTATGTAAATTATTATTAATAATTATATATATATCTATATTATGTGTTATGTATGTATGTATGTATATTAAGTATTTATAGATATAATTATACATATATAAATACCATTTAGTAGTTTTTCTATTTTCGCCTCGAAATTTCAAATGTTTCATAATCAACTTCCTTTTAAGCTTATCACAAAAAAAAAAAGAAATATATTATAATTATTATTAATAATAGTTCTTACAAATTGAACAATAATTAAAAATAAACACATATATATAGGGACTTAGTTACAGTGTGTGTTGTGTGTTGGTGTGTGTTCTGATGTTTTGGATTTATCGATGTTGTTTCAACCATTCCATTATTTTGCCAGGATGTGTGTGTTTCCTTTTTAGAAGAATATTTGTTGTTTTAGCGAGCTCATTTAGCATTATGATTCGTGTTAATTATACCGAGCTGTCATTTTTGTTCTCAACAATTTGGTCTTTTCCTTCAATCAATGCAACAAAAATCTTGCGAACCGCTAGTGAAGACGTGTGGCTAAAAAAATAAACGATATCGCCTAAAAGTAGGCTTGAAGCGGTGGTGGTGAATTTTGAGTGCGCACATGAGTGTTGATTAACAATCATTCCCTCGACGTGTGTGTGTGTGTGTGTGTGTTGTTCATATGCGTTGTACGCAAGCGCCCAGTGGGAATTAGTAAAGAAATGTATCTTCAAAAGTATTGCTAAGCATCTCCGTTAAGCAGAAGTTGAATGAAAATTGCAGTGCAATCCACATTAGCCGTAACGCCTCACTTTTTCTGGCATTTGAAAGTCGTTCGCATTCAGTTCTCTACATATTGGTTCTCATTCTGTTGTTTTTGGTGGTGGTTTTTGTTCATTTGATGGTTGTCTTTGTTGTTGCTTTGTTGGTGGTTTCTCACTAATTTTTTAATATTTTTTTTAACTATATACTGTTTCTTTGTTTTCTTTATTTAAATTTAATTAAATTTAATATTAAGTTTAAATTTAAATTTACATGTACATTTTATTTAATAAGTTTGTTGGTTGGTAGATTCCATTCCCGTTTGCTTTTTAACTTTCACTGCTTTTGGTTGTAGTATTTTTGTTTTCATTTTCTACTTTGAATACGCAAGTTTTCCTTTAAACAACAACAATAAACGTTGTTGAAAATATTTATAATTATAATTAAACAGAAACAAAAAGGAAATATCAGAAAGAAACATTAACGAATAAGAAAATCGTTAGTAATATAAACGCATAAACACGTGACAATAAGAGGAAGAAATTTTTAAACTCACAGCAAAAATATTTTTAAATAAAATATGGTAACAATAAAAAAAAAAGATAAAAAAAAACTGGCAGCGACGTTTGTTGCGATCGTTAGCTCTTTGGTGCAACCTGTGTTGAAGCGTTGAAATATAAATAACATTCCCGTAGTTACTTTATTCTCATTGCATTCACGGTGAAAAAAGAAACCCAGACTTTCTTTTTAGTTTAACACTTGGTTACTTTATGTATATACAAATATAAACTGTTGTAATTTTTTGTTTTGGTTGTTGATAATGATCTTAGTTCCCCAAAAATAAATTAAAATCATAAAGTAACGTAACATAAATAGAATAAAGCTGGGTTATATATATATATATATATATAGACATACACATAGACGAAATTGTGTTCGGCTCGAGGCAAATACAGAATATTGTGACATTTTGTAACGCAATACTGTCTCGCAACAATTCGTCTGTCTCTTCCTTTCTTCGACGTTATGAATATTTCAATACTAAAAATCAGCCATTCTTGGAACTTTATTTTCATTTTGGCTTTTTTACAACCAATTCTTATTTTTGCGACTCTGCATGAGATCTGCTGTTGCTGCTGCTGCTGCTGCTGTTGTGGCCGCTTTTACCGATATTTACCAGCTACTTTTACTGTAATACTTGTCGCTGATCCTTTCTCGCCTTGGCTTTGTTTGGTTGTTGCTGCGTTTACATTATTACAAATTTCTTTGATGGATGTTGCTTTGTTGCTTTGTTGCATTTTAATGATTGTTTGGTTGGTTGATTTTTTTTTTGCATATTTTTGTTTTTAGTTGATGTGGATGTTGGATTTGTGGTTGTAATTGTTGAATTAATTTATTTTGTGTACAAGTAAATGGCAACAATAAGACCGTACAGACCCAATACTTCAGCGAAAATGAGAATCAAAATCATACCGACGAAGAGACGCGGCTGCTGTGCTGTACCTCTTACACCAGCATCACCAACAATACCGATCGCAAAACCTGCCGCTAAACCAGAGAAACCTACCGACAAACCGGCACCCAAATGAATGAAACCCCTGCAAATTTTAAAGTGGTAGGAAATAAGTAACAAATTAGCAATTTAAGAATATGAAACATTGCTAAACATTCTAAATTCACACTTACTTGTACAGTGAGTAATTTAGGGGCTCTTCCAAAGAACCAGCAATAAGGACAGCTACGACCAAACCGTAAATGGCAATAATACCAGCCATGACAACGGGAATGATGGATTTCATGATCAATTCTGGTCGCATCACTGACATGGCAGCGATACCAGTTCCTGATTTAGCGGTACCATAGGCGGCACCCAAAGCTGAAAAATTCAAGAAGAATAATGGTAAACAATATGCTATATATTTTTTCTGATCTAGTCATATAAATAAAAAGTTAGTTATGTAAAATATATGAAAATATACACATTTTAATCTCTACACAAACACAGTTTTAGAAGTCATTTTAAATATTTCGTACCTTCAAATCCTTGACAATTCTCGTCCAACCGATTTTATTCATTTTGGAGTTGTGTGAAAGTTTAGTCAAATTTCAAGTCAAGTCTTACAACTATTCAAATATCATCATTTCAAATCAAATGAGCACAACTTTCATACCTAACGCAAAGAGCAATACAATTGACAAGCATTTTGACAAGCTTTACGAAAAGACTTGAAAAAAGAAAATGCCAAGAAATGCTCGAAAAAGTATATAAACTTATAAATTTGATTTTCAGTAAAGATTGTCAGCTTTTGCAGACAATGCTTTATAAGAGAATAACCAAGCGTACCAGTTTTATATATAATTTTTGTATTATTTCGAATCGTTAAGTTCGGAATGAATTTATATAATACCACCTGGAATATTGGTCACATGACAAACGTGCAATTACGTCAAAAAATTGAGCAGTCATTAAAAGAGACAGCAAGCAATGTGATAAAAGGCAGAGTAAATAAAAAAAAACCTTCGTTTTATGAGAACTCCAACCACATCGCGCACAAACGTGTATACACTTGTGTTGAACAAAAGATAATAATAACCGAGATAAGTTGATCAAAAAAGAGAGTACAGCTGAATCGACGTCAGAAAAAGTGTAGAAAAACAGGTGAAGTACGAAAGAAAAAATCGTATATTTCACATTCTTCATCGCTACTTTCGTGTACAAGAAAACTTGAATTTATGATAAATGAGAATAATCAAATAACAAGTGGTTGTAAAGATATGCCTTGCAAGCGATAAGAAGTGCCAGCTTTAGATAAGAATGAATTTCTAGAATATTGTAAAACCATGAAAACAGAGAAATACAAAATTTGTGTTAAGCTAATAAAAAAAATTCATGAAGAATTAATATGTAATACTTTTTGTATAATTTTTGTGTTAAATTTAACACCGAACACATAAGTTAATTTTATAGGTCGCTTTTTCTCACATTGCAATGGGTGAATCATCGAATTTATTTTCCCCATCCCCAACGATTTTGCTAAGTAAACATGTCAATGAATACAGAAATTGTAATTAAAAGTACACGGATCGCAAATATCGAACTTCGCTATATAAAATGAGAAATAACCGGTTGCAGCCGATAGCGAGAAAAATAAAAATAATAGGTTACAAAGCAGACGTAGACCGAACCGAACCGAACTCAAAGCTTGAAACATTAAGTTGAAATTCAAACTGAAAAATGCGTGGATTATATATAAATATTTTTTTTTTTTTTTTTTTGCAATCCCATTAACATACATATGTATAACATATAATTTCATAATTATATCCAAAAACATGTAATACAGTTTAAATAAATAATTTGCACATAAGGCACTACTATCATGGAAAAAAAACACCTAAGACAATTGTCAAAAATAATATTTCATTTTTCGCTTACTCCCCACATACATGGGCGATCATCGTTTGCCGACTTTGTATGAATAGCGTGTTCGCCAATATTCGCCTGCAGTGGTAGGTGGAGTTGGGAGTGAAGCAACATTAGACAGGTTGATATCAGATATAATGACAGTCATGTGATTTCACGCTAATTAACAGTGCAAGGCATACATATAATATATATATTAATGACAACGTGCGTACGTAACTTTTGTTAGCCATCAACATTTTCGGATAACATTCGATAGCGATCGAGCGGATATAAGTAATAATGGCAGAAAGAGAGCGGGGCGCTTGCTGATCAGCTGTCATGTCATGAATGTTGGAAGCATATTTTTAATTTTCAGATTCCATGCAATTGCAGAATCTTTTTTTTTTATAAGTTATATACTTGACTTGACAATATCTTTTTTACAGATCAAAAAATGCTTACAAAAATGTAGATATAATTATAATGAGAAAAGTAAATTCGAAAAGATTTTATAGTGCAATTTGATAAGGAAAGTAAGTAGGCGTATTTAACTTGAAACAAACAAAAATTGGGTTTGATATATCGTAATTATGATTAATTGAAATGTTTATCACAAGCGCATGACGGCAATTAAATGATTTGGAACTCCATTAAAGGAACAATAAGCCTAACATGCACAATCCGCGTCCGCCACAATATCCGCGGCGTCAATAAAAAACTACACGGAAATTAAGTAAATTATTGCTTGAGACCTCTCTACATCTATGTACCGCCATTTGCTCGACTCCCAGTACGCTTCCATTGGCGATACTAAATTAGTAGCCTAGCTATAACAACTGTATGTGTAAGATACAGCATATAATATAAGTATATACAAACATTCCTATCTGTTGTGTATTAACAAATTTGAAAGTAAAATTGAATATACATTATTGGATCTTGGCATTGAACGTCTTTTGAAACCGCTTTTTTGCATAACACAACGACTTAACCAATTGCTGTTTAAACACTTTTTCGCATTAGAATTCCAATTTTTACATGCATACAATACACAATAACCCGAATATTATATTATAAGTATCTAATATTTTTGATAAGTTATTTTAGGCTTAAATATATATTTCATTCAATTCAATTGCAATAAAGTGATATATAATATGTACACCCATATATGAGTGACCTGAAGAGGCATTGGAATATGTATTGTATTTTGCACGAAATCAAAACAAAATTTAAATATATTGTTAATCAAACTATCATAATAAAACAATTCCTATTTTGGGGCAAAATGCGGGATCGAAACGAAAACGGGCTGGCGCACACGGCGCAGACTAAAAATTCATGCCAATAAAGCAACAACGAAGCACATTCTTCTTCTCGCTTGCAAACTACTCGTACATATGTAATTTCTTTTATAGAATTCATCTTTTAAATCATTTTACGTCACAGTTGAGTACAAAAGTGCACGAATGTACTAGTAAATGTATAATTAAATCCAATATGAGCCAAATGTAGCAGACATAATAAAACAAACAAACAAAACAATGGGAATTTAAGGAGCAACTTACAAAAAAATCATACAAGAGAACAAAAGCTGTGTAAAGAATGTTAAGAATTTTTAGCAAACGAGAGCGCCGATCTCAAAACCATGGGAATGACTTAAATAATAATTGCATAAATTGATTGGGAGTATGGCAAGATGTTCGAAAACAATAAACTGTGAAAGTAACAGCGCAGTTGTATGATTTGTAACAATTTATGCCACTTTTTGTGTAAATTACTATAAGCGATAATATTATTCAAATTAAATTCAAATAAAGAAGGCAAAATGTGTGAAATCTGGCTAGCTTTGAAAGCGAAATAATAAATAAAAAGTATATGTAAACTTATATAAAAAAAAAAAAATTATAAAATATCAATTATACATAAATATGTACGTTTACAATGTACATGTGAGTACGCGTATACTACATTCATTTGTAGGCATGTGTGTATCCATGAGAATATGTATGCTGAGCAATAAATTAATATAAATGCCAATGAAATGTGCGTAAGCATAAATGCTTCTTTTAAATAGAAATATGGGCGCTCTTTTTCATTGACTAGATAGATGTCAATTGATGACGTTTTCTGCAACTGAATACGGATGCAAGTATCGCTTTATGGCAAAATAAAATACTTTCGATCTGAGAAAGAGAGAACGTAACAGAAAAACAGAGCAATGGAGGTCATTGTTATGCTCATTTGTAAAGCTACAAGCAAGAAATTGTAATTTTTCTCTCTCTTGTACGAAAATCTGGGGGAATGGATTTATTTTTTATTTTTTTTTTTTTTTTTTGCTTCATACATATATAAATTTGCACAAAGAAGATGCTGCAAAACTAAGAAGATAATCACACAAATAGCCTGCAAATTAGTTGAGAATATAAAAAATTTCAATGAACAAAGCGTAAGCGTCTAGACATGCTGGTGTAAAATATAGCATACGCCCACGAATAGCGTTGCGCTTGAAAAGTCAAAATAAAAGATGTTATTAATAACAGGCTCTAGTGTCACGTGACTGTGACTTTCACGTGAAAGTAGAGTTCGGTTAAAAACTTCAATTTTCATCTTTATTTAATGATTGAGAAAGGGCGTTTGCGCATTCAGAGATAAGAAACTTTATATAAATCATGGCCGCATATACATATATATACGAGTATATATGTATATATACATAACAAGCGACAGAAGTATATTAAGCGAAATGTAGAGCATATAGAAGTATGCACATAAGCGGAAAGTTCAATGAAATGAAACCTTTCAAAGTTTATGAGCAGCAAAAATTACCACTCAATAATATATTGGCAAGCGTGGCGAATATATTTTTGTAAACCGGATTAACACCAATTCATGGGCAGGCACTGAATGGAAAGTTTTAAAACCAATAAACGGGAATCGTGAATTTACTTAATGCTATTAAAATCGATGTTAAGTAGAATTTAAGTCTAAAAAATATTTTTAAGAGAAGCTTTCTTTATATCAAATGTCTCCCATTTTATTAACGGTCAGTGTATCTTGATACTCTTCACTTTCTTCTCGATTATTTTATAACTGATTTTTCCTCAAATAAAAGTTGAAAAAAGTATATTAATTTTGAATAAAATAAATACACCACTACGTAATAACGAACAAAGCATGACTCGGAATATGTTTACATATATGTACATATAATTGTTTTTGTTCGGAGAATTTGAATGACTCAATGTGATTAGTGTGTCATACTATATCAACTGGTCAGAGAGAACGGAATATCAACGACGAAGCACAATGAAATAAAAGTAAGCGTACAGAGAAGAATCAAAAAATCAAATTAACGAGCATATGCACATTTAGAAAAATACAGTAACAGTTAGTCATGTGACTATATAACCACTCGACAGTACCAAGTCGTTATAAACCGGCAAGACGTGTTGATAATCTCGTAACGCAAAATTTTTGTGATAACTTAAATTTAATGTCATTTGCAAGTTATCACAAAAAATACACATATTTAACAATAACTAAAAAGTAAACTAACTCTTTTCAGCACTTTACAAATATTTCATTAAGTTGAAAATGAACTCAAATAAATTATGGTTGGGCAGAGTTGGCACTATTACGTAATGAGACTACTAACATAGCTAACTATAGCGATTAAAAAAAAAAAAAAAATGTCCTTATCTCAAGTAATTGTTAAATCGTGTTACATTAAATAAATCATATTAATTTTAAGAAGTTTATAAACTAAACCGTTTGATGCTTTAAAAAGGAATATGGGAGCACATACAAACATCATATAATTTATTCAGTTCAGAACTTATGTTTATTTTCTTATCAAATGTATTATCAGTTGACCATGTGATATCAAGCGAAAGCATGTGATTACTGCAAGTGGCAGTCACATTTGCAATACAACATTAAAACCAGATATATGAAATTCAACATATTTCATATGTGTGTAAATTGTACAACCAAAACCTTAAATTCAAGGAATTTTAAGCAGTGGCAATACAGTGCAAGGTAAAGAAACATGAGCAAGTCTCATGACCAGTCAGAATTGAACAGTGTTCACAATTGTTTTTGGAAGCATTGCTGCTATACGCAACTCAAGCTTAACCTTAAAAATTTGCACCAACCACCCACCCCATCGCTGAATATACCCCCCCCAAACCCAATTCAAACTGGTTCTCTGTCATATGCTACAATTATTGGTTCGTTGAGTTCATTGCTGTGCTCTTTTCAGCTAACAAGAGAGCGCGCGATGAGCAAAAGTATTGTAGGTAACTATTGTACATTCAATTCACGCATTAAAAGAGGGTATAAAGTATTTTTTGGTTAAGTTGAAAATCATTGCAATCGAGCACGCAGCAAATAACTTGTAGTCAAATATTGTATTACAAATGTACTTAGCAAAAATATGAATATAACCTATATGTCACCGATATTACACTAGATCAATCGTTTACTAATACCTCACAGTCATGTGGACGTTTTATGTTACTTTTCGTAGTGCCAAATCTGAGTGCTATTCAGATATTCCAATATAAATTTCCTACAAACTATGCGAGATAGTATGAAAGTTCATATTTTTTTAACCATATATATGCGTTTATATGTATATAAAAATGTTGTGACCTTCCACCTCTCCCCTCCCGAAAAAGCAATGATGTACGTACACATGTGCCAAGAAAATTCCCAACAATTCCTTTTCATCCCTGTTTCACTATCCGTCTGCCAAAATGTTCGATTTTTTACACATGTTCATACAAAATGAAAAAAAAAAAATTATTAAATTGTACATTTTGTGCAATACAGATTTCAGGATGGGCTCTCTTTAATACAACTTACACTGAATGCTCTTCTTTTGAGCACATTTACATTCAAATCAATTAAAATTATTTAACGCTAATAACTCTTTTAAACTCATGAAATATGCTTTAAGTGTCCGTAGGGCATGTTTGACCGCAAATAGCTTGCCAGTCAGATATCAAATCATATTCGTCTACCTGTGTAATTCACTTATCTTCCCAAACAAATCCCACTTAGTTTACTTACCACTGAAAATGATGGCTGAGGCTGCTCCCATGACTCCGAAGAAGGGTCCGTAGATTGGGTTATCGCTCTGTGCATCAGACATGATTCTGTTTTGTTGTGTATGTGCGGGGTGTTTTGTAAGTTTTCTACGAAAAAGAAAATTTATTTGATTTTTACGATAGGGCTTGCTGTTCAGTTCAAGATGTGCACTCGTTTATTATATTCCTTATATTATTTAATTCGGTTCTGTTGTAGATGTGCTGAAGGGAGTTTCTGATGTACTATTCTTGCGAATTTGTACGTTCCTGTTTTTTTATTTTCTGTTGTCTTGTTTTATAATGTCTTCTTCTTGCTTGCTTTTATAATTAAAATAGAGAATATGTAAAATTTATTTTGCGTTTTTACTTGATAGCACTTTCAAAATTTCTGAGTTCTTCACTATGACTGCTGCTTGACTGCTTGACTGCTTGTCGACTCGACTACTGTTTTTGCTGTTCTCTCTTCAATTGCTTCGCTTCGTTACGTCTCGTTTCTGATTTTGTCTCGTCGCTAACGTCGGCACTGTTGTCGTCACCTTCTTCTATCGTTATTACGTTCGTGTACAATGTTGTATTTTTCGTACTTTCTCGTTGTTGTTTTTCTTTTTTTTCTATTCTCTTGTATGACGATGTATTGCACTTTATCGAATTTTTATTCGATACTACACTTGACAACTTGGATTTGATTACTGCTATTGACCACCTACCTCAACTAGACAGAATATTGGAAATATGTCCCCTATAATCAAATATCGTTACGCTCTAACAGATATCGTTATTTTGCTAAAGCAATAAGGTATACAATACTCGATCTATTAACTAAAAGTCGACGAAATTTCCGTATCTATTTATTTATATCACATTCGCAAAGTCACTACTCTTTATGCTCGCTTGTCAACTCAGAGAAGCTCCTTTTTCCCCACTTTCTTTTGCCTTGTGTTTCAGCAAATGTCGTGGCAATTTTTCTACTTCTGTTATTTCGTATTCTTTTCAATTTCCCTTGGGGATGTTTAAAGCGAATCGACTACTGTCTACTCGTTGCTCCTTAAAATCGTTTCAGCAAACAGTACAAATTCAATTCAGCTATAATATCCCTCCCTTCACTTTTTTTCGACAACTTCAACACACTAAACAGACCGTATAATATATATGTGCATATTCTTTAAACTTTTGTCACAAATTGCACATTTCCAACACTCACTTGACTAACTTGTGGTTAGTTTTAGGCCTTTCTTGGGTCTTAACTGGTAACTTGCTGCTAGAGCGTAGGAGTTCGAACAAGAACTGGTCGGTTCAGTCGCTGACAACACTGTGAGTGATTTCAATTTCTTCACTGAACGCCAAACTCCGCTGTTGTTCAACTCGTAGTGTTTGCTGGCTTTCCCATTATATACCAGTTGTCACTTTCGACAGTAACAATACATATAGAGCTAAACCGCTCATACAAATGTTATCTCATGGTTGTACAAGTATAGTTGTTGCATACGCATGATTAAACCAGCAGTCATATGACCAAGTCATTTGGAAGCAACATTGGGTTGGGATAAGGGTGCGCTGAAGAGGAGAAAACGTCACACGCGCGCATTTAAGGAGATGCAGTAGTGTGTGTGTTTGAACAAAAATTTTCCCTTTGAACTGCGCGTGACCATATAATTTTTAACTTTTCAACAAAATATCCGTAAAACCTAATCAATAAAAGCAGATTCTTAAAATAAATTCAGTAATCAGTACTCAATTTGAATTTGGGCTTATTATATGGAACATATATCCATATTTTTGTTAGAAATAGCGAAGTTTAGATGGGTATTGAGTACGCATTCACATGCTAAGTCTAAAAAAGAACGTACAAGTGGAGAAGCACGTGAGAGGTTATTCGTACATTTTTATTCTCTCGCCAGCAGAGCGAGTACACGCTATTCCACACTTTGCTTTCTAATCCATAATGACTACTCACGTGGAACAGGGTCGCATTTTCTGATGTTGGGCGGTAGATGGCAGCAAGGTTGCGAATGTAAAATATTCAAAAGATTTACAATAAAACTAAGCCCTTTGCTTACATTTTATCTTTGACACGAATGAATAATTAATGTGGGAGAAATTATATATGGCCGGAAATCATAATTTTCGTAACTGTTAATTTTTAATTACCATAAAAAATTAACTATACATTGATATACATACATCTAAATTTTTTTCATATTAGACTAAGTAGGGTGTTATGAATGAAAACAAAATTCCGCAAAAAATCCCACTTATGAGCATCGCCCCGGCGAACATTCCAGCTTTAACTTGATGGTTTTGTTCAACTGTTTGTGGCGCATACATCATTGCCAAAGCGCTGTAGTATCCGGAAGTGTAGGCCATTAAAACACCAATAATCCAATATATCCAATCATTGTTTATAATAACTGGCAATCTTCTTTCGATGTTTAATGGCAAATAATTGCAAAACAGAAATAACGGTATAAAAACCAATCGCAAGGTAACTGGTATGACCAAATATTTTGGTCCAGGCCATTGAATCCAATATGAAGTCAAACTTCCAAGCATTGCAAATAGGTTGAATGTTAAAAAGCAGGTAATTTGTATATACATTATGGGGTCCTTTATGAAAAAATTTGGTGAAGATACCTTGACATCAGAGTTCACGGCAGGAAAAACAGCTAACGTTACGAAGAATATTATAAATACGTTAAACAGCTGCATAGATGCCGTTTTAAAGATTGTCCAATAAGGTATTTCCGAAGTTTTCACATTTTCACTGCCTTCAGTTTTTCTAGAAAGTTGATTATATATGAAAAATTTGTTTAGCGGCATTGCGAAGAATGTATCATAACAAAACAACAAAAGCACCATCGCCGTTATGAAATAATAAATGGCAGCAGTTCTAATTGTAGAAAATATATAATTACTCCCAATACTTATCAAAGATACAAAGAGGCCGCAAATGTTACATCCCAATATAACCGCACCAGTATATCTAAAGGGAAATGTTGCAACCAATCCGAATATGGTATTTTGGTAGACAGCACTAGCCATATTTAAGATGACTACTGTACTCATTGTTATCCAAAAAAAGGCTCCAGGCCAACTCGAAGAATCAATCATGGCCAAAATAACAGTTACCACAAATATAAACAGTTCCATTAATATGCTAATCGCCATTCGTTTCGTCAAATCTCCACCCAAATTTAGAAACACATTTAGCCAATTAAATACCACATTGGGAATTTGAGCCGCAAATCCATGGTATTGTAAGAAATTTGCTGCATAATTCGAAGCACTTGTTGAATTAGAATTTCCGCTTAATTTGAATTCTACGAAATAACTCTTCGCCGTTATAAACATATTCCATGGCATCAATGTCCCAATACCATGCATAATAAATAGGAGTAGCACAATATTCCACTTGTCTATAGGTGGTTCCATTATTACGAAATAATTGAATGTTTTAATTTATAGCACTAACTTATGAAAATCTCAAAACGAGTATAGTTAATTGATAGAAAAAATCGGAATAAAAACATTTCAAAACCTACTGAAATTTATTTCATATAGGCTTACACAGTGTTATCATACCCATTATGCCAGAAATATTAACTGGAAATATTGGTAAATCAATTTTGTTGGTTTACTGCTCTCATATAAACCACCACAGTCATGTAAATGTTGTGACTGTGAAAAAACCGACAAAATCTTATAACATTTCTTTTTCTTTATTTTACAATTAAAATAATTTTTATAGTATTAGGTTAACTAGTTTAGTTAGTTAGCTTTTGTACATTCACACACCAAGCGGAAATAAATTTTGCTCAATTTAAAAAATATACATAAATCTAATTTAATTGTTGTAAACAAATCTTAATGCTTCTCCAAAGCTTTTGTCAACAAATCATTCATTGTCAGTAGAAGCGTACGTGGGTCCTCGGCAAGTCCAGCGCCTACCATAGCATTCGCAAAAAGCTGTTGTGTAACTAACTCCGCAAGCTCTGGATTACTCGTACGCAACTTATTCAATTTCTTAATAATTTCGTGCCTATACAGTGTGAAAATGAGAGGATATAACAATTAAAATGTACTCTGTTAAAATATTTGGTTTATGAAATTACTTAGGATTTATCTCTAATTGGGGCTGCAATAAAGCAAACCGATTTTCCTCGGGCAATTGATGACTTTGTGTGCGAATGAAATGTCGAGCAGCTGCCATTTCTTCTACTGTAATCACGCATGGATGTGAGTCAAGGCGAGTTGTCACCTTCACATTCACCACTTTGCCTTTAAGTTTCTCTCGTATCCATGGCAAGAGTTCGTCGATCTGCGAAGATAACAAACTGCCTTCGCCATAGTCTGTTACCTTTTCGCCTGCGTTATCCTCACGCATTTCTTTTTCAACAGATACTAGTTTTTTGCCTTGGAATGTACCCAATTGCATGAGGACAATCTCATCATAGGGTTCGTAACAGAATAACACTTCAACGCCTCGTTTCTTCAAGCTTTCATAATAAGGAGACGATTCAGCAAGTACACGATTTGGCGCAGCTAAATAGTAGATGTCCTTTTGTTCACCAACATTTGTGCAATAATCTAACAGAGATATACGATTGCTATCTGCATTCTTTGAGGAATCGAAACGCAAAAGTTTGGCAATGCTTTCCTTTTCATTATGATCGTTCGACGTAACAATGCCTTCCTTAAGAAATAGGCCGTAATCCTTATAAAAAGCAACATACTCTTCTGGTTGCTTATTCGCACGTTCCTGCAAGAAACGCAATACACGACTTGCTAGCACATTTGACAGCTTTCTAGAGAAGCAATAAAAAAAGAAGTTATCAAACTAATTTACAGGAGAATTTTATAAGTAAAACTAACTTGATTAAAGCGCTATTCTGAAGAAGTTCACGACTTAAATTCAGTGGTATATCTTCCGAGTCCACAACACCTTTAAAAAATTAAATAATTGAAAATAGTTATTATTAATGAAAATTCATTACGAAAAAAACATTAAATGAAAATTCAAACCTTTAATAAATCGTAGCCATTTGGGTACCAGGTTTTCTGTTTTAGATTGTATTAAAACTTTACGTGTATATAAAGCTACACCCACATTAGCATCACGACTCATATCGAATAAACCTGGTTTACCTTCTGGGAAGTAGAGTAAAGCACGGATGCTGAGTGGCACATCAGTCTGCGAATAAATTTATAGTTTTTTGTTTAGAAATTTTATAAGAAACTTTGATTTCCATATATGATGGTATTACCTTGTAATGCAATACGAAACGTGGTGTATCAAAAGTATTTCCAATGAATCTATAGAACTCATTATGCTGTTCTTGTGACACATCTTTCGGTTCCATTAACCATAAGGGCTGAATGTCATTAGCTCGTTGACCATTCAAAAATATTGGTGAACCAACAAAGTTACTATATTTCTTGATCACCGCTATAGAACAATATTAATATAATAATTAAAAATTTTCAAAGATTGTATTTTAATTCCCACCTCTAATGCGATCTTCATCTGCGTATTCTCTACATTCTGGTTTTAAATGTATAACAATTTTTGTGCCATGCGCTACACCATCTGCTTCCTGAATTTCATACGACCCAGATCCATCAGACGCCCAGCGTAATCCTTGCGAATCCACATTCGAAGACCTTGTAAACACTTCCACTTTATCAGCTACCATAAAGGCGGAATAAAAACCCACACCGAATTGTCCAATAATATTCGAAGAGTTTTCGACACCTCCACCTGCTTCTTTTAACTGTTCTAAGAATTTTTTTGAGCCGCTGCGTGCAATCATACCCAGATTATTGATAAGCTCCTCGCGAGTCATGCCAATGCCTGTGTCCTGAAAATTCAGTTAGGCTATCAGTACATAAATACTTACTTATATATTATTTAATTTCCACCTGTATCGTTAATTGCATTGATTGCTTATCAGTAGCAATGTGTATTTCCAATGGCCGATCTGTTCCTTCAAAATTTTTCTCATTTTCACCAGCGGTATGGACAGTGTAACGGAATTTCTCCAACGCATCACTAGCATTCGAAATTAATTCCCGTACAAATACTTCATTCTCGGAATATAATGAACGTGCGACGATGTCCAGCAACATACGCGTCTCAGCTTGAAATTCATGTTTATCAGCTTCGCCGACCGGCTTTTCCGTTTGCCTGATAATAGTATGGTAACGTCCTTTATCTTCTAATTTCACGGATGCTGTTGACTCCGAACTCATACAACGGGCATATTGATGGACTACCAAATAAACGTTGGTTCAAATAAGGATTTAAGACATATACGAATGTGAATATTTGCCTACAATTTCTTCCCAAATTTTTGTTCCAGCGCAAAGACCATGCCCATGCCGCCTGCGTGCTGCCAATGATGTTGGCCGTTGCATAACGTTGCACGTGTGTAGAAGAATTTATAACACGACAGAGACGTGAAGTAAATGACATCTTTTATTTAATTTTCACTAGAACACAATTTTTTTCCTTAAAATTTTTCATTAAATTAAAAATTAATCGAGAATCTTCATTCAATTCACTTGTGAATTTTTTTGTTTAACAACACCCTGTGTTGTTTTTTTTTACGAAATCAACTGTTTCCGTGCCCATTCAAAATAAGTTGTGTACATGGCTGCCGTATAATTATATTAATAAAGGACTTTTGTGAAAGGGGTTCAAAGCCAGTTAGCTTGCTTTCTTTTTTACTACTTTATCCACACGGAGTTTCATTACCATATTTTGCTTCGTGTCAGAGATATTTATATTAAAATCTCCCAAATTAACTAAAATGCGATATGAGCGAAAGTGGCTTAATTAAATATATTGGGGATATAAGGAAAAAGTCTACCAGAAAAATGTAAATCATTATATTAGGAATAAGGGGCTTAGACCATGGTCTAGACCACTTTCATTCATATTTAGCGCTATACTGTACTATGTTTAAGAAAACATATTCACTTAATTTCATTAAAATATCATACATATTGACCAAAATAAACGGTTTAAAGTCAGCTGGAAAGTCGGCAAACATTACCTCGGGTATATTTGAGAAGCATAGTATATTATAGATATATATTATATATATATAGTATATAAGTATATTGGGTATAGTATAGAGAAGTAGGCGTGGTTGTTATGCAATTTCACTTATTTTTCCAGCATATGCGGATATTCTAGAAAAACTTATCCTGAGCAAGTGTGCATAATATAGCTTTAATGGCTTGTGAGATATGTACATTAAACCAATTGGGCCTAAACCTATGACCCCGCCATACATCCCCATCTCCCCATACCAAATAACACGTTTATAACTTAATTTGTTGCTTAGTTATAGTATTTTATAGGTTTTCGATTAATGGCATTTTGTGGGCGAGGCAGAATTCTGATTACGCCCATCTGCAATACCAACCGTCAATTTTTACTCAAGTTATCGCTTGCGCGGACGAACAGACAGACAGGCGGACGGACGGACGGACGGACAACCGTTAGGTGAACATATGATCATATAAATATGATAGCGAAATTTCAGAAAAGGCAATGAATACATGTTTACTTTCCTCACTAATTTGCGCAACTCGTGTTAACAAATACATAACATTTAACAGAATACTGTTAATTTCTTATTACATATTTGCACACTTAATCAAGTTAAACTTTGAGGCCAAAATGAGTGATAAATAAGTGTCTTTATACATTTACATGTATTTTGGTCATTTGATCGATCATCTAATAAAGATTCAAGAACTGAATCGGGCACCACCAGTGTGCTTACAAACGTCTAATGGAGCACACGCGATCCTTGCTTGCGCAGTTGTTCGACCTAACGACATGAGAGCCGTAGAAACCCGTTCGGAACAACCCAACCGCCGGCATTGACGACGGTTCATTTGGCAGTAGTTTAAGCATACAATTTTTTCACTGTCACTAATGAGACTCATTTGTCATAATGCCGGGGGCAAATCTATTTACCTACGTCTCTAAATGTTTCTCACCTACAATTGATAGTGAGTGCATAGAAACTAATTGTACCTTTTAACTTTAACTTTAAATAAGTTAGTAGGCTTATCTATGACTTATCTTTAGTTAGTATTATCATTAGTTAGTATGACTTATCTAATGAGTGGGGTTGGGAGGTGGTGAATTTTGAAATCAAATGTTAATTTGGAGATTATATTATTGTTTACATACATAGACACATATGTACATATATATATACATATATATAAATTAATTTGCAAACGGCTGATTCAGAATATAGTAAAGAACTTACCTTACAGAGCTAGCGAATAGCGCTTATAAAGAAAATGCTTGACTTTATACAATCAATTTACAATTCTATATATTTCTTTAATAATTATATTACTCGTATAATATGTATGCATTTTTAAGTGTATATGTATGTAATTACATTTGAGATTTTTTTTTTGGGGGGTTAGTAAATACAAGACTATAACTATTGATAAATATGTAGGTTTGTTTTATTTATGCTTACGAAATGTTCCATATAAGTTTATTTAAAACTAAATAATAAATAAAACATAAGATAATTATGTTTTTCTGCAGAATAAAGATGAAAGTAATATGTTTTTTAATAAATATCTGCTTAAAGTTTAAATAAAAAATTATAAAAAAGGTTTGCTTGTGTTAAAACTATGTCTATGTATATGTGCATAATGTATTTATTTGCCATTGATATTTTTTATGTTACAATACAATTTTTAATCATATTAATTTTATTCGTTTGAAGCAGTTATCTTCTAAAATATTCTTCTAAAAGCTTGTGTAGGAATTCATTTAACTTAAGATTGGCAAACACCACTTTCCACAACATATTATATAAAGGCGCTATTTACAATGTGAAATATAAGCGTCTTTCTGCTATGACACATGAAAGCGAAATACATATGTATGTATGCATCTGCAAATATTAATTAATTAATATCTTTAATCATTTTGATGAAAATAGAATTAATTTGTTTTATTTTGCAAAAAGCTGGATGAATAAATTTTTTTATTCATTCAAATATTTTTCAGTTAAAAAATTATAAAGACTACGTTATTTCTAAGATAATTAAATAATTTAACAAGAATTATCTATATAAAATATGGTAATTTTTTTATTTAACTCAAAATTAGTTGGAAAATGGGGATTGTTTGCTTCAAAACCTATCTAAAAAGTGTATTCTTAGTGCGAACTTAGCCAATATCTTTAAAAATATTTGATATATATATTTTTTAAAAATAAAAGGGTGTTTTAAAGACTATAAATTAAAAGGAGATTACGAATTTGTTAGCTTATGTTTTCCATAATTATTATTATTTTTTTATTTTTGGTTATTAAAAATGCTTAGTTAGATCTCTTCTTATTTCGAAATTATCTCCATATTTTGACGTTTTGTTTGCTTTGTATTGAAATGTAAAAAAGTTAAATTTTTCCCATGTTTGCTTGCTTTGTCTTGTATGTAGTACTTTTACTGTGTACTGTATCTTCAATGTTGAATATTTTTGTATTGTTTTTTCTTAAACTTTCAGTTTTTCCATGCAAAATTTGAGGTAGTTCTCTACACCATTTCCAGCTATGAATTTTAATTGTTTTGTTTTTTAATTTCCATTTTAACGGGTTTTTAAAATTGCCAAAGTTTTGTATATCTTTTTCCTTAATTTTATTTTTCTTTTATTTTTTGCTAAATTATAAAATGTATTATTATTATTTTTAACAAATTTTAAAAGTTTGAAGGCAAATTTTGTGCGATCGATACCTTTTATATTGAATTTTCACCAATTATTATAGTATTTAAATTATTGTTTTAAGTGTCTCGTTTACTTAGTTCAATGTTCTCGAATTTCTATTTCCTATTTGAAAAGTTAACTATATTTGTATTAATGGCTTCACTAACAGCAAATGGAATATATAATGAAAAGCTTAAAAATGAGGTAGTTGTATTCACACTGAGCTCGGTAATCTGGAAATTTGTTAGTTTAATTTTTCTAAATTTTTTTATCAAACGTTTTAGGAGAAAGAAACAACCCAAAACTAACAAATAATCAGATTAACAATTTTGGCGTGAGTACAGCTAAAAATTGTTTGAGACCAAAAGAAATAATTATTATACCAATATTACCATTGATATTGGGAGAGTAAAAATTTTTACCAAAAATAGAAAAAAAAAAAAAATAGAAAACAGAATGTATTAAAATATTTAATGCAAATGTAGCATATATTTAACTAATATTTTTCTTAAATACTTGCGTATAATAATAAGTTATTATTATTTTAAGATTTAATATATTATTTTTAGTATTGCTCTGTGTTGCCCCATTGATTGATTTGTAAAAAGTTACTGGTACATAAAAAAAAAATTATGTTTTGCAAAAGCTCGAAGTAAAATTTAAAAGAATAGAAAAAATATTAGAATGATTGGAAAAAAATTGTAATAAAATTATTTTAAATAAAATTTCACCGATTACGTCATCCTATTATCTCTTTTATATATAGTTTATAATTTTATATTTTACATTTTAAAAATTTGTGAAAAAAAGTTGTGCAAAAATGTAAAAAATGTATAGTTTTACTAAAAAATAAAAAATAAAATTTTTTTTCCATCATTTTATATTTAATTTTAATTTCGACAATTATTAAAACCATTTTTAATTCAAACTTTTTTTATTGAATTATATATAATATTTTACAGCACTGCTTAAAAGAACGCATATTAGCAATTTCTTATATATAATTTTTAAACTTTTATTTTCTTTTTCACACACTGACTTAAAAATTATTATGCGCATAAATCATTTAAAAATTATAACTCATTTGCTTTTTAAAAAGCATTATTTGTTATTTAAATTGCAACATCGATATCTGAGTATAAGAGTTCACTTATTTATTATTTTATATTTTTATGCCACACTTATATTTCATAATTTTAATTTGATTGCTTTGGAAAATATATATATATTTATGTATACTATTTACTTGCGCTACTTATTAATTTCTACAAGACAACATTTATGATTACATTTATTTATTTATTTGTGTTCTTACTTCTTTATATATACGACTTTTTCTGAAAATCAAATACAATTTGATTTGCAATTACTTGTTTAACTTGTTTTTTGCTTTACTAATTCTCACCATTAGTTATAGCAATCAGTCAATTTATTTATTTTGGCAGTGATGATATACTTTTTATTATTTACTGATTTTTAATCCACTTACTATATACAAATGTATAGATAATTTCAAAAATTTACCTTTTCATGTTCTATTTACACTGTGTGCCTCCTATTCTAAGTACTAATTTGGGTATTCAACCAAAAAATTATTGGTTTCAAACTGCGAATTGGAAGCAAATGTTTATTTTAACGAAAAATGGAAGCATTTTTTACATTTTCTTTTATGTGCATATAAAAACTTAGTTCGCCTCATAATATGCAGAAACTCAATAATAAAAACATTTGAATTACTAAATTATTTTGAAAAAATACTTGCAAAATCAATCACGTGCTAAATCTTATTCCGAATGCAATTTCAGTTGACCTTATTTTTTGATATAATGTAATGTTTATTAATGCCATCAAAGCATCAATCAAATTGTGTGTTTGTATGTGAGTGATAATGTTGAAAATCGATAAAGCACAAACTGTGAGCTATGTACAGGCGTGCGTGACTCGCTTAAAAGGAACAAACATATTATTGGGAAATAGCTTTAATGGAGAAAATTGTGTTCAAATGAGTGCTAGGCATCAGTGGTATTATTTATTTGATAGAAATACGAACAAAATGTTTTCATTATGCATAAATATAGCTAATCAAATATTAAGTATACTCTCCTTTAGCAGGCATTGCCAGACACATGTTGCTTGGCAGCAATGTTGCTCAACATTTGTATGACATTCTACTCGCTGCGAATTCGGGACGCCTGGTAGAATTAGAGAACGTAGAATACTTTGACGTAACAAGCCTATGCACTCCATAGTGGCGTGAAATATTGCATACTTTGAGGCGCTACGTGTGAAATGTTTATTAATGTGACAATTACTAAATTAACATTACTGAAAGAGCGATGCGTCTGTCTGAAACTGCTATTACCACTTTCAATGATTGTGCATGATTCTCATTAATAAATAAAAAAAACAATTAATAAATAATAAATAAAAATAAAAAACAATTAATAAATAATAAATAAAAATAAATGTAGTATAAATAAACTGTTGTATGTGTAAAAAAAAATAAATGTAGTATAAATAAACTGTTGTATGTGTAAATAAAAAATCCATTGTGTTTTTTTTTATTAAAAAATATTTTTCATATATTTCACAATGATGGAAAAAATGCTAATAGGTATGTAAAATGAACGCAACATGTCGTATGCATGTGTGTGTACGTGTATAATGTACCTGCGTGTTTCTTAAGTTGTATGTACAAATTATTGCAGTATTAAGTTTATGAAAATGCATAAGATAAGTTGTACGTATGTATGTATGAACACATCCGCAATATTTAAGATAACTACATATATAATATGCTTACAAATTATATAGTTAATATGTATGAAATTGTATAGTGTATGTATGTATTTTACTAGCTGCTATAAATATGTATAAAATATGTGCTAATATATCATTAATACAAAATAATGCGGCAAATTTAATGATCAAGCGCCAAAAATTGAAATATTTTAGAAACTAAAGTACAGTAAAAAAAAATTTTTTTTAACTTAAATATAAGATTGTACCGAATTCTTTTAATGTGTCAGTGTATGTGTAGAAAAATTATATTACAATTTAATGCTAAGAGTATGTAAAAAACTACAAATCATCATTTCAACTGACGACTAATTCTTGAAAGAAGCGTGACAGCGCTGAAACACACATTTCTATATATAATATAGTATGCGGGATGTAGATTAATTACGTTACGAGAAACATGTTACTTGGCAAACGTAAGCTCTAATGTGGCGATGACGTTCGAATGAAAACTTAATTGCGATAAGTCGAAGTTTCTAAAGCAATACAAGTCTTGTCTGTGTTTTTTTTTAACTACTAAGCACTCGCTGGCGCGCTTTAGCTTTCAATAGCGCTAGTACGTTTCAAAATTAAAAAAAAAAAAAAAACCTACTAAACTCGCACTAAACTTAATTCCTAGTGATTTCAACTTTACTTTGTGATTTTGACTAAATGTTTAACTGAGTGTTGGCCTTGAGCTTACACACATTTCGCTTAGACACTTAATTCTACAAATACTTAAATTAATTTCATAGATTTTACTTTGTTTTACAAATTACGAATTTATTCAATTTAAAGATGTGTATGAGTGTGTTGTTGTGTTAAAGAAAACAGGCAAATGGAGTTTTCAAAATATACAATATGTTAATCGCTAGCTATCTACTGCTGGATTGCTGGAAACAATTGTTGTGTTGTGGTTTTTTCTTCATTTATTTACAAAATAAATATGTAACTTATTGCTTTATGAATTAAGTCAGAGGTACGCGAAATGAATTTTATAAAAATTATACTATAACTATAACATAATTTGCATATAATTTCTTAAGCACACATTAACTTTACTAAACCAGTCACTTGGTGTTGCTCACTTCCGCTTTATTTCTATTTTTATACTTTTAACTAGCATGTATTGCTGACATTTATTAACTTACACTATAAACTACGGCACATATTCGTACAGCGTCAAACCTACTGCATGAGTCTTACGTTCGACATACAAATTGTTTGAAATATATATGAATGTGTTTGATGAACTTAATAGCAGTTTCAAAGTCTTCTTGTATATAACTTATAGAAAAAAAAACAATAAAATATATGAAAATTAACAAAATATTTTACACTAATATTTTAATAATTAAAAGATATTTAATTTGTTCATTTCTTTTCTGTTTGCAATTGTTTTAACGGGTGGGCTAGTGTTGAGCTGGTCGATGTTGCTCGATAAGGAGCTGTGTTATAAAGTGCTTTGCTGAAAGCGGTTTGGTGGCGCGTGGAAACTGTAAAGTGCCGTTAGATATTTCAAATGTTTGCGCCTAAATTTATGTGAAGTTTTTTTTTTTAGAAAAGTATTTTTGAGACTAGCAATTTTCAACTCTTCTGCATAATATTCGCAGTGAAACGAAACGTTAGACGTTTCTTAAAAGAGGATGAACGAGC
Source organism: Bactrocera minax (assembly GCA_021498325.1). Taxonomy (NCBI): domain Eukaryota; kingdom Metazoa; phylum Arthropoda; class Insecta; order Diptera; family Tephritidae; genus Bactrocera; species Bactrocera minax. The sequence goes on from JAKEEE010000025.1 coordinate 887,520, forward strand.
CTGCAAACAGCACTCAGCAGCACTTTATATGTTAACAATTGTTATAAAAGTTATGAACATTTGAAGCTTTTTCACATTTCAAATAAAAAAAATAAAAAAAATTCAAACAAAATAAAATAAATATTTAGGTTGTAACTTTACACCATAAAAACAAATATCAAAACATTTTCCTACAGCAAATATAACTAAAAACATACTTAATCAAAATAAGAATAAAAGTGAATGTGTTTTTTGTAAAGTTTGTTTGCTTTAAGTTTTTAAGTCGCTTATATATATATTATTATTATTATTTGTAAAAAATAATATGTACGCTAATTCTCTTATGACTAAATATATGATTATCATATACTAATCTAAATATTTTATTTACATAAAGTGCGTTTTGTAAGCTTATGCAATCTACTCTCTTTTAAGACATTTACAAACGGAAGTATAAAAAAATAGAAAACATATATATATAATTATATATATGTATATGCGCTGTCATCTTTGATTTAATTTTACAATTAATTGTAATAAAAAATACTAATTAATATATGCTGAATTATGTATGACTGCTGCGTAGTATGCGCTGTTGTTGTTGCCGTTCTTCTTCTTCTTTTTCGTCCATGAGCCTTATCAAATTAAACACTTAACTCATATATTGCAGACTTTCAATTTGCCACAAGCATTGCCTAATTCTTAGTAGGAGATCATTGAGCAGCTATAGCGTATATTTTCTCAGTGAATAGTTAGTTAGTCGGTTAGTTAAACGTTCAATGGTTTTTCCAAATGTACACGTTTCATCGGCTTACGTGGATGCTTGCGCCGTTGTTGCGTTTGCATTCGGGATATTGCAATCACACTCTGCTGTTGTGAGCTGCGCACTGTTTCTACTAATGTCGCTAATTCTGTGTCATCGCCATCATCTAATGGAATGCAAATATGAGCTTTGTTAATACACGTCACATATACGTGTATGTATGTATATATATAGAGCACTTATAAATGCCACAGCGAAGTTATGCATGGTGAAACCTACTATTTTCATCATCATCATCTGCATTATTAGTGGCCTCCTCATCATCATCATCATCATCATCATCATCATCATCATCACCATCATCATTAGCATCATCATCAACATCATCGTCATCATCATCATCGTCATCATCATCATCATCATCATCATCATCGTCATCATCATCATCATCATCATTATCATTATCATCATCTTCATCGCTAATGTCGTCGAAAAGATTTGGCGAATATGGCAATTTGTAGGCGGTCGTGAGTAGACTCTCAACTTTTATTTTTTCCGTGGGACGCATACGTTTAATGTCAACTGTCTTCGTGTAAGGTCCGTCGCAAGCCGGCACCCACTCGTCGGAAATACTGCCGATTGAAGTAAAAAATAAATGAATTCAAACTTTTTGTTAACAGTTTTATGTTTTAGGTTACTCACATTTCGCGGGGTGTCCAACGAACAAAGCTTTCGTAGCTGCCTTGCTGTGTTTTGCGTCGCAGCATGCATTGACCTTGAAACGTTATTGTGTTGCAGCCGTTTGAAAGTACACTTATTTGCCGCAGGCGATGTTGAAGACCCTCCATTATACCGGTATCAAAGAAGTCGAACATACGCGCTGCAATAGAGGTAGAGCATTATTAATTAACCGTTATGGAACGAAGAACCGTTATTAATTGTCTCATAATTGGATTGTGTATGGGAATCAATAACTGTAACTGTCTATGTATAATTACCTGAAAACGGTTGACGTCGATAGCGCAACTTTTTGCCATTCTTACGCAACTGCTTGGGCACTGGCGGTTCCGATGTACGCTTATTAGAGCTCTCCTTATTTTCGGTGGCCGTAAAATGATTATTTACGTGTTTTTGCAGAGCCAGCTGAAAATGTAAGTTGAAATAATAATTTAATAAATAATATGTATATAGTCAATGATTTAAGTGGCCATGAAATGTACACTGAAAATTTTACCTGTGACCCGAAACGCAAGCCACAACCTTCTACAATGCACTTGAACTGTTTTGAGCCGCCATGCGATAATACGTGACGTTCCAACCAGCGACGCGAGCAAGACTCCTTATTATATACCTTACAACCGACCCATAGGCATGAAAATGGACCAGTTTGCGTATTGACGTGAAGGGTCTGCATATGATCCAACAATTTGGAGCAGCTATCATGCTTCTTATTGCATTTATTCCAATAGCAGACGCCGTCGTGGCGTTTCGCACCTTTGGGACCATACCGAAAACCACCTGTCTCTGCAGGGAAACGTATTGTTTTCGGCTGCGAGAGTATGGGCGATATGGCGCACTTCGGCAGGCCGTCACTAGCGGACTCCGCGAGCTTGGTGTCGATGAGCGTCGGTGTTGAATTGAAGCAATTGCTGCTAGACGTCGATTGTGGCTCGCCGCTGACACTACTATTGCTGCTGCTACTTGTGCAGCTATTGGAGTTACTGTTATCGATGCTATTCGGCAAAATCCGTGCAGAGGGTACGGCACTATTATTAGAGGTAGAATTAGTGATTAAATCAGCGCTAGTAATTGTTGATGATGAGATTTGCGATGGCGATAATGTATTGCTGCTGTTGGAATTGATGTCAGCAATGGCGTTACGCATACAACTGCTAATATGGCTGGCGCTTTCTGTACTGCTAGCGCTAATCGTTGAGAGTGGCGTGGGTGGAGGTGAATTTGAGTCGATTGAATTGATAATGTTGGCAATTATTTCAGCTTTACTGCTATTATTGGAACTGAAAGGAATGTAAAATAAAATGTTTCATAAATATTATCAAATGTTTGGGCTTAAAATTGTATGTGGTAACTTACATTGTGCTAACGATGGATTCGCTGCTTTCGCTAGCCGTCAAACTGCCACCTATACCGGACTCGGGGGTGGGCAGGTCACGCTTTTCGCTACTTTCCTCGTCCGCACTCACATCTTTCTCGACATCTACGTGGCCGGACGTTAACGACTTCCCATGCGTGGTTGAACCATCAGCCGAATTTGACATTTCCGATGCGAGATTAGATGATATGCATGACGATGTAACCATCTCGCTGAGCATATCCCTGCCAGTAGCAGCCGTTACACAGGATGCGGATGATTCCGAGCTTAGGGAAGCTGAATTGGACTCGCATGGTTGTGTTGGCGGCAATGGCGGCGGGGAGTTACGAGGTGATGCACCCACCGTTGATGAAGGTACCGGCGAAGGTGCGGAGGAGCAAGAGGCGGACAGCGAAGATAGCGACGGTGGGGTAGATGCTTCCAGTGAAAGATCAGCTGCCGAGGAGACTGAATTCGAGTGTGAGCTGAAGGAATACGAGGAATAATCATTTGCGTGCGTGATACCGTTGCCCATGCTTGTCGAATTATTAGTGGCCGTGGCGGGGTACATTTTAGTAGTGTCCTCCATTAGTTCGACCTTGATATCTGCCGATAACATTTGGCTATGCGTTGAAGCGTTAAAGCTTTCCAATTTGATACCACTGTCCGAAGTGTTGGCTGAGGGAGTATTGGCCACTTCGTCCATGGGCTCCTCTTTGATCTTCGAACAAAAGCCATCGCTGGATCCGATATGTGTTGAGGAGCAGAGATATGGCGATGATGCAGATGAATATGATGACAGTGATGAGTTGCAGAATGATGGCAGTAACGATGCGCACTTATTGAAAGTATTATTGTGACATTTGTTGGTATTGCTGCTACTAATAGTAGGCGGTGCTGATATAGTGATGGCGCCATTCGAATTTTTAACTAAATCGAAGAGATCTGGAGCGGATGTTGTGGTTGTAGTCGCTGTGACGGCAGCGCACGCGACGATCGATTTCGTTGATGATATAGTTGTTGTTGTTATCGACGTTGCGGCCGGCGTTAATTTGGGCGCCAGTGGCGGCAAAGCAGCTATTTTCATGGCACTTGCAACGGCCGCCCCACTAATTGCTGCATTGGCCGCAGTGGTTGTTGTTGTAATTGTCGGCGCTGCAGATGCAATGCTTATGAGCGCCGGCGTAGGCAGTCCACTAGCTGGTAGCAATGGTAGCTTCGCCATTGGAGCAGCGCGACTGGTGGGTGTGGAGGCAACGGTGCAAACGCTATTACTGTTACTGCTGCTAAGCGCCGGTACCAGTGGCGGCGGTGTGGTGGGTGTGGCAATAATTTTACAGCCCGTGGAAAGTTTCGCTTTTACGTTCGCTAGCGCTGGTTTGCTTGGTGCCGGTGCTACTGGGACGGGCGCTGGCGCTACCTTTGGCATACGCTTTTGATATGGCTTAGCCAGTGCGGCCGGTTTATTTACCGTTATATTGGCATTAGGAGCGGGGGTAATGGCAGTTGCCGGTGCTATTGGCGTCGCGCGTGCTTTACCATGTGAAATGGTGACCAATGGCGGCGGTTGCGAATTGAGCGCGGTAAACTGTTGCGGCTGTGTGGAGGCAGTAGTCGCTTTTACTATTGCCAGTTTGGCAGTATTTGTGTTATTTGTAGGAGGTGCGGATGCAGATGTATTTATTGGCAGTGGTGTTAAAGTAGCAGCAGATGTTGCAGTTTGCGGCGAATTCGAATTTACTGCCGATAACGGTGGCGGCTGACTTGTTGTTATAAATTGTGGTTGTTGCTGCTGTTGATGTTGTTGTAAAAAGGCTAGCAATTGTTGCTGTTGTTGCTGGAAGTCGGTATGCTGATCATGGGAGGAATGAGGTTGCTGCTGCTGTTGTTGCTGTGCTGCACTGGCGAAAATGGAACTTAGAGCAGGCAACGCACTGGATTGTATTGGCTGGAGTGCTGGCAGTTGCTGTGGATGGGGCTGCTGCATTTGCATTTGTTTTTGTTGTTGCTGCTGCTGTTGGTGCTGATTGTTATTCACGGCCAAAGCAGCCGCCGCTTGCGCCAACATAGCCGGCAGTGAAGCGGCGTTCAGGAGAAGGCCTGCTGGAGTGGCCATGAACACCGGTTGAGCAGCTGCTGCTCCCAAACGTTGCAACTGTTGAAATTGTTGCTGCTGTTGTTGCTGTTGATTTGCCGCAATAGCTGCGGCAATTTGCTGCTGGAAAATCTCTTGGAAACTCGTATTTGTAGCCTGCGCAGTGGCTGTTGCCGCTGCTGCTGCAGCTACTGCAGCCGCTTTCTGTTGTTGTTGCAATTGCAGTTGTTGTTGTTGTTGAAGCTGTTGCTGCTGCTTAATGAGTATTTCTTGGAGGTCTGCGGCAGTCATCAAGTTAAATGGATTGGCAGTTGCAGCGGCACTGGCAGCGGCTACAGCAGATGTTGCCGTCGTGGTAGTCGCTGTTGTGAACTGCTGCAGTTTGAAGACGGTACCATTGAGGAAATATTGCGCGGCTGCAGCTTGAGCTGCCTGCGCCGATGTTGCTGCGGCTGCGGCTGCGGCAGCCACTGCAGGATTGGCATTTTTCGCTGCGGTGGCCACATTGTTCAACTGCATTATATTAGCGCCATTGGTGGCAGCCAACAGCTGAGGCAGTTGCACTAAATTCGGCAGTTGCACTGCGGGTAATTGATAAAGCGTTTGTCCAGTTGCAGGCGCGGCTGTTGCGGTTGCCGCAGTAGCTGTTGCAACCGGTGTTAATTTCGGTGGTGGTACAGTTTGTTTCAGTTGCGCGGGTGCCGTCGGTGTTGCTGCCGTTGAAGTTTGTGTAGGCAAACGTATCGCTGTAAGTAGGACTGCGGGCTGATTTGCACTCACTTGCGGTGCAGTTTGAGACTGTTGTGTGCCTGTTGCTGTGCTTGTCTGTTTGGCTGCAGCTGCTTCTGCCTTCGCTGCCGCTTGTTGTAGTTGCTGCTGCATTTGTTGTTGTTTCATTTCAGGCGTTCTCGGCGCTATAGCGACATGCTTCTTTGCTGGGGATTTGCCAGTTGCACCACAGTAGTTGCCCGAGGCGGAAGGGGTTTTCCGTAAATTCGGTGCAACCTGGGCTATTTTGGTTGGTTTGCTGCGTTCGATTTTCTTCAAAGCTGGCACAGGCATGGACGGCATTGCAGTAGCAGAAGTCAAGGCAATGACGCCGCCCGAGCCGGACACTGGTGTAACATATGTGGAAGAGGCTGGAGCGCTGGTGGTCGGCGCGGATGGTGCCGCAGCAATTATACTACTATTTATTGATGAGGACGAAGCAACTAGTGTTGGCTTGGAATTGGTAACATTATTATTGCCACTTCCACCGCCACTATTGTGGTTATTTTCCTTCAACTGTTCTAAAATGTTGAAGTATTTATTTAGCGATGCTGTGGTGGCAGGCGCACTCATCGTGAGGGAAGTTGTGTTAATACCCGTGCTCGATGAACTACACGCTGCAATCAGAACAGATTCCATATTGCGTTTTGTAATGTTATTTTGATGAATTTGAGACTTCATTTGTGACTTGAAGTAACCAGTGATTTTTGTTTGCGACTCTTCCAATGCCGCCGCTTTCAGTCTTTTTGCAGCACTGGCTCCAGAGGCGTTTCCAGTTGCAACCGTCGTTGCACCATTTGTTGTACTATCAGCCCCTGTGATTCGTGCCTTTTTACCTGAGCTATTATCTGCGGTGGTTGCACTAACGGCACCGCGTTTCTTACTATTTTGCATAGATCCTGATGTGTTTGTGGTGTGTGCAGTACTACTGCTTGCCGGTGTGTTCCACGGCCATTGAAGAGTAGGGAGTCCAGTACGGACGGTGGCAGTGTTATTGTTCTTCTGTTGTTGTTGTTGTTGTTGTTGAATTTGTTTTAATTTGGCAGTGTTGTTGCTGTTATTGCTATTTGTTCCTGTGACTGTTTGGGAATAACCGTTAGCGCTGGTGGTCGATCCATTCGAACTATTACTGGCAGTCTGTGCACTGTTGTTATTGTTATTCCCCGCAGCCAGTATTGTAGTCTGTGGTGGCATGATTCTATGGTTTTCAACGCTGTTTTTATTGGCCTTGGCGGGCGAGTTGCTGTGTTGTTCGTCACCTATTATTGAGTTCTGGCTAAATGGCGATCCCGGCTCCGAAGCATCTTCGCTACAACCAGTGCTAGAATCTGTGCTGCTCAGTGATATCACGACGCCACTGTAACGAGAGTAAAACATAAAACATTTCAATATATTATAGAAATGTATGCGGTACTATAATACTGGTTGACTACGCCCGTTCACTATGCACTTACACACACCTATCACTCATGGCGGTCAGGAAAGCATGCAACTATCAAGGCATGATTCCTATTGCATTTGTTTCTATTTGATTTTTAATTTGTTTTCATTAACAATTTCTTTTTGTTTTGCTAAACGAACGCGCTTTCATACAAATTAACTTTTTTACTTTTTTACTTTTTATTGCTTTTCCCCAAGCCATTTGCCCGCGAGAGTTTACAAACAGCTGATTGGGAGTTTGCGCGCATTCAACAGTAGATGGCGCACACACATAAGCAACCCACAGATGTCGCGCGGCATTTTCGTATCGGAAATCGATTATGCTACAGATACTAAAGTACTTAGATAAGAATTTCATATATTTGCAAAACAGACTTTATAATGGTTACGAACATTCAAGCAACTGCTTCACTACTAAAGCTTGGCTGCTCTTTTCAAAACAGCACTCGATCATCCCATCAATTTATCTGTGTCATAACAACAACATCCTCAATTTTCGTGTCCTCGTATCACGTATTTTAAATAAAATCTTACAGGAGATTATTGTAGAAAAAATTCTTTCACACTCTCGCCACAAATGTTTATTTTTTAGACTTATGGTGGGAGAGATTTCTAAACTTGGCAAAAATTGAGCGCAAACGAGCTAATGTAGTGTGGGAACAAATATGGATGTGAGATAATAAGGAACGTTAACAGCGACGTCGACAGCGCGGTAAATGTTAAAGAAGGAAATTATGTTGTTGTGAGCAGGACCAAGATGTAGTGGCAGCTGCATCTGGATTGCGCTTGTGAAAGGATTGCGAATAAAATGGGTATGGGAATGGGAATGGGATTTCGATGGGAGTGAAAGAGGAGAAATAAAATAAACATTTTACATGGACATATTTATATATGTAAATGCACGTATGAAATTCACTAAAGCTGGTAAAAGTTTGCCTTTGGTGTTAACACAGGAAGGTCCTTTTGAGAACATTAAAGGTGGGCGATTTGAATTGACGCGTTTCGTAGTAAATATAACAGCAGTAGAAGCCGTTTTTATGTTAGCGTTACATGAATAATATAAACTACAGGAACAATGGTGATAAGAAAAATAAGAAAGAATGTTAAGTGGATTCGCTTATTGTTGGCCGTTAGTCGTCGGTCGATAAACGCCGACCTGAGAGTTGTCGACGACAGCGACAAACAGTCGATGGGCGCATGAGCTGACACACGACAATGTCGAACGAAGCAACCAACCGTCTACCGAATGGCAACATTCGACACCAACGATGTTGGGGATGGTGACGGTGGACGCTTGAGCCCATGTGCATGGCATATAAGTTACTATATACAATACATACAGAAGGAAAGAGAAAGAAAAATAGTACGATAAAAATAAACACAGATGTGTAAGTATAGTGTGAAGAAATGAGTGAAATTATTACTGGCATAACAAATGCACACATTTCCTTACGAAGTTACTGGTATTGAAGAAGCGCCGAATGCACAAAAGCAGCGAATTGTGGCCACAACGAAAATGCAATAGCTTTAATCATGCCGAGGGAAGAAGTGGAATTAGAATCCAGTGCTTATGGGCGTTGTAGTTGTTATAGAGCAAACGTTTCGCTCCCAAGAAACCACTACTTTCAAAAAAGAAATCCCCAAAAATCAACTTCAAATGCGGCACAAAATGTTATGCCGACAAAGGCCGCTGTTTGTGAGTTGCGGTCGTTTGGCTGTCAGGTATTTAAATCCGAGCTGTTCAAATTAAATTGCAGCGCATGGTGCATAGCCTAAGCCACCGTTGATTAGGACGCCGCTGGCTAACACAATTCCAAAGCATAACACATACCCATATACACAGGAACATATGCATAGTTGTATAACGTTTAACAGCAAATGCTGTTGGCGCTGCAGCAACAAAGCACAGCAACAACTACATACAAAACACTGCTAATGATGTCTTTAACGTTGTTGTAAATATATATCTATATACATGTAGCTTTTATTATTGTTGTTGTTATTGTAGTTGAAAGCGTTTATCGCCTCGCTACGTTCTTTTAGCTCGAATATGCCAACAAACACAAACTCACACACTCATATGCACATTCACACATACACATCTATCTACCTATCTACATATCTATTAATATGTTGCCTTGTTGTTGTCCTCCTAATTTTTTACTAGCTTCCTCAGCATTTTCGTATTTTTCTATTTAATTTTCTCTATGTCCCATCATTCTGGATTGTTAGGTCGAATCCCACAGTCATACGCACACACACCAACATGCACACACATGTACACTTGTTTGTGTCTGTGCACCTTTTTGGTTAAGTGCACATTTTCATCTCTGCTGGTTTCAAATTTTTTATTTTATTTATTTTTTTTATATAAATGTGAATCGAGCGAAGAGGGCGAATTCTTCGGTGTGTGCGAAAGCGTACATCCCGTCGGGTTTACGACAAAGCGAGTCGTAGTGAAATGCTTCCTGAAATTGCTAGGGTGCCCCAACACTTCTCCTGTTACCTATACAAAGCAGGGATAATGCAAGAGTGCACAGATTGGTTTTAAATATGGTATATACATGTACATTGTATATACAAAGATATTAGTGTCCCTTTGCAAAAAAATTTCAATACGATTTTTTGGATTATTATATTTATTCGTTCTTTATCAATACATAATCCATTCAATATAACATTTTGCCATACTTTAAAAAGGTTTTTTCTCATTCACTTTAGCACTTCACTCATCTCATTCACTTTTCAGCAACCAAAAAGTAAAACAACAACAACAAGTAAAAAGTAAATGTAAATTGTTTATATTTTCACACAATTTATTCGATCCACGATTTTTGACCACCAGCGAACGTAGAACCAGTAGATCGAATTGAACTCATAATGGGGACAACAGTTTGAAATAATAGCTAACAAATATAATTTCAAAAACGATCAGCTTAAGTTCTGGCGCTGTTGCCTTTATAATATTCACACCGGACATTTGTTGTTGTTGCGCCACAAAACATTCACTCAAAAGTTTGAGGAAATGGAAATGCTGCTGAAGTAGTGGCAGTTCTTAGTCGGATGCACAGTGTATATGAATCTGTAGAAGAATTCGGTGCCACTCCGCTTGTGTAGGACCGACTGACCGACTTCTCGATTGTATTTATGTATTTGTGAAGTAATATAATACAATATATTACAATACAATATAAATATACATTAATTTCATAAATATATGCATGTCTAAAGACTATTTGTGCGTATTTTACCTTTTAGACTTTTATCACGCTCCGTTTGTTTTTGTAGATTAAGATCTCGAAGGCTTTGTGACTTTTAATTTTCCGGATTCTTTTTTTTGTTGCATATACATATATTTTAGTTACAATTTAACACTTATTAAATATTCGTTTTTATTTTTGTTTCATTCTCTTTTTTGTTGGCTTTTTGTGCATTTAATTATAATTTTTTATTTTCTTTTGCATTGATAGTCAGTAAATCTTTTCCCTTTGTAAATAACTTTTACGGCGGAAAACTCTAAAAATTGAGAGGAAATTAATAAAAATTTTGGACACGTATTTCGCATAAAAAACACACACACTTAAATGTTTTCCGACATTTCAAACACTTTAAAATCAATGAAATGCATTATATTAAACACAATTAACAATTATTTGTTGCTATCGCTCGCATGGCGTGGGAAGTGTTTTTTGTTTCCATTGAATAACAAATGAACTACTTTGTTATTATTGTAGTAGTTATTAGCTATGCGCAGTCGACGTTCTTATTACAGTTACGCTTTGCATTTTTGTTTATTGTACATGCTATACTATCTTATATTTTTATAGTGGCGATCAGCTTGAACATAAAATTGTGCTAATATCTATTTTCTCACATTGTCACGCCATTTGCGCGCCACGAGCACTTAATATACATATATACATATGTTCAAGTATATACATTTGTACACATTTCAAACGTTTGAATTATTTATTTGTAATTATTTTATTCTCTGCGTTGTAATTTATTGCTATGCTGCGCTTTATTACTTATTATTAGCATTTAAATTTGCTTTTGCTTTTGCTTTTGCTTTTGCCTTTGCTTTTACGGACACTCATGTCGTTCTTGTGGTTGTTGTAGGTAGCAGCGTGTTGCACACATGGAATCAAGATGCATAAATTATGCAACCGTCGCATGCACTTACATGTCGGCACACAAACGTACATACATACATACGAATACGCTTAGTTTGTGAAGTACGAAAGCTATTTGTAGTCGTTGTAGTAAAATAAAAAAAAAAACAAACAAACAACAAAGCCCGACTATTGGCCGACGGAAGCGGAAGTCGTTAAGTTCTTTTGCACTCGGCTTTTATTAACATATTTATTGGATTTTTGCTGGCTCTTGATTTTTTTATGATTTTTTAAATTCGAATTTTAGTATCGTGTATTTATTATGGTGAAGACTTTTGCCACCCCAAAATTGCCTATTTCACATTTAAGCGCATTTAAGCGCATTTATTGTGCATTATTAAAGTGTGAACCAATAAAGTTTTAATTTTTCGCTTTTTATTATTTAATTTGTAAGTTTACAAGCAATTGCTATATTAATAATGTTTAATAAAAGAACAAATATTTACCAATTGCTTTCCAAATTAAGAAATTTATTATTATCGGATACATCGGTGGTCATTATAATGAGTTCCAGGGCCTTAACGGTCTAGTTGGAGTATAGATGTTTTCAACTGAAGTCCCAATTACATAGTGTAACCGATAGCTTCATTCAAATAATAGTAAATATAGTAATAGTAACTTTGATAACATACGCCAACCTCGACTCAAAGCAAAATCATTAACTCAATTGCCATGCGAGTGGAGAGGCAATTATTAATTTTTCAAAACCTAATTCCATGGCAAACGCTTTTCACATGCAATATTCGTTAAATTTTAACAAATGAAGCGTTAAAATAACTAACGTAGCATACTTTAAGGCGATTACAGGTGGAGCATATAAATGCACATGGGCATTAATTATACCGTTAATTTACAAATGTCTTTTGCAATTTCTGGCGCTATTACATAGCTCAAGGCGCCCACTCAAGGTATTCGAAGTATTTTGTGCTTGTGAACACATACATACATACATAGGTATGTAGCGTGTATGTACATAGGTCATAATATTCAGCTACAGTGTCAGCCGACTTCCTGCATTTGTTTATTCATTTACTTTAACACTGTGGCAGTTGAGTTGTATTAATTAAGTACACACAGCGCGACATTTGCCATGAAAGTTCATAAGTGTAGGCATACATACATATCTACATGCGAACATTTCTACATGCAAACATTTCTACATACAGACAAATGAATATTCCCATGTATGAATGTGCATATGCACATGTGCTGCCCGCCGAACGCTGTGCTACAAAAATAATTTCACTAATAATAATAATAATCAAAATGCAACAATAGCAACAACAACAACAACAACAACAACAATAATAATAATAATAGCAATGATAATAATAACAACAATAACACAGCCGTCACACTAACCGCAGCGTCACACTAATAATAATGAAGAGAATAACAAATCAAATGTGTCTGCGCTGTTGTCTCGGCCTGGGCCGCTAAGTTCCGCGCCGTTGTTGCCACCGCCACGCCGTCACCATCGGCCTCTTACGCCAATGACTTTAGCCGAACGAATGTGCTGGTCGCGACCGTCAGGCCGACCGAACTGTTTGGGCTTTCGTGAAAGCGAGCAAGCGGCCGACCGTGGCGCGGCAAGGCAACAGGGTTCGTCGTCACCGCCGTCGTCATTCGTGTTGGCGAGTGCATTGAACGCTTAACAAAATAGAAACCGCGCACCGCAAGCCACCTCACCGCCCTGCTACTACTACATCATACCCGCTAACCAACTGAGCATGGTGGTGGCCGTGCTGCACATTGCTGCACGAAGCTTGCTGCCTGCCACAACTTCTGTTATTACTGTTCTACTGTTCTACTCTGCGCTGCGCTCACCACTACTTCCCCTATCTTAAGCTATACATATCTACAAACATATATCCATACAAACATATGTATATGATTACATATTCACAAGCTAATATATGTATGTACATGTGTGTGTAGGTAGTTTCACTGCCTTATTTTTTTGTTGTTGTTGTTTTTCACTATTTTTATTTTATGAGTTTTTCTTCTTTCTGTTTTTTTTTTGTGTTTATTTTTTGTTTTTGTTTTTTTGTTGTTCTTGTTTTTTTTTTTCGTTTACACTTTTCTCGTACTTGGCTCTCAGCCGTGTGCAGTTTTTTCTTTTCTCTATTTTTGTATTAGTAATTTTATTCTTATTTTGATTTTTATTTTTATTATTTAGTCAGTCATCATCGCGACTGCAATAGCTTTTGGCCTCTTCCTGCTTTTCTCCATTGCTTAGCGTATTTTTATAGCATTTTATTGTTATTGTTATTGTTTTTGCTTTTTGACGTTTTTAAGCAATGGACCTTTTCTATGAACTTTCATAAACATACACACAAGCATACATACAACTGTGTGTAGCCATGAAATTTTCGACATCAACTCAGATTTTATGCGTTCACATGAATATGTAAGCATTCTTTCATATTACAACAACAATATGAATAAAAAAAATCAGATTTGTAAATTAATTCACATCTGTTAATGCAGAAATACACAACCGTTATGCATTTGAAGAATGTTTAGCTTGCTAAGTGTGTAGTTGAAATTAAATTCATGGGTATCCTGTGTGCCGTTTTTAAAGTTTTAAACGGGCAATTAGTATGGGATAACACGAAGCACATTTTTACAATAAAAATAGTCAAGTGATATCGTTGATATTGATATTTTTACTATTATTGAAAATTTATCTTGATTCTAAAATGCACAAACAATATAATTTTAATGAAAATAGAAATACAATATTTATTTATTTGAAAAACGCCACATTTACTATGAAAAGAATCTAATTCGTTTATAGCTTAGAAAGAATGGTCCTATTTAGGCCGGCGGCAACAATGCGAAGTTCTATAGACTTGAAAGTTGTGGATAGCGGATTTTCTATTATTCATCATATAAAATAATTAATTAGTATAAATCGAGCATTTTGAGCTGACGTTGCTTTAAGTCATGTAATTTTCGTCGATTTATTTTGAATAGTACTTCAGACCATTAAAATATTATACTTTAAAATAATACAAACTAAAATACCAACTAACTAATTTACAATAAAAAAATGCAATTATAATTAATATGCAATTGTATATTAAATAATTAATATAGACTTTTTTTTACAAAAAAATTTATTTGTCGTACGTTTGACAGGCAATAGAACCCAACAAGAGCACTTCTAATATGAAAAAAAAGTTTCATGAAATCATCAGTGTTGTCACCATACTTAGAGGAATCGCCATTTGTAAGATAAAATTCGAATAATACACAGTCTGAGGTTTTCTCTTAAAAGGATAATGCTATAGTACAAAGTATTCGACCATGAAAGCTATACATAAAATGCTTTAATATGGAATAGGAGTGTAATTACGGCATTTGTCATCAACTAAGAGAGTTCGAATTCCAATAAGATTTTGTAAACTTTTTTTTGTTGTAGCAGATATTTTGAATATTCCAAAAGGATTCACAGATTTAAAGCAGCCTGAACAGCTCAACACTTATTATTGATAATTTGTTGTAATTGTTTACGGTATTGTTTAATAATTATACTGCTTTTTATTAAGTTAGTATTTCACTCTTTTTCTGACTGACTCATTTTTTAGTATATTTCATACTTTGTTTGACTCAGCTCAGCAAGATTTACATAGCTTACTACACAGCTTTTCTTTCAATTCTTTAAACATATTACAATTTGTTTTATTTTGTATTATTTACAGCATAAATGATTTATTTATGTTATTTTGTATATGTTTGCTTGTTTTTGCTAAAATTTTATCACTTTTTTGACTTCATAGCAGTAATATTTTCTCAATGCTGTCTTAACCATTCATTCTTTTTATTTAGTTCACACATTCTTGCATTTAAATTTTGGCCTTTTTCACTTTTTACACTATTTACAACAAACTCACATATTTTTGTTGCCATAAAGTTGCCACATTTTTCAATAAGCGTTGATTTTTTCCAACGAGCGTGTTAGCTTGCATTTCTTGTTGTTCTTGCACTGTTAACTGCAAATATATATGCCACTTAGAATAGCGGCTGTGTGCCACAGTCAATGGAACCAGGGCAGGGGCCTAAATTGCGGGCGGGCGGGCGATCGTTCGTGCGCGTACCTAGTCACTACAATTTCAAAAACAAAAAAAAACCGTTCAACACAATCAAACGCCAACCGACTTTCCGACTTTCCGACCGACGGAGCCAGAAACCGAACGAATGAGCCCTAAAGGCCGCTGCCGCATTGCCCGCCTAGCAGGATGGTGGCTTGATCAGCGGCTGGATATATGGGCAGCCAGCCAAGGTAGTAAGCTAGTACGGCCGTCAGGCAGAAAGGCAGAAAGGCAGAAAGGCAAGCGAAACGCCAAGTGCACGTCGCATACTTTTAAATAGCTATGTATGGTTTGTGTGTATGCAAGTATGCATACAGCGCATCAATCGACAGTCAAACAAACTCAAAAGAGTGCTCCAAAGGTAGCACAAATCAACATTATTAGTACATATGTATGTTGGTATGTATGTATTTAAACATCTTTCATATAAAAAAATAATAACAAATGGTAAAAAAAACACACACACATACACACATACACACACTAAACACTGAACGAACACCAACCATTTATGCTTGCACTCTTCGGATGTAGTATGTCAGTTTGTTTATATGTGTATCCAAAGCGTCAAACAACCAACATACAATGTTTTTCCGCAACAATTTCAAACCAGCGTCCGCACCGTTTTAGGGAAAATGTCTGACTGATTTATAGAATCCAGCCAAGTGACAGTGCAAGTCCCAAAAATTTCATTTCTTCTCATCCGCGCACTCAAAATACTCGTCCATACATATACATACATATACATACATGCATACAAAAAGTCAGTAACACAGCCGGGCGTGTGTTGCTTTGTTGTGCTGTGCCGCGTCGCGTCGTGCCGCGTTGCCTTGCAGCGCAGCGCTGTCAAGAGCCAGCCTGTGCACTGAGTGTCGAGTAGAGCCGCATAGAGGCGCGTCCACGTTCGCGTTATGCTGCTGCTCTTGGCTGCTTGGCTGCCTCGCTGGCTGGCTGGCTGTCTGCTTGACTTGACTTGCCTTGCCCTTATTGCTGGTACGTGAGTGCGTGCGACTGCAGCAGGCAGCAGGCAGGCAAGCAATAGCGAGGCACACATATCGTATGCCTATAAACGCGAGGGCCAAATATAAATACAAACACATGCACGTGTGCTTGCTAGCTTGCTTGCTTGCTTGCAGCGAGTGTTGCGCTGTGTAGAGACACATTCAAACGGGAATCAACCATTCATCCAACCGAGCAATCGTCTGTCCGATCGTATGTTTGTCCATCCAGCCGTATGGGAAGCGGGATGATTTCCCAGTTTTTCAAACAAACAAACGAACCAACTAATTTTCTCCTATTGTTCTGCCGCTGCCGCTACTGGCAGCGCTGTCGCTGCTAATGGGGTCGACTTAGCCGCTCTCATGCACTTGGCGACGTTACAGAGAACCACCGTATTTGTTTGTTCTCGCTGCACATAATAACAGCATATTGAGCGTCACAGCGAAGAAGGGCTATTGAGAATGCGGAGAGACACACACGTTGAAAGAGGGAATAAATAGAGAGTCGGCGCAAACTCCATACGTAATGACCGTACATATGTTACGATGCATGCAACCACGGAATTCACGGAGGCACCAATGAGGCAATGTGGAGCATCAAAGGGGCGGTGGAGGGGTAGACACTCTGATATAGAGGTTCTTATCATGTAAGGACGGCAAAAGCTGCGCTTAGATCACCACAGATAAGCGCTAATACTGTATATATGTGTATATATGTATGTGTGTGTGTATGCGTATAAGCAAACACTAAACTTGTAGGGAGAGCAGAGGTCAGTGAAGTGTGAAACACACATACACACATACGCACATCTTCTCACAGTGATTTTTACAGACATTACCCTACCATCTAAGAGCTTAGGACGCAAATCATACACTCATACTGGCGATAGCGGTAAAAGTTACTGTCTTCTGATTTCAAAAATACTCCCTCCAACTATTAAGGTCCTAAAGCAAGTCCCAGTAGTTCAACTCATACTTCAAGCCAATAAAGTTGTATGCCATCACACACCGATATTTAAAAGAACCTGCCCCATTTCAATGTTAGCGCAGTGGCTGCACACTCTCATACATACAGACATACATGCATACACTCCGCACTATGCTCAAAGTAAACATTATCACAAACGTTCATCAGTAAAATAACCACACCAAAAATAAGTTGCTTACAATAACAACAATAACAACAATAACAACAATAACACTGTCGTCAGCTCTCACTATCATCCTCAATCGGAACTATAGGCAGCATAGCAATCATAATAACCATCATCATTATTATATTCGTTTTTATCATTAGCCTTTAAAGCGCTCTCATCTAACTAACTACTCCACAGCTGTTCCTGTGCTGCCTTCTCAAACTCATACGAATTTCATCTCTCTCTCTCTCTCACTCTCTACTCAGAACTTTGTGTTTACTTATTTGGAATTTCTATATGCACTTTTTACCCATTTTTTTGTCATCACTTTATGCTTTTATGTCGTTCTTCTTGTGTTCGCTCCCTATATATTATAAATATGTATGAAAATTTCGAACTCCAATTCAACTCCGAAATATGTTTTTATGTGAGTTCATTGTTTTTTTGTATGTGAGCGTATAGCGTATAACTTTTTTGTGAGGCGTTGCTCTCAGATTACGGTCACGTAGACACCTTGTGATGTTTCAAAGGAAGAGAGAGCGTTCCTTATTTAGAAATTTTGGTTTCTAATGTTTTTATATTTTGAAAATTTTCATTGTGGTTTCAATAAATCAGGTGCAAGCAATAATTGAATTAGACTTCAAAACAGTCTTCAAATAGACCATTGAATTAGCAACCGTTGATTATTATCTGGATGTTAAATATCTTTTCGCAAAAGAGATATTTTTTAGTCAGTTTTCAAGCTTACCGAGATCGTTTGAATTTTTTTGTTCTGCTCGAACAAACAGATCAAAAGATATTAAAATATTTGATTTGCGTACATAGATCCTATTAGAGGAACGGTTCGTGGAACTCGGTTAATTTCATGATATTATCTCGATAAAATGTAGGGATTCAAAAACTTCGAGATAAAAGGCTATGGAGCATTAAAATGTGTTTCCTATTTAATTTTCAAGTAAAAATCTGCAAATCCATGCTGAATTGTACCAACGGTAGCTATAGTAGGATCGGACACTTATAGTTTTTTCTGAAAGATAATGTGAGCACCTGTGTTGAGGAGTTTCAACGAAATAAGCACCATTAATTTAAGACGACTTACGATTGAATCACTGATATATTTTCATTAACTATGCAAAGTGTGATATGAGGTACAAGTCGAAAAGATATTTTAATCCGGGCCATACAGTCTATACCAAATAAGCACTCTTTCAGGACATTCTGATCCAGAAAAAACGTAACCGATTATTTCACTGAAAGTTTGACAAATGGTCTTTCAAAAAATATCCCACTTTTTTCGCATTTGCTACTTGGTCTTCTTCATGGAAATGTTGTAGCTCGTTACAATATAAAATCAGCCCATTTTTGTAAAGTTAAGAATTGGAACAGTCTTCTAAACAAATGTATTCGCTTTTTAACATTTTAATAAACACTTGATAATTAAAAATATCTAGATTTCCGAAAAATATCCACCAAATTTTGGTATCCGTTGATAAAGCAAAAAAAAAGGATATTCCTCTGAGCTGAGCGGCGATGCTCTTCGGACATTTGAGGAATGTATTCTCTCTCGCTGCACAGCAATAATGGGATATTAATCGCGCATTTCACTCGCAGTTCTCACTGAAGAGCTCTACACAGACAAATTTTTTCTTAGTTGAGGGTTGCTCCTCGTTAATGAGAATCAGTAAATAATACTTTCCTACAAATCTACATGCAACGAACGAACAGTCACGAGCGCAAACGAACAGCGGTTATCTAACCTCTAAAAACAGGATGAGGACAAGGATGGCAATGTTAAAGTGATATGAGTTCGGGAGGGTTACCTACAAATATTTCATTGCACTAGGAGTTTGTAGTATGATACTACAAATAAAAACATACAAATATACATATATATACATATATATAATATATGTACTTAAACTTGTATCCACGTCTGTATGTTTCCGTGTTTATGGTGTTGTTGTAGCGCTATAAAAATTACATTTAGTATTCGGTTATTTTTATTATTGAATCGTCTTGTCGGCAGTGCAATTTTGTTGTTACTATCTTTATTGCCAACCAACTGCTGTTACCACAAAGTTTTTGCTATTGTTATTGTAAGTACTTTAGTTGTTGATGTTTTTAGCTTGCTTTAGCTAAATGTAAACAATTATTTCATGGCTTCCGCGTATGTAGAATGTAGGAAGAAGTCGTTGAAAAACCCGGCAGCAGCTGAAGCGGCTGGAAATCGTAGGCAGTTGGGAGCAGCTGCAAAGACGCTCGCACTTACAGAGCAGAGCAATGAATTAATGCACACATTTATATATTATATCTCTTGCTCTTGAAATTTGTAAATTAAAAAAAAAAAAATTTTACTTCAGTTTTTGCGTTTAAGTATTGACTGAAAAGAAATGTGAGGTATATGACTTATTAAATCGAAAATAATAAAGTTTGTAATATGAAAACAAATTGAAAAAAATGCAACTTCCATAGCCTGTGTGAGATCACTTTTTAATCTATTGGTCTAACTTAGAAACAAATCAAAATATAAAATATTGTGACATATCTATATATATATATATATATATATACATGTTTATGGTCGCATATATATGTTTGTGGTTGTGTGTAGAAGTACTACATATGCCAGCGGCATTTATCAAGCTAATGAAGCGGCAAGAGTGCATCAGCTTCGTGCTATCAACGATTACGCGATAACAAATGCAGTTATGTGGCTCGGGAGACGTTGTTTGGCTGTCGTTTTTTGACACCGAGCCAGTGTAACGGCCTGTATGTGCACAATCATGATTGGAGCAGTGAATACATATAAGTAAATACATATATATATACATATGTATGTATGCGGACGTCAAAGTTCGACTGCTGCTGGCCTTTTGTGACTTTGCTGGCAGCATGGAAGAGCTGTCCGCGGTTTGGGTGGCGCCTGTTTGTGTTTGTATATATATATATATATATGTGTGTGTGTGTGCGAGTGCGGTGTAGATGCAATGATTACATACATAGTTTGTGTACACAGTTCCAGGCACTAGTTATTAGTCACAAACATTTTCACGTCTATTCCTTCATTTCATTGCATTTCATTTCATTTTATTTTATTTGGAGTTGATTTTGTTTCACTGCTGCCTGGTGGCCATATCAGACGTCATTGCGCTTAGTTTGCTTGTTGACTTAGACCTTTTTATTCGTTTCATTTAGTCTGTTTGCTAACATTGCGCTGGTCGGCACTTATTTATAAGATTTTTTAAATCTATTTTTCAAACAAATCGAATATTATTTAATACTCTTTAACCGTTTACATTACTTTCGAACGTATTTTCGAAAAATCAAAAATTTCTTTAAGGAAATATTTCTGAGAAATTTGTTAAAAACTATGCTGAAGAGTAAAAACATAGTTTTTGGAGTATGACAAAGAGTCTGAAATTAAAAATTCGTATATTTTAAGCATATCTCCAACTTTTTACTAAAATTCCGACAAAAAATCTTCTCATATTCGATATGTTTGAAGTTTCTGCGAATGATTGAAAGATAATAGAAAAGTTATTAATTTACTCCAATTATATATATAATTATTATTATTTCACTTAAACTTAATAATTAGACAGATGCTTAAGAATATTTGGGGAATCATATAAAAATTCATGACAATATACTCAGACGCTTAATGGAAGTAATAATTATTTGTATGAGCTCTATGTTAGGCCGGTTTTAGAAAAGATCAAATACAAAAACTATTGCTTCATTTGGCACAACAACAACGTTTATTGACAAGAATAGCCTTGCAAGCAGCAGAATCCGGTGAATACTTTCGCTTACCAAAGTTTCTGGTATAATTTTTTTGGCTAAAACCCAGATGAAGTAGTAAAGAAAATACTCGGTGTGGTGTGGTGTGGTGGTCAATGCGCCTAAGTAGTCGGTCAATTACACCACATCGCTAGAATTTTAAACAAACCACGAACAGCTAGTTGCTTTAAGTAACTAAACAATATTCTAATGATTTTATTGTTTTAGCGCATTAATATATACACGTACATACTACACTCATATTTGTATATGTGTATATATGTACTTGCTATGTCTTTACTAAGTAGATGTGATGCATTCCGAGTGTTTTTTTTTATAATTTTCAAATTCTCAACAAAATCTACAAAGCCGAGAAGCCGAGAAGCCTGCCCACTACCTGGTCGGTCATTTGGGAGTGCAACCATTTATTTTTTATTAAATTTTTAATGGTCTTTGGCTCAGCGGGTCGACCAATAATTCAAAAAAAAAAATTGTTATTACAATCCCAGCAGCAATTTCATATGCCACACAACGACAAAGCTTAAGAGCGTTCAAGCTTAAATCTTTGCTGGACGTTACAAACAAGCTGACTGCTTGAAGCATTGAAGAATTCTCACTTTAACACATATGAAAAAAAGTCATAAATCTCAGATGTGCACACAAAGCGGGGAAAAATGAAAAATACAATCACAAATATAAAAAGCAAATATGAACGCATATGAAGGGTGAAAAGGGGAACAACTAAAAGCAATACGATTACGATACAAATAAATAAGCAAATCAACGCATTTGGACAGCCAATAAGTAGCGCAGTGTTGCATGCAAAGGAGGCTTAAGGAAATGTCTGGGGAAGCAAGCGATAAAGGGACACAGTGAGCGAACATACAAAGGTACAAATGGGTGTTCCTATATATGTGTCATTTTTGTAAGAGTCCCAATGGAATGAGCTGGCAGCGAGCAATGTTCCAATAATGTTTATTACATTTGCCAAAATTGAAGGGAAGTGCCAAAAAGGCAATCTCAAATGTAATATGTGTGGCAGTGACTTGACACGGAACGTAGTTCAAACATTTTTAAAGCAAATAAAAATGTATATGCATGCAACAAAAGAAACATAAAATAATATAGCGCGAAAAAATCGAAAGAAAATCTCAATCTCAAAAATTCTCAAAAAATCGCAAAAAATCCGTTTCGGTTGCAAGTTTCAATTTTATTTGTTTGCTTGTGATTTACTACAGCACGTTTTATACTTTAAATATGAAATGTATGTCTTGTGTCAAATGCAACAAACAACAGCAAAAGCAATAGCAACACTTTAGCGTCAACAACATTTCCGGTAGCTGTCATTGCATACAAATTATCGATAGATCGACGGGCAGGCCACGCCACGGAACACACCGGCATGCGAACAACAGCAACAACAACACAAGCGTCAACTTACAAATACACACATGCACGTATAAAACTCACAACAACAATAAGTATGACAGCAGCGGCGCCCTGTGCAATCCGTTCGTTTCTTCGTAACGCTGAAGGGTCGGAAATCGATACATCACAAGCGATTTGTTTGGCATATAAAGTATGTAACTAACTAAATAAATGAAGGTATTTTGGAGAAGCTCTCGATATATCATGCTTAAGTGTGTCAATGTGGCAAGTGCGCGCATAAATTTTCATAATGAATGCGTAGGGATACTTTCAAGACAATATTCTTGTATGGATTCAACGAGTTATGTGCTTGTTTTTGTGTTCAAATTTATTTAGAAAAAGGATTTTGGAAATCAATTTTAAATTAATTGCATGTGGCGAATTCGGGACTTGTGAGAATTTATTGCTCCATTACTCCATTGCTCCATTGCTGTTGACTTTTCTCATTGTTAAGATGGGGCGAATGTCGTAGTATGGGTTCAAAGGTGGGTGAAATTATGATTTTATTGGAAAGTAGACACTTTTGTTATACTTTTCAATTCTCTTTGAAATAATTATATATGTATTATATATTATGTTTATTTTGTTATTGTTTTTAATTAAACATTTTTTTCGCTTTTCTATTAAATTTTTTGAATTTAAAAAGCTTAATGTTGAATTTCAAGGTTATATCCTTAAACTTTTGTAGGACTGGACTCTTACAATATGAACAACATACAAAATGAATAATATGAAAAAGTCCAGAACTCTTAGGATATTATATTATTCATATTGAGTCCAGAAAAGTTTTTTAGTCGAAAAATCTGCACTTTCTACAGAATTTCATATTTGTTGATATATTGTACATATAAAACCAAGCATAATCCTATTTTTCTCTAAATAAGCTATTAAGTAGTTATATTTAAAGAATTCATCAATTCATCTTTCTTTCTTGAAATCTTTCTTGATCTTTCTTGAACCTCTCGCTGAGAATCCGCAAAAGTTTCATAACAAAATTAAAAAAATTATCCTTATACTATGAATAACCCCGACAACCCCTATATATGCGTGTTTCGTTGCCTTCCTAACGCCAACTCCCACAACTACTGTCCGAAGCACCAAAAATCATATAACCGTACTCTAATGCGAGCAAAGTAGAAAAATGAAGAATAGCTATGAACACTTCCCTATGGTTCTTTCGTTCTTCACAATGGCGTTGTTAGTAGACTATTGATATTTTCCATTACAAAATTATGCCTATTATGCAATTGATGCAACAAAACAACATCCAAGCAAATATAAATAGAAAGAAATTCTGAATTCATAAAAGAAATATTTAATAAAGGCGAATTTCCTGCATTGAATTGGAAAGCCGTTGGGTATAAACGCTTTTTTCAATGTGTGGGTGTGTGTATGTGTGTGTGTGTGTGTGCGTGCAGTTTAAAGTTAGATGGCAAATGAGTGGCAGCGGAGTGGCAGCGGAGTGGCAGCGGAGTGTTGTTGGCCTTACCGCATTTGCCCTTTGATGCTGGCGTGTAGCACATTTTTTACTTTTTTCCACGTAAGCGATAGACAAAATATGCCGGCTGGCATTGAAAGCCATTGAAATGCATGCCTATATATATGTATCTATTTGTATATATGGTAAACATATAGATATTTGTTTGTTTTCATGTAAAAACTTAACAAGGCGCTGATGTTTCTGCTGCCCCATACATTCATTTGTAACAATCTGCCATTGTATGGTTGTATATATATATATATTTATATATATATATGTGTGTGTGTGTGTATGTGTTAGGCTGCGTATTTGTTCCGAGCAAATATACGGACGAGAAACACTTGCTTGGTGCAGCATTAACAAACACTTTAAAGAAGAGGCGGCGAGTCAAAAGGCGACTGATGGGCCGAGTGCTTGTTGAGTGATGCTGATCTGCATATGTATGTGTGTATGTGTCTGTGTATGTGTGTATGTATGTATGCATTCATGGGTGGCTTTAAAGAGGTGGTGCTTATCAACATAAATATGAATGATGCAGGAAATTGGCATTGTGTTGCTGTCATGGCCACCAAACAACAGCTACGTGAGCGGCGACAATGAGAGCAACATCACAATTATCAACAACATCATTCAGCCATTATCGATGTATATTTACAACTGGGTACCTCAGCATGCAACGTTATCTTCACTATGTATGTACATATATGATTAACTTTGACCCGACGCAAGTCTGATAGCAGCTTGTTGCTGCAGAATGAAGGTCTTATGTTGCAAGATAAACATTTGTTTGAATTAACTTACGCATTTTTAACGATTCGCTCGCCTTTTCGCTGTAAGGTCATAATCAAATATACAAATATTAGCAATTTTTTATGTTTATACAAGCCCTTTGAAAAATGTTAAATGCTAAATGTTCGCATATGTACGCCAAGAAAATGAACGTACGTACGTTACGTGCCCATTGGCTGATCCTCTACACAGCTCACGGGCATATCCTGCTTAAAAGTGAGTTGCGCCGCAGCACATACAAATATTTGGCACCCTCCTTATGCTGGTAATAGGCAACAAAAACAACAAAACCAACAAATGCGCACATATGTAATAAATGAGTTAAAGCACTTATTTATAGGGTGTCACAAGAGAATATGCACATAGCGCAAATAGCTTGTATGCTACCTTTGTTGTGCGCCAGTGCCAAAAGAAAGTTCGCCGAAATGTGCGAACAAAATGCGAAGAAAATGCACGTAAAGCAACAATACGAGCTCGGTTATTTTTTCTGGCTCCAGCGACATTGGTTAAAATGTGTGAGACCAGACCAACATATACACATCTAATTGACAGCTGAAGTGTTATATCTGCCGCTTAAATATCCCTGGGAGAGTTTAATACTAAACATTTTTTTTGCCATTATTTTATTTATCTTAGCTTACGTAGAAGTTGCCACTTTTATATGCTATTCGATTATAGATATTTCAAAATTTCCATAATTAGCGAAAAAAAAAACGAACGAATAGCTGAGGAATTTCAATTTCGAACTCCATCTGCAGTCTGGTTAGGTCCGAATGCTATGTATAAAGCCAACTGAAATCTTTATAGTTTTATCAAAATTTAACTTTTTAAAGAATACAGCCAGCAGTTGTTATATGCAACCACCCTGTTAAAATCGCTACAGACCCTCTCACGCCATGTGTTTCTATGTTTCTCCTGCAGCTAAATATGTTCTTTCATTTTTATTTTAATGGTTTTATATGTACGGGTAATTTTACTATGACAAACACACACTCGCACGCATATTATATTAAATGGAATACATGGATCCAATGTGCGTATTATGATTATTTTTGCTTTTATATGAGTGTTTTCATTGCCGTGGCGATAATCTCGCAGCACAATACATCTTTTCTTTTTCTGTTTCCAAAACAAAAAACAAAAACAAAAAAAAAAAAATAAAAATCTGCACCTTCATTAGTTTTCAACGAGGGAACAAAAGTGTGCGAGTACAAAGTGCGTTAGAAGCGCAGGAAACTCGCTTAGTTACCAACACTAACAACTATTAAGATATGCATTACAATCCCCCAACATCATTTTCGTGCGATACGCTACGGTTTGTCAAACAAAAATAACGAACTTGCCAACAGCAGCGCCATAATTGGCCGTCGGCTGGTTTTAGTGCATCCAGCTGGAAGAACCCCTACACTAGAAGGCGCTCTCATACACTCAGATACGAGTGTATGCGTAAATAAATATATGTACATATATAGGTATGTATATGTTTAGGTGTGGATGCGTCTAATTTTTCCACTATTATTCCATTCAATTTTCTTTGATTTACTTTAGTTCTTAATGAAAAAATAATACGGTCGAGCAGAGGGAAAATAAATAATAGAAAATATATGTATGCGGACAAGAGAAGTGATAAGCCGTAGAGCGAGGGAGCAGGTCTCCATGTACTCCATAATAATTGTCTTCTTTGTTGTTTCTCACATTTGCTATGCAGAGCCTGTGTATTCGTAATTGACGAGCCCTAAACCCAGACAGGTGATTGATGTAATTACGGTTAACTGATTAGAGATTTGGTTTCTACGTTTCATTAATTATTTAGAGGTAGAAATATTTTGCAATAATGCTGTTGGGAAAAATATTTTCGCCTTAGATGTATGCGTTTGTGTGCCCTTCGGGAGCAATAAAAGAAAAATTCAGAAATAATAACCCGAAATAGTCATCTTGACAGCTGAATAAAGCAAACATTTACACTACAGCGATATATTACATCACATCAAACACGTCATATCGCATGAACATGGCCCAAGGACTATAGCGTCCGTATTTATGGGTCCACAAAAGTCAGCACTCATTTCCAGAACTAGTTATCAACATGTGAAATTACCTCATATCAATTGCAATCTTTTCTAACCACAGAGATACGAGCTCGTAGCTCGTATTTATACTTCACCGAGAATGTGCACTTTTGGAATTAGATTGCAAGATTTGTCATATATGATGTTATGTCATCAGATGTGAGCACACCCAGCCCAGACTGTTTAGAACCGCTGGTGTGGTCCCTATTTATTACATCACCGAGAGTCTGCACTTCTGTTGACAGAAAAAGATCGCATCGATACACATCACATCACGTCGATTCCATCACATCATATGATTCCGTCCCGCCTGAGCTGGACCACAGCTGGACACAGCTGCTGTTGAGCTGGCGCAATTCGTATTTATACGCCACCGAGAGTAGGCACTTGTGTTTGTGGAATAAGATCGCGTTATTGCACATCAACACATCATGTGATAAAAATATTCTTATTAATATTTTGCTATCACTGGGAAAATAGGCATGGGGACTTTGCAGCAAAAGGTTATCAATATTTTTTAAATGCATTTTTTTTTTGGCAAAATCTTGCGGGCATTTGCAGTTATTCACCGCAATCATCCATCTTTCACCTCCAGCAAAACTTACACACTTAAATAAGTGTTAAGTAAGCAAGCGTTCATTAATTTTTACAACATTTTTGCCACATTTCAATGCTATAAACCTTTCCGAATGCATTTGTGTTTCTGATTCAACAACAATTCGCAGAAATGCGAAAGAATTAACGAAATTATTGCAACAGTGATGACTTTGCTGGAATTCCAGGGATCGCACTTCACAGCAAAAAGCTTTATCTCAAATGAAAAGGATGACTTCAATAAAAGACCCGCAATGGCATTGTCTTCGGCATAGCGCTTGCATTTCACTGGAAAGAGGTGAAGTTGAGGGAATAAGACAAAATCAAAAATAAAATCAGAAACAAAAAACATCAGCGCGGAAATAAGTCAGGAATTGATTGCTGAAATCGAGCGATTGCACGAAAATACGCGAAAGACAAGCGTCGGCTGCGTTGTGGCACCTAAGACAGATGGGGCCATTGAAGACATGCTTGCAACGCGCTGATTATGATTGATGACTTAACACCCACAATGGCGTCAACGAGCAGCGACAGCCTCACCTACCTACACACCAATGGCCAGAGGAATGAGCCAATTGAAACGGCAATTATTATTATAGGCAAGTAAGGACAGACAGAGAGGTCCTCGTTTCAGTGGCGGCGGCAAGGAAGCTAAAGCTAAAAGCGCATAAGTAAAATAGCGCTTTTTTTGTGCTGCCGCTACTACTGCTACTTTTGCAAGGATTAGCAAGATATGAAAGGGCAATGCACCTTCTCTCACCAATTGGGCACACCTTTGTGTCCCTTTTCAATTAGGCGAGCGCCAACAGTGGTAACTTTGAAAGTGAATTACTGGAGAGAGTTTGCTTTTATTTGCATAAATGACAAAAGCAGAAAAAAGTGCGCGAATACGTTTTCTTTTCATGTTTGCATTTTATTATTATTTTTTTTTCCACTCTCTACACTTATTAGTCGCAATGCGTTTCATGCATTTAAATACATTTTTTCCTTTGTTAAATTCTACTTTATCATTTTTCATTTGTTCAAACACTTTTTCTATTCTTAACTTCGTTTTGTTTTGATTTAAATTTTTTTTTTGCTTTTATTATTTTTTTGCATTCAAATGTGCATTTATTTCCTGTTTTACGTAATTTACAATACCAACAAAGCGTGTCGCGCCAGCTAATGTAAATGACAACAAAATAAAAACAAAAACAAAAACAAAAATGCTGTCCACCCACCTTGCAACACCGCCCCACCTGCACCAGCAACCGCAAATACAACTGTTCGCGTGTACGTACATATGTATGTATGTGCGTGCGCATGCATGTACGCGTGCGCTCCCTCCCATCCAACTGACCGATCGCTTGTCTGGCTGCCACTTCGGCTCGGGCATTCATTACAGACGCGTTGTCGTTGTCGTTGCCGTTGTCATTGCCTTTATTGCTGTTGCTATTATTATTGTTGTTGTTGTTGTCGTACTCATTTGGCATTCCAAGTTCATGCGCTTCGTAATTATTCAATACGTCGCACGTGAGGCGCATCAACAACAAATAAACCGATGCGAAACCGAAGTTCCACTCGTCGCAAATCGCGACTGTGACGCTGCAAGTCGGCTGATGTTCCTCACCATAGTATCAGCGCTAGTGTGTGTCCCTTTGCTGTTGCTGTTGCTGTTGTTTGTGCTGTAATCGGCAGTGTCGGCTCTGCTTGCTGTCTGTTGCTATTAGTTGGCAACAATGCCGGACGCTAAAGCGCGGCGTGGTGAGGCGGGGCGGGGCGGTGAAATGCAGGCGATTTTTTTCTCTACATAATTGCTAATATTGTGTTTACACGACTATTGCTGTTGTTGTTGTTGTTGCTGTTGTTGTGTTTGTTTGTTTGTATGTTGGGCGGTATGCGGTATGCGGTGTGTTATTTATAAATGATGATTTGTTTGTTGTTGCCGTTGTCGGTAATGCAATTTATTGGCAATTTGTTTGCATTTTTCATTTAATGGCAAATCCGCCACTGACATCGCTTTGACTTTAAAACATTGACATTCCATCATTGGGAAAACTAAATTTGTTAGATATTACAAAAATTAAATACACAAATTTGCAATAGCCAAGTCCAAGTGTGGAATGCATGCAAATCAATTTGTTTAATTTCCATTTAATTGCCCAAAAACTTTTTAATACGCCACAGGAAGGTTTTAGACAAAAGAAACAATGTTATGCAACTTAGAACTATTGAACAGCGTTGGAATTTGAAAATATCGGTGATGAAACCACTTTGTATATAAAATATAATACCTTTCTTACCATTTGTTTTTTAAATAATTTTAACAAGAATTTTCATAAAAATGAATCTGCCGTTCGGAGAGTTAAAACTTATAGAAACTATTATTAGTAATAATGACATCACTAAGCACTAGAGCTTGAGAAAACAGCTTAGATAAATGCTGACAGGCTATATTCTTTTTAAAAGCCTTATTTTATTCATATATTGCATATCTTTTTATATGAACGCGCCTACTAAAATACTTTTCAAGCAAGCAGAAGCAAGAGCAATAATAATAAAAGAATATTATTTTATACTTTTCAGGTTACTTTTCAAGGTTTGGAGATTTTCAAAACTCTACAAATGTTTAATACTTTCGATTATACGTAGATTCTTCAAAATTCCGCCAAAGTCTACACATAAAAACAATTAAAATGTATCGAAACCAGTCTGTTTATTCTGCCAGCTGCCTTGGTGTAATGATTAGAACAATACATTACAACTCTATAGAACTTGCGTTCGAATCGCAACTCTCTCACTAATAAAAAAAAAAAAATATGCCGCTGTTTCTTAAATGTTTGCCAAACCGAAAAAGGTGTTTCTACTATTAAAAAGCCGCTCATAAAAGCTATCAGAAGTTGAGAGACGTCTTCGGGTCCTGCATTAGTGAAGACTTCCAATAGGCGCAGAACAAGCAGAAGGTATGTATGTGTATGTGCAAGTATCGACAAATGTAGAAATAGTATAAAAATCTCGCCTCTACATAGTTTTAATGCAAATTAAGTGTAATTGATCAAATTGGCGTATACAAACATATTCGCAAGAATAAAGAATGCTGCAGTTGTGTGTATGTAGAAATATTTGTGTGTGCCACAACTACATATAATTGCAAATATTTATGCACAATTTGCCATGAAATTCCCATGATAAAGTGCTTGACATTGATCGGCTAAACAGCATGCAATTGCTTAGAAAATATAATAATATGCAGTATGTGAATTGTTATGGACATGCAGAAGAACTGGTCCTGTTTGAGATAAAATTCAACTTTTAGTTCGGGGGAAGCGTGTGTGTCAGTTCTCAAGTTGCCAAATGCCAATAAATAATGGTTGAGCGTTTATATAATTTCGATATGTTTAAAATGCAGAAGAGCTTGCATTCGAATATGGAAATCTTCGATTCCAATAAATTAAGTTTTCTGTCGAAAAACTAGTGCAGCGAAAGCACATCTGGAGAATTGCAAGTTCCAAAAATAGTACAATCACATTTCTCCTACCGAGTCGAGTGAAGGGAAGCAGCATTACATTACGATTTTAGAAAGTTAATTGCTTTATGTCTACAGCAGCATCATTTTAAGAAGGTGCTAATTTTCGGTAAACATTTATTAAAAGAAATTTAATTCGATGAAATGAGAATTTATAATTTTTTGATTTGAAGTAGAAAATTTTGATTTCTTCAATAAATTTTGATATCATACGAATTTTAAGCACCTAAAAGCTATAAAAAAACTCACTAGACTCTCCTTCCAGCTAATTAATTTTCATTTTCTCTGCTGGGTACAAATTACATTCGCTTATGTATGTATGTATGTATGTATGTATGTATGTATGTACAACAACATAACACGCTCAGTGATGCATTGACAATTGAATTCTGTAATTTTGTGTTGTTCGACCACCCATGAACCTGTTAAATGGCATCGTCGTCATCATCATCATCGTTTCTCACATAATTAAGAACATTACAACAGAGGCATTCTTAATGAAACTACACATAATATATATATATATATATATATATCAATAACACATACATACATATATACACATACATGTGCTTTTTAATCTGAATTACGAATTAGTAATATAACCTTTGAAAATGTCTTACGATCGCAACAATAAGAAACATGTGTGTGTGTGTGTATGTGCGTGTAATCCAAATATTGGCGACTGGCAAGCAACTGAGTCAATTTAACTCCAACTCCAACTCCAACAGAGAGACACATTAAAATGCAATAAAATAAAATTTACAATCTTTGCAGCGAACAATTACATGCTTGTAAATGTTTGTATGTATGTGTGTGTATGAGTGTATATGTGTGTATAAGTAAGCGGTGTCACATGAAAAATAATATCTGTTCTATGCCAAGAGCCATATCATCGTTTGTTGTTGTTGTTGCTGTTGCTGTTGCTGTTGCTGTTCTTTGTAAAATTGCCAAGCGGCCAGTTCGGTTGTTGCATAAATGCAGCTATGCAAGTGTGTGTGTGTGTATGTGTGTGTGTGTGTCATACAACCACGATGCTGCATAGTCGAAAATAAGTCACTGAAGCAGCGGCAAAGATTTTATTGAACTGATAAATTCATTACGAAAAAGTTTTCCACAATACGACGACGATGACGACGACGATGACGACGAGGACGACGACAATAAAATGTATTGGATTGAATTGGGATTCGGCTGACTTTGGCCGGACTGCTGGCGCTGCCGCTTTCACTGCTGTTCTTGTTATTGTTGTTCTAGTTGTTGTTGTTGTTGTTGAAACTTTTGTTAAACGCCGAAGTGTTCGATAAATAAATAGTTCAAAAGTCCTTTGTGTACGAGGAGAAACACACGAAGTGCTGTTATGTCAGCAGACGGCAAATGTTTGTATGTGTGCGTGTATGTGCCTATCGAAAATGTATTGTTATGGTAATCAAATATTAAAGCAATTGAAAATTCGTATTGTTCGTAATGTTACTGTTGCTGTCGGCTTAGCTGAAGTGCGAGCGAAAAAACATCGCAGTAAATTATTGACTTGAATAATTTAATGGCAGAAGAAATGCAATTGATTGTTGGAAATCATTGGATGAAGAGATAGAAATCTATTTGTGTTTTATTTATTGTTTAATAATATGTAATGCACAGTATGTGGTTGAGAGTCTAGAGGTTTCGAATATCACATGACATTTGAGTGAAATTTTCAGAAATGTTTACCAGCGATTATGTTGGATTGTGGCGAGTTTCAGCTGACATCCAAAATGGTGGCATCAAAATAACCAAATCAAAGTTATATCAAAAAACTTTATTAAAGTTCAGTCGTTTGGGTGTTTCTGAACATACTTGCTACTGAAAACTAAAGTGAATAAGATCTGTCAAGTAAGAAGCGCTTACTAATCTTAAAGTAAGGTGAAATCTATTGTATATATCGTTTGGGAAAATGTTTTTGAAGCGGCAGTCTTGGGCTGTTTCTAAATCTGGGCTGCCTCAGCATGTAGATGAGGTGGTCATGGGAGATAATGGCTTCCAATCTGTATGGGTTTCGTGGAGGTTGCGAGAGCACAAGTCTGTAGTTAATATATATGTGTACATTTCTGGCGTTAATAGAAACATAAATCGGAAAGAGTTAGTAAACTAACAGGCAAATTGTTATCGTTTATACAAATATAAGGCAGTAGTGTCCAGCCTGAACAGAAGTCTAGCTTAGCGTTCTTTTTTATTTTCAACGCTATTTACAACGTTGTTCTATATGAGTATGTAAGTATGTGCTTGAGTGAGTTTAGGAAACTCATATTTAATAACTATACCCCTATTCGAACTTGTGTATTTGCATAAACAGGCAGCCATAATTCTATATTCGGTGCTCAACACGTATTTTTATGCAAATCTCTAAATGTAATTGTGATTCGGTGCCAGCAAAAGAATTAGAATGATAAAGCGCAAACTTTTTCAAAACTTTTCCCTTAAAAAATTACTGAATGATTTCGTGCTGCAAGAAAACAAGCAGCAATGATTGTGTATGCTCATCAGCCGAGCACCGTATCAAATGTACATACAGATGAACATGCGAAGCACATTTCATGCACAAATAACAAAATCAATATTCTAAGAAAATGCGCACAGAATGTTGAGTAGTGTGTGGAACGGTGAGTAATGTGAGGAGTTAATGGGGAAGATGAGAACGTCAAACTACCTGGCAAGTAGACACAATTTTTCATGCGAATGATCTCAAAGTGCTTAAATCAATAAAGAATTTATACACCAAATATGTGTATATATACCATTTGAATGGTATATATATATATATATATATATGTGTGTGTGTGTGTTAATTTAAATATGTTTTTGTACAATAAATACACTATTTCGAATTGAGTACATATATACATACATACATACATAAAATATTTACGCTCCTGTTTTGATGAACATGCATATGTATGTGTAGTTGTGCCGATGTTCACCTTTACGCCTGCTGCTATGCTATTTTCCGACTGCTCGGTGGTCTGTCGGTCTGCACCGACAGGATATTTGCATTTCACACATTTTGTGCAGACTTTACATATCGCACCGGCAAACAGCTAGGGCAGTGTTAGCGCACAGGCAGCAGTAACAACAACAAAACGTGCGCAGATTAAAATGAAAATTACCATTTTCCTGCTGTTCTGTTGTTCTTGTTCTTGTTCTGGTTGGTTTTTTTTGTTTTTTTGTTCCTGATTTTTCATCGGAAAATCTGATTTCACTAAACATACGCGACTTTCTGCTTTTCCTCGCTCAGATGTATGTATGTATGTATATGTGTGTGCATGTAGTTAGCTCATAGTTGTTTATGGTTCGCAGACATCGATATGGCTCCTGTTTTGACGCTCAGCACCTAATTAGATGAGCCATAACAGAGTCTCTTGTAAGATTATTGCTGTTCGGCGTTGAAAGCGATGCAAGGTCGTACTTTTGTATTTAGGTGTGGCTGTTTATACCTACTTACAAGGATTTTAAAGATACAGATTGAGGATTTTACTAGCGCGCAGCTGACTGTGTTTGTTGTTGTGGCTGTTGTTTAATTGAAAGAGTTCCAATTCAAGTCATTTACAAGCGCAGTTTGTGCTGAGCAACCACTTACTCTATGTATTAGCGAAAGTTTTTGAAAAATATCGCATTTTGCGGTACAACGGCAGTTGCAAATCACTTTCGAATTTCTATTTCGGACAATTGGTTGACATTGCTGATATTCCACTTCCATTATTCAAACATAGAGCGAGGCATTGTTGATCCACAAGACGATTTGCTTGATAGAACTATGAAAAATAGGGTTAATCGAACCTCTCAATGTTTCCATGGAGACTATTTATAAGATTGTGGTTTATATGATAGTTTAAGACCATCTCAAAATTCCTAAAATACCGTTT
This sequence comes from Bactrocera minax, assembly GCA_021498325.1. Lineage (NCBI taxonomy): Eukaryota > Metazoa > Arthropoda > Insecta > Diptera > Tephritidae > Bactrocera > Bactrocera minax. The sequence continues at coordinate 922,604 of JAKEEE010000025.1, forward strand.
TAATTGCTGCGATCTTATTAAAGCAGCCGAGACCTCTAGTATTTTGAAAAAACAAAAAACGGTGGAGAATTGTTTCTAAAAATGCCTATATATATAATGTTTACAGCCAATCCTCGTGCAACTTTACTTTTTACTTGCTTGAGAATTTTTTCAAACTTCTGAGAAAAACACTTGTAATGCCGCTCATTTGTGAAAATTTCCCAAACATTCATTTTCACTCAACCAAAAATTTGAAATGTGGCGCGGTGTGTACGAAATCAGAATGGAAAAATGCGCAACAAATCGGCAACATTGTAGAAATGTTGTAGCCAACATTGTTGACTGCTGACTGCTCGCTCGCCTTCCTGCCCGCCTGGTTGTTGGCCAGCCGCCCTCACGGCCCAGCTCGTTTTACTCGCGCTGGTTTGTCAGCGAGTTTATGCGCATATCTGCTGTGTTAACATAAATTCTTGCTACTTTTTTTTTTTTGTTTTTTTTTGTTTATATTAAAGTGTTGCCACAAACGAATGGCAATGCAAAATTTGCAGCGCCAACCAACCAAATGCGCGACCAAACGGAGCGTTTTTATTTTGAAAGAACGAGGAATTTAACTGCCGACACATACACATACATGCATACATACATACATACACAGGAGATTTACAGTGGATGGCAGCATGTGCTGTGGGCGGCGCAAGAGGGGTATGTGACGTTGGAGTAGACGGTGAGGAGCGCTTTGTGCGAGCGCTGCGCTGAGTCAGCAGCTTTACTCCAAAGCGATTGGCAGCAAGCGACTGCAAATGCCACTGTGATGGCAACAAAACCAACGGCAAATGCGGCTGTTGCCAATCCACCGGCAGGCTGTTAAGCCATGCACACACGCACACACACACACATACACACACACACACTACATGCACTACATACTTAAATAGGTAAGGTAGTGCATGAAAGCGAATTGTGTGCGAAAGATGGGGAGCAAGGACGAATGCGAAGTGGATGAAGTTGGTTGGTTGGTTGGTTGGTGTGGCAGTGTTGGGCGATAAGAGTGAATTCCATGTGGCAGCAATGGCACATAAATTTTTTATGAAGCCGCAGTGGAGCGAAAGTGGTAAATGAGGAGCGCCACAACGAACTTAAGGAGCATACAAAAGCGAAGTTGAAGTTGCATGCGAATAAGTAAGTAGTGTGTGCACACACACACACACACACACATACACACACATGGACTGCTTTAAAATATGCACATATTATACATTTATTTCAAGTGTAGGTAAACGTGTTGGTAAGTTCTGCAACTTAACCCTTCGTTGACTTTAATGTGCATAAGGATCCCTTCCGGGAAGGCGCTTATGTGTTGCCCGAAATGAAATGAAACAATAACACCGGACGAAAGGTAGAAATATTGAAATGCAATTTAAACACAAGCGGAAACAAAAATATATCGAAATTCGGCAGAAAGAGCGAAAATTCGCAGCGCGAAGCAAGTGTGTAAAGAAAATGCGCAAAAACTCGCGCACTGTCGTTAATTATGAAGATTATTGTTGATGCTTGCTGCTGCTTGCTGCTGCTATTGGCCAAAAGGTAACCAAGGCCGTCAGCTCATATTTGAAGGTGCAAAGGCAACGTCAAAAACTAGGCTCGGTCGTTCTGTAATTCGAAGAATATGCAGGCATTTTCACATTTTTTACATTTTTATATTTGTTGTTGCATGTCAATTGGCATAAAACATTGGCAAATCGAAGACTTCATGCTTTAATTCTTAACTTTAGTTACATAGCGTACTTGGAGTGATGGGAATAAGGAACAAGGGAAGCATGAGTCTTTTTCTTTAAATAATGAATATATATATATATTTGTATATATGTATGCATGTATATGGAATATACATATTTGAATTTAATAAAAGTATATTAGAAAAATTTTTTTTAAATTTCAAAAAAGTCTGGTTGATAGGCTAAGTCGGGAAGAAAATATCAAAACCTGATGCATGCAGCAATCTCTTATACTTGAAGAAGGAATGGCTAAGAAGCGTCTCATGACTGCAAGGCTTCATCAAAACTCTGGAATACTCAATCACTTCATACGAATCTGTTCAAATAAATACGAAGAAATGAAGTTCAAACGATGAAAAATTTTGTATTGAAGGTGACAACCTTCTAGTGCTTGGTCTGTTAATAGCAGATCTTCAAGGAGTTTACAGAGACTTGGAATCCTTTGGAAAAATCTTGAAATTTTTGTGCCATTTGTTGGGTTGGAAAATGTCGGATACTATACAGATAAAAAGCTATATGTGCTCACTTGGCAATCAAAAATATAATATAATATAAGCAATACAAGTTTTTCTTTAGTTTCTTTAGTTTTAGTTTCTGAGGTTTGTATAGTTTTATTTAGAATAAATGTTATTTCTGAGCTTTTTCATGCATTATTTCAATGTTCATCGACTTCGTGTGTAACTATGGCATCTAACTAGTCTGCGAATCTACCATTTTAATATATCGAGAGCGCTCTTTATGACATGGCTTACAGCCTTACAGCCTTACAGCCTCTAGGCGTTTCGCCTGCAACCCTCGTACAGCTAATAGGCACTCCAATTTGTGTTTGCATTCTAAATGCAAACGCAAAGACAATCGCCCTCACAGGCATAATATCAAAGAAATATTTGCTATGCTATCACTTGATTAATTTTTTAATCAGACATTCGTTTTCCCCATGCACTACATGAATTCTTGAGAAACTAAACTCCTCCTCGCTTTAAATTCGCTAGCATTTGCCCCTTAATAGTTGCCACCGCAGACTTGTGCCGAAAACTTTCAACTTACATACTCGTGCCCTGTCGGCAGACGACGAACCATAGTTCACATGCTGTAAGTGCTGTAAGTGCTGTGAGTGTATAGCAACGGGATGAGGGGGAGAAAGTCTATTTCACTTCTGCTAAAGTACTTGTCAGTTGCGTCGCTTGCACGCCTCATCTCTGCCTGCCAGCTTTCTATGAGCTCCACACACACACACACGCACACACACACACACTCCCTCGCCACACTCTCTATTCATATGTTAATTTGCCTGTCGCCAAACTACTCTGCGCCACTCCACCAGCAAGTCGACTGTCGACTCCATTGTTTGTGTGGCATTGTTTGTCTTTGGCCGTTGAACATGAGAATGCTTTTTGGCGTTGCTTGGCAGCTGAATGGTGGCTGAATGGTGGCAAGCGCGCTTCATCACCCCACACTGCCGCCGTCAATTGAAGGTGTGGCGCCGTGCATGCCTGCTTCTTTCAACGCTGGGGTTGAGACGTTATGCCAACACTGCTCGCTCATATTCATATTCAAATGATGCTAAGTAATTTTCTCTAATGAGTTATTAAGTAGATAGCTACGAAAATAGTTATTAGCTTGTTGGTCTTTTGAGGTGGGAATGTGGTGTGTGTGTGTGTGTGTGTTGGGGCATGGTGCTCACAACTTTATATTATATGGGATAAAGTGTGGCATGGCTGGCACTTTATTAGCTGTTTAGGAAAATAGCCGCAATAATATTATATACCTGATGCTGTTTAAAGCGCTACTATTCGACGCGTCGGGGTATAAGTGAAGATGGCCAGAGACTACAGTCACAGGCTTCATAGTTTTAGGAGTATTACACATACATAACAACTTGAACTATTCGAATACAATCGATGCAGTTAAGATATAGATTAGACGACTGAGAAAGGTGTTCCACAACATCGATTAAATTATTCCCAAACTGTTTTTTGACTTTGTTTTTCGAATAATTTGTCGGAATTTACGGGAAATCCGATATTTAACCGGAAGTGCCAGTAGTCAACGAGCTTGAACTGTGCATTGAGTGCGCCTAGTTCTAAAAATTTCAAATCCAATCAAATACTCAACAATCCATCTGTATGCATTGTAGTATATATGGAATCATTTAGAATTTTTCAAAACTTTTTTTTTAGTTTTTTTTTTTTTAACATATTGCAGCATATGCTCTCTATCTTACTTAAGATGTATCATTACCGCATTTAATATTGAGTTGAAACATGCAATAAAACATTAAATTGAAAATCAAAGGATCAAGGCGGTAACTAAGCACAGTGCTCAGCGGCAACTGACAACATCATAAATGCATACACACAAACAAAAAGTGTGGGAAAAGTTAGAGACAATGTGCAGCAGGGGCCTTTCAACTTCTAGTAAGTAAGTGGTTTTGAACTACTTAATTGTCTGAATCTCTACGTGCCATGCAGTGAAATCCTTTTATCGTAAAAAAATCACAGCAGCGATAAAGATTTTATTAAATGTTTTCCTGAAATTTTTTTAATCTAATTTAAATTGTATACTCTCAGATTGTTGATATTTTAAATGGATTTTAAATTGAATTTACAATCATTGAGAATTCCGGCGCTGGCGCATACGGACGCGGGACCTGAGTGAGAAAGGGCGACAGCAAAGGTGCCGTTGGGTTGTTTATTTGCTCTTTGTGTGTGCGTTTGTGGTGTGCGTGAGTGTGGCTGTGGCGCGATAGAGTCGTGGGTATGCGACGCGGTCGAGTCGCGAGCGGGAACAAATGTATGCAGAGAAGAATATGGTTAATAAAACAAGTCACATAAAAAATACCATTTCAAAGGGAGAGCAAAACGAGGAGCAGATGGGAAAGTAATAAAAAGAAATAAGGGCAAAAATAAAATATGAAAAATTAAATAACATAAAAATAACACGAAAGCTAATAGGAGTAAGCAAAAGCAAGATAAAAAGAAAACGACAGACGAAAGCCATAAAGTGGCGAATATGGCAACAATGAATATTTTTTGTGCTTGCCATACGTAGTGGTGCTAGGAAGTGACTAAATGACCCAGCAGGAATAAACTTGGTTGGTTGCGTAATATCTAAAATACCAAAATTTAAACTCTCTTATTTAGAGATCTACCCTAACCACACTTCTGTTTAGTTTCGTCAATAGTATGGAGCCTAAAGCTGTCAAGTAGTAATCAAGAGTAGTTTTTCCCTGTGTTCTGTTCGTTTCGCAAGTTACTGTTGCTGCGCTCTTGCTGTTGTCTTCAGTATTTCGACAGTTGAATTTGTCTAAATAACCTCTCCTTTCATGCCAAACTCTTATTATAAGAGAAAAACTTTTCGAAATATATGTAGATTTTTGTTTTGTCAACAAGCAGTCGCAGCATCCAATTCTTGCGGCGGTCCACCTTTTTGACTATGATTATACATTATAAGTACTGTAATTATTTCGAATTGTTTAACTAATAAATTTCCTTGTGCTTACCATTTCGTATAGGGCCTAACTTAATCCCGCTACTGTTATTGCTGAGTCTGTTCTAGTTGTAAGTAGCTTGCTTTACTTGCTGCGCGTTTGGTGAAGTAGCAACAAAAATTTTTTTTTATTACCTTTAATATGCTTGTTGCTGCCACATACGAAGGAGTCCAAACAGGCATTCTCGTATGCCATGCTGCAAAGACGTCTGTTTGCAACATTGTTTGCTTGCATGTTGCCACATTTTGTGTTGGAGTTCATGGCCGTTTAGTGGCATCGGCAATAGGAGCATAGGAGCTAAAGAAAGAGCTGCAGCATGTTGCCGGTATATTACCTACTCGTACAACAAGTTGATATAATGCCGTGTGTGGTGCATGTTGCAAGTTGCCCAACAAGTTTGTGCAAATATGTTGCACATGTAATAACAAAACAATAACAAATGTTGCATGCGCAACATAAAAAGCGAAAAACGAGAATGAAATGAATAAGTAAGAAATAAGGAAGCAATCAGTCGCCTGCGATAACCAGGGAAGCAGACGAGTTGTGGAAAACTACAGCGAAAGAAGCGGGAGATATGAGATTGCAGTATTGATTTGCATTTCTCTTGTCTACATTGTTTTTACATGGCGCCCGGAGAACATAAGGAAACGTGTATTTCGATTTGGGCAAGGTGAAGGAAGGATGTCACCCCTTGAAGCTTAAAGCACTGCTGCATGGGTCAATGGCAACAGGCGCGCTCAGTTTACCAGACGCTGGTGCGATGTGTGGAAATCGCACGAAAATAATCAATGAAACTGGTGTGTGAGGCAAGTCGAGCTGCAGTGTGTCAATGAAGCGCTGTGGATGCACATAAAACTGCAACCGCAAGGAAAAGGGAAAAAATTGATTTTGACATAATAATGAGCAACAGCTACGATTGAGATTACCATAAATTGCAGAGTTGATCCAGCTTAGATCGCTAGAGCCAGTGAGAGTCAAAACTGCCTACAAGGGAGCCTACCTTCAGCAGCCACAACAAAACCTTAACTCATTTCAAGAACAACAAAAATCACATTGGAATCGAAACGGACGAAGAAAATAATCACAACAAATCGCGTGAATGCCAAGTGACGACGCGTGGGCGGAGTGGGAGCGCGCGGTAGACAATGGAGTATGGCTAGTCGCCGCCACTTGTCGTACAATCGAACACATGCATGTGTGCTCGTGCACTTACGCGAGCGAGTGCGAGTACTTCCCCAACGAGTACTTTATGTGGCCAACATTCGCGCGCTTGTTTGTGTGTATGTGTGTATGTGTGTGTGTGTGTGTGTGTGTGCGTGCGCGGGTATTTGCTGTTGATCGCGCGTTGTTTTCGTAGTCGTTCGGCGCGCTCACTTGTTTGCCGACTTGCCGACTTGCCGAGCAATGTTATCTTGCTTGCTCATATTTTATTTCAACGTTCATTTTATTGTGGCAGGTCAGTGCAGTCATTAAATAAAAGCCAGCGCAGAGAACTTTAAGCAGTAGATGGAAAAGCAAGCAAAAAAATAATAAAAAAATAAAAAACACGAAACAAAAACAACAGATGACGCCAAATGACAGCAGTAAAAAAGCGAAAAGCAAAAAACTGAAAACAGAAAACAATTTGCAAAGTTGACAACAGCAAAACACACCGGGCAAGAGCGGGAAAATAAATTAGAAGCACACACCAGCATCGCGCACATACGCAATCACATACATACATACATGCATGCATACAAATGTACACACAAAAATAGCAAAATCAGAAATAAATTAATAAAAGTAAGAACTGAAATGGCGAACAAAAATGCAAAAAAATACAAAAGAAAGAAATAAATGGAAGATTAAATGAAATAATTCGCGAAAGCAATCAAGAGAACAAATACCGGGGAGTAGTGAGTGTTGGCAACAGCAGCAGCAGCAGCAGCCGCAATTTATGATGGAATTGAATGCAAACGCTGACGGTCGCTCATTGGGACACAGCACAGCAAGAATAGATTATGAAGGCAGATAATGTACCTCCAACGGCATGCCGCAAGAAACGAAGCAAAAAAGCGAGTCTTCGAGTTGCTTAGTGGCTATGCAAACTGTGTGAAGGCTGACACTGACACACTGGCGCTGTTGTTTTTTGTTGTTGCTCCTTTTTTGTGGCACAGTAATATTGTGAATGCGATGGTGCCGCAGATGCTGTACTGCTAACTGCTTTTATTATAAATCTGTATGTGTGTGTGTATGTGTGTACTACAGAATGAAGCATGGTAACATCTTCGATAATAATTGAATGCCGTGACGACTTGAAGTGATGTAATACTGTGGTGGCACTCATTTTGTGAGTAAATATGCGAAATGAAAAGAAAAAACCAACTCGGCTTCGTCTGGTGACCCAGAAATCTATAAACTGTTGCATGTTGAGCATGTTATTTTTTGTTTTAATATAAGTTTTCTCAAAAGTTCTTACTAGTTGTCTTGGATTCATTAAGCCCTGGAGCCTGTTTTACCAATTTAATGAGATATTCGCATGCTCTCTCTCAATTTAACTGATTAACCTTGTTGTTGCTTTCGCGCGTAAATTTATTGTATAAGAGAGCAGAGCGCAGAGAGCAGAGAGCAGAGAGCAAATATAGCGCTTACGCGCTAAATTACATTGCCACTTAAAGAAGTGGCAAATCGAACACGGCTATTGAATGAAAACCTCGTCCCAAGTAAGCTAGACAGATGGAGAACCTATAGGCCAAATAAACTGCGCTTGATACACTAGATAGATTCTGAAAGCAACTTTCATTTTGAAAGAAATTAGCTATCGCATCTTGAGAACTATTTTATGTCGGAAAGCATACAAAGATCGTATGTTTTATATCACAAGTTGTAAAGACTCTACAAAGCTAGCTCGTAGTTTGATGAAGGTCAAAACAATTTACAAGACGTGTTGCAGGTCTCATGGATCACAAGGTCCTACCTCGTTGTTTAATATTAAGTTTAAAAACTGCAAGCACTATACCTTGCCTTATGCACTTACTATCTCATACTCGCCTGACATCTCTCTCTCTCTCTCTCTCTCCGTCAAGCTGGTAAACACTCACGCGTAAAAAGTCCAAAGAAAAAGTCACAAAAGCAAAAACACACGCATTCATTTAAGTAGACTCATTGTCTGGCGGTATTTACACATTAGCGGCTGGAGTAAGGATGGCACAACAATGACACAACACAATAATACTCTGATGACGAAGATAAAATGCCAGCAGCAGCGAAGCACAACACGAGAACACAACAATCGCAAGCGCAAAAAAAGTGCAAATAACTAAAATTAGCACAACGGTAAATAGAGAGAACAAGCAGCATAAACAGCTAAGTGGTGGTAGCAGTTAAGTAGCAGAGATAATAAAAGCGGCCAAATTAGAAAAGAACTAGAAAAAAAAAAATAAAAAATAAAAATAAAAAAATTAAAATAAATAAATAGACGCGAAGATTTCTTGATTCCAAGCCTACTTTCTGAACACAGGTAGCAGGCAAACAATAGCAGTTGTGTGCAAACAATTACAGCAAGAGTGCAAAATAAAAGCAATCAAGAGATAAATGTTCTACCGCATAGACATTTGGAACTTATAAATGATGTGTGTCGTAGAGAGCAGAGTGGCTTCGCTTCAATTATTGTTCCACTTATATAAGCAGGTATCCACTTGGATGATGGTTTTAAGGGTTAGCTCCGAACCGAAGGCAAACTGTATATTTTGCATAATTTTGTGTTGCAAAAAAAGTAAAAATGTGTGATTCCCCATGCGATTCCGGTTAGTCATAATATCGCCTATAATATTTCTAAAAAAGTGTCAACTGGCGAAGTTAATGTTATTAAATTTATCAATGACTAACTAGAAAACCCACGTTATGTCTTAGATGTACATATGTACATATTTGCATATTTATATATATATTACTTAGTTGTTGTATTTCATTTAGTATCACAGCACGCTTTAACCGCTTCGTAAAATTATCCAAATTATATTCATTGCAAAAAATTAAAAAAAATATATATATATATTCGACATTTAATGGCGGAAAGAACATAAAAATACCAAAAAAAAAAAGATATAATATTAATATAACTCAAGTTGTAAAATTAATTTCACACCATTTAAAAAGCAATTAAATTTGACACGAACCGATACCGGAGATGGTCAAGCAGCAGACCGCAACAAAACCACTGAAAAATAGCCATCAACTCAAAATATTATTATACACATAGATATATGCACACACAGCTCGGTAGGAATACCCCACATGAATACCGGAACCAATGGGCGTGGAGAAATAATAAAAAAATACAGCAATGCATTCAAACATACATACATACATACATACAAATGTGTACAGAAGTACGAGAATATATTCCCATACATGCATAGGTATATTGATGGCAATGCAGTGAGACCCAAGTCAGGACAGACAGGAGGCAGGCAGACAGATAGACAGATAGACGAACGGACGGACGGACGAACGGAAAACCGAGTCGCACAGCAGATGTTTGGCTAGTCAGGCGCAAGTTGAATGCACGTCAGCCAGCATGATTGTCAATTCATAAACGAAAAGAAATACTCGCACATTTTACACAAAAAGCAAGTTGAGAAAAAAAGTACCAAAATTACTATAACTGTCAATCGCATGAAATTTTGTTTACACTTGAATTGTTTTCACGAATATTATACCTAGATATGTATATGGCAGTAAGAGACGAAATAAGAAATTTAAAGTAGCAGTCAGATGTGGGTCAGAGTTTCTCAACTACAATTGGATAGTCGGAGATGCATACATACCTACACATACATATACTTAGAAATGTAAGGTATATGCATGTTTGTGGCATGCCGACGAAATTGTAGTATCGTCACACATAAGTTTACAGTGAAGATTAAATTATTAAGCCCAGAAAGGGGCTTTTTGTGGAAAATTTGAAAAAAGGAAAGTCTGACAGTCCAAAGGTCGGTTGGTTTGCAAAGTGAAGAGCAGCTACTTTTGTATGTGTGAAGTAAAATACTTAATCATTTTCGAATGATTGTTATGATATACATATATTTATTTAAATGTATGTATATATTTTGGAATTAAAATCCGTAGTAAAATCGGTGACGAAAAGTTCAAGTTTTCTTCAAGATGACCAAAAACAATCGATTAGCCTAGAATAATTGTATTTATTAGTACAAAATTACTGATGAAAAGTATATAAAATGATAATGAATAAAGAACTTTAAGGCGCGAATACTACAGGTGAATAAATTAACTGTCATTTGTATTTTTATTCATTGATTAGGAGCACAACAACATTATTGTGGTTCATCTCGACCTCGTAACAAAAAATATCGCACTTATGGAACTAAATATACAAAATGATCACGGAAAGTGTTGATATGCGCTGACGTATTTTTTTTTAGATGCTTTCTTGAATTTAAAAATTTTTTGTGAAAATATAATCAAAATCAATTTTGAAGAACACTCTGCCACTAGTCCTTTTCGCATTCACGAGATATAAACAGATGATTAGTAACTTTAGAAAGCTGTTGAAACCACTTTATTCAAGTGCATAGAAAAAATATATGTCTTGCGCGTTCCTCAAAAATCCACTGCTTGATGACGTCACTTTAGCGTTTCTATATAAAAAAAACACTTGAATGTTTTCAAATTACGCTTAAGCTAACTATAATAACATCAACACAAAAAAAAAAAAAAAAGCTTCAAAAACCAAACACAATCTTGTCATCACAAGAAACTAGAAAAAAATTTAATTTTCATTCGATAAAAGCTTGTCCTAAAAGCGAAACGAACTTAAATTCCTTGTAGGTATACGTAACTGGTCAAAGATCAAATAGAATCGCACAAACGAAATCGAAATTGACAAGCTAATGTATTTTCCGAGCGCAGAACAATTACGTCTCTCACACAAACACACATTTTCAAATCGTTCCACCAATACGAGGACAACTTGCGCAACCACAGACTTCTTAAATTCTACATACTTTTGCAATTTGTTGTTGTTGTTTTCGCAATAATTCCATATATATATACATCTTATTACATTTTTCATTTATTTGCAACGCACATTCCATGCCGGTTAACCGAAGCGCTTGTCTATTTAGCCGTGGCATTCCACAGGCCACAAATACCCTGCCACACACACACACACACACACACACACACACACACAGGCAAGCATATATGTACTTGCTTGTTTCTCTGATGGGCCAACCGAATTTCTAAACTGTCCAACAACCAAAACCACCTTTGTCGTCCCATTAAAATTCGCACACACTGTATAGAAAAAACAATTTCATCAAACACCGAAGGCGAATGTTTCATTTGCTGTGTTATTGCTGCTGCTGCTGCTGGCTGCTGTTGCTGTTGCTGTTGTTTGTTGCCCAGCAACCAAAGTGAATCAACTGCAGAGGCATTGCTACGATTTCAATTCATTCATTGGTTGCAACAATTTTGCTTTTATTTTATCAATGCTGGCGAACATTTCCAACCAACCCCAACAACAACAATAACAATAATAACAACAACAAATGAAGGCAAGAGTTCAGCATGTCATGTTGCCATCGCGTCAACTCCGCACAAATTCGTACTGCCTTACACTGAGTCCTCAACATATTCGCTTACTAGCAACTACTTTATAACACTGCTTGTGTGTGTGTGTGTGTGTGTGTGTGTGTGTGTGTGTGTGTGTGTGTGTGTGTGCGTGTGTTGTGTTACAAGTTGTGAAGTGAGAAATTGTCCCAAGTCTCAAGTCAGTACGTGACTAGGAACATTATTGTTTGCTTAGCTCACTTAATTGCTGCTGGCTACACTTAATAATATGGTTCAAATCGAAATAAGTAGAACGATAGGCAAAACGCACATAATATACATACAAGCGCATATAAATACATTCATACATATGTATGCATATAGATGTAGACTATATAGACCTTAGAACGTCCATAAAGCCAACGTGGCAATTGTGCTAGAAGGAGTGAGCGTGAGAGTGTAAAATGATAGCGCTACACGCCGGAGTATGACCAACGATGCGCATAGCATAGCATAGCACGGCACATACTCGTAGTATCGAAAGAATTCCTATCCACTTTCAGTCAGCAAGTAAATGGAACTGCTTTGTGCCCCATCATCCACTTCATTATCGCTGTCTTTATTCTTCTAGATAGCTACATACATATATACTCGTACCTACATACGAACATGTGGCCGAACTACTCACGAAACTACTCACATAAGCAGCCAGCAGCTGAAAATTACAATGTGGCACTTTCTGATATTTAAATTGCCACCGAGCATGCTTTTGCTTTCTGTGGTTAATCTGATTATTTTAATTTGGTCTCCGACACCATTTCGTTTCTTTTCCATGTCATTGGCTTTGCTTTTAACTCTTGCTGAGCAGTGTTGCAGTTAGAGCGAGCAAGACACCGTATATTTCAAGGACATTGAGGTACATAAAGACAATTAGATATATAATGCCTCAAAGTAGTTTTCAAATACCAAAAAGGAAGGGTTTAGGAGTTTGGCTTTTTTAACAAGCTATTTCAGGGAGAGCAGTAAGATGGTTCTAACAGATCTTGCTTACGCTTACAAATCTGATCATTTGTGATCTGCAGTTTGGAGTTTTGTACTCCAACTATTACTAAGTACTACTATTAAAATTGTTGTTGTTGGTGTGTAACGCTGAGAAATGTTAATGGATTGATGAATTGGTCCCTCCTCTCGACGCTGTCAGTCCGATTTTTGGCTGACCTACTGCCAGACCAGCAGAACTATTGAACGGAAAATTTCATGATTCAATTGCAAAAAAAAAAACACCCATTCTTGTCAATGGAACGAATATTATTTTCTTAAAACTGAAACCACCACCAGATGGCGTTATAAAACCTAAGTTATTATGTCGGTCGGAGACTTTTTACAGAAAAAGAATTTAATAAATTTAGGAGCGTTAACGTGAAAACATTTTAAATTTTAAATATAATACATAATTCAAGAGAGTACTTCCTCCATGAAGCGTTCAGAGTCATTAGATTGTGGGTCGCAGAACTCTCGATTACAGTAGTTAAAAGTATGAGTCTATTTATAAAATGAACTGTGCTTGGTAAAAAATAGACTGTCGAAAGTTGGTTTGTTTCAGTTCGAAGGGCCTAGTTGAATAAGCTTGCCGGAAAGAGCAAGGAAGATAATACGAAGGTAATACTATGTTTATACTCGTCGGACTGTGAAAGAAATCACAGCAAGTTTGACTACGTTAGATAGGTACCGTGCATGGACTTCAAACTTCGGATACCGAATGAAAGTTGGTGTAATAAAATCGTCTACAATAGCGCTAATCCAAAGTATAAGGGTTCAATTAAGTTTATGATTCATAAAAATAACAGTTTCCTTCACATTTTTGCTTTTGTGGCATCTATTCACAGCGTATCTTACTTACGCTGCCATATGTACGTCTGTATATATGTGTGTTTTTATGCAGTTAGGGAATATGTGTTTTATGCAGCGTACAATAGCATTTATGCTACACATTCGTTCCATTTGCGCTCCCCCCCCCTCTTCGGGCATGCTCATTCCAATCAAAAGCATTCATTTGGCCGTTCGTCCTTCTCATGTCGATGTCATCAATCTTCTTAGCTAATTGTTTACACGCCGCATGTGTTCCAACCAAGCAACCAAGCAACCAAGCAACCAGGCAAACAGGCAACCAACCAGAAAACGGACGGGGACAGACGGACCAAATGATCGTCAAACTATTCAGCCATGATTGCATTCACGATTTTCACCGTAAGTAATTGTACATATGTACATATTTTTGGCGTTACCCCCTGCTTGCACCCAATAATATTTGTACGTAGGTATGTTTGTGTGCATGTGTGCATGTGTGTATGTGTGTGCGTTGTATGTGTTGTATGTGTTGCATCTCACATTTCTTTTCTTATTTCCTTCTGCCTCATCACAACATATTATCAACAGAATTCGGTTTCCTGTGACTGCAGCGAGTTTTTATGCTAAGCGCGCATATTCCAATTGTATGTAAGTAGATATATATATATATATATATATATATATGTATGTGTGTGTGTGTAGGCGTGTCCTAATGATTCGTTTTATGTCGTTCTGTTCGAATGTTGAGTTTCTTTTTATCATTTATTATTGTTATTGTTGTTATGTTTGCCTTTTTCAATTTCTCCGTTTTGTATTTCTTCTGCTTGTACGTAAATATATAATTAAGGTGTGTATGTATGCATGTGTGCGTGTGTGTGCGTGTGTGTGTTGAATAGTGCCTGACTAGGTTGCATTGGTTTTCTCGACTCGACTTGCTAGCGCTTGCAACATACTCTTCAATTTCACAAATTTTCGTGGTTGTCATGTTTCAATATTCATTCGCCTGTCAATTGTCATGCGAGATCCAACGAGTGTTTGTGCATATATATATATATATATATATGTGTGTGTGTGTGTTTATGTTTTGTCCGCCAGCTGTTCGATGGCGTCATTTAATGCGTTTGTCAAATTGAAGTTGATTGTATTTCTTCCTGGTAGGTTCAGTCTGCTATTTCCGTTATTCGAGTTTGACCGCAAAAATTGGAGGCGTTTGGAATGGAAAAGTGGGCAGTTCAGAACGAATTGCCTTCGCTCAAGATACAAATGTCGGTGAAGCAATTAGAGTAGCCTTGAAGGCGCAAAAATGCACAATTTACGCCATAAACTAGGATTCAAGGTTTTGGGTTTGTGAACCACTATCATTAAGTGTTCTAATTTGAATATGTAAGCATAATGAGAGTTTAGTTTAACGCTTGTTTTGGTACAGCAGCGTGACCGAAAACTCAAATATTTTTCAAACATGACACCAAATTTTGTTGCAACCCAAGATTGCATCTCCATAAACAGCAAAAAGTAAAAACCTCGAGTTGATGGCACTTAGTGAATCTTCTGCAAACTTTAAGGTGTGTTTATTGGTTATGTCATGAACACTTTGATTACCGAAAAAATTCGTGTTTTGAACTACGAATATTTTGGAATTTTTACTGCTACTCGTTTTGTGTGGTGTTACATGCTAAACACCAAATTGGGTAATAAACTCGAGTTTATG
The DNA here is from genome assembly GCA_021498325.1 of Bactrocera minax. Classification (NCBI taxonomy): domain Eukaryota; kingdom Metazoa; phylum Arthropoda; class Insecta; order Diptera; family Tephritidae; genus Bactrocera; species Bactrocera minax. The sequence goes on from JAKEEE010000025.1 coordinate 937,956, forward strand.
GAACATAATGAGTCTGCAGTCATTTTTGAGGTGTGCGAAATAACGGTTTCGAATACTTTGTTTGCTAAAAAACTTGTTTCTTGAACCACAAATAAACTCGAGTTTATGCCATAAACTTTAGTGAGTCTTCTATAAATGTTTAGTCATTTCTTTGAACGCATTATAATTGAAGCAATTATCTTTCAATACCGCCAGTCAACTGCCTAACATCTTATGCACACACAAAGTTCAAATTGAGTTCAAATGTTGCATACATACATACTCACATCTAAATTCCATATACATACATACCCATATTATGGCTATATTTGTTTGGGAGTTGCATTTTCAATATTTATTCCATTACTTCAAGGTGCGGTGGTCTGTCTGTCTGTCTGTCTGTCTGTCTGTCGATATAAGTATTGAACACACAAAACATAAAAGTGTGTAAATAATTGCGTAAATCCACACTTCCATACGTAATTGTAAATATGTGGACCTACTTACAAATACAAACATGCATGCACACACACATATATTTCTCTGCGTTTGCGCCAAACTCCGCTGGCGGGTGTTTTCTCGGAAAAGGTTACTGAGCCTATGGCAAATAAGTAATAAGGATATGTTTACCTGAAACGATATAAAGTAAGGAAATATTTATTAGTAAACTGCGAAGACAAATATTATGACTTCTTAATGTACATAAATTGATAAAGAATAGTAGTGCAAATAACAAACACATCGTTTTTTAGCCGAGCATAAAATGGAAGAGATATCCGAATGGTGTTATATAATAATTAAATGAACATATATGTAAGTCTTAATAGTAAACCCTTTTTACACTTGGGTGCATAAGCATTTTGCTATCTATTGAATTACTTGCATAGACCAAACCATTTGTAAGGCTGTTTTTTTTTTCAAACAATCGATTACTGAGCCGAGAACAAACGAGTGTGTGAGACAAAGAATACCGTTAGAGTGCGATTTTGTCAGTTCGTGTGAATAAAATTCGGCTATCAATAGATTCTTTTAAACAAAGAACACAACCAATTTGCGTTAGCTATCGATAAAAAGTCGACTTTGTGCTTTTCTGGACTAAATATTGTTAAAATTTAGATTTCAATGTATACTCTTTTAAATTTTAGAACTTTGATAATAATAATAGTTAATTGAAAATAAATGCGTTGACAGCGCTTAACATTTTCTACAAATTTTTTCTTAAAAGACCTTCATTTCATTGTCTATGTATATTATTCTTTAGCATTCTTCTTGTTTCCGAAGCCAAAGAAATAAGGCTCTTTAGAAATAAGGACAAAAGCGTTAGTAATATTTCTAAATTTCTGGAAAATTTTTGAGATATTCACATTGAACCTTAAACTCTAAAATGTTCTCATTGTAGTATTTAAGACTACTGAGAAGACTGAGTTCTCATCTAAGTACCTATATGCTGTGTGTATGCGATGGCTAATTCTTAAAGACGGGCAAATTTGTTAGTGATGAATTGAACAAATTCTGTTTAAAACTAACAAAAGTGCAGTTTAAGGCAAGATTTACGATAAACTCAGTTTTTGTGTTTGGTGTTAAATGTTAAACACCAAACTAGCCAATAAACAGAAGATGTGTCTGTCCAAATCCACTTAATGTTAAAGGAATACTGTTTTATGTCGAAGAAAGAGGTCAATTCGAACTTAGAAACAGTAACAATCTCAAGAAATGGTAACGGTCCAGAAGTGGTCTCAAATATGGATCAATCACATGTTACATAGCACTTCATTATACATAGATATTTAAACAGCATTTCAGTTATACTAAAAACTCCCTCCTTTTAAGCTACATAACAGCTACAGTATTGAGACGAAATATTTCTTACCCGGCATATTATAAAGCAGCATAGCATTTTCGACATTTATATTAACTAACCCACCACTTCATCATGAAGTCGACCTATTCAATCGGCCACATTGTCATAAGAGTCTTTGGAGCAAAGCCACATGAAACGACTCGGAACGGAGCGCGTGGGGCAGTGGGTGGGTATGGGAAGCGTAAAATTCACATAACGTTGGTAATTGTTCCGCAAATAAATAAACAAACAAGCGCACAGGCCACGATTGAATTATTATTATGTGACCTGCCCACACCGCGCACATGAAATCACCACAGGCCGGTCAGTTGGCCGGGGTTGACCAATGCAGACACAGGCACGACAATAACGACGCTGTCACCTACATATGTGAGAACACACGCACAAGCACACACATACATAGAGATAAATCAAATGGTGCAGCGCGATTGCGGCACAACTGGGCTAATTTTCTACTAACTCCAAATTGCCATGCATACGAAATTTCGCGCTTTGAGGGGCGCAACAAACAGTGGCAACGCAACTGCATGGCCGGATGGACGAATGGACGGATGGTGGATGTGTGGGGAGTGAATGTTGACGCAAGCCGTTGAAGAAAACATGCAAATGGAAGGAGTCGCGGACGTTGCATTGCCCAATACAGTAGCGCTGCATTGGTGGCGCGAATAAAATGCGTGGCGAATAGATATTTTGTGCCGCCAAATCGCAAAACGGCAACAACAAAAGCAACAATAGCAACAACAAGCTGAATTTAAAAAGAACTACGCGAACGTGGCATGTTTTATGCAACACCTAGTGTATGCGGTATGGGTGTGTGCCCCAACCAGGCGGCCAAATCAGTCAGACGCTCCCCAAATTTTATTGGCGTATGTTGCCTGCCAGAGGCGTGCAAACAAGTAAATATACAAATGTATATAAACATGCAAATAAGCAGTCGTATGTGAATGTATGTATGCTTGTGGATGAATGCTTGCAGCGCGCAGTGGTGTGAATTTGCAACATTTTGTGGCGTGAACGCCGTGCCTACCGAGCGGCTTGCTGCGCGTTGCGTCGAGACCGGATGTTGCCGACATGGCCGCAACATGCATTGCTAATTGAATTTGAAATACAATAACAACAGCAAACAGCAAACAGCGCAACTGCAAGCGCAAGCAAAGAGAGAGAAAAAACGAAAAGCAACAATAACAACAAACGCAACTCAAAACGAAATGCAATGGCTAAGCGCAATGAATGCACGTTTAGGGCACTTTTCTTGTTGTTGTGTAAAAGTGTTTGCTTTGCCCTTCAGCTCCGTGGTGCAACATGTACTTGCAACATGCAGTGCGCTTAAGCTGCTTAGGCACGCTCGCACTTTTTTAGGCACATTAGCGCCTCTTTAAAGCGCCGCCGATGCGCACATTTATCTACAATAATAATAACAACAACAACAAGTAGCAACAATATACAGTGGAGTTGTCCAAAGAATAGATCAAAAAAATATGGTACGTGCGGATTCGCAATCGGTTGGCCAATGCCAAGCATGCAATGCCGTGCAAATGTTGTTGTTTTTGGAAGCGAAATTCAGCATGGCATTCTACATATGTGAATATGCTAGCATGTGCCTCACATGCAACCCTGGTTGCCTTTCAAAGGGTGACTGCTAACAAAATAGCTCACACGCTCACTCTTTTTACAAGTACCGTTATGGCTATTGAAAGCGTTGAAGGTGATTTTGTTAGTTGTTGTAATTGTTGTGCATCATTGGAAACTGTTTGACCACGTCCATCAAATACACCGCACAGCTTTCATCTACTTGCCCTGCATGTCATGTATACGCCCTTTCACATCGCTTTGTCCATGTGCATACGCCGCCTGCTCCCACATACATTTGGCTTTCAAAAGCAAAACTCCTGCATTCACACTCTCTCCATTTGCCAACCCCAAGCCTAAGCGGCGCTTAGCTAACTGGGTCCAGTGGTTTCGCAGCCTTTTAGCCTCTTTCGAAGGGCATTTCAGCTGCGTGAATTATTAATAACTACATGTTGTCGGTATAACGGGCTTTAAACGTGCGACTCCCCTTGCTGTTTTCCTCTTAACATTGTGGTGGGTGATCGCCACACACAGCCATGTATATGGTATCTACCAATGAACCATTTTGGTTGAATGCTTGGTGAATTATGTGCAGGGGGTGGTGGATTAACTAGCAGTACTCAGCTCTTTTTAAGAATATTTTATTTGTTCTAGCGACCCGCTCGGAAAATTGTGTAACAAAATTGTTGGCAAAACCAATAAATGGCTCCTAAGACACCATTTTCGTAATTATTCGAGCAATTTAAGACAGCATTCATACCATATTTGAAGTCTTAGCGCGGATGCGAAAGCATCTTTCAATTATGCCAAGAATTTGTAAGAGAGAGGGAGAGAGTGAGAGAGGGAAAGAGGGAGAGAAGGAGAGTGAAAGAGAGAAGAAGGACAGAACATGTGGTCCCACCCATTCGTTTCGAAAAGTAAAATAGTATTGATAAAGAATTTGAATGAAAACGCCTGACCAGTTCTATAATTCCTTCCTATTTTAAAATCTGAATCTATCAGTTTCAGGCTTTGTCTATAATTTTGATTATATTTACAATGAGTAGGATTTCCTAAATACAACAGGAGTAAAGAGAATATCAACCACCAGGTAGATACCAAAGGATTAGGCCTGGATGAACATTTCTATTCCGTATAGAATATTTGGGAGTACGGCTTGATCTCTTCTTCTTTACTTCGGGAAGCGTTGATCGCGTTAGATCTATAGTCTATATTCTTATGAGAGTCTTCAAGTAAAAATTTAGCGTACACTTAACACCTAATCTAAGTCATCACATTACTTGGCCTTAGTAGAATGTAGAATAGTAGAATGGCCTCAGTAAGCAATATCGAATATAGGAGAACATTTTTGAAAAAGTGATCAGAAATTGTACTAGTGGTTCATTCAAATATTCATTAAGAAATATACAAAATCATATTTCTTTCTGTACTTGTTCCTTATATTTTGTTCCCTCTTTTTGCCTACACCTATATATATATTCGATTGCCTACTAGGTATTCGTTTCGTTTATTTCGCCATACTCACCGCACCAGTATTCGTATTTTGTCATAACGTGGGAGCACAACAGATGTCTTTTATGTACTCCTCTATGACTTTACTGAAATGCCCGACCACATCGAACCGACTGACTTTTAATATGTATGTTATTGCCCAAATGGGCGAAGATATACGAAAGGGAAGGGAGCAGCAGAGCAGAGTAGCACCTACAATGAAACTGGGTAATTTTTAGCGATTTTGAATGAGTAAGATAGTCAGCACTACGACATTTTTTGGGTTCAAAGTATAGTCATGCGATGAATGTAGGCATTTCTATGCATGAAAATAAAAAATATATTTAATTGGGCATATGTAATAAAAGTTATCAGTTCGGTATTCAACACACTTCAACCGAAAATACTTGAACAATCGTCGACAAATTTTGGAAAATATTGAGCCCTATAGCTTTTTTTGTATGGTAAAACTACACTTATGTACTTTTGGAGCACTCGAGGGAAAAGTATCCAATAAAAATTATTTGAGTGCATCCTGCTGTGCCCAAAATGCAACATTTGTCTTCAAGGACTAGCCCTGCCGACCGCCTGTCGCTTGGCAGCAAGGGAAGTGATACAAAAGCAACACGAGAACAACATGAGAAGAAAAGAGAAAGAAAAAACATTTCATTGGAGAATCTAATAAAAGGAAGAAATCGAAGCCATAACTCAAGATTAAATGTGCAACTTTAGACAAAGGCGTATCGCAGGGGGGCGGCAGCAGCAGCAGCAGCAGTACAGCGTTGTGTTTGGTTGGCAGCCATGTAAGCAAGCAATAGATGTACAAAAACAACAGCAATAATTGCAAAACACAAAGTACAAAATCTATAGGCGTCAAGCATAACGAAAGCAGTAAACACCAACACTAATGGCAGCGCTAAAGTAGTGGAGTGAGGCGGCGGCGAGGCAGGGTGTAGCGCTGTGCGGCATGCAGCCGTCGACGATGGCACGTGCGGCAACGTGGTTATTAATCCGCAATTGAGATGCCGCGCTTAAAAGGATACAACTTCAACAACACAAGCGGAATGCACATGCTGGCACCGAACGAGTCGCTGGGAACGCCGTACCGTTGTTGCAGTGGAGTCGTGGCTGTGGCGAGTTGAGGTGGTGGTGATGGGTCGTATGTAAGTTGTGCTTCCTAAGCAGCATATGCCGCAAGTAGCAAGAACACAACGCGTCAGCATTAACGTCTACACGCAAGCCATGGCAGTAGCGAGGATGAACAGATAGCAAATAGGTAAGTATGGCGGCCAGTGAGTGTGGCAAAGCTGGAGCAGTGTATGGCCGTCAAATTTCCATTTCAAGTGCAGCGTGTGCAAATTTTTATGCCACATCTTCCGCTATAGCCTGCGGCGCTCTATGGTAAATAATGTTTTATTTTTATTTCGTGCAACACGCTCACATATGTTACCACATGCATCTTATTGCTACAGCGCTTGCTTTCATTTTGAAATATTAAAAGTTCTACAAAATGTTTACGAAAAGATTTAACAAACCGTTACTTAGCGCACCGGCCATAAGCACATGTGGTCGACCACACACACACACACATACACAACTGTTGGTTATTTGGTAACTTTCGTAGTATTCGTAGTATGGTATTTCGGTGCTTCCTTATTAGTTGCTTCGGTGGTGCTAAATTATTGCTTTGCTGTGCCACGCATATTGGTTGCCAGTCTGGCGTAAATCAATCTGTGCGCATAAATTATGTGTAAGTTTATTGGAAAATACTGAAGCAGTTAAAAATTGGCAGTTGACCTTACACTTGAAAATCTGATACTCACTAGCTCGTACATATGTACATATACATGAACATATGTGTGTGTATCTGGTCCAAGCAAGGAAGTGCTCGTACGTGACTCGTGTAATCTGAGCTTGATTGTAGCTGGAAGGGCAGCAAGCCTGTATATATATATATATATAAATATATATAAATTTGAGAGCCGCTTGATGTCCCTTAAAGCTGAAATGAATCATGAAATCATTTTGTGTGGTGCTTAAAGTGAGAGCTCAGGAGAGAATAGCCACTATTGGCTGGGCTTTGAAGAGCCAGAACCTGCTTGTGAACTCGGTCGCTGCGCTTCGCAGCAAATGCTTAGCTGAATGTCGAGACCCCGAACTCACTAAATACTAGATGGGAATATAGGAGTTTGAGAATATGGCTTTCTGCGACTGCATACACTTGCTCTGCCCACTAAGGAGGAAGTTCGACTTTATCTCGGAGACATCGAAACCTCAGAATTCATTCCATCACACTTATGTATTTCGCTTCTGACATACATATGATGGTATTTGGAAGTATGATTTTTTATTAAAGTTTATATAAACAAATCGAGAATTATGAGACAGACAGCAAATGCTGAACGAAAAGTCATTGAAAAAAGTTTCGAAACACACGCTGCCTCAATAAACTCCTTCAAAAATATTTAGAAAATTATATCGCAAATATATTAACTGTTAATTAAAAATTTATTGATTAAAACTCATACCAATTTTTAAAGTTCATAATAGAAAAAAAGACAACACAAATTTTATATCCATTAAAAATCAAATTACGCAGTTGCTTTAAATTTAAAGTTTCCCTCCTACCAATACCTTTTCGAAGAAAAACTTCCCCACTCCAAACGCTCATCTGGCATTTGAGTATGAAATTCCACTTCCTTTCTGCAGATGACTGCCACCGATAACGGCTGCCACATCATACCGCATAAATATACAAAATCATCAGCTACAGCAACGTGCAGCTCTAGGTGTCTAATGGTGAGAGCACAGCACATCAGTCAAAATATTTTCCCCATCAAGAGCCGAACGAACGAACGAACGAACGGCGCTGCCAGTTCATTAATTTATTAATTACTATGCACTCGCCTCGAAAGCCACCACCCTTCCTCCGTCTACAGAATATTTTTCCGTAAAACTCACATACAAACACACACATATATATCGCGAACCAAAGTCATGCTGGCAACATTATGGCATTGCTTCCCCCAACCGTAGTTACACGCCCCACTGGCGCACGCAATTTATGCTTAATTGCGTCCCCAGCCAGTCGAGCAGCACCACAAGTGAAGTGAAGTGTGTTCTGGTGGAAGTGGATGTGCACTTGATAGCCGTAAAGTTTAGGAAAAACGTTAAAAAAATTGAAATTGAAAATTTGTGATAACTTGACTTAAAAAGGTTGGCAAATCCACCAATGCCCATGCATGGAAGCTGTAAGAGATAAGGAAGAGCGGTGTGATACGAAAGAGTTTAGTTGGCATAAGCGGCAAATTAATTTTACAGAGGTGTAGTTATTAACTTACAACATAGACAACGAAAACTTCTCGAAGAGATGGCAAGCTCAATATTTCTACTCAAGTATCCATTCGACCGGAATGGATTCGGCCTCAAGCCGCAATAAGTTTGGTAAGACCCAGACTTAACTTTATTTCAATTCCGACTTATAACACTGCATCGTACACTGTGGTGTACTTCATTCCAAACTGACAGTCTAAGTCGAGCTTACACTTGGTCTTCTGATTCGAAAGATGAAAGATGACATAACAGCCCCCAGATTCTGATTCCACTTTGGCTAGCCTCAGTTTGATTGGCTAAACTCCGGACATAATATTTTCGTTGAAAATCTTCTACATTTCCCTTTTCTAATTCTACAATAGGCTGCTGAGTATAATTCTTTTCACCGTTTTAGGTACTGGCGATGTTGGCACCCAAAACTTGGTGACTGTGGTGGGTTATGACATTTCGAAGGCTACAAATGCCAGCATGTGCATTTCTTGTAGAATAAGCTTTCATATAGCATTAAATGAAAGCCCGAAGCCCGAAGCCCGAAGCCCGTGTCCCAAGCTCGACTCATCAACTCTTTAACTGCTGGGCCAAATGAAATGAAAACTTAATTATGAATAGCACACAAGACGCAACAGCGACGACTATTTAACAAGCATGACAACAACATAATTTCGAAAAGCTACTCGTACCAATAGCAATCATATCGAAAGCAACAACAGCAACGAAAAAATTCTTAGTAGTGAAATGAGCAGCGAGGCAGCCAACATAATAACAGAAAATCGATTCAAGAAAATCCGGCGAATACTACATTCAATACAAGATAAACAACTACATCAACATCAACAATAACAATAACAATAACAATAACAACAGCGACTAACATTAACTTCCGCTTTCGATCATGAGCGACGGCGCAGAGGGCGAGGGGCAAACAAAAGCGACCTTCACGTACAGCTGCTCTGCAGTACCGGCAACAACAACAAATTAACAGTGGAATGATTGTGGAAAGGTATATATATAAATACACGGCGTGTCCCATCCCCGCACTGTCACCACACCGCTCGCTAGCTGCTCATCATCGACAACAGTATTCCCCCTGCCGTTTGCGCCGCAGCAACATGATTTGTAAATAATATTGAAAATAGCAACGAAAACAAGATTAGCATCACCGACAATTTTCGTTGACTGCCAAGTCAATGCGGCGGCAACCGACAACCGACAACCGACGACCGACGACCGGCGAGCTGGTGAGCTGATGAGCTGGTGAAGGGGTGCATTGCGAAGCTAAATATTTATAAGAAGGTACAGGGAATGCAACATCTGTAATTGACAGCTGCCACGAGTTGGGCGAGACTGCGAGATCTTCAGCGAAGCGTCTGCTGACGAGGCGGGTTTGTCCGGGTTTGTCCGCGTGTATGCCTGCCTGTGTATAGGATGTTGTTTGTTGGCGCAAACCGCTTACAGCTGCCAGCTTTGTCGCCGGCAAGTGGCGAAGTGCTGACACGGCTGCTTCTCTGTGCATGTGTGTGTGCATGTGTGTGTGTGTGTATACCTCAATGTTGGCTAACTTCGTTATAAAAGCGCTGAAATGTTCAAGTACTTATTGACGTTCAAGTTGCCACAATTGCAGCGGCGGCAGCAACAGCAGCAGTAGTAGCAAAAATTTCAAGTGATTTCAAGTTAATGTTCCTCCTAGCTCCCCCAGCGAATTAAATGGAAGGTGAAAGAGAGTCCATTGTTTGCGCCACAGCACTTACAAGCGAAAAACAGGGGTGTTAATCAAAGCGTATTTAATTGCGTGGAGCCGGCGCGTGTTGCAACTCTGTAGACTATCTATACCAAAGTAGACTAAACAAATCTTTGGTGGTACGAGCAGAATTTTACACCGGTGTCTACTGTTAAATTGCCTAACAGCTCATCAATACAGCTTCTACTTCAACCAACCTGCGCCGCAAACCAACTTCGCTTCGTCACATTGCGCGCCGTGGCCAACCCTTTCACTTCCCCACCATCCAGGTTATCTTGCCAACGCCGGTAATGGCCTTGTCATCACATGCTTTGCCTTAATTGTTAGATTGCATGCCAGCTCGTTGTTATAGTTATTGTTTCGGCAGCGCTTCATTGAGTTTTAAACTAACCTTAGTTGAGGACTCCAAGCAAGCTGACACGCATTTACCCAAATCCTTTACTTCCACTTCCACTTTAAGCTCTCCATTTTCACTTCGACCCACCGTGTTGCATGCCATGCATCGATTTTGCGGCATTAATTTCTATTTAGTACCATTTTCCACACACACTTCTGGCTTGAACCAGCAAAAGCCTTTCCCCAGATTAATTGCCTCACACATTGGAGCGAGCAACTGACTTCTATTTGACTAACAGCGTACCAGCGCCTTTACGTCTAACCTCAAAAAACACAAAAATAAAAAACAGAACAAAAACAGAAACAATTCCAATTCTTGCATGTATACTGCGCACTCTGTACCCACAGTTGTCAACATCCGCACTTTCCATGCCGCTTTGTTTCATTTCGTCCATTCGTTCTAAAATCCCGCCAAATTGCCGTATCACATTACAATCGCCGCCACTGTTATCCTTGTACCCATGCTCATTTTCCTTCTCGTCTTAGTTCAGGTTTCGATTTCATGTTCGGTTTCGTTTTGCGTGCTTTTGGTGGCTGCTCAGCTAACACTCAGACAAACTTTTTTGTTAACGATGCCAGTGGTAAAAACTTGAGCTTGTCAGAAGAACTTTTTGCTTAGATTTCGCAAATGTTTTGCAAAGTCGCACTTGTTTATTATTTAGAGGATTCGTGCCTTGTTCAAAGCTATGATATCAATTTCAGTCAACAGCAACGTGATTTGCAGGTAGCTTTGAATTTGCTACGTTGACGTCACATTAGCGATTTCTTATAAAGAGAACTGTTTCACAGAACTCTCAAAGTACACTTTTAAGCGGCTACAGCAAGTTGAAAAGGACCAGGAAATGGAACGCGACCTGAATCAATATCTAACTCGTACTTGTTGCGCTTTCCTACAGGGCCGCCATGCCCCACCAACATAGGAATATTCGCATCGTTGGTTATTTCTTCTTAATCAACAGTTACCATTTGTTTGCCCGTCCGTCTGTGCGTGTTATTAGTTGGTCGTTCGCCGGTTCGTGCTTGTTCAGCAGCACCCACCCACCGGAAATATTTCATAAAAACTTAATTGCCCATGTAACACTTTAGTTAGTTTTTGGTGCGAGTATTTAGCTTCGAGTGTTTACTAACACAACTACACAGACTATATATATATATACGTGTGTGTGTGTGTGTTAGTGCGTGCATTGGACAACTAAAAATACACTAAAAACAATAATCAAAACGATGAGTGTGTATGAATTTACAAAAACTATTTCACTACCAGTTCGCCGACGGCACGCTCGTTGAAAGGAATCGTATTAACCACTGCCCCTGGAGTCGTATAGTGGTTTGCATTTTCCGTATGGACTAAGAAATATTGAAAAATATTGGGGGAGGGGCAATATGTATGAGAAATAAATTACAACAAATTCCATTAGTGGCACTAATGGAAGTGCTTTGCAGTTTTACTATTAGTTGCGGTGAAGTGGTCCGACTCAGCCGAGGTGGAGGTGGCTTGCTGAGCTGAGGAGCTGCGTAAAGTTGAATAGCAATTACCAGCAACACATGCACCATATAAAAAGTCTGTACGTGTGTGGCAACATTGCTCGCCGGGCTACTATTTATTGGTACATATGTAATTCATTAGTTTACAAATGTTGAACAATGCATGCGTGTGGGTTTGTGTGTTGTCGATATGCATAATTGCTCTACTAATAACTCATTGAAACTGTCAATATTTAGATAATCTATTACTTAGGAATTTCGGCAGTTGGCGATAAAGGCAAATTAATGCAAATGAAATTATGCCTGGAAGTAATCCGAGCGTTGCGAGTTCTAATTCGTACGCTATGGGCTGTTCGTATTCCTATTCGTATTCGTTTAATGTGGCTGTCATTTCAGCACCGTCGAAGGTGTACTGTTAATAGAGTCTTAATGTCGTAATTAGTTCATAAACGCTATATGAAGGGAAGCCACATTGACAAAGTAACCAAATTGCCGGCTTCATAAAAAGTATAATTAATCAATATTTAAGGAATGAAATTGATGGGTTGTGAACCGAAATAATTATGAGTAGGGGAGTGGGAACAGTATTTAATATCTTCCAAATATTTTATATGAGTAGCAGAAGTGGTTTTGAGTTAATTTACTTTTATTACTTTTGTTATCGAAAGTTGGGTTAAGGTTAAGGCTACTTGAATTATCAAGTATTGCAGGAAAAGTCTTTGTGAGTATTGTTAAATGATGATAATCATCCAAAGTGCTGGAATCGCGTTCTCGTTTATAGTATATAGAAACCAGCAAAGCTAATCGTAAAACCTTCAATGGATGTTAAGTAAAGTTTCGCCCTGAAAGTTAAATTTTTTGCCGATTGGACCAAAGAGAACCTTAGTATTTAAATCAGTCACCGCGCTATGCGATTCGTCTTGACCTAAGCCATAAAAAGTGTACAGAGAGTACTGATATTTTCTTTATATACCTTTTAAGCTGTGCACTTTTCAATATTTTTAACTTACAACTCTATAACTTCCCTTCCAAGTAGTCAGTCTGATATTCTCAGATATTTGTTCGAGGTTTCTCTACTATTTATGATTTTCGTGTTGATATTGTCCGACAAATGAAGTGTTCAATAAGATGTAAGTCATCTCCCACTGCCTGATAGAGTTTTTTGACCGATCCCATCGATATCAAACCCACTCACCTAGGTACCTATTTCCTCCACTTTCGTTTATTATAATATTTCCTTAACAGTATACATATATACCCCCGTGGGTAAGGTTCTATGATGCCGCAACAACAAAAGCAATAGCAAATAGCAATTCTTCGATCTCTTCAAGTGAGTGCTGTGTAAAAAGCTTAAATAATCGTGTGAAAATTCGACAACCAATATAAGAGAACACAAGAGAAAGGCTGTTAACGTCTTAGAAATCGTTTGAGAGGTTTAAGTGTCATTTAAAGAGCTTCCGTCTTAAGAACTATTCAATTGATTTGCTTTCAAATGGTCATGCAGTCTCTCTACGGAAGCTGCTGTATAAAGCTCATGGGCTTTGGAGCGCCTGTATCTTGATGTGTTACCTGTCGAGAGCTTCGTTTGGTGTAATCCGTCAGCTTAATTTTAATATTCGCCTCGGTTATGGTCAGCGCTCACAAATTCACACGTTTCTGCGTTACAGTAAAACGATACTTTTTTATTTTGCCTTCATCTGTCTGCACTTAGAATTTGTGCAATAAAAAAAGGAAAACGAGTTTGATCAACAACAACAACAACAACAACACGATCAAAATGTATAAATACATATATATAACAAACAAAGTGGATGCTATAAAATCTCCAATTACACTAAAACGGGTAAGTAAGCATGTTTGCAATTATGTGATATGTGTGCGTATGTATGTCTGTATGTATGTCTGCATGTACGTATGTATGTACGTATGCATTTGGCGGAGAAGCCAAACTTCGCGGTAGGTATTAGCCCACACTTAAGTTGAGTATGCAATTTTATTAGAAGCGTCTTTCGTACGCGTGTGTGTGTGTGTTGGTGTGCCTTTTTATAATAATAGTATGTACACATTAGGCAGCACGTGACCAAATTATTTATTTATTTGTGCGTGTACGCTATGCTAGCCGCCTCATTGCGTAATTTTCTTTAGACAACAGCACGCTGTAGAAGCTTTAAGCTAGCAACAGCAGCAACAGCAGCAACAACAACAAACAAACAGTGACAAATAACTAGACAAACTAAACTAAGCAACCAAAATGCGTGCATGCTGGATTGTAGCTGGAGAACGGATAGGCAAAATAAACACAGCAACAACAAGAACAACAACATATACATACATACATACATACATACATATGTATATTGATTTTGGGCTTGCGGCAACACTACTCGTAGCATAGTGTATGTAGTGTGTTCGCATCATTGCTGATTGCTTGGCAATTGTATTTGCCATTTGCTGTGCGTTTTTGTTATTGTTGCTATTGCAGCCTTTATGTTTGTGATCCTATTTAAATCCTTATATAAATTACCATGACCACGTATTCATATCATGCGACGCATTCGTGCCGAACGAGCGACCCTTCATGGATTACACACACACACACACACACGCGCGCGTACATTCAAATATATATAGTATATATATCGTACATATACAAACAAGCGTGCGGCTGGTAGCGTGAGTCCGGTAATCCTAAAATCCATGCGGCAGCGTTGCATGGAGCACGATACTCCTGCTGCTGCTTGGTTTTGAGCCATTGTGTGCATGTAGTGCGGTCAGTTGAGCTGCTGGGACTCGGAGCAGGGCCAGAAGGGTTCTACATGCACACATACAAACAAGTTTACTTGTGCTACACGCGCGTCGTCCCTAACACGTCGTCATCTACAATTTTTGTTATTATTGGATTTTGTCGCATAATTTCAATATTGACATTCTAATATTTATGTATTTAAAATTTTAACGCATCACATCATTTGTCCTTTCATACTGTTCAACGTCTGCTGCGCTGCCTGGATAGCATCGATACCGTGGATAGCCTCGATAGCCTAGCTTGCTGCACCCCAGCTGGCGCATATTCATCACTATTTTCCCCTTAAGCGTATTTAATTTGCGTTGTGATTGACATTTCTGGTGCAAAAAACAAAGCAAACAAAAGCAATCACACTTTTGCGCAAACAACAAACATCTTTGGCCGAACAAAGTGCTTTGGTGCGTGCCCTTGGCGTCACCTTCGCCGGCGAGTAGAGGCATATTGTCTTAGCATACTTTGCCACACCCAGCCTCTTCTCCCAACGTTGCTGCGGCATTTAATCCTCCTTTTAAATCCATCATTTGCTATGAAACAAATGCGTCCACATTCGCCGTGGCTTTGCATAGACAATACAGTGCCCCCACAAAGTCAACGGACAGCTTTCATTTTTTTGTAGCGCTAACATTTATTGAAAAACAAAGCGCGCCGAAGCCCGTTTGTAATTCCGCTGTCGTTTGTTCTTTAAACAGCGAACACAGCCATGCTCACGCACACATATGTATACCGTTACTACAGGCAGGATATTGGCGCACTGCAATTTATAGCGGCTTAGTTTGTGCGATTCTGAATGCCTTACACGTTTTTGACTTTCTTCTTCACCGCAAGACGACAGCGCGTCCTTCCCTGCCTCGCGTCTAATACAAACATATACTTGTATGTATGTATGTATGTATGTAGGTATGTGTGTAATTGTTCTTAATGTTGCTCATCACTTGGCGCTATCTTTTGTCTGCCGCGTCCATTCTCTTCTGCCATTAGAGCGCACTCTTCCGTCACTTTGTGTCTTCCGCTTGTGTTCGGTGCGCTCACTCACCTTCGCTCAATCACAGGCCGTCACGCATTTTCATTTCATTTCGCACACAATTCAATTCTTTTTGCAATGACTTTAATATTTTGTCGCGTTAGTCACACTGCTTCACAAATGCCTGCACAACAAATGTTGCACAACGCACATTTCAATCTATTTGCCACACAAGACACCACCACCAACACCCTGGCATTTCCCCAACTTGCGCTATCAGAAGTATGCACTAAAGTAAACTTGTCTAATATTTTTGTGATCCCCTATTCGCAAGGCATACATTTACCTACAAAGCATGGCAAATAAATAAAATAAAAGGCCAAGCGATGCGTTAAACCAATTTTCGTGCCGAGTTTTGCCAATTTGTTAAAAGTACTTCGACGACTTTGGCCAATATCCATGGCCAACCCTTAGACAAGTTAGTTCGCTCCTCGTGAGCTCAACTGCTCTTGTCAAACTTAACGAAGTCTCGGCTTTTTGTTTCGCCAGTCAACATATTTCAACTGCCGCGCTAGACCCACGCACCCGCTGGCGCCGCCTTGCGCTTCCTTGCGGCGGCGCTGTGTTTGTGTAAAACTTTTGGTGCTTTCATTGATAAATTGTTCAATAAACTTGTTTCGTAACTGATTTTGATTTTGATTTTGATTTCGAACTCTTCACCTCAGCCTCGGTCCATTCTCGGCTGCAACTAGCTCATATTCAACTCAACTAACCTTTGTTGTTGGATTATATAGGAGTTTAGTAATACTTTTACTTTTGCTTTGCTGATCAAGTTTATTAGTTTTTCAAGGAGTACGCAGTTATTTTTACATTGGATAGCAAAGTTTATTACTTAAATACTTTAAGTGTTTTGTTGGTTCGTTGATTCCATATATATTTGCAAATTTCCGTAACGAAACTTCGGTCATAAGCTGCTGGGCCAATTTCTTGTGGGTAGTTAAGCACTGCAAGTTGAGTTCATTTATAAAAAAATATGTGTATAGGGTATAGTAGGTTAGAAATAAACTGACCTCTTGATAAATTGGGTTATCAAATTAGTCAACTAAACTATTATCGGATGCTTCACTTTATAGTATCCTGAAAGGAATTGCCTACTACCCAGCTCAAAAACTAGTAATTGGAAACTAATTGGAGAGAAAACTGACTATGCAAGTTAAAAATCATTGATAGGGGGGCTGAGATGTCTCCTGCGAAAACTGGGTAATCGTCAGTACACATGCGGTAGCAGAGATTTTCTGCGCCCTGGTCTGACTGGGCACTCCTCGAATGGTTGGTTCTTCGTTTCTTCAGAGATACAAGTTATTTATTTAGTATTGAAATTTTCAAGAACAACGCTAACGGCCGCACATAAAGATCAGTCTTTTAAAAGTTTTTGTAGTCAGAAAACTTATTACTTTGAGATTATTCCCGAAATTCTCAAAAATATACCAATTCCAAAAAGGTTTCGAACCTACTCGCCTGTACCAAAATATGGATCGATTACCGTTACAAGAATTCAATGTTCACACTTCTCTCTGCAAAGTTTCATTCGAACAGCAGCTGGAGTTTTATGTTAGAGTTTGAGGTTATGTTGTCGATTTTACTTTAAGACTTTTACTGAATGAGAGGACAAAGTATCAAAAATCCATGAGTACTCGATATATTTGTTCGAAAAAGTTTTCTTAGTACCTTAGATATGTGTACTTCGATTTGCAAAAACAAAAAAGTAGTGGGAAACATTTGAGGTTATGTTAATATTTTTTGCTAAATGAAAACTAAAAAAAAATGTCTGCTCGGTATCACTGAAAAGAGAAACTTGTGTACCAACTAAAAGCTTATGAAACATTTATAGAATCGCATAGATAAAAAACAAAGAACGAAGCAAGCGTCCTTGGACAACACCAACGAGTAGCACAGTGCATTCGCGACACCAAAACAATCAATGTTAATCGATACACTTGTGAATGTCAAGTGAAGTGAAGAATAAGCACAGCTTATACCGTCTGATAGCCATGCATATATTACCGACTCGCATTCATTGCCTCCGCCACTCGGCCTACCACGAACCTCATTCAAAACACGCCATTTCCTTCATCCATTTAACTGTGAACGTCAAAACTGACGTCCATCCATTCATGGCACTAACGCACTTGGCTTTCCGCAAAAATTTGCATTTTGTGATGTCTGCGATTTGCATGGATTCATTCGGTGGCAGAGCGTCTGACTAAGTAAAGTGGCCGGGAAGGAACAATACTGGACGCTGAGGTAGCTGAAAATCTCTCCGGGGATTTCAAAGCGAATGCAAATTTTATATTCAAATGAAATTGATTACAAATGCCGAGCCAGAAGCTATATATACGAACATCGGGTGGCCACAACAACACAAACACCGCAGAGTACAAACATCTGATGGAAAGAGTTGCTTAGTGAATGAGCAGAGAGGGTTCGCTTATTTGATATTCGCATAAATCCAGTAAATACTATCAGGTATACGTCTCGAGATTGACCTGCAGCGATAATGCACGGCATTGTTAAGGAGTCTAAGTCTAATGCATTGGTGCATTATGTGCATTTTATGCATGTGTGTGTGTTGTTGCTGCTGTGCGGAATTGCAACCCTGCTACCCTGCTACCCTGCTTGTACATTCAGCCCGAGCAGAGAAAGGCTGCTCAACGGATTGGGTGACTAATTGAATGAGTGACTGTTTGACGAGCGTATAACATTCGGTAGTGCAACTTGCCATTTACCCCCCACCCCTCTCCACTGACTGACATGTCAAGTATTTTTAATTTGAGGCAAAGGCATGCCTTAATGAAATCACAGCTTGTTAACGGCGCTAAAAACCTGGGGAAATACCCTACGTTTTTCGAAATCAAACAATTTCATTGTCAAATAAAATAACTGCAAGCAAATACAACAATACATACATATATGTATACACATATACAACTACGGAGGTAGCAATAAAGTAGCACATAACCTCTACATTTCATGCGCGGTGCGGTGGTAGCCCTCTTTCTCTCTTCTCATAAAACACACAATACCTCACCCGCTGAGTTGCTTCGTCTGTTCGCACGCATTTTCGGGGGGTTGTATGTGGTGTTGCCATTGGCAGTGGCAGTGATGCTGCATCCGATAAGTTTTCGTAGGTCTTCGCTTTTGTTTTCACTACTTATGCATTGGTTTTCGTGCGTAGCGAAGCGCAAGCGAGAAAACGATCTCATTTCGTGGTTGAAATATATGCTCGAATGAATTGATGAATGATAGACTCAATGTGCTTATAGATAGAAATACATCTATTGCTGTATTAGTTGGTTGCTTATGAGCACTTTTCCAATCAAGGGATTTGTGCGATACTCAAACGTTAATCTGCCAACTTTTTTACTTATCTCATTTGCAGGACACTCGAACATTTGCGAATTTTTGCTTTAGGGTGCGTGAGAGCTAAACTCGTTAGAGGAAGTAAATGGTTTTAAAAAAAGAAATTATAGGTTAGAGTGAAAACAGGTACACAAAGGGACGTTTAGAGTCATTGTCAATGTTTAAACTGAAGCATATAGTGCAAGGCGGGTTTTGAAACAATCATCTACGGAAGGAACTCTTTTCTCGAGCCGCCAAGTATTTTCCAAAATTTCTTTGAGTGGTGAACTCACTTGAAGATAGTTTTTCAGGGCCGACATTTTGAATGACGTCTGGTTTGCCGTGCGGACTTTACTTACTAGTATTGATTTGGAACAGATTCCTGCGAATCCAGGTTTATTTTCTTTTTCTCGAGACAATATGAGGCGTTAAAGCAGTTTTATTTCTAAACTTGGGAAACAAGCGGTCCCTTTAACTTGCTTAGTCTTTCTAGCTTATCTGAAAAGTGTGCTAAAAATTAAGCGTATTGTTGCGTGTCGGAGTTTTCGAAAACGTTTAATGCCGCAAGAATTCGCAAGAATTCGCAAAAACTTAAGTCTGCATTGTTTCCTCCACCAAAAACAACAATAACAATGTAGAACGTGTTCCGAATATTTTACGGACATAACTTTCCTACACATGTGAGGATAAGCATGATTTATATTTTCAGTAGAACCCGTTCTTAATAACGTCACAGATCCGTTAATTTAATAAACAAAGTGCAAAGCGTAACTAATCAATATTGTACAGAGCTGTAGGTCCTTCATTTTGCTCGAGTAATAAAATTTTTTTTTTGGAAAACTGGAAAAGCGAGCTCCCGTCAAGTTCATTAGGAAAAAAAAATTGTGAATTAAACACAATAAAAGATCGTTGCCACAAGGGAGATAGACTGCCAAAAAAAAAGTGCATTAGTTGATGTCAAAGAACAGGGGCAGTAACTTAGTAGGCGCACAGCATCCAGCACAACCCTGAGCAGCAAACTAAAGCGACATCTATGCACATACATATTATATGTCTATCTATACATGTAAATATGTTTCCAGCAGGCACCGGTCATGCACAACCCTTTCCATCAGCTGACATTTTACACACACCCTTCTTCATTATAATGTGCACCATGGACTGACTGACTGACTGACTGACTGCTACCACGATTCAACTACCTACCTACCACTATTATTATAACTACTACTGTTAGACTGTTATTATGATTCTGTTTATTATTGTTGTAGTTGTTCTTTTATAACACATATGATGCTGCGGCTGCCAATAGCAACATTATTGTTGTGCTTGCAACATGGCACGCTTCAGTTAATATTTATTTGCTTTTTTCCCATTATTCTTATTGTTGTTGTTGTTGTTGTTGCTTCACTTGATGACTATAATTACTTTTGTAACCCTATTGAAAAAAAAAGGAGCATGGGCGAAGTGTAAAAAATCGGCAGCGTTGAAATGAAAAAATTGGAATCAAAATTGCAGAAGAAATGAAAGCAACAACACGCGGCGTTCATATGACCAGAGTTAGGTAGATAGGTGCGTGTGTGCATACAGTTGCAAATAGTAATTGCGAGTGCGTGCGCTTTCGCTGCTGCGGCGGTGTTTCTCACTGTGTGTGTGTGTGTGTGTGTGTGCGCATGAAGCTCTTATCATTGACAATGGCAACACGTGTGCATAGCCGGCGCGTTGGCAAATTAAACTCCCGCTGGGAATAAACACACACACACTCACAGATGTAGGTATGTATGTATGCATGTATGTGCGAACTCCCTCACTTTATCGCTGCTCCCGCTTGAGTAATGCTCTAGCGAAAGGCTATGCCGGCAGCAGCAACTTGTCGCCTCACCATTTGTTGCTGGCAAATCTTCGGCAGCGTTATAGTTTTTGTTATTGTTTGACTTATTAAAAAATCCACCAAGGGTGTTGTGTGCCGGTCACCACTAACGCTAGTTGCCTGCTGACTGCCGACTGTTGACTGCTGCTTTGCCACATACATACTATGTTTGTATGTATGCGTGTGCCACTTGGAAGCGCTTAAGTTGTCACTGTCAGTTGGTGTTTTCGGCGCACTTTGCTATACTTGTTGTTGTTGTTTTGATCATGTATTGTTATGTTAATTTTGCATATTTGTTGGTTTTATTATTATTAAAAATTGTAGAACGGTTACTTTTTCGGCTGCAACCTTTCTCGCTCTGTATGTTTGTGCTGTTGCTTGCCTTCTGGGTGCTTGTTGCTCTCAAGCAACTGTCATTTACTAGCCACATACATACATACACATGTGAATTTGTATGTCCATTTATAAATACGCACACATACATATAGAATAGTTAATTTTGTGCTTTTGTGTCAGTGCGTCGCAAACGTTTTGCATAAGCAGCGCGTGCTCAATTCACTCACCCTTGTGCGCATTTAGAAAGGCGCTTCATTCATTTCGCTTTTATCTTTAATGTTTTTTTAGCTGTGCTATTGTATTTTGCGCTCTATTGTCCTGCTAGCTAGACGCTGCTTTAATTCCCATGCCTTTATGAAACATTTTGTTGTTTTTGCTATAACACCCTGTTGTTTAGTGTGTCTTCAGCACTTTTAGACTTTTGCATACGCTTCACTACTTCTTAGCCCCGATTTCTTTGTTTTGTTTACGTTGGCAGGTTTTCTTTTGTTTTTAATTTTTTTATTTTTCTTTTTATTTCTTCTCATATTTATTAACAGCTAAGTGCCAATAATGTCCACGCGTCAGGCATCATTTTCTGTGCGCCCTCTTAAGCTCACCGAATTTCAACTGCTTTTGCCGTCTATCTGCGGTTTGTCGTTTGAATTTGGCCATTCGTTAAACATTGATGGGTCTCATTGTATAAGCTTATCAAATTTTGATTTGTCAAATTCCACGAATACTAGAAATTTAATTAACGCCAGCCTGTGTTTACATTGATCAGCTGTTCGATATGTCAAATTGGCAGGCAGAATGCAGGATGCATCAGAGAAAGACAAATATTAAATATTTTTTAATTTTTATTTTGATCGAGTATCATTAAATTTAAAATTAAATTTATTCCATATTTTGAACATGTGCCAAACCTTCACCTTTATTACAAACAAACGCTTAATTAGGGCCTTATAATTTAAACTCATAAACAAAAATTTCAGGAATCAGTCCCAAAGCTACCTTTGCCCTACAAATATCACATATGGTTGAGTTTGCACTACCGCGGCCTTACGTGCAACATACAGTTCAACACACTTTAACATGAGGGTGGTGTGTAAATCCAAATAAATAGGTTAGAGCAAATGGGGGTTGGTAAAACGGCAAACAAAAAAAAAAAAAAAAGAAAAACCCGTGTTGCCTTAATCAAGTTTTAAATTACAAGCCGCGACGACTTGTGTAAGGCAAATAAAAATGCAAATATTCATAAACTGAAGTGAATAAGATTGACAACACGTAACCCATGAGAAAAAAATTATAAAAAGGTGAAAAAAAAAGAAAAAACAACAAAGGCGGTGAAATATTAAAAAGTTCGGATAACAAAGCGCAAGTGCCGCTCTGATGGGCTAATGCGAATCCAAATATTGGCCAGTAACTTCCGGCGACAATGGCTGATCCATTAGTATGTAAGTAAGTAAGTAAGTAAGTGTAGCTCGAGTGAGGGTGGAGTTTACAGGCGGGATTTAGCGTAAGGCAAGTACGCGCGTTTCATGCAGGGGCATAGGAAAGTGCGACTAGTGCCACGCGCCCCCTGCCAGAACACGCATATCAAATGTGAGGTTATAATTGTATTTAATGTGTACATATATATATTTACTATGTACATAATTATGGAATGGAATAATGGGCGCGATGAAAGCGGTATGAAAATGGTGGGAAAAGCTAAATGGAAGCTGAGCATATGACAGTGCACGTCGAGGTAAGGGGTGTCAAGACGAATATTATCCGTGGAAATAGTGAGACTTTCTATGTGGGCGTTACGGGCATATTTAGAGGCGTTTCACAAGTTCATTTACCAAAAAGGCTCGGTTTTCATCAGTTTTATCAAAATATTATTTGTAATTTACAAGGTAAAGTCTATAGGTGATTTCAACCAAGAACTGAGCTTGTAGCATGAATATCGTGAGTAAAAACAAAGAGGCCGTCGATTATGGAGTGTTGATAGATAATCGAGAGTAACAGAATGAGTTGAATTTTTTCATTCGTACGAAACTGCAATTCTCAAATGGTTTACGATAAAACTACATCATACATAAACTGAATCGATCGAATTTTATATTGATTATTAGCTCTTAGCATATTTTTCCCACACTTACACACCATCCTCCAAAACATTTCCTACCGGCACCGCTGTTGTAATAACTTGATTTTATCGAAATAATCTGCTGCCATGAGGGAAATTTTTCTTCGATCGTTGTCGAGGGTATCGCTAAAAGCGCGTAAGTCCATTTTACGCTTTAAATCCCCACACACACCCTCACTCTTATTTACCAAATACACTTAGGCATGGGTGATAGCCCTGCTAGGAATGGGGTACGGGAGTAATTGGTAGCCGCAGGGTTGCAGATAAACGCGTGTATTTGCTTGTTTATTAAATGGGCGACCGCGTGACAGTCAGTCAGTTAGTGAAAAGCGTCCAAATTCACTTTAAAAAGTTGTAAATATTGTTTCCTCACCAACACCAGCTGGGGCTGGGAAAATACAGAAACTTTTTCTTGCTCTGGAGCAACAGGATACTTATTTGATAAAAAATAATACATTCATAACTGTTAATGCTAAGCGAGTTGAGTGGACGAATAGCAAAGAGAAAGGAATGAAGGAGAGGAAATATTTTTGAGAATAAGAAAAGTGTGAGTTCCCAGTGTTGTTTTGGCTTAGTCCTTTCATACAGTTTGCATGTAATATTTGTTTATTTACCCCTAATCTCATAATCAATTGCTGTCTTTTGTTTATTTTTGGGTGCTTATATTTACATATTTTACACATTTACTACAAACACACACACATACTTAGAAGTTTGCCTGCATAGCATTAAGCAATTTTTGTGAAATGTCACGCCGCGCCGCTATCAATTCCATGGAGTATAGAATTTTAAAGGCAACAACAATTGCTGTGAGTAGTGGGTACTCCTGGTCAGCCTTTCATCTCGCTACTCCTTTGCGCACACACGTGCATAGCTGCCTCCAACGGTACGTAATTAAGAAATGCAATGAGTTGCAATTCTAAACGCACAACAACAAAAGAACAAATATTTCAAAAACATTGTAAAAAAATCCACTAATCAAAGAGCCAAACTGGTTTTCCACAACCCAAAAAGAAACTAAGCAGCAAACCCGTTTGTTTGGTCACCACTACCACTGACCGACACAATGCCCGACGGCCTACGCGCCGCACACTGACGACTGCCTTGCCACCACTGCAGTTGCGCTGCGCTCATTCAGAAGGGGGTTGGCGCGTCGCTCACTCACTGGCTGCGACATGCATGCGCCTGCACACATTGCAGTTCTATGAGTAGAATTTCTGGTTTCGCTTTTCGTCAGACCGGCTGCGCTGCGCTGCGTTGCGCTACTCGCAGTGCAACTGACCGGGGCAGCGGCGCAGTCGACGCGTGTTTCATAATTTAGGTTTTTAAGCCTGGGCGTCACGATAACATCTGCGGTGATTCCGGTTTTTCAATTTCCCCACCCCAGCCGCACCGCTCAGCTCACGATCGCTTTCCGTTGAACGGTGTGTGTTGCTTTGTATGGTGCAACTTGTGCGTATGTTGTTGTTGGTCGTGTTGGTCGTGTTGGGAAGCGTTTTATTTTATTTCTGTTTCTGTTTCTGTTTTTTTTTTTCGAATGTTTATCTCACTTATGCTGTATTCCTTATCGCTTACATGCATACCAGTTTGTTTGCGTGTGTTTGTGTGAGTGTGCTACCTACACCGTTTAAGGTTAAACACATGTCAAATTATTGAAATGTCATGCAACTGTCACTTAATAGCGTGGCCATTTGTCATTTAACATATAGCGGTATTGCCCGAGGACGACTGAGGTTTATTCCCACGAATATTTTCATTTGATAAAAATCATTAATATTAAACTGGTTAAATAAATTTGAAGAGTTTGAAGGCGCGAAGTTTGTGGAACGACCGCTTAAAGGGAGAATTTAAAATACTTAGAGAGAATACCAACATAGCCGAATGACCACACAAACTCCATTCACACTCACAGACGTATGTGTATTTGGACCGGGACCCTCATATGGAACAGGAACATATGGAATGACTCTGCCATTTCGCAGGCAAAGACTTCGAAAAGTCATCACATTCTTCTCAACGGAAAAGACAGATAATAGATCCTTGACATTTCAGTATAAGCAAACTCAAACTCTTTATAAATTATTTGAATATGGAATTCAGCTGCCAACGTCTACAATGGATCGGAGGAGTTCGGCAAACAAAAAGTAACAATAACAGAAGTCTGTAACGACCCAATACACTGACGGAACTTTGCTTTAGAGGGAGAAATGTGCAATTTTACATACATATGCTTAAAAGAGTTCTCGACCTGGAACTTTGCAGATGTAGCTAATTGAATTTCAAACGCTGGTGATGAATTGCCGCTTTGAAAGTTAAACTCTCTGAGATTTTCTTAAACATTGTAGCTTCGGTCTTCCTTAATTCACCATTTAATCTCATTAAAAACTTTTTCGCCACTTTCACCTACGACACTTTCCAAAAAATACGCACTTTCCCAAATTTTACCCAAAGCCAGTTTCAGCGCAGATTTAATTTAATTACAAATACAAACTGAATGGAATGTAATTTTGAAGCAAATAAAAAAGTGGAGCCTTTCTATGCATTGCGTGTGTACCACAGAAACCACTCGCTGAACCCGACAGACATACACATGTATGGTATGCAAGAGGATGGCGAACGCGAAGGGCGTATGTTCGAAACTGTTTGATGGAGGCAGTGGCAGAAGCTAAAGGAGTGGTTAGGAGAGCGCGAGGTTGGGGTTTGTGCAACTTTGCGTAGAATAAGCACTAAAAATAACCGCAGTCGCGCCGAAATGCTGCAATTTTTGCACACACATTTATTACGAGCTTATTTTGCGAGTTACAGCTACTCACGGACGTTTAACGAGTAAAGCCGAATGCTTAGCAAAAGTAAATTTAATATGTTGTTTACCGTGTGGCATATCACCGGTTGGAGTTCGTCGAATGGCGAGTAAGGCAGGCGCGGTGTCGGCTTCCGGATCCGCCGCATTCGGCGCACTAGCTGTGACCATGCTATCCACAGCAGTAGCGGCATAGTCGACCACCGAACGATAATGGTTAGCTTGTGGCGAACACAGAAGTGCGGGTGCGTCTGTATGTTACAACTGTGCCTCGGTGCGTTGGGTTGGGTCGGGTCGGGTCGGGTCGTTCGGGTCTGTCGGTTAGCGCTTGTTTGTTCGTCTCATTTTATTTGGTTGTTTTATTTGATTTGCCTACCTTCGGCTACCTGCTCCACTTCGTCACTGGGCCCACACAGGCGCCCAGTCTGCTACTGTGTGTTCTATTTGTATGCATACCATCTTATGCAGCCGTAGAGCCGAATGAGGTCGGCTCGTCTCTTAGTCCATCTGTCTGACCAATTGTCGGTTTGTTCGTCTGTCGTCGACACGTCGTCTTGTTGTTAGACGGTTCGATGTTCGTATACTTCCTTTTTGGACTTATGTGCGCTTCGGACGAATGCGGGTTCGTGTGCATGCCCTCACATATCCTGTGCGTATAAGTATGCATGAATGTATGCTGTTGTTCGTGCGAGTGCAAAATGTCAAGTTCAGTTCAATAACATCAAAAAAGGGGAGCGAACAAAACGAACGATTGCACGCCGGACGCAGCATGCTATGCGCTTGTTTGCTTGAGAGAGGGATGTGTTAGTTTGTAATCAAAACAATAATAACAACAACAACTAAGTGGGTAAAAAATGCGTAACTTTATGCGGTAACATTAGGGCACGAATGCCGGACGTACAAGGGGTGCAACTTGCGAAAATGTTAGCTCAACGAAGTGCGTTCGGCTGCTCATATATGCGAATCCATATGCATGTTGAACTTGTGGAACACTTAGCGGGTGGCGGCGCTGAGAGCAGTACGCTTGGCCATTGAGTGGGAGAATGTGAATTGGTATGTTAAGATTCATATCAGTTGGCATAATGAGTTATGAAGTACTTTGGGGCGCGCGGATTTTATGATATTTTAGGAATTTCTTAAATTGTCCACACTTATGTACATATAGATTTTTGGTTGACAATTTTATATACATACGTGTGTGTGAAGAATGATTCGCTTTTTTGTGAAGTGAGTGACTGGCTGTGATGTGTATGAAGTAATAAGCAAGCTTTGTTGGACTCACGTGCTTGGGTTGCTTGCATGCCACAGGAGCAAATAGTATTTCATAATTTTATGACGTTGCGCTTATGTGATGTTTATACAGGCTTTTGGCGAGCAACAGAAATGGGCAGTAAACCGAAAATATTGAGACACTTAAATAAATTAGTTATTCGGAGGCGTTCATCTTTGAAGTGACATACACACATTTGGGAATTTATATAAGAGTTAAGGAGTCTTCGTAGAATTGAACTTAAAGATTCTTGAATTAGAACTTCTAAGAATTTTCAAATGAGGACATTTTTTTTTTTTTTTGCTGCTTCTTATTTTGAAATTATTAAACAAATAGGCGTCCTTAAATGCCTTTAAACAGACTTTATTTTTAAGTTGTATAGGTTGCTTAAGAGAGCATATTGTGCAGCGATAGATCACTCCTACACGGATTCCTGATTCCGCATTATAAACTGTGTTTATGAGGATAGGATTTGTTATTCCGTAAAAAAATTCAAAAGGGCTTTATTTCATATGAGAAAAGGCCTTTCCTTACCGGCAACTCAACTGCCCATAGATCTCGAAGACAATGGCCTTATATATAATCTCGATCCAAAATCGAGGAAAAAGTACAAAAATTCAGCTTTATTTCAAATTTCTATCCAATATGCTATTGCTGTACATAACCTATCCTTTTTTCAACGAGCTATGTATCTAACTCATAAAATTACCAAAAGAATATAAAACTCAAAGGAAAATTCTTGGCAAAGGTTGAAGGAAGACAAAAGGTAACTGAATAAAAGTGGAGAGTGGGGACATACAGAGAAAATTTCCCAGTATTTTGCATGACATAAAGTATATAGGAAGTAAAGAGCACACCAAAATGTGTATTCAAAAACAAACAACTGATAAAATAATAAACAAAAAAAATAAATTTAAAAAATTGCAGGATGTGCAGACAAAGTAGTTTGTTACCGCGTGCGCACTCTCTGCAAACGCTCATAATTCTCCGCTGTCTTCCTCTCTCTGTCTACTCTTCTCGCGAGTAGTTTTTGCAGTCCTTTTGGCAGCAGGCATATTTGTGCTCTCTATTCGCGCCAGCGAGTTATACTTTAGCGGGAGAGCGTAAGTTCCTCGCATCGTCTGCGCAGGTGCAAAAATCAGAAATTCCTCGCAACGAACACACATTGCTCAGCGCGGCATCGCGGAAACGGAGCGCGTTCGGCGCTTCATGTTATTTTTTCTTCCTGAAATAAGTAACAGCGGTAACTCGCGCGGTGCTGTGCAAACGCATAGGCTTTTATGCTTGCGTGTGTGTGTGATCGTGAACGCTACATGGTGGTATACCAACTCAGCCGGCCACTCGCTCTTATCGCTGACAACCCCTCAATTTCTTGAGGGTGTGTTCTTTTCTCGTAAATACTTATTTTTATTTTCTCACCTCTCAATGTCGCTAGCGCCGCTTTTCGCACATACGAATGCATGTGAGTGTGTGTACGTCAGCGCTTTGTTTTTGGTGTGCTGCATGCGCGATGTACATGGCTCCACGGCACGCCAGCCAAAGGACTTTCAACTGAAAAAGTCCAGTATCGAAGAATTCTCACGCTACCGCTTTTCACTTTTGTTACGACCACAATGGGACAATAAATAAATGCCAGTTCGCACAAAGTGACTTTTGCAGTAGAAGTTTGAGTGGCAGCGGCTGCTTGGCTACACATCCGCACTCATAGGAGGCAGCTTTGCTGAGCGGCGTGCCGCAAGTTTCTTGCCTACTTGTAGGTATTTATGGTTTGCCTATGCTAAGCTGTCTTTCTGAATACTTACTTTTTTATTTCGAGTGGAATATATATGCAGTGGGTACCCTCCGTGTGTGTATGCGTGTGTGTGTGTGTGAGCGCGCATTCGCACGTCGTCCCTAATTCCGTTTACTTTAATATTTTTTTACGTGAGCTCTTTAAAGCGGCGTTCCCAGGCCCATCCTACTGGGGTACACGTGAACGCTGCGGCGCATGGAAGCGCGTGAAATCGCCCCTGGGGTAGGAGAACCGCCACGATCCCTGCTACTAAGCGTGCAATTAAGGATATTTCCTTGTCAGTAAACTTCAGGAAACCCTAATTATTTTTATTTAAGACTTCTTTTAAGACATTTAAAAAATCGCCTAACTACCTGAGTCGAAGGAAGTGTCCTTGAGTGTTAGCGGGAATAGCTATTTGTTCGTGTCGCTCTGACTGGACATACAAGTACACTAATTGCGCGAAATGTTGTGCTGAACAGCATTTAGTCAAATGACAGCGGGGTATTTGTTCATTTTTAATACTCTTAAGTACTTTGTATTTTATATTTTTTTAATTTTGAGCTAAAATGTGCAGAGGAATTCCGTAATTATATGACGTGTGAATGCTTTTAGTCTACTTGAAACCAAGGTACACTGCTCAAACTGAGATGGAAATACACGATATCGAAAAAACCGGGTACGACATGTACGGAATACATTAATAAAATTATGTTTTTAAGAAGATAATATGAAAGATAATTAAACTTGCATAGTATTATTTATTGGTAAACGAAGAAAGATTTGTTCGAAAACCTTATAAATCGTTGAGAAATACCAAGGAACACCCTAGGTGGCGCTGAAACCGATATAGTTTTAATCGGCCTATTTTTGGAAGAAATTTTTGGAAAAATATTCTTGTTATGCATGTCCAGATGTGATAATTCATTTAAGCATTGCTAAGACGCTGATTATCAAGAACAAATCTCAGAGCCTTTTCCTTGTTGAACTCTATAGTAAACCAATCAAAGTGCAGGTATTGTTCACTTGAATTCATGCTTACTTCGGTAGCACCAACATTTTTGCGTTAGGTTGGGTGGGAAATCTCTTCGAGTTCGACGAAGTTCCCCGTTTTTAAGACTTAATTTAATTAGATAAGAAAGGCCTGCAAATTTAAAGATTCGTTGAGTGGGTTTTAGTAAAGCCAATGAGTTTCTAAATACTTCGTGTTTCCGATCACATCAGTTTTGAAAAAAGTAAGAGTAGCGAAATTCAAAGAAGGAGCAGAAACTCTCTATTTGAGTCTCTTACTTAAGGATAAGATTAAACGGACTTTCATACCAGGGCGCTCGTTAAGAATTGCCCAAGGGTTTCTTTCCAACAATTCAGAAGTCTCAGAAAACAATTCAGTCTCTAAAATAACTTCTTACCGCCCTGCTCTCAACTATGTGTGCTTCTTCTGTTACACAAAATTCAGCAATGTACTTTAAACCCCAAATTCCTCGGTAAATCCATAAGTAAACTTTAAATCTCCTTCCAGATATGCAAGCGAAAACGGATGCACACTTATTGTGAATTCGGACACACATTTACATTTAATGCAAAAGTTTTTCGCAAACTTTGTGAAAAGTTGCAAAGTAAGTAGTTAAGTACTGACTACTCTGGCAGCCGACTATGCAATGAACTGATTGAGTGTGGGCGGACATGTGTAGAGCAAAAAAAGCGAAGGCGGCAAATGAAAGGCAAATGAATGAAGGACGATAATGAAATGGTGGATTGTATGCAAAGTAAAAGGTAGTTTCTTGTCAAATTAAGTAACAATTGTAAAGGTAAATTAATGAAATGAAAAAGGAGCCACTTTTCGGTTGAGTAAAATTATAAGGGATTATACGGATTTCTGAAGAAATGCAGAGAGTATCCACTGTACTGGGGAAGATTAAAATGAAAATAATTTAAGAAACAAATACTTGTACAAAAACTATGGTAGAAGAAATTAATAAATAAATAATGGCAAAATAACAGAGCGCAAGCATGGGGAAAATTATTGTTGTGGGTAGGCGGTTTGGCCATTAATAACTGTAACACTCTTCAAGTTGGAGTGTAAATATTAATTAATAAGCAGATATTATAAAGAAATCATAATCGAATAGACAAACAATTTGTGTTTGAATGAACTTGGTGAGAATTATAAGAGTTTGTATGTGTGAGAAAGAGCGCAGATGAAGCAAACACTATCATATTCTTAAGAGAAGCAAGCAAGATCGCTTAGGTCCTCTCACTAACCCGGTTTTTAATTTAAACCCAGTTATTTAAAAGTTATTTCGTGCTATATTTATGTTTTGTATGTTGGGAATTGAAGAGAAGTGGTCATATGAATTGAAGTAGGGACGAAACATTTTAAAAAAATTGTTTATAAATTAAAAAAAAAGATAAAAAAAATTCAAACATTTCCTACAGTGTGGAAAATAATTGAAGTTAAAAATTCTTCGAAGTGCCTGTTTTAGAAAAAATATAACTGAATTGCCTTGCAATATAAAAATTTTGTTCAAATGCCATACCAAATTTTTTTTACATACTTTTTTCAAGAGCTGAAAAACAGCGAAAGTTTTGATTTATTTCCTTTTTTTAAATGCTAAAATCACAGCACATTTTGAGCGTCCACTCTTCATTCTATCCGTCAGAAAATAAATATGACCAAAGAGCAATGAAAATAGTTTTGTGTATTTGACAGGCGGTCGGCACTTAATGCATATGGAATTTTCAAGAGCAGCACTTGAACTAACCGAAAGGGAAAAAGGTTTATGTTTATGAAAATTTAATAGTAGAAACAAAATACTAACGCTATTTGGAAGCTCGTTAAAAAGTAGGCGGTACAATGCAAATAAAACTCTTGAAAATGGAGCAAAAATTTGGTATTGAAAAAGAAATTCATTGCAGAGATGGAGATTGAGTGAGAAGTGTGCTTGTGAAAGGGATATGGTAGTGAATTATTAAAAATTTGCAAACAAATAGTCAGAAACATATATATATATATATATATATATATAGGTATGGCTATGTGTGATGAAAAGTCGAATTGAATGCACATCAAAGTTTCGAAAGCGGAAGCATAAAGTGAGAGTTAGACAGCAAAGGAATTCGAGGTAAACGGAGCTTTGGTCGGCTGGCAGTGTATGTTGTGTATGTATGTACTTTGTATGTGGGCTTACAACGACTACATTTTTAAAAGAAATTATTTTAGTTTGTAAAATGAAGGAAAAAACACACTAAATTATGGCGAGGAAATAGTCTGAGTAGTATCTCATTGAATTGTGAATTGTGGCCTCACAGTTTTGCGGTTACTAAATTAATCGAGTAAAGAGCTTTTTTGCTATTTTTATTCACAAAAACCAAAGCATTTATTTTTTAATTTTTTTTATATTTTTTTTTTTTTTGTTTACGACGAACAAACTGCACATTTTTTGACCATTAGTCGCCCAACTATGTGGCTGCTGCGCCACTACAAATAACTTCTTGCCGTAAATCAAAATCAATGTCCACGGAAACGGAAGTGACTCTTTGTTTGGCGCTCTCCATCGTTAAATGGCGGCAGTCGGCAAAGCAGGCGGGCGAAACATTGCAAAATATTATATTTAAAATACTTTAAGCCAAACTTTTTTTTAGTTCGTTTTATTTAAATTATTTACACGATTTTAAATTGGCTTGTCGACTTTTCCTTCCACACACACACATGTATACAAGCGTGCACTCGGAGTACATACATACATATATACGGAAAGTGAAAATGGCTTATAAATAAATCAGTTCAAACGTCTGCCTCCATGTCTGGCTGGCTGAGTGGGCTGAGTGGGGTTAGTGGTGGGTGAGTGTGCTTGGGTGGCCATCGGCTTGGTTGGCAGCTTCGCTGGTGGTGCAGCATGAGTGACCAGACTGTGTGCGAAAAGTTTGTGCAATTCTCACCGCAAATGTGTGCACATTTACAGTGCATTAAGTTAATTGCTTGGCGATTTTCATATTGGGTGCGGGGAAATAGAGTTTTAAAAGCGGTCTAGGTTTTTCAAGGAAACTGAAAGCGGTTTTAAGAAATTAAATAAATGTTGGAGTAGTAAAATGCGTGCTTAATTACTTATATTTTTCTTTAATACCAAGCACGCCATCAATAGCCAGTTAAAAAATGTTTATCGAAACCCGCATTAAGGTAGGTAGGTAGATAGAGGTTTTATGAAATCAGCAATAATATAACTTCTAAAACTTTCCGAAAGAGTTAACCGACAATTTTGTAAAGAGTCAGTTATCGATAATCGATTTAATTGAATCTAGGTGTGGCTGATAATCGATAAAATTTCGATTATTATTGCATATAGCAGCAATGTATCGTGCTTTAAACAATAACCAATATATTTGCTTTCAGCATAATGCAATAGGGATGCCAAAAATAATTCCAGTACTAAACCAGCAATAATTAAAAATTTTCGATTAATCGATAGCTTTTCGATAAACAGCAAACGAGTAAGGAAGAGAAGTAAAATTTGTGAACAGGAGTTATATTTATTTATAATATTTTTAATTGTTAATAATCTATTAATATTCATCACCAAAATACATATTTTTGATTTACAATAAATTAGTACAAAATTGGAATGAAACCATATATTCATCTTATATTTTGCTCGAAATAAAAAAATTTACCAATAATTAAAATTTGTAAATAATGGTAAATAATAATCAAACTTTAAAATTAAAGTTTCTGAACAGGTCACATACTATCGATCATATCGATTACTAATCGATGAATAGATAATTGTAATATGACAATATGAATATGTGACGTATAAGCGACAGTGCCCCTCTCGCTCTACTTGCGATTAAAATAAGCCAATTTACGAAAAGCCTTAAAAATTAAATCAATAAAATTGCTAAGCCCAAGAACACTCACCCCTGGTAGTGAAATGGTAATCTTAATACCGAAATATTTTGCCATTTTTCGAGGGAGAAAAACACTCTAATAGTCAACTGATGTAATCTATAATTACGCTAACATACTCGTACTATACCGACAACAACAACAGCAATAAAGCAAAACAAATATAGCTGCTGCCATTATACATTTGTGGCCTTAACTACCGCAACCGACCGCAAAAACTTACCCCAAACTCATCGACGCACATTTCACTATTTATTGCCCTTTTTCATCGTCGTCGTCGTCGTCGCCGTTGTCGCCGCCACCTCAAAGGAAGTGCCGTGCAGCAGCTGTGCGCTAGACAGGCCACGCAGAGTGAGGGCCGTTTCATTTCAATAATTTCCAAATGCTAACTAACAACCCTGAAAAGTCAGTTAACATTTCGTATTTATTACGTCTGTTGCGTGGCCCAAGAGGCAAAAGGGTTGCACTGCGTCTTCGACGGTCGGCTTTCTTCACAACGTCTTCCTGCGGCCCACATACACATACGTATGTGCTTGTGTGTGTGTGCTTGCGGTAGGTGTGCTGTGGGTGGCATGAGTTGTGTTAATCGTCGATTGAGGCTATGTAAACGCCACTCGCAATTTAATTGAACGGAGGTTTCAAAATTGCAGCGACACGCGTTCGGCCGCAAAAAGGATTTTACCTAACAATATGTTGGTTGTTGCTAAGAATTTGGGTAAAGTCTCGAACTCTTACCACGGAGGCTCAATACATTTGCCATGTCTTGACGTGGCGTATAATAGTTGTTGTCACTTTTGTACTTCCGCCTCGTGGTAACATTCAATTGTTTTTTCCCCATCGGCGAACCTGAAGCCCAATAGCTTAATGGTGTTGTTGTTTCCGTTTTTTTGCTTTACCTTTTTGCAGTCAATTGACTTTTTGGCTATTAATGTGTTTTCCTTAAAGACACCCACGCTTCATTAGATTTTCTCACGTTTTTTGTATGCGCCGAAATGTCTCGAAGACAGTTTGGGGGCATGTGTGGGTTCATGATTGAATTGTAGTCATTTCCAATCAGTTGGATAATCGATTGCTGCGGTGATGTAATGGAGCATTGGTGATTACTTTTTTCACACAAAGTGTTTTGTTTATTTTGGGCCATTCTCCGGCTCCACAACGTCCTTTTGTTCCAAGTGATTATTTGAAATTTCCATTTTTCTTTTTTCACTTTGGTTATAATAAAAATTCCTCTTCATGCCTTAAGACATAATCTAACTATAATGTGTGTGTGTACAATTAATAGAATCCGGAAACTTCGAACTTATAGTCCATTTCAAGCTCGAGAAATAGTCGCTTATATCGTCAGGAGTTAAGCTTTTGGAAACTGAAAATGCTGAAATACTCGAGTTGGCCTGAATTTGCTTTAAGGCCATTAGATAGGTCTCAAATAATGGACCCGGAATTTCAACAGTCGAATCGACTAGGATTTCGGCCGACCGAACGCATTATATAGATGAACTTGCTCGTTTAGATTGATGCTATGTGGTTCACCTTAGATCCTGTGCAAACAGCATTTTCAAAGCAAGCCAAATAGTCATCAAAATTTTTAGATGTTAAAATTTCAACCGATATTATTTTCAAGTTCAAAAATCACTAGATTTCATAAATACAAATTGTTTACAAAGGGATAAATAATCCGATTGGAACCATCTCACTGTAAACCTTCCGAAGTGAAGTTTCTTTTTCTTCGGCAATATGTGTCTTTTTGGAATCTATATCTTAATCAACTGGTTATTTGCAATAAAGAGAAACTTTTCAGTAGAGTTTTCTTCAACAATCATCAAAAGCCTTTGTATCGGAAATTTCTATGGAAATTCAATGAGATTTCATTTGTCTATGATCTATGTTACTTAGCCCAAAGCGACAACTCTTGCTTTTGTCGGAAATAATACAAGTCATGAGGTTATCAGCGCATTGCGTCAGCTTTTTACTCTTCGGGTTCTCCATCGCTCTCTGACACACTCTTCAACATTTTTCTTTCCATTCTTTGCTTCTAACTAAATATCCGTTGGAAGCTCCTCTCGATTTCTTTCACATCTCACTTTTTCATCTCATTCAAGTCCGCACAACACAGCAACGCCTCTCGCTGGCAATTGAAAGGCGTTTTTAGAAGCTTTCTTGCTGTTGACGTCAAGTGCCTGCCGGCCTGCTGTCAAAACGATGTCATCTCATCGTCGTCGTAGCCAATGCCGGCTGCCACTGCCGCCCTCCGCCTGTTAGCTGTCAAGTGTTCTCGCCTGTTTCGCTTGTTGCCGTCGGTGCTGTATGCGTTTGTAGTGATTGCTGCCGTCGTTGACGCTGTCAAAATTCCGTTATGCAAATTTCAGCACAATTTCAAAACGCCAAGATTACTCAAAGTGTGCACGATGTGCCCGATGTTTTCGAGTAGAAAGCGAGCATTAATATGTATGAGTGTGAGAGCGCGTGCGAGTCAGGTGCTTCGGGTGTGAGCTGGCACAAAGTACATAATGCGTGTCTTGGGCACTTTTGACAAATTGCCTGCATTTCTCCACACAGCCACGCCACTCAGCTGACAGTTAGGTGTTGTTGTTCCGTTGTTTCGTTATTGAGATTTCAGTCAAAACTTTGGCAATACTCGGAAATCGGTGCGGTGTTGCCGCGTTTCTTTACATTTTTGCAGCAGTTTTAGTCCCCGTCGCGCGTGAAGTTAACGAATTGGAAAAAGGGTTCCCGTGTAATGGCGCTGCGCGTTGAAATCGTTGTTAGCGAGAGGAAATACTTTGTGGTCGTGGATTTGAGCGTTGGCGGAAGTGAAATAAAGTGCAGCAAGAAGCTGATAATTTTCATTTCAAAAGAATATTTATGGATATTAAGAGCATGGAAAAGGTTCTTGATCTTAAATATGTAAATCGGTGTATTTCAATTGCCTTTGGAGTGTTTTAAATTATACCCATTCTGCTGGGAATGAAGGGGCTTGATTCAGTGCGAGAAAACGTGCGAGAAAACGTGCGAGAGGGCGCTACTCACTTATCTTGTAAAAAAAATTAAGAATGTTCTATTAAACGGGGTATTTCAGCTCTGGGCGCAATAAATAACCAGGCTACATTATTCCAAGCCATAACGGCTTTCAAAAGATTTAGCTGTGAAAACTATACATTTGGAGACCCCAAGTTTTAATACCTATCAACCAGTTTTTGTACTACGGGTACAAATCAACGTGAAGTTTCGATTAGGATTAACCACGTGAAACTCGCCGCATATTTTGAGTTTCCTCTTGCCTTACCAAGAGAACAGAAATACAGAGCATTGAGGATTGAAGGACCCTTTAACTGATCTTCTAGGAAAACTGAGGCATAATACTAAATGGCTTGTTTTTAGTTATGTTAAAAGAAATGCGGTAGGTTTCAGACATCGGATTTGGTCGAATCATCCTCGAGATGTTTAGTTCGGGCATATCCTCAAGGTATGTCCGGTTCCGTTACTTTCAACAAAGACAACAAATTTTATAGGATTGTACTCAACTTCCCGTTATCAACCGAAAACTGAAGTTCTGCAACATAGCCTGTACAGTTCTAGGAAACGTGCTACTTTACGAAGAAGTCGATTAGGACAGCCTGCATACAAAATCAAAAAACTAAATATTATCTTAATAGTAACTAAGGTACCTTTAATGGCTCAATTAAAAAAAATTCAAGTGCTTCACATTTCTTATGGAATAAATTCAATGAGTATGCAAAGAACTCACTTCAATTCCAAGTACTGCTAGTTTTTAAAATTAACCATCCCTCTCCTGCTTGTTTTGCAATAATTCATTTCAAATCTTTGTGCGCCCTCTCCAACCCTACCCATATGTGTGCGTTAATGTCGACACTTGACTTTAACTACAAGGAAATTTTTCAACAAACCTGATGCCTTTTGTGTCTTCTCACCCATTCAACTCTTCTTGATAATCCCTTTTTTTTTTTGCATTTCTGGTGTCTGATTTAAATTTTACGTATCATTGATTTTTATTTGATTGTGACAAAAAAGTAAGAATAGAACAAACAGCAGTGACAACAACAGCATAGGCAAATACATAAAGGATAACAAGGATGTGAGCTGCTGATTGAAGTAGCCAAAGGATGAGAGTAGAGCAGCGTTCACCATCAACTTAAAAATGGAGGGTTTATATGCCGTAAGCACCGGAGGTTTCAAGGAACGATTGTCAACAGACACACACGCACACACGTAGACAAAGAGCGGGCGCAAATCGTTTATAAGTCGCAACAGAGACGCATTGTTTTGTTACGCATGGCTACCTTCCTGCTAGAGCACCGGAGGACCGGAGCACCGGCACTCGCACTGGCACACGACTCAACCGAGTGCAGCTGCCTGACTGCCTGGCTGACTGGCTGACTGGCTGACTGCCTGTCTGCCTGACTGCCTCCCCAGTTGTCTTTCGCTAAAGATATGCAAGCTTGCGAATTTCGCCTGGCTACTGTTCAAGTGGCTAAGGATACACTGAAGTGAGAAAAGTGAGTAAAAAGGATTGTTTGGCGTGCAGACTGCGAATGGAAGATGAGGATGGTTTATTTAAGATGAAGGGGTTGAAGTAAAGTGGTATCGGGTCGTAAAGCAATTGCAGTTTCATTTTCTTGCAACAGCAGCGCTCGCAGACCAAAAGTCAAGTCAATGCAAAATGGGCACAACCAGGCGTGCAGATACCGTGCAGTCCGTAGTCAGTGGGAACGGGGGAAACGGGGGGAAATGGGGGGAAACGGTGGTATGGATAGCACATGTGCATGGCAATGGTAAGTATAACAACAAGAGCAAAGCTAAATAGCACAGTATGGTAAAAAAGCAAACATTACTTAGTAGCAGCAGTTGAGTATGAAGTGAAAGGATAAGTGGAAGGACAAGTCCCGACTTGGCAGCAGACAAATAAAGCAATGAAGATAGCGTTGACAAGCGGTGGCAAACTTATTTACTCATTGTTCAGTGTGTGCTTGTTTTGTAAGTGAAGAAGAACGATGTTGTGGTATTTGAAGATGTAGATGGCGGTGAAAGTCTGTCTCAATCGAAGAGCAACTTTAAAAGGGTAAACAGCTTTGAAGCTCCATAACTTAGTTGGCTAAGTGAGTGATCAATATTGGATTGAATATTCTATACACTACCGCCGCGCTGATTATCCTTAACTTTCGGGCAGCGGCGTATATTGATTCTCGATGGTTCTAATGACTTCTAATCAGTTTCTTCGGTCGTTGGCGGTATTATGTTTTCATTTTGGCATGTGTGAAGCTTTGACTCCATTTGAGTCATTGACGAAACTCTGCTCCCCTTAGAAACTTGTTGGCAAACAGTTTCTTACTGCCAACAGGAGAGTGAGCTCAATTTCTTTCAAAGTAAATTCACTTCACAGCTTCGTCTGAGCTGTACTCGGGACCTTCTAAATGTGCACTGAATTTGAAACTAGTATTTGATTTGTGCACTACAACTGCGTACTAGATGTTTAGTTTAGATGTTCAATTTATCCAATCCAATCGATCATTGTCGGTTTGAGACCGAGCGTGGTGCCGAAGAAGTCCAACATTTTTCATAGGTCTGCAATGAACGGTTTACTTTGGAGGATATTGAGATCGAGCAAAATCTCATGCATGGTTCCTTTGTTTAAGAAACTTAATAGTGTCTTAGTCAACTTAGTACCTAATCCACAACAAGCTTGTAATTAAACTCCAGCTCTCGTCAAAGCTGTAAGCCTTGAAGTACTACTATTAAATTAATGTATTTATGTGGGTTCCAAAGGCGATATTTGTGAGTCCCATGCGCAATTAATGAATTACAAAGCGTTCCCAAAACTACAAGAACGGCCATCAGAACCAAAAGAACAATTGAAATCTTGATGATGAGAAATCAATTAACAGCGATTCCGGAAAACAGCCAGTGTTAACATGTCCGTTGCAAGCGACACAACAACACAGTGACCCAAGCTGTGGAAGGGTGAATTGTGGACGAATGTGGCGACACGACAGCCTGACAAGTTGACAGTACGAGTAATCTCTCACAGCAAATGTCAATGAATGTCTTCCTGAAGCCAACATGGAGCCAACGTATTCACACGAAGCGGATTGAGGATTGAGGATTGAGTTGTGAAACAGATGGAATTTTCATAGATGAAAATTGTCAATCAAAAGCAAACAAAAGCAAAAAAAAAAAAAAACGATAAAAGGGAGATGCAAAAAAATGTCAAACAGTCGGTCAGGTACAGTACAAAGCAGCTGCCAAAGCAAGCAACTACGCTAGATGCGCTGCCACTGAGCTCAGATGGTCTCGCATCGAATGGAACAACGAGCGAGCAGGTGGTTTTCGTGTAGAGGCCGTATAAAAGATACACAGGTTTGTGTGTGTGTGTGTGTGTGTGAATTAGAAAATGTTGCGATAGAGTGAATATTGAAGTGTGGGCCGAGTATGAGTTCGTGTAGAAGGGCGATTCATTGTGGCAGCTGTGGAAGCTACACATACACATACACACATACATCACACAGTGGTGTATAGCATGCACAGCAAGTGAGTTGAGGGGGGGGAATAAAGGCCAAATCCATTGGACTGTGAAAATATTTGAAATTCATGTGAGTAAATGCTTTCACGAAATAAAAAGCAGTATTGAATTGAATATTGCATGGGTGAACACAAATGCTGCTAAGTTGAAAATATGTGGCTAGTAAAATAGATAAACGTGCTGCACACATGCCCACATACCCACATACCCACATACATACATGTGCATATGTGTGCTGACGCATGGAAGTTGTTGGCTTCACCACACGCTTGACTGAATTGCTGACCAAGCGTTTAGATAGCGCATAGCAGACATTACTTGCCCAACAAATGGCACAGACAAAACTAACCAGATTTATTTTTTATGCTTTTTACTGATTAAATTGCCAAAATACCACGAAACAAGAGAAAAACACTCGACGGCAAACATTAGAAAGCTTCATATTAGATATTGCGTATTACTTTGGCTCCGCCCGGCTCACACCTTGCTCGCGCCACGCCGTTACACACACACACTTCGTGTCATTCATATTAGCGGAGTTGGCATCTATCAGTGCCCTGTGTCTGTGTCAGCGCCAGCAGAGGCGTGCGAGGTGAGAGATTAATGCAATCATGATAAAAGTTGGCGTGCTAAAAGCTAAAAGGGACGACTCGCCCACAGCTCAGGCTCACGGCTGCTGCAGCTGCAAGTGGTCATGGCAATATTAATGGAATTATTGAGGTGTAAAATTGAGATGACTCTATGCGTTTGCTTGTCACAGACACAGATTGTCTCTATCGAGAGTGAATTGATTGAGCAGTTTGGTGGACAAAGTTAATACTCCGTTTTGAAATAAATACTAAGTTAATTTAATGCATGAAAAAAATTGACTATATGGTGGATTATATGAGGGTTATTGCCACAAGGGGCGCTGTAGTTTGGTCAGGAGAAAGGCTTTATTAAGGGGGACTTATTGTTGGCTCAATACTTGCTAAATTTTTACGAAGCACTTTTCAACTGAGATAGGGTCACATTCCGCTGTGTTTTTTTTCTAAATCTGGTGGAGCCTGATTCGGTCCATTGATGATGGGCAACGAGCTATTTAAATGGCTGGGTATACGAGAATGACGAGTCTTTGAAACTTAGTAGGTGGACTAAACTCAAGCTGAGCTCAATCTCAGCAGGTGATGCATCTGACATGTTGGAATAAACTGAGCATAAAAAAGCCTTAATTGCCTTGATTAGAAAAGAAAGTGCGGAGCACCCTAGCCAAGGCCACAAATTTATTTTTATTTTTTTTTTCAAATTAAAGACGAACAACTGAGCTCTCTAATAACTGAAAATTTGCTCACCCTTTTTCATAAACTTTTAGATTTACCGAACAACTCGAATGAAATACGGGAAGGTTTCGTATACACCATACCACCTTTAGAGCTAACCAACCTCAAGTAATTTTGTATTATATATTATATTACATATGAAGGTGTATGTTATCCTTTCCGGCTCCATTAACCACTTTACCACAACCTTCATGCATATATACGCCTAGCAAACACCTAGAGTAGCAACCACAGAGACCCCACTTCTGACCACCGCTTCTGTTTAACCGCAAAGTGTCAAACTTCATAGCAAAATTTCACCGACACCCGGCGCACGTCACAACGCGTACGGGCGGCGAACACGCGCTGAAAATTAGCAACAACAAAAAATGCCAAAATTTTATATTTCTGTTTTGCTGCCATTATTACGCTAGCGTGTTTGCCAGCGTAAAGTTTGTTGCGAGTAAATGTTACGCTTCAGCAATTTTTCACTGCCACTGCCGCACGTTGCCACCCGCTGCCGCCCGCTGCCACCCGCAATGCAGCACTTTCAACTTTTCACGTTAATTTGTAATTTAAGCTAATTTCGGTTGTAACTTGCTGCACTTTGTTAACGTTGTTTTTGTTTTTTTTTTTTTGTTTTGGTTCACCCGAAAAACAAAAAAACAGAGACAACCGCACACAATGCTCTGCGTTGTTTATGTTGACTGTGACCCTCCGCACAGCTCCACATCAAATGGCTGACAGCTTGACATGTACAGTATTTACAAGCAAGCGCGCACTCATCATCCGTTAGCTCGCTTTGCTGGCGGGCTGCCCCAACTCCCCTCCAACACATACACACACACACACACGCGCGCGTTAATCGTCTCTTGTGTGTGTGTGTGTGTGTGTGTGTGTGTGTATGTATGTGCGGTGTGATGATGTGGCCATGGGGTGGTGTGGGGGTGTAAATGTCATCACTAAGTACTCGTACTTACATACTCGAGGCGAGTGCTTCATTTGCTCGGAACATTGCTGTTGTGTCAGGTCTCGGGGCAATCGGATTGTTGGGAGGGAGTTTACTTCGGTTTGCCCTAAAGTGCTTTTCCGAATATCCAATCATCTACTGTCTTCGAGCTGATTTCATTTGCTTTGTCAATTTAAGAGTTGTCATTTGAGTTAATGTGAGACAAGATTGTAGTTGTTGTTAATACATACTTGGAATTTATGTAGCGGATCATTACAAATTAAGTTCTTCATTTTGATGCATTTCTTTGTTGGTGGCTACTTGCTGCCTCAGCTAAATTTACTTACACGGTTGGGAGCAAAATACAAATTAACTACACACGAGTTTCAAAACTGTTTAAAAGTGTTTGTGGCACGAATACCCACCAATCCATCAAACCCATTTAGTGGTATTGGGAATCGTACGAAGAGACCGGTTAAATTTCTAAATGCTTCTACCAAAAATTTGACGGTTTCTTTGTGCAGTTGCTGAGATTTCTATATCAAACTATCTATTTCCTCCAAAGCTTCGCTGATCTGCCACTTAAAGCCATGTTTAAATACTTCAGTAGTTGGTTTATATTTATATAACTATGGTATATTGCTTCCGTTTGTGTCAAGATAAAAGATATTCTACAGATTTTTTAGTGTCTGAGGTTGTGATGCCGCTTCTCAGCTAGATGTAACACCAGGACTGTTCATTTCCGTAGACTCGCCCTGGAATCGATGTCATTATGTTGCCAGCGTTATGTTGTTAGCTACTTTCTGTGAGTTAGCTCGGCTTCAGGAAAGTGTCTGAAGGAACGATTTTGACAAACAGACCCCGGGAAGTTAGTAGGTGCGCAGTTGGTTCAGCTGGGTTCCGCTAAGCTGAAACGACCTTGCTAGTAATGTGTAATTTATGACCGTGCCACATCCATATTGTATTTAAATTGTCGAAAGATAAATTGATTTACAAAAGTTCTATATATTATAGCTCTGTTTTTATAGTTTAGACGGAAGAGTCAATATTTTTCACAGAACTCGTTTCGCCTGACCGTTATGCACTTGGGACGTAGCACAATGTGGTGAAAAGGCATATAGCTAGCTGCTCATCACGAAAGCGGAAGGTTGTGAAGAGCATCTTCTGGGAATTCTTCTGAAAGAAGTTTCAGCATACCTAAATAGTCTAACCACTTGTTTTCCACACACATACACACTGCGTCACTGCGAACTCACTGTGAACCCTCATATTGTGTCATACCTCAATGCACAGCTGATCGTTGTGATCTTACACACTTGCTTTGGCCACAGCTACCTCAACGCACACCATTCATTCACACATGCACACACACACCCATCTACATAATTAACTTCATTATTATAAATCGCATAATCATCAACAACAACAACAACATCAACATCATCATCAACAACAACATCATCATTAACAACAAC
Organism: Bactrocera minax; assembly: GCA_021498325.1. NCBI lineage: Eukaryota > Metazoa > Arthropoda > Insecta > Diptera > Tephritidae > Bactrocera > Bactrocera minax. The sequence goes on from JAKEEE010000025.1 coordinate 982,294, forward strand.
AACAACAACAACAACAACAACAACTACAACATCAACATCAACATCAACAGCAACAGCAACAACAACAACACCAACAAAAGTAGCACGTTGTTGCAATACGAGCTAATGCGACGATATCCGCCTGGTGCTTCGCCAAATTGAGTAAGCAGTGTAATATGAGCAGGGCATCGTGAGCATACTCGTGAGCATTACAAGAACCGGTAGCGCATACATACATACAAACGTACAAACAATTGTATAGAGTTGTTGGCTCGTCGTCTTTTGTTTACGTTGCATGCCACTCATGTTCTGCACACTGCGCCCCCCAATGTGCCGCACGATCGCCACACAGTCAGCCGTTTGATCATCTGTTCGCCTCCAGTTGCCGGCTTTTGGAGGACAATCTATGCATGTTGGCCTGCCTCTGTCGTTCAGTTTGTTTATTATTGTGCCGGTTGGTTGTTATTGTTGTTGTTGTATGTGCTGTGTTATGTGCTGTGTTGTGCCTGACTGATTGGTTTCAAGTTACAGATTCTAGTAAATCTAAAGAATTTGTGTTTTTTTTTTTTTTTTGCGTTTTTCTTTTGTAATTTATTTTATTACTTTTTACTTCACTATTTTATTGTGAGTACTTCGTGTGTTGTTTTGATTTCCTTTTTGCTTTATCACTGCCATCTTTTCCTACTTAATCAACTGTGTGTTTGAGTGTATGTAAGTATGTGTGTGTAACGTTCATTCTGTCTCCGCCGTTTACACAGCACACAGCATGATCCTCCAGCAGGCAGGCAGGCAGGGCCAGTCAGGCAGGCAGGGCCAGTCAGGCAGGCAGGACCAGTCAGTCAGTCGGCCCTTATGTAATTGCTGTGGCTGTGAATGATGACGAGTTGGATAGTAATGATTACTTTACGTTTTTCTTTTCACTAGCTTTAATTTCTCATTCCTCGAAGCTGTCATTCCGTGTGTATATCCGTGGTGTGTATGTACATATGTGACATGTTTCGGAGTTCACCGTTGGAAACACCCGTATATATGCGTTCATGGAATGCACACCACTCCGTGCTGAGCAACATTACGTTACTTTACCGTTTGGAGCAGCGGCCGAAGGAGTGAACTGAATGTTTTCACTTCGCTGCTTACTCCCGTATTGTTCATTATTTCAACGGAAATATTACTTGAAACCAATCTGCGGCAGCGCGCAGAAGCTGGGAATGCCATTGCAGCAATGAAAGTGGCAGCGCGATTGTACTTGAAGATACGGATGCCGGAGGCAGGACTCGCACCAATACAGGTTTAATGCACAAAAATAAACAATGTGAGCAGCACCACTAATGGCGAGGCGAAATAGCTATGATAATGAAAAGAATTGAAAAAGAAAACAAAAGTCGACAGAACTAGTCAGTAAGAACAGTGTAAGTGTACAAATCTAGCCAACAAAAGCAGCTGAGTTGACTTGACAAGCGGGAAGATGGCAATGAAATTCGCCTAACACAATAATAATTGAAAGCAGCCATGTTGCATGGACCATGGTGCATAAGCAGCGTTACCTGCAACTCTATACTCACACATTGAACACACAGTTGCCTGCCTGTTCTTTTCATTGCGCCTACACATTGGTGGCTGTAGTCTCGAAATCTCCACTTTGTACGCCCATAAAATTTATAGCTTTCCTGGAAGGTAAGAAGTCAGAACTGCACCAAGGCAAGCCAAGGTAAAAGTAAAAGTAACATCGCAGCGCGGCGTACAAAAGCAATAAGCTAGACTCCTCCGCTATTGTGGCATACAGGCTTCGTGTCACGAAACTGGAGTAACGCTGGAAATGCACAACCGGCAATAACCAAACGTAAATTTATTATTGCAAAGTTTTGTAGACTGTAAAGCACGTACTGATTGTAAAACTGGATTAGTTCTTGCAGTTTTTAGATGCGCATTTTGATTAGACTCCAGGCTCATTTGGTTCCTCGTCTACTTTTTTGTTATGGTTCCTTAAAATATTTATTTTCTTTCTACTTTGTTTTGGTAATTCGCTCGGTTTCCACAAGTTTCATTAATTTTGTATTGCCTCCAAATTGCTTGTTTTGCGCCTTTCTTCTTAGTTACTGGCCTTGGATTAGCTGAATTTCGCAATATCCTCTTGTGTTTATCAATACTCATGTTTATATTTAATACTGCTTAGCTTGCCTACGCAATTTTGCTACCAAGTTGCAAAAGAACACTTAACAACGTTATGTGAGCAAATCAACAACGCCAACTCGCTTAAATATGAGACTTGCGTAATCTTGTTAAAATTTATGTGAGGTTATGCCTCGTGTTGCAAGGTTGCAAAAGAACGCTTCATAGCGTTATATAAGTCAAACAATAACAATAACTCGCTTAAATATAAGGCTTGCTCAAACCTCGTAAGCTGTTTGGAATTAGAATTATTATATACCTTCGAGACAGGCTATGCATTATATGCAGTCTATCGGTTTTAGAACTCAAATGACTTCATAAATATTTAATCTTCTGCATATAAATATAACCTTTTATTTTTCGGTTCAAACTCTGTCTTATATTATTAGATAATATTTCTCTGCTATTTTAGGCATTTTCCTTATATTTTTATTAGTTTCTTCCTCTTCTTGGCAACACTATTTACATTTCCTTTATGAGTCTAGACTTCATCAAGCCACACCTTTCGAAATTTCCTTCTCCACCAGCCTCTAGGGTACCATACGCTTAACCGATACTTCAATTACGAGTTTGATCCGGATTTCGCTCACTCTTTCCTCGCTTTTACTACATCCTCTGCTTCACCACGGCACTTCACAAATTCAATAGTTTTTCATTTCATTGTATACTTTATAGCTGTTTAAATGCCAGTTTGCCCAGTTGCTGCCTCAAAAGTACGCAGCCTGCGGAATAATTCCTGGAAAGGACTCTAGAGAATTTCACTTTTTTCTCGGCGTTGAGAACACATCTTATTTGTTTTTACTGGTTTTCATTGATGCTTCTTTTGACTGCATACACAAACATGGAGTTGTGGAGGTATGTAGCATTTTTAAGGCTTGGCTGGTTTTCTTGTAGTATAAGATTCTTGTTATTAGTATTAGTTTATTTAACTTTTTTGCTAGTTAATAACTGTGCATGCTTACTCACATAGCAATGTGTTTTGACTTCGTATTCGTGACTGAGTTTTTTGTAAAATTTTTAAAGCTAACATGTGTTGGCATAATTTTATCGGAGATAATATGAAGTTGTTCATAAGATATCACCGTCTTTAAGATTGCCATAAAGCAAATATTCAGGCAATTTAAAGCGTTTTGTGGAGTATATGTGTATGTATGTGTGTATGCCACATTTCAGCTCATAATAGTTACTAAATTTTTACAAAGCTTCCAATTGAAATTTTAAATTTTCCAGCTATGAATTATGAACCTCTCACATTCCCCCCCATTTACTGTATTCGATGTGCCATTTAACCTGTCAAGTCAGCGTGCAATAAATTACCCTAGAAAGCTCTACGTAATCGCGACATTCATTAATCATTTCCCATACACGATATTGCAACAATTTCGCAAACAATACTCAATCGACGGCAGCAATCATGGCAATCGTCGTCGTTGCTTCTTAATGAAAATACATAATTAAAATCACAATTAAAGATAGCATGACAGCAATTAGCATTCACTTTGCTTTGGCATAAAAAGTGAAATAAAGAAGGCAACAGCTGTCAAGCGTAAACAGCTGGTGGCATCAACACGAACAGCTGATTGTAACGAGTAAGCAACCGCAAAAACTCACTCAATAAAAAACGACTAGAAGCGCTGACTTGGCGAAGACGGAAACGGCGCGCACAAATATGAAGACGCACCACAAGCGTTTTCGATTTCGTATGCGATTGCGATTTCGTTTCGTTTCGTTTCGTTTCGTTGAAGGTGTTGATTGTAGAATTGCCAATGGCAGTAAATCATTTGTCGAAGTGAAGCAAAACAAATTGAAGTGGTTTAAGTACTACACCCACGCGGTAATGCGGTAATGCGGTAATGCGGTAACGATAATTCAAGATTAAGCGTGTGCGCGCCATAAAATGCAAATTGCCAAGTAATAATTGCCGAAGGAGCAATAGTAATAAAAAATTGAAACAAATAGCGGTTGTTGTTGCGCATGATTGGTGCGAGGTTTAGCTGTAGTTGAGTGAGTTAATTGTTTATTGGAAGTGATCAATTTGCATATTTTGCTTGTTAATCTTCCGTGTGATTTGCGAACTTGGGACAATGAGTCACGGCGATGGTAGAAATGTAGTTCAAATATGGTTGAGGAGAGCTTTGCCGGAGAGAATGAGGAATTTGTACGAGTGTGGTAGAGTATCTTATAACATTTTATGGTTTTTAATCGCTTATTTACGAATCTAAATGAATGGAGTCGGCTATAGAAAGGTGTAATAAGTTGTGGATGTTGCTTGTTTCAACGGTCTAAAGTTAAGATTAGATTCAGCTTAAGATTAATTCAGTGAGCAGACTCGCTTAAGTGTTTCTTCACGGATTGGATTATATTTTGAAGACTATTTCAAACGGAAATTTATATTTTGTAGAAGCTACGTTCTGTACATTTTTTTCTTTTGCAGCATTGAGTATTGTAAAGTTGTATTTAGACCCAGAAATCAACAATTTAGGGCTTCAAGCTTATTAACGCTCGGAGATTATGCACAGGAGTTTTTATTATGCAAATCTTTCAAATTCTTTTATTCTTAATTATATTTCACATCGCAAGCTTTTACATGATAAATACGATTTAATAGAATGAAAAAAAAAAACTCAGTAGCTAATTGAGAAGTTGCAGACCTCTTTTTAATACCTATGCTACCGCAAATCATTTGAAGTGAGAACGCACGTTAAATTCATGAAAAATAACAAATATTTTTTACTTCTTTTCGCATAAAGCACCCACACAATTGCTGGTCGAGCGCAAATAACACAAAATAAACAACAAGTGAAGCATTAAAAACGCTTTCGATCAATACGCACGCGAGCGTACTTGCAAATATATGGCAAAAGCCAAAGTGCATGCGAATAAATAAATAAATAGTATCCTGATCAAATAACAAAATAAATATAGGAAAAGAAATTAACAAATGAAAAATCCGTGCGCTACGGACGTTGGTCAGCGGAAAGTGCGACTCAAATACAGGAGTATTTGAAACAAAAAAAAAATAGAAAATAAAATATGTAGGAAAAGTAAAAATATAGTCAGCATCAAAGTAAACAAAATATAAATGAACTGGGAATTCGTTTTAAAATGAGAATTACTATACTACAACATTGCTATATAAACAAACCGAAATTTCAACGGCATAAAAATCTGATGTGTGTGTGTGCGTGTGTGTGTGTGTGGAACAAATCTCGGTAAGGCCAAATAACATGCAACCCAATAAACAACCAATACAATATTGTGGGCCATTGTGGACACCACCGAAACCAAAAAGCAACCAACTAACCCGCCAGTGAGGCAGCGAGGCGGTGAATCAGTGAACCAACGACAAATGGCTATACAGGCACGTACGGCACATAGCGCGTCATAACAACAGTAATAACATTTTGCAGCCCAGCAGTTGTCAGCTACCGTTGTTGTGGAAAAGTTGTGTTGAAAGCGCACAACCAAGAAATAAAATTCAATAAAAAATAAAAATATATAACTAAAGTGTTAAAAATGACAGTTGCGGGCATATGAATGAGGCTAGGATGCTTTCAACGAAAAATCGAAGGAAAGGAAAGCGTCTATAACGAAGAAATGCGTCAAGTCATGAAAAATATAACAAAAGCAATATATTACAGTTACGGTCATAAAAATAGAACATTTTAAATATAACGACATCACTCTATCGCCAGCACTTGCCTTCAAATATTTATAAGTTCCGAGGCAATTTAAGAACCCTGATTGTATCTGAGCTATAAAAAAGCTTGAGTTAAAAATATATCTCCCATTGAACGGTATCTGTAAGCAACTTCAACGTGCGATTTAAGTAGACTTCAATTAAAAAATAAATACTTAATTGAAAAAAAAATAAAAATAAAATAATATTAAATTTTTTAAAGCGGAAGGTAATAAAAGAAATATGGGAAATATTGCAAAAAGGCAAAGTAATGAACCTGTCATGACTCCACCTCCACTTCTAATTATTTATAACCGCTTCAAAGCGTCAGTTTGAGTCAAATTGTTGTACGCATGCATGAATATCATAAATGGAAAAGAAAATTCCTTAACATTTTAAAATAATTTTGAAAATTTAAAAAAAAAAAACAGACTGTCGCCTAAAAATACGCACTGCTTGTTTGAAAATCGATAAGAGCTGTTCCGAATCTTTTTAATTTGTAGGACATAGCAGCCGATATATTTGATCTAAAACTTGCTCGACGAATTTATGCGATTTGGCATTTGACATACTTGAAGGTCGTTAGTACAGTATTACAAAAATAATGCTAAAATCTTTCGATTCCAATAATAATCTTTGCGGACAAGCTGCAACGAAAAGGTGAGACATATGCTTTGCAATTAGCGTCCACATTTTCCTGCCCACGACTGTTGGTAAATACAGCATGTTCATGCACATGGATTTAAAAATGTCAATGAAACCATAAAAATGTCTATGTCGCGCGTGCAAAGTGAATGAGTACTACTGTGTAGAGAGTGAGCTAACGAAGCGATTCAATGGCCAAATGTACAATATATGGACATATAAGGCCCCGGAACGAATGCATTGGAACTACATGCACAGTGGCAGCAATCATTCGCAAACTCATATAACAAAACGGTTCGTGCTCGTGCTAAAAGCTATAACTACGAAAAACACAATTTTATAGCCGAACAAGCAAAAAGGTCACTAAGAGATTGTGTCCCCAAACTCTAGTGTCAAGTGTTCGTTGGACGGACGCGCGCATGTTGCCGTTATCAAGCGCGCAACAGTCATACGTATACGAGACAGTTAGTATGGTGGTAATGTGGCAAGGAGCACGAAAAAACTACTAAAAAGCAACAACAAAATCGCTTTCTCAACAAGAAAGCTTCTCCTGCTGCAAACAGGCACTACAAACGACATACACAATTGCTACAACATGTCTATTGATATGTTGAGTGCTACGGTTCAATTCTTTTTACATACTCGTACGTTTTATTGACACACAGCGCGCCGCTCGCAGTTTGAGGTTATGTGCGGCTGCTCCTAGCTACGCTACTCTGGCGGTTTACCTAGTTGGTACAGCGCGTTATTGGAATCGTGTCAATAGTCGTTACCGCAATTGGATTGGAAACTTCGTATATTTTATTTGATTAGTTGCGGTGAGCGCGCTGCCGATAAGCGCAGGGTTGATATCGTCGCAGAAGTTGCGCATGCATACAGTTTTATTTATTTATTTTTTAAACTAGATAACTTTTAAAGACTTTGTCGCTTCCTTTCTGAGTTTGAGACAGCTTAAAGGGGTTCGGAAAACTTTTAATACTTTTGATACTTAACCTCTTAATAATCATCTAAAGGCGAATCACTTGCCGGAAGTTTTCCGCCACGACAAACCGCGGCACTTTTGGCTGAAAGAGAAGATCCTTGAGACTTTCTTAGTGGCAAAAGTCAAGAGGGTCAGTTTCGAGTTAAACAAAAGTACATGTCAAACTGATATGAATTTTTAATAAATTTGAACAAGGATACACACAAAAAGGAAGATTAAATATACAACGGCTAGAGCGAGAGCAAAAGTGATTAAATATTAAAACAACACTCACAACAAAGTGCGCGCACATAAAAAGGGCAGACAGCTTAAGCAGAAATGTCTTTGCGAAAAAGGTTGAATTGTGCGGAGTTGAGCAATGAGCATTGAGCAATGAAATCCAAGTGCCTGGGCAGAGCAGCCGGAAGAGGAAACTGAAAATCGGGTTGGGTGACTTAAGCGACCAAAAAAGGAATCAATTAGAGCGCAAAAATTAAAAATGAATGGACAATAAAAATATTTGCGCGCACATAAAAGAACCAGCGGTATTTTTAGGAGAGTTTTGTGAAGCATAAAAGGCGACGCCAAGGAGATGCGCTAAGCACGACAGGATTAAGTGAGTAAATTAAAGAAACGCAGTCAGGCGAAGTGAAAAACATTCGAGCAACAACAGCAACAACAACAAAACAAACAAACCAAAAAACGAGGAAATGGGATATTGCAGATTATAATGAAATTGCAAATGTTAAACATAAGCAAATTGAAAAGAAAAGCCTCCAACAAGAGCCAAACAAGTGCTGCAAAGCTTGGAAATATTGAAAAGGCAACCGCCAACAAGAAACTCGCTGAAAACACAGTTGCAGTAAATTAAAAAGGCGCGCAAAATGGCGCTGAAACAAAGCACTGGCGTAGAGTAGGGAGCACAGAAGAGTGTGCAGCAAACAGGAAGTGGCAAATTTGTATACAAAAGCACATACAACAAGGACACACAACAAGGATACGCGGCGAACATGTCAATTGTGTAAGCCAAGCAGGGGAAAAAATGGCTGAAAAAGCAGCCGTTGAGCTGGCAAAAACGTCCGATTCACCAAATGTGGAAAGCAAAGGTTTGGAAAACTTTTTGTACCCCGCCCACCATACACACACACACACACACACGCAAAGCGAGTTCAAGTTTTTTTGTTTTTTTTTTTTCGTTTATGATTTCGCCCACACACAACGATTTTAAAGCCGTTTTGTTTCGTGCAACAATCATCCATTTTGTGGCGCTTAAGCAGAAATTTGCATTAAATTAAGTAAAAGCACAAAAAGGAAGCGTTCAAGGAGCAGCGCAATGAGATAGCGAACGGCGTGTGCCCTTAGTTGAGGTGATAATGCGAAGGAAGTGACAGTGGCTGTTGTAGGGCGCGTGCTGGCGCGCTTAACATTAGGATGGTGTGGAAGTGTGGAGGTGTGGAGGAGTCGCGCTGCTGGAAGATTCATTGGCAACAATGCGTGCGCGCGCGATAATTAAAAGTCAAGTGAAAAATTGCATTTTGAAGCAAAGAAGAGGCTGAAAGGTGTGGAATAATAGAGGGAGAAGAGGGAGATGAGGAAAATTACAATGCTTAATAAGAAAGTTTGCTCTGTTCTAGGCACTCCAGAGTTTTGCCTATTCACAACAATCTGTTAAATAGAAATGGGGTGGAAATGTTGGGCGAAAAGGTCTATGGAAAATTTAGCATTTTAGGCGGAAAGAGAAATAAAAGCAGCTGGTTGCTGCAAAAATGTGAATTAAATAAGATTAATTTGTGCTGTATGAGACGAATGTTTTTCGTGGGGCTGCAATATAATTGAAAATGTAAATGAAATCAACTGATGGCCATGAAACGCGGCACAAAACCGAAATTATTTTGAAATTATTGCGAAAAAGTGATACCAGTTAGAAAATACTAAGGTTGGAAGGATGACCATCTGAAAAACCTTTAGAAGAACTGATGAGAAAGAAAGCAGCTAAAACATACGCCCAGAGATCTACGGAAAACTATATACGAATTAAATATATTGTTAATATTTTTGCAAAAACAAAATTTTGCAAAATATTTTTGAGATATATACACAAGCTCAAATGTCAAATTTTTAAAAACTATTCTACATGTCAAAACTTTATAAATACTTATGCAATAAAAATGGGAAATCTAGAACAATATTTGTATATTAGTAGGTATTTATTTTAAATAAAATGTCCGATAAACATATTTTCCAAATATTTGCGATCGATATTCGAATAATAAAATTTATTCTGTACAATATTAAAAAAAAAAAAAATTTTATGAAAAATACGAAATCATCAATAAATATCAAAATATTGTAATATGTTAAAATTTTTATAACAAACATTGTTAAGAATAAATATCAGCATATAAGAGACAATCTCTGTTATTTGTTTAATACATCCTTTAAATGTTTTCTGTAAATATACCCACAATGAAATTTTCAAATATTGCGCAATATTTTCTCCCGTTTTGTTTAAAAAACGTGCAGAACATTCAAATATTTTTAATACTTATTTCATAAACATCTTCTGTACAAAACTAAAAATATTGCGCAATATTTTCTCCCGTTTTGTTTAAAAAACGTGCAGAACATTCAAATATTTTTAATACTTATTTTACAAACATCTTTTGTACAAAACTAAAAATATTGCGCAATGTTTTCTTGCTTCTTTTCAATAAAAATTTCTTACTTGCTACCTACATGCCATTTATAGTTTACTACCCACCACCAACATCTTCACATCTTCACATCTTCGCAACTAAAGTATAAAAGCCTGTTAAAAGTGACAAAACACGCCATCGAGCTGACAGCTTTTTATGTCATTTTTATAGTTTTGAGTGAATTGTCACTTTGTTGCATTGCGTTGCGTTGCGCTACTCGCTTCACTGTCTGTGCCATGTGTCTTCAAGTAGTTACAGCAGCAAATGGCGAGGAATATTTAAGCAGAGAAAATTTTGATGTGGGCATTGACATTTTCTTCAAGTAAAATTAAAGTGAAATTTGCAGTATTTTAAGTATTTTCAGTATTTTCAGTATTTTTAGTCTTTTAGGCAGAAAGCGTGAATAATAAAGCGTCAGAGGCGCATTAAAAGGGTGAGAAACTATAATAAAGGCGCATTGCACTAGAAATTCGACTCCAAAAATTACAATGAAAACAAATACGTATATGCTGAGTGACACTTCTACAATACGGTTGAGTGTGCCTGTGTGTGTGTGTGTGTGTGTGTATTCACTTAAATATGTATGCATGTGTAGTGTGTGTATTGCAGCTGAAGCCTCAAAAAATCAAAGCATACCACCTACAGCCGCCTTCAATGAGAAACGGTGTGTTCGCCTTCATTTATTAGCTTTAATTCAACCCTTTCTACAACACAACCAAAACAACGCGAAGGATGAGGGTAAATGCGAGTAAATACGTGCATTTATGCAGTGCCACCCGAAATTCCTCGCACACTCGAGTGGGTCGAGCTGTGAAATAAACGAGCGTGCAAGTTACAAATGCAGCTCAACAAATAAAATAAAATATCGAATTTCAACATAGCTGTAAATTTAATTTTACTTAATGTCCGCTCATTTACGCACACACACACCCACACACACACACACAGTCGCATACAAGTATTTTTTTTAGGCTGTGGCGGCTAACCCTGTCAAGCACACGCTTCGGCTTCGTGGAGAGCGAGGCCAACACTACTATATTACAAATTTAAATAGCATTTCGAGTGGAATTTTTACAAGCGCTGAGTCGATTCACCCTCCTCTGCCGCCGCGCACTCAACCCAACTCAACTAGTGACTACCCTTTTCCTGATTTTCCGCTTTCGCCCATCTTTTGTTGTTATTGTTGTTGTTGTTGTCGTTGCTTTTGAATCTATTTTTGATTGAAATGAAATCCTCACACTCAGCTCATGAAACACTTGAGTTGGCAGCGGCAAAAAAAAAAAACAGAAAAAGATAAATAATAAGAGAAAGCAGAGAATTGCATAAAAAAAACACAAATAAATAACGGTGCTTTGGGGTTGTAGGGAACAAAAGCTGCTGTTTGGCAAAGCTACCAAGTAAATTTGTCTGCCAGAGCATGTTTGCATGAGTATCTAATGTCTATATTTGTGTGTTTGTGTGTTTGTGAAGCAGAGGGCGCTGGCCAGCAATTTCCGCTGCTTGAGAAGAGAGTGGCAAAGAAAAATAGCGGGAAAATGTTGGAGCCAAAGGATAAACTGGACAACTTGATGCGTAAGAATGTGAAAGGAAAATTATTGTAACAGAAATTAAGCTGAACTCTACAGCTGGTACTCTACAATAACAACAATTGATGTAATTTTTTATTTCCAGACGACCATGCGGGAGAGCAAAGCATTATTTCCAAGTATAATTGCGGCTTCTTCTAAGGAGCATGTATGCAGCATGAATCAAACAGCAGGAATCGCTAACGGAAGAGCATAAAGAACGGTTCAGAATAAGTTGAAGTGAGAATGAAAATAGGCCTCGAAGCGTGAAGGAAGGAAAAAAGTGCGATGAAGAGCCAAGCATTAGCTGGGAGTAAGTAAAAGCTGTCCACAACGAAAAAACATTGGAAGATTTCCATAAAAAACGGGAAAATAATAGGTTCTTAGAACAAACAAAGTGCGAGCGCAACTATTGGTAGAAGAAAAAGGTAAAGATTAGTGAGATTTCAGAAGCCAACAAATCATACAACATCAAAGTGAAGCAGCGAATGTAGTGAAAGGAAAAAATGAAAAAACCAAAAATTTTCTAATAAAAAACCCAAATCAGCAAATTGCTGTTTCGGGGGACTTGTATTGGCAGGTAACAGCGCAACGACAGCCAAACGGAAGTGAAATGAAATATTTTCGCGTAAATTTATGCGTAAAGCCTTTACATGCCTTTCCTTGCCACACCGTTTCCTTCCAACCGAACTTCATTATGGTTTCAGCGCAGCGACGTTGCCGGTTGAGAAAGCAGGCCGCTAGAGCGTGTAAGCAAACGAAAATGACGCATTTTGTAGCGCGCTTTTAGGCGTACAAGCGCTTTGGGTGGTAAAAAGCGGCAAGCAGGCGGGCAGGCACGCCTACATGTGCAAATAGTAGTAGTAAACATAGCTGCGTGTGAAAGTGTCAAAGACTTCAGCTGCACCGGTGGTTCAGAAGCTGCCTATTTGAAAACGTTCTCCGACTGCTTGCGCTTTTTCCAAGACTTTTCCACCATTAGCTGTCACTTACAGGCAGCCAGAAGTGGAAATAAGCGCAAAATATTATTATGAAATGTTTGTTCGCACATTTGTTGTGTCAACAACAGCGGCAGCTGAAGTAGTGGCTGTGCAGGAGGTAATGCATACGCGCTTGTGCGGAAAATACAGGTGATATTTCCTGTACGAGTGCCAACGAGAAGCAGCAAGATATGTCTGATATTTGAGGCAATATTATGCCTAACACTTCACACTACCCGGCGAATGTTTTTCTTGCACTTAAAGTTACTTAAACAAGCGCGACGGCGCGACTATTCGGTGAGTTATATGCATATTTGGATATATCAAGTATGTTTCGGGTGAATTTTGCATGGCCATGGAGGCACATGCGTTTATATGTTACGTTGCTTGCAAGGATAGCTTGTCAGCAGAATATATGCTAAGGCGCTCTTTTTGCTTTGTATACTGCTGCCATTACAGTTGGGTTCTTTTATTTGGATGTAGTTGCAAATAAAAAGGGATACCGTTCCAGTTGTAAGTTCCAGTTGTACCGTTCCAGTAAGGTATCGGAAGGTCCTTACCAAAGTACTCACATATATAAAAGAGACTAGGTAAGGACATTTTAGCCGACTGGCACCAATTCGAGATAAGATTGGCACTCTCTACTCACAATTTTGTAACCCAAAAGCTTACATAAATATTATTCAGAGTGGAAGAGATCTTTTCCACTCGACAGCCTGATACGGCCGATAATGGATTCCAAACAAGTCTGCCACCTTAGACCCTTGTTCCACTTGTGCATGCGAAGAAGTTCAGCACCCATTAATAACCCATTAATAACTCTCAATAAGAATATATTGCATAATTCCCAGCACATCGAAGTTGTAGAACTTTGATCGGCCGTGGGTACTTGGATAGAAAACGCAGACTTTAGCAACGAAATAGAAACGAACCATCGGATGAGTTCCGTACTCAAGCAGGAGAGAATGGAATTAATGGAAGCCTTACAATGGGAAAAATTCTAGCTAACCAAGTTACGCTTCAGCATTGAGGTCTCTAACTCTTCAAAATACGCAATTTCGGCATCAAAAATAATATTTCGAAAACTATTAATTTTCTTGCAAATTTTTAAGTATTTTCAGAAAATTTTCTAGCTTTCAAATGTCTGTCATAAATTTTCACGTGACAAGTTAAAAAAAAACTGTTTAGCGATAATGACAACTCAATAGTAATGTGCAAAAGACACAGCAACTTTGTAAGCGCGCATGCGTCAAATTCTTGCCACTTGTCATTGCAACATGTAAATGGCGCGTGCGGCATACATTTATGTTGCAATTCCTTTTTTCATCGAAAAAACAAGTTTTTTTTATATCGTGCGCTTTTTTTCACTTTAGTTTTTATGCCTACTTGCAAGTGGATGAGTACATGCTTGGCTTTAGCCACCTGTAACTGCATTTTGGCTACCGTTTCTTTTCGTTGTGCGCCAGAGCGCACTTCGTCGCTTAACACTTCATTTACTACCGCACTTAAGCCTCAAGAAGAAAAGAGCAAAAAACAGCGAAAAGCAAAGAATTACACACATTTTTGACGCGCCCAACGGCAACAACGAAGCCGAAAAACCAGTTCGTACAGCTGCACCTTTGCGAAGCTCCAACACAGCACTGCCTGCAACGGCAACGCCGTGCAACACACGACACCAGACAGGCTGCTTTTCGCAGACTGCAACTGTCCAGCCAGTCATGAGTGCGTCCATCCTTGCCTTGCCGCCGCCGTCGTCCCGCTGTGCATAAGACATTGCAATATGTTGGTGATTGTTGTAATGGTTTTTTGACATTGTTGCTTGCATATGACAGTCAGCCCATCACTGTTGTTGTTGTTGTTGGTGTTGTTGGTGTTGTTGTGGCGTTGCACCTTTATTGCTACATGCATACCTTTTCGTTGCCATACTTGCAGCTCTTTTTTGACAACTTCTTTTAACAGCCGCGCGCTGCTTCCTCTTGCCGCGCAGTCGTGGCTTGTGTATGTCGCACACGTGCGCCGGGCTGACAATCGCTGACGCATATAAATTAAGAATTCCTTTATGCAAGTGAAGAGCAGCGCGTCCAAGAAATTAAGATTCGTGTGGGAGCTTATGCACTTGCGCGCACACATACACACACACACACACAAACATACATACATACATATATGAGTGTGCAATGCGTAGATATGTGTGTATGCGTTTGACATATTTGGCAAAGTGCCCGTGATGGGTGCGCCTCGTCCACCCCCTAATGCAGCGCGCTTGAGGTGATCCGTCCAAGGCTGATGGCGCGCGCGCGAAAATCGACTTGCCCTTTTTTTTGGGTTGTTGTTTTTTAAACATTTTTTTATTCTCACTCAAGCATTGATTGATTTTTCGCAATTTCGCTAACATTGTTGTTGCCGTTGTTGTTGTTGTTGTTGTTTCTGCTGCATTTTTGTTTATTATCGCAATCTGTGTCACAATCAATACAACTCTCGCATTGTTTTACGATTCCTTTTTTGTTTTTGTTTTTGTTTTTGTTTTTCGATTTCCTCTACGGTGTGCTTCAAATTTTGCTTTTAATATTTTATTTCGTTGTTGTTGTTTATTTGCTCGTTTTTATTTTCGTTTTGCGTGTCATTGACCCTGAAATGTAATTGACCAACGAATTCATCGCGTGTAGTTCGCATGCATTGATAATTCGTACATATGTAAGTGTAAATAAATCATCAACAACAACAATAATAAACAGTTAAAAATATTTACAAAACCAAAAGCGATGACGTTGCTGAATCAATTGTTGATTCGTGGCGTATGCCGATGATTCTGTAGGAGGAGAGGTCGTTTCTCTAGATGAGGCGAAATCTAATAAACTTTTTGATATTTCTCTTCTTTCTTCTCTTCCTCTATTCTCTTCTTATGCTGATTGACCAATAATTGTTAATTTAAGCATTTATATAAGACCGGTTTATTCGTTTTAATGTCAAGAAAAAGTATTATGCGAAAAAAACTTCTGAATAACCGAGTATTACCGAAGTTTTACCGAATGTTTCTTAAACAAGTTAAGCACACTTAGAAGTTTATATTAGATCATTTGCTTTGAAGTAACCTCCATACAGCTAGTTGTTCTTATAAGCAGATTTTCTGGAATCTTAACACTCCCAGACCTATCAAAGTCATTGGCACCGAGAACGGAGGGTAGCCAGCGTGAGGACTATATTTTTTTTACGCAAAACTTTGTCTTGTCATTTTTATGTTAATTTTCATGTTAATGGAAAAAATTTAAGAACGAAATATTTGGAACGAATGCTACCGGAAACCGAAATATACAAACTGCTTGACTTTCCTGCCTCGAAAAAGGCAACTTTTGGCAAAGGTCTCGAGCGATTCATATTATTTAAGTCCCGAGTAGTAGAGAAAAGTTCTGTCTAGATCTCTTTGAGGTACTTTAACTCTGATTATCGATTTTCACTTAATAACACCAGACATATGACATTTTCAGATTCATGTCATCTTCACTAAATGTCTTCGGTAAGAGGAAGATATGTTTTCTTAGGAAAATGACGAGCCTTGAAACTAACTAAACCGAGCTTCATTAAAATACTCTTTAAGGGGCAATGTACCCCATATGTAACCCTCCGCAAATCTACCTCTGCTGTTGCGTAATCGTAAAGCAAATCGCCCATTAAAATACTACCAAAAAGTCTCCGAGTGCGCCACCCCAAGTTAAATAAAATGACGAGCACAAACGCGCACACACACACACACACATACGAGTGCACACGAAGAACATGCACTCACGCAATGGTTTCCTCCGCGCAGGTGATGCACCTACATTTGCTCAGCCACTCGCACACATTTACAGTTACAATTACAATTACAATTTCAATTACAATTACCATTACACCTGTTCTCCGTTAACTAACCAAGCCACTAAGGCAGCAGTGAGCCATAAATATGCAACCCAACTCGTTCGCCCCTGCCCCTGCCCCTGCCCCAGCCCCTGCCACTGCGCATCGCCTGTTGCACACATGTCGACACTTTTATTAGCATCTAGTACGCACGTATGAGGGACGTCTGTGCGTGCGTTTGCGCTGCCTTCAGCTGTCTGCTCGTTAAAAAAAAATATGAAAATTTTTATTGCGATTTTATAATTCCTCTGGATTTTTACTATCTTACCAACTATGCATTTTATATGGCGATTTTATGTTGAGTACTTCCTTATGTGTTTCTTTGCGGCAACTAGTTGCTGCGCTTCTTTCCATTACTAGTTTTCTATTATACATATACTTATCTACTCATCTACTTATATATAAATATATTTATTTTTTATTTCTTTATTCTTTTATGGTTTTTTCACATACTCATTTTGTGCTTTCTTCTTCTTGCGACTGACAACAGGAGTCCATTAGTTCTTTGTCTAATTGCTCGTTTGCCACAAGCTGCTATTTACCGTTATTGTCGTAAATAAATTATAGGGTATTTAAATTATACAACCAACAACTGTTGCATTGGGTTAATGAAGTCAAGTCTAAATGCATATGTATGTGTGCGCGCGACAAGTGGCCGTTCGGGCTTGTGTGTGTGTGTGTGTGGCTGCAACAGATAACAGTACTTGTTGCATATTCGTGTGGTAAACCAAAGTTAACTGTAGCCAGGTTTTAATAACTTGTAACTCTTCTTTTTTGCTAAAATCTGCCAAGAAATACATTTGAAGGTTTACCAAAGTGCAGGTGCATTTGAGCTGGGTTCTTAAGCAGCCAAAGGACCGTGGGTTGTTAATTTGCCGGCGTTTTAAAGCACACTACCGTAAAAATCTCTAGCTTGGCGATTAGCTGACCAAGTTCTCAGTGATTTCTGTTTTAACAGTATATATGTATAGCGTGCTTAGAGTCTTCATGACGGAACGTAGCATTTGGTACTAAGGCATT
Source organism: Bactrocera minax (assembly GCA_021498325.1). NCBI lineage: Eukaryota > Metazoa > Arthropoda > Insecta > Diptera > Tephritidae > Bactrocera > Bactrocera minax. The sequence continues at coordinate 999,882 of JAKEEE010000025.1, forward strand.
TCGGAACCGGTCCTCAAAACTTTAAGATGTTTTAAAGAACTTTTTCAGCGCGCAATTTTTCGAAAAGGTGCTGATGATTCGTTATCGACGTATTTGCCTTAAAATAGCTATTTATGAAATCTTACTTGTTTCTCAAATATGGCATACTGGATCGACAGCCCTAAATAGTCAATGCTGATTAAACTCACCTGGAAAATAGAAGAAAAACTAAAATTAGTAAATAGTCTCGAAGTCAACAATATATTTATTTATCTATTTATTACATTGTCTTTATATTATAAATTCTTCATTAAATACCCGTTATGATTAAAGAGCTCTTAAATTATAGAATCTGTTTCACAAACAAACACCAATGTTTAGCCTAAAAGCGAGTATATGTGTTATAATAATAGTAGAGAAAATATGTTTGGAAAAGTCCAGCTCCATTTGATGGCCCAAAAACCGCCCAAGCCCTAAAAAATTTAATTAGTTGAACTTAAACAGCAATTAGTTGATATTTGAAGGACGCATGAAAAGAATCGCCCAAAAAGTTTGGTTATAATTACAAATTTACACAAGTTCATTATAAAAAGATTTTGTAATGCGATATTAATTTGCTTGTCAAATTAAAAAAAGACCCACGCTACATATATACATACATGCCACACGCGCTACGCACACACACACACACACACACGCACACACACAAACTTCAAAGAGATATATGCTTTATATTAGATTTACAGTTTCAGGAAATCGTTAGGCTTTGTATTATTTTGCCGCCCAGCCAGCCAGATGAAGGGATTGACTGGGATTTGAGCTACTTTGGCGAGCTCGCGTGTGGCAGCAGGCAGCAGGCAGCAGGCAGCAGCAATGCCGACCGAAAATCCCAAATTAAAGGGAGCGGAGTGACGTTGCAATAACGGCGGAACAGCATGTCTCCGCTGACAAACACCGAAAATGAATATCTATTTGTCTGCATGCAGTATGTGTGTGTGTATGTGTGCGCGTGTATGTGTGTTGTAATCACATGACAAGCGTAGCGAAATTAAATTAAGCGCTCTTGCTTGCACGCCCCCATTTGAACCCGAGTGGGAGTAGAGAAAACAATGCACGGACGCAGGGATGAAACACGCCGCGTTCGATTGTGTATGCGCGGCGCGTTCGTGCTTCATGTGAATAGTGTGGCAGCAATGGTGAAATCACGCAAACACCGCAGACGTCAGAGCAAAATGGAAGAGTCACACAGTCAGACAGCTGGCGGAGCGAGAAGGATGAGAGCGCGGCCGCGCTTACAAATTTAGAGCTGGCAGAGAGACCAGTCATCGTGTGCGCTCGGCACATTTATAACGGCACCGGAAGTAATGTAGCTCTTCATTTACCGTTATTATTCCGTGTATGTATGTATGCATTTGTAGTTGCTGCACGCGCGCTGAGGCGTTGCAAGCACAAAAGGCAAGCGCTGCTCTGCTTCTGCGGGCGTATAGGGGACGCTTCGAGTGGCGGCGCGTAAGCAGGTGGCACTCGAGCACGTTCCGACGCGACCAAAGAGGATGCTGTGCGCATTTGAAGAACACGAACGATGCTGAAAGTTGACATTTCGGGACAGAGCATACGGAAATGGAGCAACAAAAGTGTGCAGTAAAGCAACAGCAACAAAAGAACATGAACACCACTTAAAGCTGCAGCAATGAAAATTACTAAATGCTACTAAATGTGCTTGCATGGCAACGCGCTGGCGGGAGAAGCGTAAAGGCGTAAACCTTTCAACGACACAGCGCCACACACTGCCGCGCATCTCTAACGGTGTCAGTCTGCACGCAATTAGTTTAGACGTCTAGACGTTCGGCAAAAGGTATGCCACGAACTATGGCAATAAAGTAGCTGTGCTAAATAGCAGAAACATATTAACGGCAAATTGTTAGTCGCACTTAGAAAGCTGATAAAAGCTCCGAACGTCCATCGAGGAGAAAAACCGAGCAGAGAGTAAATAAAAATAAGCGACAAGTAAGCGGATGACCGTCTGCTTACGGCGCAAATTAGGCGCAAAGCATACCAGAAAGCATGCGGGATAAAATAAGAAGTCGTAGTATCTAAATTCCTCGTTGAGCCGCACAAAATCATAAGCTCCCTTGTGGCAAGTGACAAGTGAAAATCATTACACCATACCGAAGTGACGTTAACGCCATTTTCAATACCGTCTTTGCTGGTCTGAAGAGTGAAAAGTGAATGATTCGACGGAGCGAAGAGGCTGTCCATGCCGGCTAATGTCTCTTGTTGGGACGCCACACTCACACGACTTTTTACGCGCGCCTAAAGCACTGCTAAGCCACGCGGAAGGACGCATAGAAATAGGCGCGTACTTGCCGATGCTTAGATATATACAAATATATACATGGTAGGTGCTTGTGTGTGTAATCACCGTTGCTGTCAATTTACTTTCAAATACGAAATTTGCTTTGTGACGCCACGCTTGACGTTGCCGCTGCTTTAAAAGCTTTAGTGTGCTCTTAACTGTCTGCCACGCCTACAAAATGTACGTCGTTAGTGGCACCGCGTGCAATATTTAGTTAGTGAGTGTTTAATTTTATAGTGAATGGTGCGACCAGAGTATCAGTGGGTGGTATGTAAATAAGACAACATCGAGGTTAACTTGCGAAAGTCAAATGAATGCTTGCTTGAATGAAGAGGCGAAATTTATGCATAACAGAGTGGCCAGATGGACTTAAAGTGGCGCACATTGTCGCTGACATAAACATTTAGAGAGAGAGTTGTTTTAGAGACACTTGCAACAAGCTGGCTTCTGAAGACATCATGCATGGCGTATGTTGCAAGTGGATATCCAGAGCTCCGGATTTTGGTTTTAAGATCGATCCCAAGGCACAGATATATTCCAGTGCGCTTAGCTTACATTACAGTTTCCGAACTCTTCGAGGGTTTAGATTTTCGATCCTACCGTAGTTGTCCAACAGCTTTCCATTGTAGCCATGAACTCTAGTGACAATTCGAAGTACTCCCTAAACTCTATTAGCAGAAGTTTCGTAATTGTCAGAAAAATGTCACTAAAGAAGTAACGGTAGTAAACTTTAGAGAAGCTGATAGAGTGTAAACTTGGACAAATCATACTCGGAGGCGCCGTCTTCCTGGTTTTGCTGTGTTTTTTTTTTCTCGGGTCAAAAATAATCTTTTGGCTTTAAGTTAAGTAATGGAACATATGGAAACAGCAATGTTGGGAAACTTTTCCAATAAAATTTTACATGTCGTACCCGAACCGTCTGGCAGCTCATCGTAAGCAAAGAAATTAAATTCTCGCATTCGTTGCGCTTATCAGTGTTGCACATGCCACTACCGGGCACGGAAGTGAAAACGAGAGAAGAAAAAAAGGAATAAAACTACATCAGGAAAAAATATTCAACGAGCATTGAATGAAAGCGACGGCAACAAGCGCGCGCGAAGTATGAGCCTGCGGGAATATGCGCTCATACATAAAAGGAGAAGCAGAAACCGGAAGGAAGGCAACGTGCATAGAACATGGCGGAACAACAAAGCGGCGAGGATGTGAACACGCGAACAGGCGCACAGCAATATTAGCAGCAGACCCACGACGGCAGTGGCAAATCAACGGAAGGCTGCCAGCAATTGAACACGGCAGAGATACAAAAGGATAGTGGGATAGTGGGACGCAGAAAGAAATTGTCAGACCGCGAGATGCTATCTGCCACAGCGCGGCAAACAGTTGGCGAGAAGCGCAGGAAGGCTTGGCTTGAACGGCATAGTGTGCATGTCTCTCGTGTTGTGCCACACAGATGCGCGGAGAAAGTGAATACATATTGTGGAACAAAGTAAAAGGGTCCAAAGTGAAAGGGAACGTAAAATATGAAGCCAAACAGGCGAAACCTACGTGACTGACGCGCTGACTAAGGCACTGAAAATGGCAACAAATAATAAAAAAAAACACAAACGATGGAGCGAGTGTAAGCGGCAAGGACAGCATCAATAGTATTATGTATGCGCTGAGTGAGCAGGCGGAAGAAGCCTGCGAACCAACTGTGCAGTCAGTGAATAAAGACAGCGGTTGGATGGGGGGGGGGGGGCGTTGAGGCGTTCGGCAGGACACGAAATGCTCATTCACCTCCTTAATGGCTGGCTATGTTGTTAACTTAAATATTTTATGGGGTGTCAGCGCGACGACGACGACGACGATGACGATGACGTTGGCAGCCACAACGTTGTTGCTGTAGCAACTGATAGCACTGCCGGGGAGGAGGCAAGCTGGTGCTGTGTGAGAACGGCGGTGCCGAATTAAGCGGGTGGGTGGTGTTGTTGCGAAACGTGATGTTGTTTGGGGGAGAGTGTGTGTGTGTGTGTGTGTGTGTAAAGAAGCCGCTATGAAAGTTGATACGTTGCGGTTGTTTGATGCACACACACACACACGCACACCAACAACAAAGCAGGCTGTCTGTGCCTCAACTCAGTCCCTTGCTCGGTGCTCGGTGGCACACCGCTCTGCCCTCTTGGCTGCTCGAGTTGAAGTAATTTCGAAATGATGATAAGAATCAAGCGGCACGGAATAAGCCGGGAACTACAGAGACGATATGAACAGTTTTTATGCAGGGAAAAGTAAAGTAAAGTAAAGTAAAGTAAAGTAAGCAGACAACGGCGACGCATGCAAAATCGAGAGAGTGTGAGTAAAAAGGCAACAAATTGAGAGTAGTAAAAGTAACTGCATGTAAATGTGGGCGAGTGCGAGTAGTAAGTTGGGCGAAAGCACATTAGGCATGGAGGAAGCCAGTCAACTTAGGGCAAAGTGATAAGCGAAAGCCAATGTCTTTGAGCGGCCCACACACAGTTCTAATGCGGATAAGTGTGTACTTGTATATGTGGGCGTTTGTAGGTGTTACCCAACGTAGCGCACTAGCTGACTGACTGACTGACTGGCTGATATTATATGTGGGGTGGCAAACATACAATGGAAGTGACTTGACACTTCCCCCGCTTAAGCGTGTTGCAGCGCCACCATTTGTGTTTGTGTGTTTGTGTGTTTGTTTTATTGACTCGGTGATTATTTTCCTTTCTATTTGAAATTTTTTATTTGTAATGCTGTCGGTATTGTAAAGTCATAGTTGAAGTCAATTGAAATTAGAAATAACATATTTGAGTATGCAGCAAAAAGCTAACGGCGAGGGAGTGAGTGAAGAAGCGCGCATAAGGAGTACACTGAAAGCGGGGCGTACACTCGAAGTCAAACAGTCGCACTTTACGTGGGCTTGACGACGACCGTAGTGCGACAAAAATGAAATTGAAATCGAAAAGACATCGAAGACATTTCAATTATAAACGATTCTCGCTCTGGTGGTTGAATTAATTTACGAATGGGAAGCGTGTGACTTCATTCCATGTCAGTTGTCATATACGATTTGAAGCAACACTTTCGCTTACACACATACACACACACATACAGCTTACGTCACTGTTTCGGTACCTTCCTCTGCCTACATGTTTTTCATTGCTCGTGTCGACGCAGACACTTTATTAAGTGTTAATTTAGCATATTATTACGAAATGTTGAGTGTTAATTAGCTTTTGCGGTGAGACTCAGAGGCGTTTGGGCTGAAAAGCTTAATTTGGCGTGAGTGGAATGTATGCTTGTTGGTACTACGCGTGGGATATAAAGCTTTTAGTAAGTTGAATTTATATATAATTGATGCTAAAGAGGCATATTATGTAGAAGATTGCGTCGATGAAACTTTAAAGTTTAAGTTATTGAAATAAATTGCCTTTAACTTACTTACATCAAATTTTTTTCTGTTGGAGGCAGTTAAAAATAGCAAATAATATATGATTTTTATATTTTTACATTTTACAGATGAAGTGAGCTTAACGAGGTAGGTGTCTTTGATAAAATAGCGTTTATTTGCGCCGAATTGTAGGCAACGAAATATATTTTTCATTACTTTTGAAGTCTATGAAGCTAAATGGCGATATTGGATCACTCGCTTATCGAACAATATTAAAAGGCATACCACAATTAGAAGCAGAACTCTCAAGTATCTCAAGTATCTACAAAAAGCTGTAATTAAGCGCCAATTAAAACGCCTGTAGGCTTGTAGTTACTTCGAAGCTTTCTTTGGACGCCATTTGGTTGTGAGGCTGCAAGTGTTAGTACTCAAAGCTGATTGGATGTGCGCAGTCATAGCTGATAAGTCGTCCCAAATAGTTTTCGAAATATTAGTCCCCACAAACCTGAGAGCATATTAATTAGCCTGGCCCCACAAAATGGATTCTCCACTGGATGTATATTATTTTAAATTAATTTATCTGTTTTCTTTTCCATATGCTCTCAACGAGTGTTGCACAAAAATTTAATCGAAAAGCTGATTCATTTATTTCACTGATTTATAATCACCGTATTTTCCCCCCACGCATCCAAACCCAAATATCGTTGTCGAGCGGCCAATCTACAAGCGTAGTTCTGTCGCGAATGTGTTTGCTGTTTGTTTAATTTCAATAAATAACTATGAATCATTTGACAAATGCAGACACAGGCAACGGTGAAAATAACGACAACAACAAAAATTTATTGTATGTTGCACATTGTAGCACATGTCCAAGTGGCCACAGCAGGCGCCCGAGGCAGCCACAAATGGGCCATTGGTCAGCGAACAGAACGGTGTATGTGGAACAGGTTTTTCGGTGGCGTCGCAGGCGCTGGCGCAGGCGCGGATGGCAAGCAACTGCAGCTGGGAATGTGATTGTCAAAAAGGGAATAAAAAAAAGCAAAAACACTAATAAAAATAATAAATAAAAGTAAAAACAGAAACAGAAACAGAAACGAAGGTAAAAAAAAGATAAAGGAAGGAAACACATTCATAAAACAAACATCGCAACAACAACTAGCCGACAAAAAATATTGCAAGTAACATGCAACTCGGCGGGAAGACTGTTAGGTTGCGCGGCGAGTTTGCTCAGGTACCTGGCCAATGCTATTATGTTGCAACAACTTGCAGCATGCACACAGCAACAGCAACAGCAACAGCAATAAAAATCAGCTGCAAAAGAAACTGCAAAACAGTTAATGCGACAGGAATTTGTCTGCCGCTTGTTGTTGCCACAAATGAAGGCGAAATATGCAGCACAACGCATCGCACACCACTCGCTCTTGCCACACCGCTTTTTGTTTTTATGCGACCACACTACAGTGTCGGTGTCGGTGTCGGTGTCTGTCTGCGGTCGGTCTGCACTTATTGACTCACCGGCCGGCGGACCGTGTTGCTTGCGCGGCTGACGAACTTGGCTGACAGCTTTTTTATTAGTCGCGTTTATTGACATTATTTGCATTGCTCGCTCGTTGTTGTCGCTGTCACGGTGTCATTTGTTGCTGTTGCTATTTCTGTTTCTGTTGCTGTTTCGGTTGCCGCTGACGCATGATTAATGCAATGCGAATTAAATTGACATGTAATTTATTGTTGTTGTTAATGTAATGTAATGGCAATCAACGAACAGCAACAGACACAGTCGCATGCAATGCAAAATAATAACAACCACAACAACAACAACAACACCAACAACAAAGACAACAACATTTGTATAAAAATGCGAAATAAATAAATGCGAGCAAATGTGGCGCTGTGCGTCACTGCACGCGCAGCTTGAAATGTTGCAAGAACACGCGTGCAGCACGCATACAAGCGCAACGGCATATAAATAAAGCTTTACATGAGAGTACTAGCTGTATTTTTTTTATAGATTGTGTATGCTGCAGCTGATTGGGGGGCTTGCAACTGCAATTGACTGCTTGCCACACACACACAAAAAAAAAGCAGCGAGTAGCTGACAAGCAGCTGTGTGCGGCGCAGCTGCCTGGCTTAGCCATGCAAACTTGTGTGGCGCTTTAACAGCATTTCATCGTTTTAACGCTCTAAACTCTTTGCATAAAATGTGTGCAATTTAATGCTTTTTAGTGAACTACAATATTTAGCGCATAAATTTTAATCGCATGCGATAAGTAGTGCTTATTTAATTCAGCCTTTCTGTTTCTCAGAGTTGCTTATAAATAATTGCATTGCATTTGGTTTAAGTGCAACAGCTGTGAGACGCTCGTTGCATAAAAATTGTTGTTGACAGCAAATATATTTTAATTTTGTATTAATTATCTCGCGGCAGCGGCTTTGTTTATTGCACACACCTGGTTTAAGCTGCCGTTGATGGGGCATTTAAAATGGAGCAGCCATCATTACTAGTTATTCTGAGAGAAGCAAATTTATCTTTGCTCAATTTACTCAATTGGGACATCATTTATTTTGAGAAACCCTCTAAAATAACGGTAATTATGATCTGTTTGGAAAACGCTATCTTCTCAAATAGTCCATTACATTAGCCGAGAAACCGTATTTGCTCAAAAAATGCGCACTTTATTCTCCGAAACCGCTAGTTACTCAAGAAAGGCATTATTCATTGTGAGAACCACTTTTTCTCAGAGAATCCATTATTCTGCGCAACCCCTATTTGTTCTTTTAAAACCCATATTTGCATTAGGTAAGCTATTTATCCAAAGCAACAGGACGTCTATATTATTATTATTTTTTTTAATACACGAAGTAACCTTCCTAGTCACCTAGTCAAACGTTACTGTTACCGCCCTGTTCTCTGATAAGAGGTTTCAAAAATGTCGAATGTGAGATGGGTCATGGTTTCTTGGTGTAATTCTTTCTCAAGATAAAATAATTTATCTGACTCGAACAGCTCTTTATCGGTTGAATTTCCAAATTTGCATATTTTTAATTAACCGTATGTTGAAAACGTGTGGAATATATATACCCTCAATATGTTTGTTTTTGTTGAAGCGAATATACTCCTGCGAACACCTAGAACGCTGCTTATGGAAATAGCTCAAAAAGGGTATAATACCCGTTAATTCCCATTTTTTGCTTTATCAAAACACTTTAAAATAAGATCTTTCCAAATTTTACTTCAAAATTTTCCCCTCAATCATCATTTCAAACTCTTCAAGTTTACAGCCTCTTTAATAAAGCTATAATGCAGGAAGCTTATAATCCAGCAGCGGAAGCTTCAAAACCGAGGTAACTGAGATAAAAGAGCGAGCCCATTGAATTGGCAAGCAGCCAAAGTGTGGCAAATCTGTGCTAATCACTGGCAAAATGACACAAGCATGCTGCCACAAGCAATACGGCACACGAAAAGAATATACACAACCGAACTTGCAACGCTTAAATGTGAAAGGCCCGAAAAATAAGCACTGCCATGGACTTCCTAAACGACTACATAAGCAAAAAAAAAAAAATAACTGGCAAATCAGCTTATAAGTATGTATTAGGACATTTTTGCTTGTCAAGCACAAAAGTTGTAACCACCTTCCGCTACCAGACAGCAGCAACAACAGAAGAATAAATAAAAATTTATAAAATATGAACAAAATCACTTTTAGGTTATGTACGAATATATATGTGCTAAAATTGTGCTAGAGAGAGGTGGGAGGTGGGCAGATTGAAAGAAGTTGTAATGTTTTAAACAAGCCGGTCGTGTGTAGAAAAAATGTGGAGCTTTTGCTTCGAAAGGCCTACGGAAGTAACAGGCGCGCAGCAGATGCACAAGCGAGAGCTTTGGGATGTTAACGAACTAACGGCGCACACAGGGTTGCATGGCCGAACATGCAAGCTGCTGGGTGTGCTTATGGAAGGGGCTTGTGGTAGCTTCGAAAGCACAGGTCGCATACGTAAAGTTTTTAAGCATTTTTGTGCATAAATTTCAATAAGCTAATTAATTATAATTATTTATTTAATTAATTTAATTAATATGAAAGCATAAATGTTGTGTCTTTCCACTGCATATAAATCACGTTTATTACACCAATTAGCTCGTTAATTCAATCAACGCGCTCTCAAACAAGCTATTGCTAATTGCCGAGCGCATAGCCAGACACCAATTGCACCGCAAAGCAACGCTGCATGCAGCTGGTGTGTGCTGTTGTTGGCTTTTGCGTGCAACTTCAGTTTTTCCCAAGCGCTTAACGCCATTCTTTGCAATATTTATGGCATATTAAAGCAGCAAAACATAAAAATGTCGGAAAAAAGTGGGAAAAAAGTGGGAAAAAAGTAGTAGAAAAGTAGTAGAATGTAAACAAATAAAGCGCTGAGCAGCAACAACAACAACAACAACAACAACAACAACCAGTGACAGGAAGAAGAATTTCACGCGCTGCAGCTTAGACATGCCACCGCAAGTTGTGCTTGCTTGTGTTTATTGCTTGTGTAGCAATTTATGAAGAAACTTAGTTGCATGGTCGCATGTGGCATGGTTGCATGTACAACACACATATGCGCTTCGGATTTTTACACACGCTTGGCAACGGATACGGAAATGTGCGCTGATTAGCATACCACAGCCAGAATAGAAACAACAAAAACGGCATGAGAAAAGTGTAGCGCTAACGAGACGCCGTTATATGGGCGCGGATAATGCAACACACGCATGCGAATGCCGAATGAGTCGCGGAAAACGCGGCGAAAGACAGTGGCAGCAGTAGCAACTATGTAGATAATGGAACCCGTAATAACGGAAACACTTCTAACGGCGGAAAAAATGAGCCATAAAAATGCAAAAATGCATTGGCTGACGGAGGAGCGAGCGCGCCAGCGGAAGAACGGTTGGACGGACGTACGGAAATGCGTGTAAAAGTTGGAAAATTTTGAGCGGCCTTTAAAGTGAGGAAAATGAGGAAAATGGAGCAAATGCGAGTGGCAAAGTGGCCGGGAAAGCGCAGAGTTAAGATGAAGGCCACATAAATCTGTTGCAAAATGAAGACTTTAATGTGAAAATCGGACTTTCCATTGTTGTTGTTGGTTAAGTAAAAATTATTTTATAGCAATGGTAACAGTAAATTCACTTCGGTACTAAATTTATAGCATTAACTGCTGGCATCTTACACTCTGGATGCGCAGATTATAAGAGGTTAGTAAGTTGAGGTTAGGTTAAGCACTGAAGTTGGAAAATAAACAGCAGCTTTGGTAAATCTGCTGAAATTTCAATTTAATTGATATTTTATGAATCGCCGCACTTCCGACTAGTCCGTCCCAGTTAGCAACGGACTTAATAGCACAAAACTTAGTTGACTAATTGGCAGACGCATTTCCCGATATAATTCGCTCAACATGAGTTTCCGCCAATAGAGTGACGCAGATACGCAAACCATACCAGACAGTAAGTTTTTCTGGATGTACGGTGGCACGAACAGTCTCTTCGGTATTGTTTGGGCGACAAATATGTCGCTACATTATGCAAAATATGCTACATTAAGGCTCATTTGTCAACTATCCCTCGAGGAAATTCTATCTAATCTATGTCTATCTAAAGGCAATCATGTTCATGGAGTGGAAATGTGCTAAAATAGGGTTCCATCTGTGTTATTTTCAAACAAACGAGTAAATATTTTCTAAATTTTTTTTTAATTTGCCGCAAAAGATATTAATACAGATTAAAAAGTTTTAAAATTTAACAAAAGTGAATTAATACTTTCTATTAATTATTAAAGAAATAATAATAAACATTTTTTAAAATTATTAAAAAGTGAGAATGTAATTAATTTTTTCTGTAAATAGAAGTATGACAAATAACTTTTTTAATAAATTTATATAAAAAAAAAAAAAAAATTAATAATAATTTCAAAAATTATTTAACAAACCGCAGAGTCATTGAATCTTTATCTAAAACCATGCAATCATTAAATTCACATTTACAACTGTAGTAAGTTGACAGCTGTGCAATTTCGTGTTCAAATTAATTTCGAAATTCTTTAGAGACACCTCCAAATAAGTAAATCAATAAAAGTTGCACAAAACCAAGTGTACAGTTACAGCGCCGACAACTTAATAAAGCAATCAACTGATTATCGCTTTTAGCTTGATTTGGGCACACCGAAAATGCACAAACGAAAATTCTTTGCGACTGCCATAAAATTGAACGAACACACTTTTTATGGCAGCCGGCACCAGCCACTGTCAGGTTAGGAGGTCAAATAAGCGCTGTCGGTGCGGCAGCAGTATAGCAAACAATAAAATGATAAAATGGCATGATGCTTTTATTCAGCAAGATAGCTTTTCGGAATGGATTTTTAGCTTTCTGGATAAATATTATATTTATAAGAAAATATTTCTGAAATATATCTGAAATATTGTTAATGCTTGGTTTTTCATTTTATTAACTTTATTGTTACTTTTCCACTATCGTCGATCCATCGATTTTTCTATGTATTAGTTTTCACGTTGCGTCGCCTTAAAATGCTTTTTTTCCGCTGTTGCAATATTTGAAAGCTGCAACTAAAAGACCTTGACACGCTTGCAAGATGCCGCTGTACAGCCGCTGGCAGCAAAGTGAGTAAACAATTTTTGAGCATAGATAAATAAACTGGTTATTTCGCAATATGTAGAAGCACAAAAAAAAAAAAACTTCTATAAGCAAATCTTGCGGGAGAAACGTTTGGTAAGGAAACTAAAAATAATTTTTTGCTCCTTTGAAACTCGTATGCGCACACTTAGGGTGAACCTATGGCTCATATTCTTATATACATATATATATTTATAAATAAGTGACTATTTCCTTCCCCAGTGCCATTAGCTGTTTGTTTTGCGCTACTTCTTGCATGTTGCATGCCACAAATGGTTGTTATGTTGCAAGCAAGTCAATGTGCGATCAACAATTTGCTGACACTGCCGGTTATAAATTCCTTTTATGCAGCAGCAATTGTATTTGGTACTGTTGTTTTGCTCAGTTGAGGCAAATCCCGATTAAGTGGCATTAAAAAATAATCGATAATTCTTGCATTTGGTAGTGAAGAGTATCACATATTTACAGATGTTTATAAATAAAATGTTGTTTTTCTTTTAGGTGGCGGCATTTTTTGTGCTTATTTCTATTTTTTTTATTTTTTTTGTGTTCCCATATGATTTTGAAACGATGTTTTCCTTGAACCGTCTGGTAACTCCAAATATGTGAGCTTGAAACCAAGGTCTGGAAGCTGCTGATATTTTGCTATTCCAATTTTTTTCTTTACAGCTCTATCAACATTTTGTTGCATGCATTCTCGCTTTAAATTTAGTCTACTTTCGTCTTGCGTTGCAACTTCCTTGGCAATTTGCAATTTCCGCCGAGCGCACAGCTGATGAATGCACCCAATGTGGTTGGTACGTTTCGAGCATTCGCACACACACACACACACACACACACAGTTCCCACCACACACCGAAGTACGGCCAGCTCCGCGTACCCACAGCAGCGCTTGTTTGTGCCAATTTGCTGCTGCTTGGGTTTATAAATTTTAATTAACTGCCCCAGCGCTTTCCAGACACATGGCCCCCGGTATGCAAGTGGGCGCCCATAGGCTGCCATGCAAGTTTCTTTGATTTGCATATTTATTGCACATTTTTTATCATTTGCCCGATTGCCAACAACCATCGCGCTGACCTGTGACCCCAGCGCGGTGGTGGCGGTGTGACCGGTGGCGCGCGGAACACTTCCGTTTGACAACTTCATTAGGGCGCGGCAAATATGCATTTGCTACTTAAATAAATACTGTAGCGTTGGCGCTTCCTTTCGGTGTTGCATGCCCCAAGTGGTTGCGGCGCTGCGAAGTTTGCTCAGCAACTGGCCAACAAATGTATGCAAATTCGAATTACATACTTTTTGTTTGATTTGCTAATTTTATGCCCACACGGTTGGATGCGGGGCACCATTAAAGCAACACACACACACACACACACAAATGCACACTCTACTTTTGTGTATGCATCCAAAAACAAACATGCAGATGTATATGTTGCACGGTGGCGCTTATTTCATTTTCATTTGCGAAAAATGTGTGCGCGACCTGCGCAACAATCTAACGGTACAAAATTGATTTGCATAAATTAATAAATAAAAGTGGCGGCACCGAAGTGGCAACAAGTTTTGCTACAAAATTAAACACATGCATGCCGCTGTGTGTGTGTGTGCGTGTGTGTGCTTGTGTGTGTGTGTGCGTGTGTGCATACTTGAGTGCGCGTCCATTTGCGCGCCGCTGCAAATTAGATTTGAAAGTCAGAGCAGTCGGCTGTTGTGGCAACTTGATCGGCGGCCTTTTTTGTTTTTACTATTTTCGTAGACACCGTTATTACGCTATGCAGCGCTGTTGTTGCTCTTTTGCGATATGCATTTCGTTTTGTTGCTGTTGTTGCAAGCATGCATGTGCAATGCCAGCGCGTTGCACTTAATTTAATTCCTTTTAATTGTCATGTGTGGCAATGCGGCTGGCGAAAATTCCGCACGCAATCGCAGGCCGAGCGGGCAAGCGGACAAGCGGGCTGCCAGAGTGGGGCTGCAATTAAGCCACGGCACGCATGAGTGACGCAGCGCAGTGTTGCAGTTGCAAAAAAAAAATTGCATTTTTTTGTGAAATTCTCTTCTTCTTTTTCTGTGTTAGAAAACAATTTAATAGCTTCTTTTTTCTAACAAATTTTCCTCGCTAGTGCATTTCACTTCAAATAGGTCTCATTTTTCACCACTTCGCATAACTTCTCACGCTCATAAACGAGCAGAATAGCGCTATATATATATAGCATTTTTGGCAGCGCTCTTCAACCATTTTCGTGCTATTTACTCTGCTTCAATAACCAACATCAACCATCACCAACAAAATGTACTTTTTTGATTACTTCAGTGCACCAATGTTCCCCTTAGAAAGTAGGCCAAACACTTTTTGTGCTCATAAGCAAAAACAACAACAAATAATAACATATAAAAAATACTAGAAAATATGGAAATAAAATAACTAATAAAAGAAAATTGGAAAAAAGGGAGAATGTTACATTAGAAGCAAAAATTTAGCCAAGTCAGCTGCTGTCAGAGAAAAGGGAAAAATTATTCGACTAAAATCGCGATATTTTATTCTCTTTTTATTTATTTGAAAAATGCATTTTTTGGCATTTTTCGCTCAGTGGTAAGCCAAGCTGCCCGTCGTAATGCCGCAACTACTGGCTTTCTTGCATTTTTCCATTCTTGTATCGAACACTACATTAATCGGTTATGTATGTATATGTTTGTAGGTAGCAATGATTCCGGTATATAATGCTTATATGTACCTTACATGTGACCCTAAATGAGTCTACGCTGTTTTGCGTTTTGGAAAATTGCACACGCTACATTGAAAACTAAAGTTGCCAGACATTTTTTGAATAAAATTTCGAATATATATTTGCCAGTTGAAAACATAACGAAAACTTATTGATAAAATTACCCTAAAGTTGCAAATAGTTCAAGAATCAACAATCTAAATATGTACATGCAGACTTGGGTTCTCAAACTTTTTAACTTCGGTCTCCCTTTTCAAAGGCAGTAATAATAAATTCTTTTATGGTTACTTCAACTGGGCTATGGAAAAATTCTTTACTCTTACTGGGATAGTGGTTGAGAATCAATGGCTTTTTAGTTATGTATCGATAACAGTTTTGAACAATTTAATCGATAAAATAAAGGTAATCGATAACGATAGCCTTTTCAACAATTTTCAAATAAGGTAATACAACAACAACAGCAATAAGGTAAGACAACAAAAGTAATTTCAAATGTTCGATTTTCGCGATATTTCTTCAGTATAGTTGGAAAATTATCGGTTATCGATCAGCAACATTTTGTCTAACTTAAGCGAAGCAATTGCTTGAATATTTATTGTGAATATATAGATTTTCGGGCAAAAATCTTACGAAACCCATCCTTTGGCAATTTTTCTGTTTTCTTGCTTTACTTCCTTTATTTAATAATTATTATATAAAATATTAGGAACTCGTTGTCTGATAAATATATTGTGTCGAATTCAGCTTTATAAATGTATTTTGATTGCGAAAATGTTAGTTTACACTTTATGTTGTCAATCTTATACCTGAAATGTCTTCTCTTGCAGGTCTGAAAAATATAAGAATTTGTATAATTTTCCAAAGTCGGCTTAAATATTCTACTTATTTTTGTTCGACTAAATCGATAAGTTTGCTTTTACTGCAATAATGGGAAAAGTGCAGTCTACACACGAATCAGATAAATGTTTATCTCTCAACTCAGCGACGGAAGGGAAGAAGAAGAGTGAATAAGCGCGGCAGCTTGAAATCTGCTGCGCGAATTCGAATAAAATATTGTGTTGGATTGAGCCACTAGAGCTTAAATGCATCGCATACATACATACTGACGCGACCAACTGTGTGTGTGTGTGCAGTCAAATATGCCATGAGATATACTTCGGAACAATATTGTTGCTATTGTTGCACACATCTAGCATAATAAATATATATTATTTGATGCGCTTTAATAAATCATGCTGGGCGGTTACCATATAACATAGCTATCTTCAAATCCGCATGATAGGCTTCTGGCGCTTTTCTTCGCATGTAAGCATGTTTGTATGTCTGCTTGTGTGTGTCTATGTAATTTTTGTAGTTGCTCGTATTACCGCTGTTCATCATATTACGCTACGCTTCTTTCAATTCGCGGCTTTTTTAAATTTTTAATTTTTCTTTTATTTTTTTTTTTTTGTTATTATTGTATTTCTTTGCGCCCTTTACCCTACGTAATGCAGTGAGACAGTCAGTCGGCGACGTTCGGCGACGTTCGGTCGCTCACACAATTTGGCTGGTTAGCCAATGCGTCAGTGTGTCAGCGATTGTTGACAATCTGAGCTTCGTCGGGCGTTCAGTCATTCGATCACACACCGTGAGCTGCTTTACTTCGGCTCATTGTTATGCGAAAATGTTGAAATTGCAAAATTGAAAGCGTTTTAACACTCGAGCTGTCAACGAAGCGGAAATTCGCAACTCGCAAACGCAATCGAGCCAAGGAGCCTTAAAAAATGAGAAGCCAAAGCACACATACCTACAAACATACAAAGAATTATACGTACGACTGAAGCATGAGTAAGGGAAGAAGGGTAGAAGGGTAGCTAGAGGGGTGGTCGAGGTGGTGAAAGGTCGGTAGGGGGGCATGCAGTGGTGAGTGGTGACGTGAAGTGGTGCTATGCAGTGAGTATGAATGTACTTGAAAGCAAATAAACGAAGATAAGTGAGTTGGGAAAGGAAAAACAGTAGCTGACAACAACAGCAACAACACCGTGCGCATAAGCATAAGCGTTGCATTGTAGTCGCTTAGAGTTAAATTCGTTTTTTTAGATTTCCATTTTTTATTTTTTTTTTGACTGTATTTAGATGACTGTGCGATTGCTATATTATTTTCGCTTATACATACAAACATGTACATATGTTTATAAATATATGTTGTCGGCAATTGGCATTAATTTGTATGCGAAAAGTCGGATATAGAAAATAAAAATAAATTTATTAAAAATGTAATATGGAATGGACGACGATCTATGTGTGTATTTAACTTCGTTGAAGTGAAATTGTATTAAAAGTGAAGCATGCAACAATCAAAAAACAAAAAACGAGAAGCAAAAAACAAAAAAAAATAATGGCAAGGCATTCTTTCTTTTAGGTTCTTGTATCTTTAACTGCTGGTTTTACTTGGCTTTCAAATTTTAAATAAACCAACTTTGTGGAAATATTTTTTATTTTAGAAAAAATTTTAGAGTAAGGAAATTTAGAGTAGGAAATGTAGATGCGTATAAGATATTTGTTGAGGGTTAAAAATAAGAAATTGTGGTATAAAATCTTACTTACTTTTTTACTTATTTACTCTCTCTTACTTTTTACTTGTTTACTTAAACCAATGCAATGCTGCTTATCTTTGGTTCCTATAATTTTATTGCGGTTAAGATTAGTACTTTTGAGCCCAGCACTGTTTATTGTAACATCCGAGAAGCCTTCGTTCCGATTCGTGAACCTATACTGCAAGATTTTTTAATACTGAGGCGTTCCATAAAGTCGTAGCATCCCATTAAAGTGCCACTGGCGGGGTACCAAAGGGGGGTTCCCGGCAAAGATTAAACCTAAGAGTATCTCGAATAAACTGGCAGCAGCTGAGCTTAGTCGAGTTTGTCATATATTTTCGCGTGAGATAGATCTTCATCACCAGACCAATGTTCCGCCGCCTTCCTCGGGAAGCACTCCGGCATTTGGAACGTTACGTTACGTTACTCAGCTCAGCTTATGCTTTCTAACTCAACCAGAGGATCGTTTGAAATGTCGCACATAGTGCTCTTGTTACTACAGAAGAAGAATGTTATATAACCTTCAATTGCAGATGGTTGCTACCAAAAGTTGTATATGTTGCTGTTATAGGAAATATTTCGTATATAAATTTAAACTGACTTGCAACAAATACTATAACGATTTGATTCTCTCAAAATATTTTGTTTGTTCAATAACACTTACATAGGCTATAAGAAATATGAAAAAGAGACTAGAATATTTATATACAAATGAATATACCTGTATGTATTGAAGACAGCATTGGTTCGTCAAGAAATAGTCAATTATTGCAGTGTCTTAAATTAGCCGCAACCGATCATTAATTCATAATAATTACTAAAGTTTTAATTTATTTTCATAATGTAGCATGAAATATGACTACAAAATGGCAAAACTAATTACGGTGTGCAAAAAATTAAAAAAAAATATGTAAAGCCAAAATAATTTTAACATTTTAATTCTGACCTTCAGTGATTTTTATACACATTTGGGAGCGCTAGGCAAATGCAATTTGGAAGAAAAACCAACAACAAAATGCGAGAATATGATTAAGAGATTTGTATATGTATGCATGTGTGTGCGTATAAAAAATAATTAACTCCTTATTTCAATCGAAAAGAAAAATAAAATAAAACTTTGTGCTCACCAAGCTTAGCTCCGTGTGGTGAAGAACAAAAAAAAAATAAATAAATAAAAAATAAAAAAAAGAACAAAAAAATATTAAACTGAAAATACAAACATGCAACCATGATTTGAAGTATACAATTAGAGCCGCAGCAATCAGCAGCTGCAATTATCTACGCCAAATAGTGACTCAGAATTCAAGTAAATAATGCAATTACTATGTTGAATTACATATCAGTGTGTGAATGCATATCAGCCAGCACATATCCATGTTATGTCACTAGATCACTTACAACAAAAATATATAAATAAAAAGTTGAAAACACAACGACAAGAAGAAACACAATTTTCCGCCGCCTAAATGCCCAAAAGGGTCTAAACAAGCTGACCAAAATAGTGAAAAGTGGCAACAGGGCGCGAATAAACAACGCGAAAATTTTCGCGAACACTCGCAACAGCCAAAACAAAGCAAAAAAATCAAACAACTCTGGTAAGAAATAAAAGAAAAAAATTATAAAAAATCATTTGCAATTAATTTAATAAGAAAAAAAGGCAAAAATCGAAATAAAACAACAAAAATCGTTTGGCAACATTAGCGCGCTTCTAACAAAAGAAGGTTAATAGCATTAAACAACAACAAACAATTACAATAGCAACTACTGGCCAGCTGCATGATACTTAGCAGCAATGCATATAACAACAATAAAGCAACAAGAAAATATTGTTAGCAATTAAATGGCAAACGCTGAAGTGAATGTCGGTCGTTGTTATTTGCGAAAAGTTGCAAAAGCTGCAACAAAAACAATGCGCACAACGCAAGCGAAGTGTAATAGGCAAGAAGCGGCGACCTTGAAGTGTGCAAAAAGTTGCGCTTAAAACGCCCGGACCGCAATTTACGTACTTGCTGTTGTTGTAGTGTGCAGCTAACAATTGATGGTAGATAATGACACAGGGAAGGGAGCAATTAACATTTGGCTGTGTGGTGGAAGAAATAATAACTTTTAACACTTTTTGTTTTTTTCTTTGTTAGAGAAAATTGGTGAGGGACTTGAAAGATTCAAGGCGCATAATTATCGCATTAGAAGCTGTGGATCTAGTGTAGAAACATACTGGGTAACACGCTGGGATATGTCTCGATAAATTAATCATAAGATAAATGCGCTTGCTGGGTATTTCAAAATTGAGCTATTTAAATATGAGAACCCATTTTATTTATATGCGCGCCAACAACAGGCTGATGATATCACCAAAAGCGATCGACATTTGAAACAGACAAACACAGCAACAGAAAACAAATCTGTTAAGACTTATTGCTTGAAGCAGTAAACGCAGCTTGAAATTCGCGAAAAATATGGCAATGGAAAAAAAACCAAAAAAAAAAAAAAACAAAAACAAAACGGTAAAGGTAGTTGCAAAGAAGGTGCTGAAACTGCAACAATAACTAATAAATGTGCAAAAATAAAACGGATTTCTTAAATAAATTTTAATAACAGCAGCAAAAGCTGGAAAAAAATTGCAAATGTTCAGCGCCAAGGTCAGCGCAACAAAATGCAAAAAAAAAACACAACAACACACAGAAATACAAAATAGTGAGTTGTGCAATTTCAGATCTTCACGTTGTTGCTGTTGCACATAAGCGTTGCCGGAAAAAAAAACAAACACAAAAACAAAAACAAAGCAAAAAGGTAAGACAAACGACAGACAATAGCCAGCTAACAGCTAAAGCGGCTACTAATCTGCTAACTAATCGCAAAATTACGAAATTAACAATTTTCCACAAAATTTATGTTGTTTTGAGTTTTTCGATGATATTTGCTTTTCTTCTATTTTTCAAAATCTTTGTTTGCCAAGTTCGCTGGATTTTATGCGCGCCAGCTGTTGTTATTGCAGTTGTTGCCCATTGTTTGTATGTCAATGGATGTGTGTGTGTGTGTGTGTGTGTGTGTGTGTGTGTGTGTGTGTGGATCTATTGCTTATTCAGGTAAGCGAGCAAGCAAAGTGGGCGATAAATGTTGGCTCTTATTGTAATCAAATTGCCCGAAGGCAATGCTCTTGTTCATGAATGAATTTGGCTCTATTTATGCGCCTTATGTGTGCATGTATGTTGACAGCAATAATAATAAAAACCATATTGTTTACGTGGAACTGCAGCAGCAGTAGTTGTAAATAAGAATTTTACAAGAAAAAAATCCATTATCAATGGAAATAATTTATTTAACTTGAAGCACAATTTGCTATAAATTAAATCAAATTTATTTATGCTACTTCCAATCCGCATAAATAACGAAAAATTCCCATGGTTCCAATCGAATCGCTTAAAATGAAAGATTTCAACTTAAATTAGATTTCCTGCACACCAAAATCATTCCAAAACTTAATGTGCATTACGAACTAATGGCCCTAAAATATATATTAGTAGTATTAGATGAGAAATTAGATGAGAAAGTCTACGATCAAGCTGTGAAAGCTCGAAAAGCTTCCAGCCACTTTCATGAAAGCTCAAGGGTGAAAGCTTGCAGTTGAAAGCTAATAATAGTGTCTCTAAAGGTGACATCAAAATAGTTTGGGAAGCGACTGTAGCTGACTCAAATCAGTCCTCAAGCCATAGTCAGTGTTTTAGCACAAGGACAGCTCGAACCACTGCATGTGAAACTCAGCAGATGTGCACAAATTGATGTTGGAAGAGTAACACTATACCGATACTCTCAGAAAATATATCGACTATTGAACAAAAGGACAACCGTTTAGCCTTGACTGTCGGATTTATTCATTATCCATCACAAAGAGGTACAACTGAGTACACAAAAGCATTTTTGATACTCCGTAGCAGAGCAGAGAAGGTTTTCTCAGAATTAAACGGGGAATTTCTCTGCTCTAGACGCAAAGGCGCTACGGAAAGGATATCGGGGAACAACCTTGAAATAAAGGGCGATCTAAGTTAAGCAGACCTGGTTGTATACTATAGACCAATTCACGAAGTAAGCATGAACATATAATAACCAGACATGCCCACTGCTTACTTTTTTGTCAACGGTTTCGTGAAAGAGTTCGTGCGCTATCAAGCTAGAATTTAGAAGACACAGTTCAGGAAAAGGTCAAAAATAGAAATAGTCAAAGGGAAACCCAACTGAAATTCGAAACACAGATCTATATAAATAGAAGAGGTATGTTTGGAAGGAGAAGACCAACTTTTAGACCGAGGTGCCACCGCAGCGGGTTACGTATTTCCCGCTGTCACAAAGACTATAAAAAAAATAATAAGGATTGAGAAAACAATAAATCGCAAGAATTTCAGCAAGCAGCAACAAATAACAACAACAATAATAGTAAAATCATTAAAAAAATCAGCAATAACAAATGCTTCCAAAGCCAACACGCGCACAGTTGGAGTTGCCACAGCTGCAACAAGCCATATCCGTTGCTTGTTAGTTCAAGTACACACACACACACACACAGGCAGGCACTGGTGCAACCACATGATTAACAAATGCAAAGAACAGTTGCATGTTCGCCAAGTTGTATGCAACAATTGCTGGTGCCACTGCAACAATGCAACAATGCAATAATTTTCATGATTTTCATAGCAGCCAAGGCAGCCAAGGCAGCCAATGCTGCCACTGTTGTGGTTTCTCATTTTTTTTTCACTTGCATTTGCATCATTTGTTTGTTGCTGCTGTTTTCGTGACGACGCTGCTGGAGAGCTTTTCATGTGGGTTGGCCACTTCAGACGCGACACACGCGACTCGAGAAGCAACAAACGTTGAATAATGCAGCCAACAATAACAACAGCACAATTTTGAATAACAAATATGGCAGAAAAACAAAAACAGAAAACAAAAAACCCCGAGGAAGGAGGGAAAAACTCCAGCAGCTTCAAGTCCACACAAAAATACCAATAAAATTCAGACAAATGCTCGACCGTGGGTCGTAAATAGCAACTGTGGCAGTTTGCTGTCGCCTTAAACAAGCTTGTAAGCATTCAAAACGTAGGCAACAGCAACAACAACACGTGGCCAGTATTATTCGTCTTATTAATTTCATTAAGTGGCACGATGATTGATTTTATGCGGCACTCGACGCGGCAACGGCGTGTCGTTAATGCAACGGCAACGGCAACGGCAATGGCATGCAGCAACAACAACAATGAGGCAATGAGGAAAAATGCGCACATGTGTGTGTAGTACGTACAACAACGTAAACGACATTTGCCACAAACGGCAAACAACAACATGCAACATCAGCAACAACGTCGGCAGCGTCGGCGGTGGTGGTGTTGAGTGCCTGCGTTGTTGCTGTAAAATAACCATTGACTGTAGCATTATAGCATTACAAAAAAAAAAAACGAAAATCAACGACAGCAAAATTATTGCAGGCAATGAAGTGCAACTGCTGCCAATCGGCCGGGGGTGTGCGCGGCGCTGCGGCTGAGAGGCTGAGAGGCCTCATAAACGTCAACGGCATAATCGTAAAATTTGCGCTTAGCAGCCAGCGTCGCCAATGCTGCGCCGACGAGCACTTTGCCGACAACAACCACCACAACAACAAGTACGCAAGCGACATAACTTCGGATTAATGTTTGGTCCCCCACTGCCAGCATGTGTGCCCGGGCTGGGTACGTGTGCTCCCCCGCTTGGATCAATGCATTCGGAAAAATGTTTATTTCAGTGTTGATAATTTTTCATTGAATTTTTTTTCGGTTTTGTTTTTTTTTTTTTTTTAGATTTAATGAACCATAAATTGTCGTTGATTTGAGTGGCGGCGATGGAGTTTAACGATTGATTGCATTTTTGAGATTCTTCAACAAAAATATCTGGCATTTGCCGCAGTGCCCATGCGCGTGTGTGCGTGTATGTGTGCGCAGCAGATTTCGAGGCGCTTATTTTAGCGGAAAATTTTTATAAAGAAATTGTTGCAAAGGCAAATAATTGATATTAAGGTTGAAAAGTAATACACAAGTGTACGTTTCTGAGAGCATTCAGATTATTTAGCGCTAATCTTGAGATTGAACGATGAAAATTCTTTCTTCAAGACCCGCCTTTGGTTGCAAACTCATAAACAGAAACTCCGCTCAAAGTACGAAGCCTATTTTTCACAGACTTTACATAAGTTTTGTGCCTTTTGAGTGCCGGGAAGACTACTACTTATATACCGGAGAGTGATGAGAATACATTAAATGTATTGAGAGCATTATTTAGTTGTGGAAACTATAAACTATACGAACGGATTAGCGACTAAGACTGTTTTAGATTGGTCAAAGCAGATGAACCTCCGAGGAATTCCGATCTGGAATCCATACTTGTGTATAGGAAACGAAAGTGAAGTCGGTAACATATAAAAAGGATGAATGAAGTTTGAGCACGAACCCTTTGTATGTGAAACAATCAAACAGCTTTTCACGAAAGAGGCTTCAACGATGAAAGAATTCTTATTTCGATGCAAATAGAGTAATAATTATGGAGTATTTTAAAACATAAAAGAATTATACAGTATGTGAGCAAAATAGTTTATAAGTTAGGTTCTCACAAGGGATACCACCGACCTAAAGGCTGGGATCACAGTCAATAAAGGAGGAAATAAGAACCAGAACACTGATTTTTGTCTAAGCTGAAGTGTATCTAAATAACAACCAAAAACACCGAGAGAGAGAGAGAGAGCTACTAATAAAAAAGCAGAGGCCTGAAGAGGAACTGTATTTATAAAACCAGTCTTTTACAAAAACACCGAGAGAGAGAGAGAGAGCTACTAATAAAAAAGCAGAGGCCTGAAGAGGAACTGTATTTATAAAACCAGTCTTTTACAGTACAACTTTGGGGCACACAATTAGGTTAAGAAGAACTTCCGATAAAGCGTACTTTGCAGCGTTCATGATTGCCTCTGGACGCAGGGAGGTTCTTTGGGTGCAGGCTTCATATGAACTTTCAACTAAACTTACAAAAATGTATACAATGTAAATATTTGGAATCGAGTAAATGAATCGGCTTTGAAATAAACATTGCGTTTGCTCGTTTGTTGAGTAAGAGTGGTGCAATGGACTACAATAATTATTAGCGCAAATACGAAAGTAATGTGCACAAATGTTTACTTTTCCGCTTTTTATCATTTTTATACTCTCGCCATATGTTGCTACAGAGTATATTAGTTTTGTTCACCTAACCGTTGTTTGTAACACCTAGAACTAATCGAGTTAGATATAGATATGTATATATATATAAATGAACAGGATGAAAAGACGAGTTGAAATCCGCGTGACTGTCTGTCCGTCCGTCCGTTCGTGCAAGCGATAACTTGAGTAAACATGATGATATTTTGATGAAACTTGGTACACGTGTTCTTTGTCACCGTAAGACGGTTGGTATTGCAGATGGGCAAATGGTGTCTTCAAGATATGCCATCTCATGCGTAAGAACAGACGAAATCGGATTATAACTTTTCAAGCCACCAGATACCCAATATTAGGACCTCGGTGCCTCTATCTGACTTTTTATCGAAAATATCGGGAAATCTGTAAGATATTGAATTGAAATTGTGAGCTTATCTTTCCATAATAATAGCGTACTCTGGTATCAAAAACGGGAAAAATCGGGTAAATACTTCCCATAGCCCCCATGTAGCTAATATACGGATTTTCAACCTCTGGGTAGACTTCATACCGTATATTTCGGTCAATGTGTAAGATATCTTAACAAAATTAAGTGAAAGTGTAATATCGGATACACCATAATTTACTGCCGAAATAGTGTAAAATCGGTCTACGAATTACACCAGCTCCCATGCTACATATAATGATTTTCGCTATTCTAGCAGAATTTATGCCGAATATATCGATCACTGGGTGAGTTACCTTCACAAAATTGCGTGAAAACATGCTCCCTAATATACTTGAATAATGAAAAGAGTTAATGTGAGCAGCGCAGATCTTCCTCTAAACCAAAAATGTCCGGTAAAAGAATTCCCGACTTTCCATCCGACTTTAATCCATTTATGTTGGCCAATATGTGTGATATTTTAATGAAATTATGCAGATATGTTTTCTTAAACACAATGTGATTTCGCGCTAAATGTGAATGACCCCGGCCTAGACAGGGGTCAGAGCCCCATATTCCTAATATAATGATACTTTTCTCTGGTTTACTTTTTCCTCATATATCTAATATATTTATAAAACCAATTTGGTTGAGTTTAATGAATGTTGAATTCTTCCGCAACATTTTTTAATATGAAGTTATGCCAGCACCTGTGTACATTTCCCCGCCTCTGATCCGAGAGAGTATAAAATGTACGGGCACACCCGAACTTAGCGCTTTCTTACTTGTTATTTGTTTATATGGTGTGCTTTGTGGTTATTGTTATCATTGCTGGCGTTGACTTAGAACGCCAGAGGTTGACAAACTTGCTATTGCCTTTTTATTTAATTACTTTTTTTTTGCCCTTAATGTTTTAATGTTTACACGTCCACACTCGTTGTTTTGTGTGCTTTTCATCGACTGTCCACCATTTCGGTCTGCCTTTGTTACATTCTTTTTTGTTATTTTTTTTTTTACTATATTTCATCTGTTGTTTCCTTTTATTTCTTAAATTTTATGTATTGTCCCATAGTCTTCCTACCTTTTATCCTGTATTCCTCTACGTCACCTTATCGCTAGCTATAATAAAATTTTGTTTTAATTTTTTCTTACCACTGTGTTCCTGGGTCAATTCTGTGCTTTTTTCTTTTCATTTCTTTTATCCTTTTGATGTAATCTCTGCTAACTTCTGGCTGTGGCTTTTGTGCTTCCTGTCGCTACTCCTAACATTTGTTTTTACAAAATTTCCGCTATTTTTTAGCCGTGGCTACTTCTGGATACTTCGTAATCTGGTTTATGACCGCGAATTGTAGAAAGTATACGTTAGCGTTTTTTTTATATTTTTATCCGTTTTTTTGTAGGCTTATTTTCAAGGCGACATTTAATGACTTCGCACTGCATTTTCAAAGTGCTTCGAATACAGACATACTTTTTATTTATTTAAAAAATATACTTTTCTATTACGCACGCCATGTGTGTTGGATTCTAGATTTTCAGGGTGCTGAGTTAACTATAACTGAGATAACTATATCATTGAGCTACCATTGAAGCGCGCTTCGTTGATACTTGAGACAGATGATGGAACATAGAAAAATTTTCGTTAAGTCCAAAGAATTTTTTTATGAATTTAATGTGTTTACGAACTCTACTATATCCTTAATATATTTTCTTCTATTTTCAGATCCTATATAGAAGCATATTTGAAGTATTTGAAGCCCTCTAAAAGCCATTAACACTTAAATTTTAAACAATTTTACATTGGATCACACATCCTTTGAAAGCTAACACAGTTCAAACTTTGCAACCATCGGCAAATCCCTGACGCCTCACTCGTAAATCTCACAAATGCACCAATATATCAATGGGAACAAAATGGCAGAGTTTTTTCACTAAATAAATTCGCTAAAATAGGCATTATAATTTATGTGCAATTAGCCAAGCAAGACCTCATCCACAATGGATTGCCAAAGCAATAGACCATAGCGATTGACAACGGTCAAATAGTCAAGCGGGGACAAACTCTCGACAAAAGTGCACCCAAAGGGCTGTGCAAAAATGTTTTATGGGCTGTATGTATGGTGAGCTAGCAGCTGAGTGGTAAGCGCCGTTATGCTGGGAGAGTGTTCAATAATAATGCACAAATTGCATAAATGGCGCTAATAAATTAGCGCAAACACAAATTAACTGCGATAACTGTAAGAGCGGGTGTTCACATTGGCAACGCGTGGGCAGTAATGCATGCGTGCCCGGCTTGAATTACGGTAATGTATTGTGTTTAATGCATTTGGGTGAAATGAATTTCGAACTTTTTGACCAGCGGTGGCAAAGCCATTTAAGTAATGCTGGAAAAACTTCCATTAGGCATAAGTGAGGTCACGCGAAAATTAGTTGAACTCGTGCATAACAAGCAAAGAGGCCCGCAAAGAACACGCATTGCAACTCTATTGTTGTAAATGAAGACCTACTATGCACCGTAAGCCCTCGTGAATAGCGTGTGGGCGGTACATTTAGTGGATCACATTACTAAAACTATTTACTAAAATCTACTTCAATGATACGCGATGTTAAAAGCAAATAAATGTGGCGCGAATGCTTGCAACCATGCGCTACAAATCTATCAAATAAGCTAGTAGGGAAAACTGCTTTTATGTCAGACCTGTGGAAGTGCGAGCTGACTTCGGCAGTTGCTTAAGGGGGAATTCTGGATCAAGCATATGATCAATAGTTAAAAAACCCCTCTCTTCAAAAAGACAATTATTTGTTTATATAGATCAGCGAAACAGTGACCCAATCTCTCGAGTATCCCAAGCGTACTAGAGTGTGGACCGAGCTCCTATCCAGAAACACTAATCCAATTTTTATTAAATGTCTATATTCTATACTACTGTGTCTTATAGAAGCCCTAAAAATCAGACTTCGAGACCAATAAGAACACTCAAACTCCTATATTTTGTTGTCTATGCAGACAAACAAACCCATTGATTGACTGAGTGGTCCACAGAGAAAGCTAATTTAAACTCACTTCAGTTGTGAGTTCAAGAAACAGGAAATTGTGGCGAAAGAAATATTCTGTTAAGCTTATGGTCTAAATTAAGAGTAGACAAAAATGTTGTCGTATATCGTAAAGAAAGTAGGGATTCGCGAGCCACCTACTTTTGATTTGAACTTCTAAAAGATTTCTCATCGGGTTCTACAATATATTTGCACTTAGTTGCACTTGCGTGCCTTTGGAATAACACATAAGTTCATTAAGGCATACGAAAACCATAGATCCCAAAACTATGCTTACATTAAATCCACACATATGTGGGAAGTATGGTCAAATGCGGACAATGTGACGCGCGCGGGCGTTCGTAACCACACAAAGTGGTCAGTTCACAAGTGCGCTCTATTACACTTATGTGAATATTAAACACAAAAACAATAGCATAGTGCATTTGCAATGACAAACTGGCTGGTGTTGTTCCATCTGCGACAACAACAACAACTAACATAACAACTGAAATGACTTTAAGGCAAACAACAATAACAAAGCGTGCGTAGAAACAAGTGTTGTCGAACTAGTTCCCTTTACAGCTGACTGTCCGAAGTGTAGCGCCTGCGGTGGCCACCGACCCGACTGCAGTCGTGTACAGAGAGTCGTGTACATAGGAATGCACGAATTTAAGGGCGCATTGGGAAGTGGAAGGAAATCTTGTGACATCGCCTGGGTCTAGTAAAGGTACTTGACTCACTGCTGCAGACTTTGAGATCGGAAAGTATGATTTAAATAGATCATTAATTGCAGATTTCGCCTTTCAAAGCACTTAACTATCTTTTTCGAGTAATCAGCGAACCACATTTTTCTCTTCGAATCAACGCTTTGCAGTTTCACAGTGAACCTCAGGCTTGTTCCGCTACAGTGACCTTGATTTTTCACATATTTCAAGCGCTCAGTAGAGCTTTTATCAATTAACCCAAACCTTTCTTGCTCGATTCTTATTATAGCGCATTGCGCTTATCTATCGACCAATGAAATTCTATCTGTTTAACCCTGTCCATATCAAATGCTAACACTTTAAATTATTTAAACCTGCTCTAACCGCTATGCGAACGCCCGCTCCAACCTTGTACATCGACCTTACAACAGCGGAACGGCTTTCTACACATTATGTGCTCTCTTATGTGCTACAGGTACGGCCTAAGCCGTCACGTTAGACCTTTCGTTGCATCGACAAGTGCAACATTGTCGCTCGTTTGTGGCTAACAAGTAATTTGGCTTATATGTGTATGCGTCTACTCTTGTTATTGTTGTTGCTTATAAACAGCATATTCCCATTACTGTTGTTGTTATTATTGTTGCCGCTATATTTCATCGACAAGCTATGCTTCGGAATGAGTTTATGTGAATATGGCATGCGTCCATTGGGAACCCCTACCTGCGTCGTTCGATTGTCTACCTATCTGCCTGTCTGTCCGTCCGCCTCTTAGTTACCTATTTAGCCCGTCCGTCTGTGCATTGCAGTGTCTGCGCCGCACACCACTTCGTTAACTGCCACTGCCCGCACTCGTGTGACTCTTTGGGTCTGCCTTCGCTTCAACCTGCCTGTTGTAATTCGTTTTTTATGCGCCTATCCGTTGCTTCCCGCCGACACCCCGACTTTGTGTACCACCGAGCTGTGTGGCATGCATGCGACGCCGCACTGGTCGGCTGTTCTGTAGGTCTAGCGGTGTGTTCGCGCCGTTGCTTCACTTGACTGCCGATTGGCATCGCTTGCCGCACTTGCATGGCTCGATAGCTCGTTGGTTGGATGGCGGCCCGTCTGCCTGCCTGCGAGCTTACCTCATCAAGTGTTCGTCCATTGCATCGATGAGTAAATAATGACCAACGCATTGCAGTGTGCACGCATTGCACGACGCTCCTCCGTCCGTCCGTCCGCCTGTCCGTCTGTCCGTCTGTACCTCTGTGTGGACGACCAAAACAACAATGCCGATCCAAGGAGCAAGAGCAACAGATACACAATAAGCCCAGTGGCATATCGCATGGCATATCTATCACATATGTGCATGTGGCTGTGTATGTGTGCACAAGTGCAATGTGGTCGCAGGCGCATCAGGTCGTCAGCTGAGTTGTATGGGGACGGGTTTGTGTTGCAAGCACATGAGTGTGCGGCTGTGGGTAGCTGGCCACAACGGCCACACGGCTGTAATGTAATTTACTTGCTGCTGTTGTTGTTGTTGTTGCTTTTCATATACTTGACTTGTTATTTGACGTTTTCTTGTTGTTGTTGGGGTCGCATGCCATCACA
Organism: Bactrocera minax; assembly: GCA_021498325.1. Lineage (NCBI taxonomy): Eukaryota > Metazoa > Arthropoda > Insecta > Diptera > Tephritidae > Bactrocera > Bactrocera minax. Next base: position 1,030,512 of record JAKEEE010000025.1, read on the forward strand.
AACATGTGTGCACTGCAGCAGGTTCCAGCCATCAACTTGAGGCCTGAGCAGTGGAATTTTTGCCTGCCTTCCCTGCCGCTGCGCTGGCGTTCGTGTCAGTGCTTGCTGCGCTCGCTCGTTTATTTGCCCCTGCCTTGGTCACACCTTCGCCAACCTTTCAGTTATTGTTTTCGTTTTTTTTTCGTTTTTCAACGCGGGCTACTCGTTTGTCGCAGTTAGTTGCGCTGCATCTCGACTCGAGTGTGTAGCGGCACTTTCCGCGTTCTCCCTGCGCAGTTCGCGCGCTCTGCCAGAGCTTACTTCCCAAGCTCACTTCACTTTTTAATCGCTTCTTTTTTCAATTTTATTTAAATCGCTTTTTGTTGTTATATTTTAATTCCCACTGCATACGTCGACTTTTCAACGTGCCGCTTTGCTGCTCTTTTTCATATATTTTGTTCTTGTTTTTCATAATGCCAACGCGGTATTTATTTCGGTAGCGACATTATTATAGGTAATTATTTTATTAACCTCCTCCACTCCCTTGCGCTGCTTGTTTTAAAGTAATTGAAACGGCAGCCAACCGGGAAATTGTTCGTGGAAACTTAAGCTTAATGTCGGTTTGAAATTTTAATGAAGTATTAAACACACCCGATTGTTTGTGGAGCAATTATTTCGGATTGGGGCAATAAAGACTTTTAAAATGCAGTTAGGGGCTTAAATCATATGGCCTCATAAACTGTAGGTGGGAAAATTTTAAGACTTCCTTCTCCTTAAATCTTGGCATCGGAAGCATTTCATCGACAAGTGTCTGCGGTAAACCAGTTTGATTTAGACCAGTTTCCTTTATTTAAAATAAAACGATACTTCATGAGAGATTTGTAATGAGAAAGCTACAATTTACTCTGAATTTGAATTGCGAGAGAGAGAGAGAGAGAGAGAGAGTTGATTTACAATCAACGGTGTCTATGTCATTGAGCAGATCCGCTTTGTGGGTAACTGTTAAGTTTAGGTTAGGTATTGTGGATTCTCTATTAGAAACCACACTTGAACAATTACAATCAAATCCCTTGTGACTTCAAAACAACTCGCAAAGATGCATTAGGCCCTCTTAAATTGATTAGGCGGCTTGAGTACACCATAAATTTGTTAAGGCGATTGGATGTAAGAAGGAATGAGAGCCATGGTGTTTTTACCTTAGTGACGCTAATGCGGCGAAGAAATGACGCAATATTTTTAGCCTTAAACCATTAACAGCGGTCAATCGGTTAGTGACATCAGTTCTAATCAGTCTCATCAGTTTTACAGTTCCCAGTAATATTGCTACGACTACCCATCCATACAAGTCTTATCCCGACCGAAATAACTCCATCAACTGATAATGAGATTATAATTTTCTGTGAAAAATATATTATTCATTGGTTGGCATGCTAGTAAAGCAGATTGATCGCAGTTTAAACTAAACTAACGGCATAAAAATCGCAGAACTATGTGAATTTACAAAACATTCTGGGGTCTTCCCCAATTACGCAATTCGTTGCGATTGTCACATTGTCAGATATTTAAAGTATGGAATAAACACGTCAGAGCGCTCATGTTAACACGAGTGCTTAGCAAGGCCATAAAGCTAAGCTTTTAACAGTTGAACCAGAAAAGAGTGGACGTGACGCCGGAGCAATTAAAGTCAGTCTCCGGTTCACGTGTTGCCAAGCAACTTTAGCACGAAGTTAAGCAGGGGTACAACGGCAGCCATTCGAGTATGCGTGCGAGGCAATTAAAGTTGCAAAAAGTTGCTAAAAGTTGCAGAAGACAAGCTTTCCACACGCATATTATGACAGCTACGGTGGTAGACAGCCATTAGAGCAAAGATGCGTTAACGGTTGAGTGGACATTATCAAACAACAATGGCGCTAGTAAATTTCGCTAATTAAATGGCAAAGAGCTAAGTAGACGCCACCCATCAATGACAATGGCAACAAAAGAAACGAAAAGCTAAATCAACAAGCAAATACAATGGCCCGCGACGAATGGCTTAATGTAAACCATAAGGCATACAACAACAAAAACATCACGTGAATACGCTAAAAAGCGCCGAACTGCAGACCAACGCCAAAAGCATAACAGGCTAAAGAACGCACGTAAGATTCGTGTGATTCGTGTGATTCGTGAGATTTGTGGCAGCGCTGGAAGGGAAACACTAAAGTAAAAGTAGTAAAAATAAAATTGTAGTAAACACAACAGTAATGCAGTTCGAGAAAAGTTTTCGAAAATAATGTGCTCAATGTACCCCAGCCGCTACGTGGTCTAGACAGACGGGCAAACAGACACACCTAGGCTGCAACAGTGTTGAGCGGCGGTGCAGCAACAAGCTCCTGCTGCCAAACAAAGCGCTGTGCGAGCACAAAAGACTGTGGATCTTTGAAATTTTTAAGAAAAGACAGCTCGCGGGCGCGGGCTAGAGGCAAGATGCTGCTTAGAAGTCGCGCACACCGCGCTGCTGCAATATGAGACCAGCTTCAGCTTCAAGCTGTGTGCGGCGTGAGAATGCCGCGTTTGCTCTAAGCAGCAGCCAGCCCTTGCTAACAAAGCCGCACAGTGAGCTTGCCGGCTCTCGCTTTACAACGGCGACTGCACTTAGGTGGTAATTAGAGGATTTGGTTACTTGTGCGCGGCGACCGGCAAGCGATTGTTGCAACAGTTGGTGGCAGTAATAGTTCACACCGTGCTTCGTTACACCGGTGACAATGGGTATGTACAACAACTACAGCCGTAAGAACTACAATAACAACATGGCTTGAGTAAGCCGACTAAGAGCAGCTTACTTATACAGCTTGTTGTAGTTTGTCGCATTGTTGTTGCTGTAGCAGCATGGCTCACCTTAAACGTATTTACACTAACCGTCAGGTCGGCCGACGCTTTTTTATATATTTTTATTTTTTATTTTTTACCGCTTCAGCAAAAGCGTTCATGCGCACCACCCTGCGTCCATGCATCCGTGCATCCGTGCGTCTGTTTGTATGGCGCAAATTAGCGCGCTCATTAGGAAATAGTGCAAGTTACTTGCAAAGGTAAATATAGCATGTAAGAAGCACCTAAAGATCTCTATCCCTTCTTAGGTCGCGCTTCTGCTACACACTGGCTTTCTGCAAATAGTCAGCAGACAACAGCGCCGCCGTTGAGACCCACAACTCCTTTGCCATGCATAAGCGCATCTATATATATCTTGTAAGTGTACTTACTCAACAATATGCCTGTAATTGTGCGCGTATGGCCGACATGTGCCCCTATATACAGATTATGCCACAAAAGGTGCCCATCGCTTACCTGCAAAAATAGAAGAAATGGAAGTTATTATAATGAAGTAGCAAAAAAAAATAATTTAAATTATAACAATAAAAGATGCGAAAAATAAATTCATGCTTATACATATATACATTTTAATTATATAGATAAGAAGTGCATTAGCTTGGCATTGGCGTCGCGTTGTATTACAAAGGAGCTGCATTACAAATAAGGTTAAACTAGATGAAATACTAAATGCTTTACAAGCTAATCTTGCCCTTTGCTCATCTTTGGCCATCACAGCAAAAGCAATCTAATGAAATATGTAGCACTTAATGACATTGGAATGCTATTAATTTACTTGTAGTCGCTGGCCGCAGACATTGATGAGCTCAACTGGGGATCAACGTTCTAGAATTTCATGCTTGCTTACACTGCTTATACACTGGAATACAAATAGCGTCAGTTGCGATCACAGACACATAAAGCAACAACAAACGATCGTGCATAGAGATGAGTTCCGAGAAAAGCGGGTATTACCTGCGATCCTATTAAAAACGGTCTTGTGTAAGCGAGAGATTACCTATTGACTGCGCTAATCTCATTATGGGCACGGCGATAAACTCTACTATGGAGTTTTCCATTATTTCAGACACTTAAGACTGGAGATTATATCAGTCAACGTGGATCATGGATTACGTTTGATTTATTTTTCTTGTGAACGCACATAAACGAAATGTTTCGTTCTTCTCTGAGGAATTGTATTGAATATGAAGTTGATAAACTTTCATACGCTATCATTGTAGCGGATCTCCAGCGAACATTACTCGTTTTAGAGCCTTTAGAATGCTTTACCGCAGGAAGAGGTTAAGGTTATCCTTAAATGACACCTTTCAGCTATATTCAAGCACCGCTGGCATTTTATGCAAACACTCATCTCTGCATCGTCGACACCTAATGAGACACCTTAAGCTGGTGTCGGAATAAAATAGAGCAGAAAGTCAAGCTAGGCGTTAACGAAAACAGGGGACGTAACAAAAAGTTGCAACAAAAGGTAGTCAATGGTATTAGCGATCTATTAGTGTGGTTTGTACAATTAGCCTCTTGTTGTGTCTCTTCGGAGAATCCGCACAGAAAACCGTAACATACGTAACTGTACTGCTGCAGCATGCGTGAGAAAAAGGTTCGGCTAAAATACTACAAAAATATAAAGTCGTCTCATAGAAAATAACACAAATAAATATTTTTCAAGAATTCAAGGAGAAAATGCCACTGTCTCCACTCACTAGAAGTGTCCACTGAGCAAAGCAATAAATCCGGTCACTTAATAAACAGAAGTTCACAGTGCCGATACTCAAGATTAATGATGCAACATTTATGCTAATGGGTTCGACGGTGATCGGTGATGGATTGCATTGATTTGATGGAAAAGGGAATTGTTTTCTATTTCACTTTTTCTGTAAAACTTAATGCTACTTTAGATCTAGCGCTCGAACGGTGAGCGATGACTGTTGTCGTTCACACAGTGACAGCTTGTAAATCCCTGAATGCAAATGGCATTTTCGGCAATGCATTAGAGTGAGAGATCGACACTCTTTTCAGAAAAAAAAAGAACAATCTCAAAAAAAAGCAAACAAACACAGTAGCAATAGCAACAAAAACATCAGCCGCATTGCGAGCCAACTTGGTGCTGAACGGGTGACAGCGGCAAATAGATCACACGTGTAAATTTATAAATCACCTTCTCGGGGTTAAATAAGAGCGAGTTGCAACTAACACCACGGCGAGCGCCGGCAGCCGGACAAGCAGCGTGCAGAGGCAAATCGAAATGAGCTACATATATGTGGAGGTACAACAAATTAATGGACTATTTAAATAAAAGCGAAGGAGTTAAAAAAAAAAACAATAACAATAACAATAACAAAAACACAATATGACAGACGAAAATTTTGTGTACTGTTAAGCAGCTGAGAGCATAGGAGCTGGCTGGAGCGCAGGGTAAGGGTCGCAGAGGAAGAGTGTGGGCGCGCGAGACAGCAGGAGTAAGGGTGGGTGTGTACCAAACGGAAACCATTCATTAGTGCGGCAACATTGGACCACAAACCTAACCTTTGGCGTACGGCAGACAGAACTCCAGACAGGCGCAGCACAGCAAACAGCAGACGCGCCAGGGCCGCCACATTGGGGAGCTACACGACCGCAGAGCGAGCGTGCGAGTGTGTGTGTGTGTGTGTGAATTTGAAAAGCACTGAAGCGCTGAAGCTCTGGAGCGCAGCTTCATGCGTCAACAATGATTTAAATGTTTTTGTGGCAAACAAAACATGTACAACAACAACAGCGACAGCAGCAATAAAAGTGTTTTAATAACTACAGTAACACAGGAAAAAATAAATACAGCGAAATAAACATAAAAAAAAGGCAGGTAGATTAAGCGGCGCGCGTGTGCGTGCCAGCGAAAGCGAAACTTGCCATTCAGACCAAACCGCTGCTGCATGTTTCAACGCCAGCAATTTGGCTCTGAAGCACGTTCCGAAATAAAAGCAAATGATATTGCAACAACAACAACAACAACGAGAACAAAGTGCCAGCGACAGTTGCAGCCACCGCAGTGAATTATGGCTAATTACAAAGTTTTTGAAATGCACAAATGCGTTCGCTCAACGCTGTCCGTCTGCTGCCGCCCATTCGTTGCTATTGCTATTCCTGTTTCAGTTGCTGTTGCTGTTGCTGTTGCTGTTGCTGTTGCTCTCATCGCATTGCCAACTAAAGTGTCCTTTTGTATTCGCATATATAAATATTAACAATGCGCACAAACATAACTAACTGTCTGGGTATGGCTATGACTCTGACTGCGACTCTGATGCGGCTACGTGGACTCGGGCTTTACTGGCACTTCGAAAGTGAAAGAGTTTGGTGAGTTGGTGGCTTTGCTTTGTTGCTTTCGGTGTTTATGTTTGGCAAATGCTTTTTTGGCTGATAAATGGTTTGCTTAAATGCATCAGCGGTAGCCACGGCAACAACAAAAACAACGCCAGTGCCATAAAAAGGCGTGATTTAATGAATGGAACAACTTCATTAACGAGAAACGAGCAGACCAATGAAGTGGGCAAATATTGCAAACATTTTAGTTTAACGACTTTAAAAAACTGATTTCAAAATCATTTTGTATGCAAAAATTCATACCAAGGTTTACTAGTTCTCCCGATAAGCGCGTCTAGTTAACCGGAATGGACACGGATTTAGATCCGAAGGTGTATTGAGGAATATTTTATCCGGTTATAATAAAATAATTACCACTTAGAGGTTGTCTCAGAAAGTGAAACTTGTGAAGAAGGAACCAAAGCAGGCAATCAAGACTTGAGGGCTCTATATGCTCTTCGACTGTTGGACTTCGGTTCTTCGTAGACAGAGAACAGAGATATGCGGTCAATAGTGCTGTAGAGTTCACTTCACTCGTTCAATTCACAATAGCTCGAATAGGAACCGAACTCAGTACAGATACTATGGACCATCGGAGGAGCTTTGTCTACTTCGTTTTCTGTGAGACCTTACGGTAATGAAAGAAAGACCGCAAGGTGTTATTAATAGAAACATATATAATTCGGAGAAGCAGAAATTAAAGGTAAGGAGATGTTCCTTGAAATTTGCTGCAGAACTGGTGAGGAAAAGAGGGCTTAGTATTCAAATAGGACGATATCAAAGTGCCAGTTATCCCAATTGTAGTAGCGGCAATGGACGCTGGGATAGTTTTGATATTTGTTACCCACACCGACTGTATAATAACGGGAGCTTGTCGCCACTTAAAGAACATCTAAGATTATATCAACCGGATATACCGATCTTGCTGGAGAAAATGTATGTAGTCATTTGTCGTAAGTCAAAAGGCTCCCCCAGGAGCAAACTTTTGTATTTTTAACGGTTTGTCATTGAGTTTCAAGGAAGGCCTTAAACTGTGAACCTTTCGAATAACGAATTACCTTACGTCTTCATATTGAGGTTTTGATGGGAATAGGTCCTGCCTACTCTTCTTCTTCAATAGGCTAGTGAGGTAGCCGAACAAGCACTAGGAATCAACTCAGAGATATATCAGGCAACTTCAATCTCTTCTTTTAAGATATCCAATTACAACAAATTCAACCAAATCATTTTGTATCGCTAAATCTCAACCGAAAATCCACTATTTCTCCTTATTCCTGTCAGCAGAGCTCGCGTCTCCACTTCAAGCGTACATACATTTTGTTATTGTGATTTTTTGTTGCTTTTTTTTGTTTTTTTGTTATCGATTGTAGCCCTTGGCGCCCGTCAACCAATGTGAACCAATGTAATTTGCATCGGTTTTGGCGTGAAATTGAAATAAATGGATTAAAATGCGATTACGCTTACAGCAGCAACAACACAGCAGCAGCGACACGCAACAGCAATGTATACAAGATAAAATAACAGAGCAATAAGAAAAACTGCCGCTAGCTTTTCGCTTTCAACTCTCAAAGGGTGAACATGGCGCGAGTTGGCGCGGCTTCGGTTGGCTGGCGTAGGCCTGTGCGGCAAAGCAACCGTGACGATTACACACTCGCACAAAGATTGCGGCACATCATCATCAGCAGCAGCAACGGGCGCAGCGTCGGCCCGCTTTACGCGTCTGACTGCGCTTGTTATTGCCGCCGTTGCTGTTGGCGTTGTTGTTGGTGTTGCTGTGTTAGCTTTTGATATACAATCGCACAATATTTATCAAAATGCATATCGCTGGTGCTTTGCCGACGTATCATTGTGGCATGCAACACACGCGTTGATATCGGCGATGCCATTCATTGGTGGTTCATATCCGAATCTGCCAGTATCTGCTGCCGTTGCTCGCGTGTTGGGGCTCCAGCCGTCGTCATGCGCTGCCGTTGCCTTGTCGCCGCCTGCCGCCTGCCGCCTGCCGCCTTCGACACATCTTCGCCTCATCACGTTGGCAATTTACGATGCTTATAATGCCACAGGCTGCTTGGGAGTAAAGTGCAAAGTACGAGTGTAGTGCGCCAGTACATTTGTTGCACGAGTATTTGCGTGATTGCCGCGCTGGATTTGTGCACGCGCGCGCCTTTGTGTGTATGTGTGTGTGTGATTTGGAATCTCTGTCTGTTCCAGTCTTATCTAATTCTTGTCGTCGCGTGTGTCTGATTCGCGCATAGCCATATTGTTGTTGTTGTTGTGGTTGTTGTGGTTGTTGTGGTTGTTGTCGCACTGTGATAAGCATCTGGTTGCGTAAATGCTTCGACTGTTGCTCCTTCAATTTATTAAGGCCTGGATTAGAGTATCAATGCCTTGAGGGAATTGTGTGCGTGTATTAAAGACGAAGCTTGTTGAGGAATTAAGAAGCACTGGCATTAAGCAGTCGGCAGGGAGATTCCTCAATGGAGTTGGAAGCTGAAGTACTTGCTTTGGTGAACTGTTTGATGTGGTACTTTTAGGTTTAGAAAAAAAATTAATTGTGGGCTTAAAGTGGCTTTAAATAATTTTTAATAAATCGTCATGACGACAAAAATAAAATGAAAAGTAAAGTGAATCCTAAGGGAGGTCCTAAGTGGATTCAGTGGATTGAGAGCGACTGGTTACATTTCTTAAATTCAGTTGAATTGTTTATTAGTGGCCTGAAGATAAGAGTTTGGCAGTATCTTCGTCTTAAAAACTTTCCAATATTTCGTCAAAAAAAAATTATTTAATAACATATATATAACAATTTTGTATAAATAATTCTTTATAATCTTTGCTGAGTTTTTTCGATTTTTCCACCGCTTCCTTTTGTCCTTTGCAAAGAATTGTAAAGCAATCTAATTACCACAACCACTGCTGAGCCGACTTACTTTAAGGTAAGCATGAACTTCAAGCGCCAAAGCGATTTCAATTGTAACAGCAGCAGTAACAACCAACCAGCGTAAACGTGACCGATGGCGACAACAACAATAGCAATAATGAAAATAGAAAATCTCATTTTCGAAAACGGACAAACAATAACACAGTAATACATTACAATAATAGCAAACGCACACAGTGGAATCAAGAAGTGGAAGAAGCGGAGCAATTGATTGTATAAAAACTTAACCGGAAATTGATTTTCGTAATGACAGACCGGCATTGAAGCCGTCAAGCATCTCAGCAGTGCTTGGCCAGCGGCGTTGGTTTGGTCCAGATGTGATTAAAGCTGACACAGCACAGCGGCGAGGGTTCGGGGCACGTGCAATGTGCTGCATTGAGTCGAAGTTTGGAAGAATTGAAAGTGTGGGAAAACGAACTGAATGCATGAGGTCAATATATAATTGAATCTTTGACTTTGTGAAATTTGTGATGGTTAGATATCAAAGTGAGCATCATGTACGAGTACGAGGACTGAGACATTTGGCTATAAATCAATTATTTGTTTTCCTATTGTTGAACTGAGCAACTTAAAAGCAAATCACGGAATGTACTCATTTCTGGACAGCCAGACACCCAGAGGCAGAGTATCCAATTTTTAACGCGCCCAAATACACCTTCTATGGTTTTTTCTTGCTTATTGCAAATCTTCTATGTTCTTCCGAATTGGAAAAGCGCTTAGCTCTTCACTGATCTCTTAGGGTTACCGCACCAAATTCAGGCATCTAATATAGAATATTTCTGTATATTCACATATACATTCGCATACACCTGCTTGGCAATCCTTTGGAGTTCTTCTTTGGACTTGTTTCTACACATTACCACCCATCGGCAATTAGCAAACTAATGTGGCATGCAACATGGCTTCGAATACTTGTCAGCTGTCACCTGTTGGTTGTCAGCAGCATTTCGGCTCGCAGCCGACTATTCTTCTGCTACAATAGCTTCAATAGCTTCCATAGCTCCAACAGATACATAGTCACATGTATGTATGTATGTATGTATTAATGTGTTTACATTAAAAACCAGCCCGACAACTCTATTTCGACTATTCTTGGTATGTACAAATGGTACGATCCAAGAGACAGCTGCAATAAGCCGCTAGGCAGGCGCAACGCCTTTGAATAGCCTCGGGTGCAATTCATCACGATTATGAAATGCACATTTTTTATGGCATTTAGAAAATAGACATTAAAACGAAGATATATACTTAAAATATAAAATGCTCGTACAATATAAACATGGAATAAAAAAAGAAAAATAATATAAATAAACATTGGAATGCATACAAAAGAGATGAGTCCGTGCGGAGGAGCGCTACCTAACTGTAATTGCACTTGTGCGCGACGACAAGTAGCTGACACACCGAAAAGTAATGGCATACGAGGAAAACAGTGGAGGCATAGTAGGAAATTGTAAGCGGCGAAAAAACGTATATCTACTACTTCTTGACAAAAGAACTTAGGAGTCAAACTTAGCACGAAATACTTAGTATAACATAACCTAACATAGCATAACATAACATCAAATTACATAACAACATAACATATCATAATTAAACTTAACATAAGAACACAGTTGACAAGGCACACTTTAGGCAACGTAACATTACATAACATAACATGACATAACATAACATGACATAACATAGTTTAACATGACATGACATTACATAGCTTAACATAACTTAGCATGACACAACACACAACGTAACGTAACGTAACGTAACGTAACGTAACATAACATAAAATAACATAATATAAAATAACATACAGCAAATCACTAGAATATCTTCAAAAACTGAAAAATAACTGAGACTCGAATAACTCAACGCAAGACTGTCATACCAGAGTGTGAACGAATTTCCTAATTGGCTCTTTGAAGCCATCCACGCCAAGTCTTCTAAGAACCAACACACACATACACATACGCACATAAAACTACATAGAAAACGAAGTGAGCTGCACTTTAATGGGTATCCATAGTACAAGTGCATTCAGTCATACACAGTTGGGGATAGAATTGCGCACAGTTGGTCTGCGCCAAGCCTGAAGACCAGCATGCGGGCTGCGAGATTGTAAGGGGGCAAAGTACACGTATGTATACATATGTATAAACATGTGTACATATGTTTTAGCTCCACTAAGGAGTTATTCGCTCGGAAACAGCTGAGGCAACAGTGCCTGGCAGTGGCAGTGTATAACTCCGACGGTGACGAGCCAACTGCCGGCTATAAAGCTTGTTTATACCCGTTGTATTTATTTATAAATTCTAGGCAGCGTGTGGCATGTGCAATGGCACTTTGCAACGACAGGCTTTTACCTTGGGTCTTACTATATAGTTTTATATAAAATGTATGTTGATAATTTATAATTTTGTTTGGCATTATTTATGATATAATATTTGTCACATAGGTGTATATTTTAGTCAATTTATTATAGAATCTATGAAAAACATGCTAACAAATCAATCGTGTTGAAATTTGTTGTTTTATTGTATCTGAATATTTTGGTGATGCATATAAACTATAAGCTATGATATATTATCATTATATATATATATGTACGATCATTGGCATCCTCGGTATGAACCAGAGACCCTTTCATAACGACGGAGCGCTTTGGGCGTTGAATGACCGCTCCGATTGACCGATGGTATGAGATCCAGGGATCCATTTCGACCTCAGTCCAGTGACTGTCTTCCAATTGTCTTTGACAATTGGCGTTTGTATGCCTATCGGACAGTGTCAGGTTAAAGGCCTCACACTCTCTGTCAGTCACTGAGTTTTCAAGAAATACGCTTTATTCCCTCGCGAATATCTTAATTTAATTCACGAAGAAACTCTGTGCTGGTTCCGCTGAGATTATGATTAGGTCAATGTCACCCCCTTTGAACCTTACACCCAAATATTCGTTGAAACTGAGAATTGCACAACCTCTAGCTGGAATACTGTAACGCTGAAACTGCGGTTCCATGTCGACCGAATTGTGGTCGATCCGTCGTCGAAACTATTTCTTTGAACCTCCACGCTCATTTTCAAACAACTTTCTTTGCTTCCTATGAAAAATTTTGTGAGTGCCTTTGAATACTTTGGCTCCACACTCCTTCCGCCACACTTTGCCTTCTTAGCTCTTTCACGCTGTTACCTTTTCAAACATAGACAGGCTTTTGGTCCACCCTTTATTTTTCACAAACTAGTTTTTGGAGTTTCACCACATTTCTCTGTCGAGATTGGAGTCAAATGAAAATTTCTCAGCGATATTTATTTTGATGCGCCCTGGCGACTTCTTAACTACTGCTGCTTGCAACAAACTTTTCCGATGCAACCGAGGTAGTGTGGCACATAATAAGCAACGCTGAGTCGCGTCGTCGCCAGAGCAGCAAATGCGGAAGCGTTTAAGTGCGTCCGACAAGTGTCTACGCTTGCATGTAAACACACACATACACACATACACATACACAAGCAGGCATTGGAAGTCGGTGAGTTGTGCGAAAGGGGTTAAAGGCGCATTCTTAGAACACCGCTATGATGAACTCGCTCCACCCAACAAATGAATATTTTACTCCAGCCGCACAGGCACAGCAAGTGCGCTGCTATTTGTTGTATGCCACAACATTAAATGCCGTTCAGCTGCATAGCCTATTGGCTGGAGTCGCGTGGCATGCGTTGCATACGAAATTAGCAAGACAACCCAGCCGAGCAGACATTCACTTACCACACTTCCACTACACACACATACACACACACACACACAAATGTACACTTGTTAATGCACTTAAGCCATTCACTTGCCACAGTAAGTACATTAGCAATTTCGCCAAAGAAAAAAACGAAACATAATACTAAATTCTGCGATTGTGTGTGTGCGCGTGTGTGCGTGTGTGCGTGCAATGAAAATTACATGAACGGAAATTAACGTTGTGCGCTGCATAATTTTATTAATTTTTATTTTTATTGGCGCAATGAATTAAGAAGAATTCACTAGCGAACTAATTAAAAATGACGTAAACATTCTGCAAGACAAGACGACAGAGCGGAATGTTGCCAGAATGTTAGACTGTATGTAATTAATGTTGCGCAGCGCTTTGGCGCTCAGCGTTCAAATCCCGTTAGCAACTGCTCAGCTTACAGTTTATTACCACGCTTGTCACATAAATTCACCGCGGCGAGATTTTAATTACTGCCGGAAATGTGATTATCCGTAGAAGCGTTGCATAACAGGTGGCGCAGCCACTAAGCACTCGGACCACTCTACGGCCCCCAGCGCACAACACTAAACATCACTTTCTTCTGCCTTCTCGGCGCGCACAATACGCCGTCGCTCATAATTTTGCCGCTGACAAGTTATTCTTAAACTTCTTCTGCTTCTTCTTCTGCATCTTCTTCTTCTTCTTCTTCTTCTAGTCTCCGACGATTTTCCACATTCTGCACAATCCCATTAGTGTTTCGATTCTTCATTTAAGGCCTGACTGAGTGGATATTTGATATCAATCGACACGCTGCCGTTAACCACTGCCATCCGGGATACGCGTCGCCGCAGCCTCTGTCAATCATTTAGTTTGTTTGCTTCGTTGCCGCGTATAATTACTGCGACTCAAGCGGAATATTAAATAGTTTGGCGCTTTTATTGGCAGACTAAACGGTCCGCAACGTCATTGGCAAACAGCGCCGAGTTCAAGGTGACGCCGGGTGGTGCTTAGGTCAAGTTGGCTTTGAAGTGAACTTAGAAAATTTGCATAGCAATTAAGTAGAGTCGCAAATCTTGTCGGAATTGCTAATTTCACACGAAGGAGCGGAGTGGGAGGCATTTATGTAGACTTTTATGAGACACAACGTGGGTTTATAAGGTGTATCTGAGTTGTTGGTTCTTTAGTGAAATGTTGATGATGAAAACACAAAAATTTTCAGTCCCGGAAGTTGGATAATGGCAAGCCTCCGAGTACAAAATGTATTGGCGCCTGTTTATCTCTTCTTCTCTCATATTTTCTGTTCTAGGTTCTGTTCTAGTTCAGATATTTGCAAAATTTTCTTAAGAGTTATTCGCTGATAGATGTAGAAACAATGCTACTGCTAAAAAACGGCACAGGAACTCTCAAAAAAAGTGATTTAGAACTCACCAAGGCTTGTATTAAAATTATTACTTGGGTTTACCGCTATTGGAACTATATAGAAAGGACTAAACTTTCCTGTTGACTTACTTTATCGAAAGGTCTACTTGAAAGGTCAATTCGCTTACCGGAAAATTATGGCTGTGTGGTACATGACAAGGTATGGAGCGAGACCCCCAATTTTCACCACGATCTCGTACGCTGAGAATGATGAAAGACATGTACTGAGCTTATGGGGCAAGATGAACAGTTTCAAAGCAAACGCATTTAGTCTACAACCGTAACAACAGAGAAACCCCGACATTGGTACGATATACTGTGGTCTACTCCGACGATAAATTTTTAACATCTCGCTAATTTACACACAAATCCTCTAAAAAGAGGGCCGTTCTGATCAAATATAGTTTTACGAGTGTTAAGAGTTCGCTACTTATTACAAGCTTGAGATTTATCTCAAGCTCACTTTATCAAAATCTGATTCTCACTGAAGCCTTGTCGATAATGTCGAGCAAATGTTCACAAGTTAGTCTAGAACTTATTCCCATTATTAGAAGAAATTGCAACGTGCGACAGCTAACCAAGACGAGGTACTTCAGTCCAAGGTGATATTATATTAACCTATAGAGATATCTCAATAGATCGCATGACTTGGGAGAACGCTTTCTGCAATCACTGTAAATCATATAACTGAGAGAGAGAGAGACCCATCACATTTATAGATGATTCACCTCTTGGGGTAAGGTTTACTATAGATAGCATAAAATCAAAGGGATTGCCAAGGAGAACTCAACTATTGATATTTTACATACTATATTTTAATGGACTCGATCAGTTTGGACTTCCATCTGAGGCCCCGTTGGACGTGCAATTTTAAACCAATCCCACATATGCTTTCCCTGTTCACGGTAGAGTTGGTGGATTCATGTGAACTTTGAGCAACTTCTCTCGCATGCATTTGAATATAGAACTCGACTTCACGCCAAATCTCTTCCGCGTGCCAATTCTCTCTCTTTGAAAACGTTTCCATTTACATTTTTCGTTTTCTTGCTGCACCAGACACTTAGTAATTACTCATTCATTTCATTTTGCTGCTTTGCAGCTGATTTACTACTCTAAGCACTTTGAGTGAATGCAAGCTAAAAGCAAATGATCTATAGTTTAGTGAATGCCTCTTTAGCTATTGCTCAACAGTTAGCAGTGAGTGAGCTTATAATCAATCAAAGTCGCAACAAAGCCGCAACAAAGCAATGGGAAAGCACACGTGCAAATAAAATAAGGAAAACCTGAGGCGTCGCGAAAAACTTCCTGGTCGCAAAGGCGGACAAGTAAAAATGGCTAAACGCATGGCCAGCCAAACAGTCAGACACACAGCCAGACATATAGACATACAGACATACAGACATACGGACAGTTCGTCAAAGCGGCGCAGCGAGCAACAGCGAAACTACCGTAGCAAATGCGAACGGCAGCCGCGGATACATATCGCAACGATATGTTTGTATTTGTATTTGTATTTATGATTGTGTGTGAGTGTCTAGCTGGGAGCGAGGGAGCGTGTGCACTTTGCAAAGCCTTGCGACGCGTCGCTAAATCGCCACCGCTAATAAATCTTACGGCTTGTTAATGTCAACATTCTTAATGACTTGTCAAATAAAACTGATGGACAACACAATGAGATTAACAAAAACAAAAGTGAGCCGCAACAACAATAACAAACATAGAACAGTGGCAATTTCGAAGCAACAATGAAGCAATGTGGCCTGCAGTCTAAGCGGAAATAAAACAAAGCAGACGAGCGCACACACACACACACACACGCATACACACAAAATACTCAACATTATACCTGTAAAGACGCAAAAACAACAACAAAAGCAACAGTAGAGCGCGCCTTCAAGTGAATTCGCGACTTCAATACTTGTCAAAATGAGACAAAGCCTTTGATAAAGCAACAACTGGCTGCTGGCACTCGCTGCACACACACACACACACACACACTCGCATTCACAAACGTTTATAATAAGAACAATTTGTTTGCCAAAGTAAAGGTGACAACACAAAAGTTGTCTTCAATGCGAAATTCCACAATTCCTTTGAGAAATAGATCGCAAAACAAAAAAGTAGAAAGTAGTTTGTTATTGTAATGGAAGAAAGGAGCAGGTAAGAGCCAGAGCATTTCAACGAATCAAAGTTTCTCAGTAAAGTGTGGATTACACGTAAATGAGGGAGCGAGAATTGCTGAAGAAACCAAGCAATGCAGCAAACAAGTGAACCGAAAGAAAGATGAAAACGAAAATCTGAAACAGGCGAAATTAAAAATAATTGCGCTCGGCTCGAAAAACAACAGCAATTTACTGCACACATTACCGTTAATGTCATTCAACTCTCTTGGCTGGATTAAGATTTTGCTGTAAATTGTTGTTGCGCATTGTTGAATACACAGCGGTTATTATTAAATGATCTTTAAATAAAGACAAACACGACAGCAAGAGAGGCCTGCAGTCCATAAAACGAGTTTGTTGTTTAGTAGAGAGCGCATTAGATTTTTGACTAACCTCAAGTTCTTAGAAGATCGAGCTACACTCTTCTGATTGCGTCCACAAGCCTAAAAGTAGTATTGTAGGACAGTATCACACCTTAGAACAAAAAGTTCTTGCGAGCATTTTTCACTTAGGGTCTTTATCAGAAGATACCAGCAGATAATCAGAAACATATATCAATTCTTAACGTCAAACGGGAATATATTGAGATTGGCACTCAACTATTTTATGCTTCAGAACCCGATTCTACACTCCCTCTCATTTTTTTTGGCAACTGCGTAATGGTAACTTGATTGCAGAGTTACAGGCTATACTTAGAGTACAGCATTAGATTGCCACCAGTTTGCTGAAACTTTCGTCGAAGCATTTTTGAAAAACTTTAAAAAAAAAGCCTTAAATTTGCTAATTGCCTATATCTCCGCAGCTTTAACCACAAACAAACAAACGAAATTGAAAAATTATGCGAAATTAAATGAAATATTTTTGTTGACACAAGAAATTAATAATCGCAAATTCTTTCGTAAAAAAGCTGTTAAATTCAAACAATTGGAGCTTTAGTTGATTTATCAAATGAAAAAAAAAATGATTTACAAATACAATCAATCAGTTAATGCGTTAACGCAATTATTTTTTAATATTCTCAATAAATTATTGCCCCTGTGCAATGACAATCATAACAAATTAGCACACTACTGCCATTCGCACAAAATCTATTAGTTAGTCATTTCTGTTGTTAATGACTTTGGTGTGAATATGAAAATTCTTCGTATAATTTTATTGAGTTATATTTTTATTGACATACGTTTATACATATTTATTTTTGTTGTTATCATATAGGTGAATGCGTGTGTGTGTGTGTGTGTGTGTGTGCACGTTACGCTTGTTCACGCATCATTTTTAATATGGTTGTTGTTGTTGTTGTTGTTGTTGTTGTTGTCGTTGCGTCTATATTTAATATAAAACAAATTTATTTAGCATTTATACACAAGGGGCAAGCATGCGAACAGCAGCGATTAATTATGACCAGCTGCACATTTACATACGTTTATGCACGGAGCAAGCAGATAGAAGGTGCCCTGTAGGAAAAGTTTGCGAAAGCTAATGTGAAGTTAAGCGATTTTGAGGAAACGCAGAGCTGAAAAAGCGGTAATTGAATAATTTTATAAAGAAATGGTGCGTTAGTTTCTGAAATTTCATGCTGACGTTAACGTTTAAAAAGCAGTTCTTATAAAAAGAAATTTTATTATTTATGTATTACTTCATAGACAAATAGGTAATCTATCTTCTTCTAACTAATCTTCAATGCCTTAACCTTTAGCCAACTAGCTTCAATTTCCTACAGGGCTAGCATACATTGATTAACATGCGCGCATACGTGTGAATATGTAAATATTATGTGATTGCGCGCTGTTCGGCAATCATTGCCAGCTGTGTGAATTTCGCATTTTATTTTCCTGCCTCGCATTCAACTTTATTGACTATAAAAATTTAAAAAAAAAAAAGCAATAAAACACAAATTAAAACTAAACAAATTAATTATTCTTAAAGCTGATATTTTTGTTGTTGTCGTTGTCATTTGTTTGTTTATTATTGCTATTGTTGCGTATTAAATATTAAACACATTAAAAGTCGACAATAAATCTGCATGAATAAGTCGTGTTATAACCATATTTTATTGTATTAAGGCAATGCGTGGAAGACACTTTTGTTAGTTTGCCAATAAAACTTGAAATCGAATCAAATTAATATGACTGCTAAACGCTTTGAAAAGCAGAAATATGCAAATGCTTTTAAGCTCTTTGTTGAGAAAATTTGTGTAGATTTGTAACAAATTTGCAAGTGACTGTTGTGTAAAAATGGTCAGAACTAATTTAATATATTTTAATTTTAATTTTTAATATTTTAATCCAATTAATTTTTGCTTGCTTGCTCTTATGTATGCATGAACTTACTTATTTTGACTAATAAAACTACCCGAAACCTGAAATTGCTGAGAGCATGAGAGAGAGAGAGAGAGAGCCATGACATTTCTCAGTTCAGTTCAGTTTCCATTCTTGAAGAGTTAGTTGCCTGTGTATCGTTTTGGGTTACAAAGCAAGCTAAATAATAAATTCAATGTTAAAGGATCGAAGTTCACCGCTGGAATAACATTCTTGCGTCCACGAAATTTGCTTCGATCGATAAATATTATATTACCTCCTAAAAATGTATTATAAGGTTGACGGAACAGAGTCCATATGAATTCTAGATGTCTATAGTCAAACGCCTTTCAAAACAAAAGAACCGCTACTCGTTAAGAAATCATCGTTCTAAAAGTTTTTCCATCATCTGCCTCAGTTTCCAGCTAATCAGTTTCTTGAGCTCTCCACTCCTAACAAACCTTATACCACATTTGCAGCCACCGCCTGATACACTGGCTCGCCATAAAGCTGAAAGTTGAGTGCTTCGGTGGATTCTTCGTGCTCTGCATATTGCGTCAACTGTCTTTGACTTTCTTAAGCTCATTAGATCAGGTTATAGGTTATATACATTCACTCTTCCACCATAGACCTTTCCATCCATACATTGTTTCACACTTAAGCCGCAGCTTATGCACTTTTAATGTCATGCACTCGGTATCTTTCGAAATGCATCCGTTTGCCTCTCGTAATCACAATATATACTTTCTGCCTTCCTTCTTTCACCGACCTTGTTTTTGTATTTGCATTTGTTAGCGGTGTCGCCGCCAACCAAATTTTATGTGAAAACCGGATTCGAACAGCTGTTGAGGCGCAGAATTAAAGGTTACACGCATGCAGCGGCACAAAGTTTTGTTTATGTGGAACAACCATTGTACGTTTTGCTGTCTCTTTCTCTGCTTGCTTGCTTGCTTCGCAGTCATTTACCTTCACTGTCTGTTTGTTCCAGAATTCTATTCATTTCAGCTGCTTTGTTTGGCTTTGTTTGGCTTTGGCTGTATTTTGTTTCCACTTTTAGGCTTATCGCCTCTTTTGCATTTGATGCCATCAATGCTCCTGTTGCATGTATGCACATTGTATGGTGCATGGTGGTTTCTGCAGTGCACTGTCGGTCACATGTGTCGGAGAGGTTACCGCAAACGGTGTGCCTTTCACAAAATCATCTGCAACTGCAACTGCAAATGCACTGACGCTTTGCTTTGCGGCATTGAGATTTAGCAACATTTATTTATGCCAACCGAAATGTGGCAAGGTGTGTAACTGTCGCCGTTTGCGGCTGCACTGATCTATGAGGTTTTGTTTGGGGAGCCAAGTGATGAGTGTGCTTGATAATGTTTCGTTGCCTCTTTTTGCTAGCTCTTGCAGTGTTGTTGTTGTTTACATAAATTTCGTGGTTGTTGTCGGAGAATTTACAAAACTCGTGATTGTTTTTAAGGCTTAGAATATTAAAAGTGGATTCTCGAAAAGGTATACCGTTCATTAGAGTGGAAGGTTTCTTTTGTGGAAGAGATTTCACTCTGCATATCAGGCTGCAAAAGTTAAACGGTTCTACAGGTTGTTCACCTGCTTCTGTATACACAGAGCTGCTTCGAATGCAATGTTTATATTTTGGTTATTTCGATCGATTAGGATCGGACTTATTGATTTATGAGGAGTTACGGTTGGCCATTTGTTGGGCGGATATGAATCGACATCGATATCACATGGACTTCGGTGGGTTAAGTCCAAAGAAAAGAGACACTTATCTTTGGTATTGTGGTTGTTTATAGAGAAGCATACCAAAGTTGAGCTCCCTGAAGTTCGGGGTTATGCCCGCTCACTTCACCCGGACTCATATAATTCGAATGTTATACGGACTGTCTTCATTGTATAATAGTATGAAGCCGGTCTGGTTAAGAGACGGCATAAGGAGGTCGGCTGCGCCCACGATTAATACTCATCCAGACCATTACTGACGAGATGCCGAGCGTTCAACCATAATTTTTTATGAGAAGCAGTTTTTTTTTTAGGCATTTTAAATCAAGGTATCAAGGTACCTTTTATAACAGAAAAAACCAGACGGCGACAATTTGAAAGAGACTCTGAGAGAGAGAGAGAGAGAGAGAGAGAGAGAGGAAGTATGTTAATGTTTGAGGCAAATATGCTTCTTACTATGTTCGGCGCTAGCATTTCTTTGTGGCTGTTAAGTTCGGACATTAATTACTTTCTTCAAATTAAAGTCAATGCCAAGAAGTAATTACAAAAGAGTGATTAAAGACGAAGTGCAACAACTCATTCGTTGTGTTATTCCAATCGATTGGCATTTTGCAACAATGTCAACAGCAACAATGCCGCTTATCTCGGCCGTTCGTGTGCCACACAGCGGAAATTGCAGCAACAATAAAAGTGGGATAAGAGACAAATCAAGTGAGAATTGCAAAACAAAAAGTGAAGCAAGAGAAGAACAACTAAATGAAGGGCGATTGCTGCGCTGAGGACAGAAGCTGAGTAGAGCAGGAAGTATTGAGGGTAGCGGAAAGGGAAGTGAATGCAAGGAAGCAATACAAGTTGCTGACAGACCTCACGCTGGCGTCCGCGGACCGGGGAGCTGCAGCGGCTGCGGCTCAACTGTAAATTCTTATCTTTGCCACACAATATCAGGCGGCTTTTGTCAGCGTTGCAATTGGTTGTTGTTGTTGTTGTTGTTGTTGTCAACGTATTTTTGCTTGTGTTGTGCTTAGCAATAAAGGCGAATCGCAATCTCCTGTGTCAGTGTTGCAGGCCGCTGCAGTTGTTGCACGCATATTCTCCCAATGTTGCAACTTACAGTTTCAGCGTCTTGCCGCAAAGTGGAATTTTAATGAGCATTAAAATTTTTCGACGCTGCATAATCGAATTGTTCGCCACGCATTTGGTGATAGCAAAAGCGCGACTCGGCAGCGACTCTTCATGCGGTTGTTGCACATGCAACAAGAAGACAAAAAAATAATGTTTCACGTTTTTGCCGTAATACTTTTGACCTGCTGCGCCGGTTGGAAAAACTCTTCTACTTACAACAATGCTGCATGCATTTTCGTCTGCGTACACAACGTGTGGCATGCCACAGCGTGAGTGCGTCACACCAACTGCCAGCCAACATCATTGCCACTATTTGTGCATGTGCAACATGTGGCAGCAAGAATAACAACAAACAATCAAAACGAATGCAACAATTTTAGTGCAAAAAATGTGCAGAAATTGTGCGAGCTTGCAAGAGGCATAAATTACTAAGGCAATTGCTGAGACAGCCTGCGGCAGCAACAACGAAAACAACAACAACAAACACAACAACAGTAGTAGTAATAATAAGAACAAAATCATTGCGGGAAAAAAGCACTCAACGTGCAATTATTTCTTCGGATTGCACGCAATGTGGCTGCTGCTCAAAGAGGTATTTACTTCACATGCAACATTCTTGCCATGTTTCCAACTGCAACAGCAGCAAGCAGCCAGCGGCGAGAAAAACTTTTCCTGCGCAACAGCATACAATTACAATAGTGCTGCGAGGCTTTTAATTTTTTCTTCTATTAACCACAACTCAACTTGCATATTATTATGCTAAACAAGAATTTCTGAGTACAACAACAAGTTGGTGAAATAAGCACGAGAGCACACTAATAAACAGTTGCAACGGCATAAACGACAGCAGCAGCGGCGGCCTAATGCATTTGACGAACAACAACAACAACAACAGCAGCAACAACAACAACAACAGCAACAGCAACCGCAACAACAACAACAGCAACAGCAACAGCAACAGCAAAACTGAGGCTGACAGTAGCAACTATAAAAATTGTAATCTTTCGTTTTTGCCACTTTGCTTGGCTTTGCTAATCCCCCGTGGTGCTTGTGTTTTTCATTAAAGTGTCTTTTATTGTCTTCTTCTTGTTCTCGCTTTTTTGCTCTGCTTTCTGCTTTGTTAGCCGCAGTTCATTGACCAGCCGACTCAAGTTTTCATTCTTTGCTTTTAAATTCAAAATTTAAAAAATACATGAAATAAAAGCAATAGAAGCAATAAATAAGCGGTACAACAGCAACAGCAAATACACGGCGACCGGCAATCTGGACGGACAAAACAATACAGCCAATAACATTACCTCAAACCGAAATTTTATAAATATGGTTGCCGTTTTTGCATAAATGTGATTAGTATGCATTATTAAACCGTTTTGTTGTTATTGTATTGTTAGTTTGTTGTTGTGTTATTATTAATTTATTGTTGTTACTTTTAATTTCTTATAATACATGATATAATCATTATTGGGAAATAAAAAATGTATGGCAACCCTATTATTGCTTTGCTCTTCATAATTATTCTATAATATATAAAAAATACTTCTTTTATCATAAAAATTGTTTATTTCAAATAGATGGCAAATCTATTCATATATT
Organism: Bactrocera minax; assembly: GCA_021498325.1. Taxonomy (NCBI): domain Eukaryota; kingdom Metazoa; phylum Arthropoda; class Insecta; order Diptera; family Tephritidae; genus Bactrocera; species Bactrocera minax. The sequence goes on from JAKEEE010000025.1 coordinate 1,053,685, forward strand.
GTGTATTATTTACTTGTCGACTAGACGATTTAATAGCAATAGTCCTTCAATATCGCTAAATAATAGATATTATGTGTAATTATTAGACCAAAAATTTTTTTGTTCTCATTCTGATAGATAACTGTTCTTCGAAAGACATAATAGATCTCTCAGATTGCTCATTAATGAGTCTGTATATATTAATAATATATGTGCATATGACAATTTGCTAATTGACTCAATTAAAGTTCCCCAAACTCAAGCATCTCAATAGACTATTTGCTAGTTGACTCAATTAATGATTCCTGTACTCAAGCAATAGAATTTTGCTAATTAACTCAATTATATTAGTCGATTTGCTAATTGACTCAATTAAGGTTCCCCGAACTTATTTCACATTGAAGTCACAAAACAATATTCGGCAGCTGGAATAGAAATATTTTTGATTAAACTTTCCATTGACCAAACATCATTTTCAGCAGTAAAAAATTGGTAAACTTTTAGGTGGTGCCAAGCCGAGATATCCAGAAGGTCTACCTAAGCATTAAGCAACACATGATTCGTCAAGATTGGTCGAATGAAATGTACTTTTCAGCATAAGTCGCCATCGAAGGCGCCAACATGGAGCCAAAAGTCATGCATTAAATAATTCACGTAAGTTTTTACTCTCTGTGCATTTTATTAAAAATTAGCTACTAATTGGTTTATATCAATACAAAAAACCGGTTTCAATGCCGTATACTGATAAACTCAATTATATTAAGAATTGCTTGTAAATACAATTTATAGCTATATCAATGGAATATTAATTGAATTGTTAAGACCAGCAAATTGGCTAAGAATTTTATTTTTTATTTTATTAAAAAAATTACTAAAATAAATATTAAAAAAAAAAACAAAAAATTACAACGAAAAGAGGAAAAAATGTAAATGTAATTTAAAAGCCCTTAAAAATATTTAAAAACTATGTTATTTGCATTAAAAGCAGAGCTAAAAATAAAGCGTAGTAATCCGTTAAGAAATTTGCATTGGAATGAGTGATAAACACGGTCTTATTTCACTTCTTTTTGTTTGTGTACATTTTTAGGTCTGAGTTTTATTTTTTGTCGCTTTCATTTAACATAAATCTAAAATTTTAATTAGTCAACAGGGAGCGGGTTTTCAAAGATTATCGAGTATGAAAATATGTTGCTTTTAACTCCATTTAATAAAAATGCATACATTTAAATCTATATATATATATATATAGACTTCAAATATTTTTAGAATGTAGCTTTTATAGCTAAGCAACATGAGACAATTTTTAGTACCAGAGCAATATTCGTATATCAATATACATCATGAGAAAAAATAAAGAATACTCAACAAAATATATGATAGAATAATCTCGACATAATTTAAAACGTTTGCATTATCTCATTCAATCAGCAAAAAATCGAAAAATTCTAGAGTAAGAAATTCAACAGTTTTTTTTGTTTTTGTTTTTTGCATTTTTTTCGACGCAAGTTCACACAATTTGTCCTTAACCCGCCTCTAGAATTCCACTTTCGTACCGAAAACTTGTTTCGAGATCTTCTTTTTTAGCTACGACTCTTCCATTAGCGCTTATCCGTTTTGTTATCTCTCACACTACAGCTGCTTAATAGGTATTCTATGATTTTTTTTTGTGTGCTTTTACATAATCTGCTCATAATATCAAGGCTTGTCACCTTTCGAGACGAGACTACCCCAATATACGCTTTGTTAGCTGACAGAAATAAAATTGTTTTGCATATATTTAGCATATTTCTATTTTGTGCGATGACAAAGTTAATGGCCAGAGGGGTACGTGATTTGGGCCTTTAGTGTAGTTCTGGTTGAGTAGATTGTCTCGGTATGTTTGCGAGCTGCTTTACAGGCGAACTTAAACGTATTGCATAATTTTTGCATGATTTCTATATAATATTTCTTCCACTTTCAAGTATGCAAATATTCAATATGGATAGAGCAAAAGGAATGGGTTTTGCTGTACGCTTAAGCCATACATACATACATATATGTTTGGCAAGTGGGTTTATATTTCGATTTTCCAATTAAATGTGTCACTTTTAGCCGAAAATGTTAAGCCCCTCTCCTCAGTTCCTCAGTTCATCCATAATGGCTTTGCTGCCAGCCACGCTCATTTCCAAACAAAACATTTCCTTATCAACACCATCTACAGTAAATACATACTAATACTATATGCTTGCATACAAACATATGTATGTATGTATATGGATTGCTAACCTCAGCACTCACCCCTCGGCTGCCTAATCGGGTTGCTCAATCTAATTCAGCGTCAGTTTGTCTCCTTTGTGACACTTCACATGCTCTTACTTGGAATCATCACTCACAGAACGTACAGTAAAATGCATAAATTACACAATTCACCCTCCACTCTTACCCTGCACAGCTGTAAGTCGGTATACAGGCGTGTGTCGCGCATACAAAACGAGGTAGGAAACACCCTTCTAAAGCATGTATCATAGTTATAGATATATATATATATGTGTGTGTGTGTGTGTCAGCGCGCGCTTACCTATTATTTATTTCGATCCGACAACAATTTACATTCACTTATTAATTTTAAAGTAATTTGAATGCAGCAAATTGAAAACGTGTTCCCATACAAGACGCCCAGATAAAGTCACACACACACACACACACACACACACACACATGCAAATGCAAATGGAAATGTTTGTTTGTTTGCATGAGTAACAAGTAATTACAGTCACATTACACACGCTTAGACTTCACTATCGAACGGATTAAATAATAATAAATGAATATGCAATAATCGCTGGCTCAAGGAATGAGCTCATAACTCAGCTTGAACAGTATAATAAATAAATTATGTTTATTTAAACGCAATAGAAATAGTGAGAAATATATGCAGAAACAAAAAATTATTATTTATAAACATTTGCATTTAAAACTTATCACAATTAGGTATATTTCCCCTTGAACTTGTATTAAATTCAACGCTTTTTTTCTCACATCATTCGTGGAAACGCGCTGTTACTCATTGATAATGACCTAAATGCAATCGGCACAGAGGAAGTGCCATGTTTATTTATGGGGAAAATATTCGCGAACGAGTGTTGAGTCAGCGCCACTAATTGATAGCGCAAGCTTGCAAAAAAGTACAATAGTTTGTGGTGGAATCAACAAACTGGACTACTGTACTTTGAAGGAAGGTGATATTATAATTTGGAATCACTTCAAAGACTAGTTACGTCATACAGAGGTCCAAAGAATAACACATGAGTTTGATGGTAACAATCAACTATGACCAATGTACCAATGCCTGTGCTCATCCTGCCTTGGATGCCTTGGAAATCGCGGAAATTGAGAAAGAAAAATACAGCCTGAGGCCAACGGGACTCGACAAAAAATTAGAATTTTCGAAGACATAATCATTCAAAAACCATATTTCTGCAGGAATATATTGCTGTTGTAGGGATATGAAATATTTTCGAAATAATTTTATTGGCTGATCGGTCCTTGACCGGTTATAATTCCGGCTTCATTCTGGTTAGGTAAGTTCATCGGTGTTGGGAACAAGAACTTCAAGGTTTCAAGAACTTTTGCATATAAATTGTATTTTGGATAAGAATCGTATTTGGAAATATGGCCGATGTTTGCTCAAGAGTCTTGAAATTTCCATAACAGACCTTCTCCGTAGAATGGGAATTAGTTTTAAAAGTCAACGTAACTACTACTCAATGGATCGTGGATTCAAAGTTCACTCGAAGGCAAGACCATCAATTATGTAGAAAAGCCTTTATTGTCCCGTAAAACTTTACTTTATCTTCTGTGAAGATGTTTATGGCAGATTCCTAAAAGATTCATCGCCAGCTTGGATATGACCTAAAAAGCGTTGACCCACTCAAACGAGAGAAATTACTTGATCAGACATCTAGTAAAAATATATGTTCCAGAGACTCTTGACGTTAATATCGACATTCGTTAGCAGATAACATTAATTATTCGACATGGGGTCGCTAGAACAACGATCCAGCGGAAGCATTCCTCAAATTTGTTTAACCAGAAAGACAATATACATATAACTTAAAATTTTGAAGTAATCAGCAAATATAAACTCACGATTCTGAAAACATCAAAGATTATTCCTTCATGAGGCCGACATATAGGTATAGGATTAATATAGTATAGGAGTAATATAAGTCTAACTACAAATTTCCACCGGATACTGATTTTTAGCTTGATTTCAGTAAGCATCTTTGCCGAGACTACTTCATTCCACAGTTTGGTTGGTCTTAGTGCCCCGGAAATACAAACTGGTTTTAAGCTAAGATGTGCTGTAGTAAATTCTAGTTTTTTCCAATTAATTTGGGCCACTTCGTGATTGTAAGGGTTTATTTTAAAAAATAATTTTACAAATAAGTATTTTCGTAAACTTTAAAACTACTTTTCTAAAGTTTTGATGCAACTCCGGCAATAGTTCGCAACTAAATCTCAAAGCATGCGATATTTATCTATACGGATGGGTAACATTTCAGTTCAAAATTAATCACGCTAATTTACATGACTTGCTCATTAGCACAACGGCACATTCCCCAGGCATTCTTTAGGCTAATAAAGCTTCAATTATATGCAATTAGTTACTCGCTTATATAATTTTCATTTTTTATACACAATTCACACCGGCATATTTACACATAAAAGCAGCTAATTTTTGATAAATCAAATATTTAAAGATGATAAATCAAACTAATGAAATTAGTGAAATTCCTAACACTTAAAGCATCTAAATAATTCAGCATATTTTCTTTCAGTTAGCAGAAGCAGAAAGAAAGAAGTTCGTATGAAAAATGCCTGAAGGAGGGCAAAGCCTGAACCCGCTAATGTCGATATTTAAATGCGACTCTTAGTATATATATATATATATATATATCTATCTATGTTTGTATTTGTTGCTAATGTAATAGCATGTAGTTAACTGAGGTCCATTAAGAAGCAGGAAGTGAATTTCGCACACCAAGAGCAGGACCCCTCGAGCGAGGCGCTCACTCGACTAACCAACCAATATGGAACTCGTATAACATATGTACGGATATACACTTGAATATTGGCTGATAGTAAATGAACTATTGCCTGTCCATAGTCAGTGCACTGGTGAATGCCTGTGACGCATTTGGGAGGCGCTGCCACAGCAAAACGACGGCGAGGAAGTGTAAAAAAGGCGCTTACTGTAACTAACAGGTTTTTCTGCCATTGGTCAATTGCCAGCTAACAACACGTGTGCAACAACAATTACAACAAAAATGTACATAAAATGTTTCCACCAATTCTAAAAGGCCGAAGGCGCTAGTCCACACTCGCTCCGCTAGCATATACTGACATATATACACAAATATGTATTTGTATGTGTGTATGCATGCTAACAAGGAAATGAAGAATGTTGCTGAAGTTGGTTAAATAGTGAATTCTAATGCGTTTTTAGTAGCTGTCCGGCTTATCTTGTAACTCTGTATCTATCGCATGTGCGAACAGCTGAATTAAACAACCGACAAGCAAGCGGACGGACAGCAGATAGCAGAAGTAAAACGATTGGCATAACAGATGAGCTAAATACGCAACTATATATGTGTGTGTGTACATATGTGTGTGAAAATACATATTTACGCATGAGGCGGACCAAAACAGGTAAGGACGGTCGTTGCTCAGATGAATGACTCGACCGCATGCGAATGTCCAACCATTTGCCGCACAGTTGAGTTGCCAAGGTGCTGATCTCTAGCTACAACAACAATTCCGGTCTAAAAATATACATGCACATATGTATGTGCATATATATTTATAAACACATATGTTGAGGTAAATGTATTAAGTAATATCTGTAGGCACTTTTACTCACAACTTAGTTGTGCACACACACACACACACACATACAAGTTCATGTGTTATAAGCCTTACTACTCCTGCGGCTATTCAATATGGACTTGGTCAAGTGGCTCCAATGTAGATTGGACTAACTGGCTGAATGCATATGAATATGTTATTGCATATATATATGTACCTCAGTATATATGTATGTAAATAGTTATTTCTAGCATATCTTGGCTTTGAGAGCGCGCACTTTTGCCAGAAATTAGCTTGGTCTACTAACTGGCATTTAAAATGTGAAATGAAATAATGAAATAGAGGAGAAGTGTTTTAAAATAAAATGTAAATGTAAACTGGTCATAAATTAAGTGCTATTTGTGCGCCACTTTGGAAAAGAAGAACCAACAGCTAACTGGCGTAATTAACTTTTATTTATGATGTAACTTCCTTTGACTCTGCTAGCTCTGGGAATTTAATTAACAAGAAAAAAAAAAAGAAATGGTGTTCAGTAAACGAGATAAAAGTGTTATGTTACAAAAATTGCATTTTGAAAGTGTTTTATAAACCAGTTGAGAATTACAGAACTTTTTTTTGCTGCGCGAATGAAATGTTAGTTAACATTTTTTCAAAATCGCTAATATATTATGTTAAATAATAACTGATGCATTAAATTATTTCTACATATTTGAATCGTAGTTACATTAAGTCTCAGTTAAAACTCGACGACATTTAATTAAATTATAATTGTAATAGCAAAATGCTTCATTCATTCATTAACTTGTACTCGCCTATAGTTTATTGTTATTGTTTTTTCTTTTGCTTTTTTTTCTTTGCTTTTGCACCTACTTTATTACAAAAGTCACTTCACGCCAAATTTAATTTGCATTTCAATGAGTAGATATACTTACAGCGTTATATATGCATGCATATAAGTGTGTATTGTAATAAACGAACAGCTGGCATACGATTGCGAATTAGTCGGAAAGAGACCGTGTAGGAAATATTTGCGCAACTGTAGCAAGTCGGTATCCAATGGCCGGTGAAAATGTAGTACATTTTTATTTTAAAATTCCTATTCTAACCTCACTTAGTATAACTTAGACACACAGCTTACATCAGCTTACATTTGAGCTTATAAAATTCTTATGGCCTTGAAAAATCAGTACATAGCTTTATTACTTCATCACTTGATTTTTTGCATTGTTTCGAAATCAGCCCAGACAAATAGAAAATTCATTTAATTTCTTTAACAGTAATAGTTAATAATTCACCTCACCGAACACAAGTTAAATTCTGGTATCAAAAAAAAGAACTCTTCGAAGTAACAATTCAAAGTTTAATATGAAAATTATTATCTGGAAATATGACACATATGCTTTCAGAGCTCATATATTACGCTTACACAGTGATCAATCAAAAAGGTATTTCCACAAAAAATTTTTTTAATCAAAGTCTGCTCGGGGACCCAATTGCGAACTCCTCTGTGGCTATGCTGTGGTTTATATTGTTCGCAACAAAATATGATCCATCGACTGTCCTTCGTGCGGTCTTCTCATCTTTCTTTAAAGTGGTGACTCTGTCCTACCGGACATGTCGCTCAATATTCAGTAGCCGCATTAAGTGACTAATTTACACGCCTGGCTGTTGAAGTTTTAGTAATTTCACTGGTTTTTTCTGCATTTTTATTTATATTGTTCGTAATGTTGTGCACAGTTTTCAACGGCAGCCGCTGTGGAGGCATCTTTTAGAGCGAGTATGCGCCCAGCAATGTATTTGTATAGGTGTTTAATATCTTGGCACAGTATGTCGTTGGCTTTGATTGATGGCACATCAAATAGAAGCGTTTAATTATTCAATCACCATTAAAATTTTTTATAAGCAAAAAATTTTTAGTTTTTCTTGAACATCAGCTTGCTGCTTTAATGATAGGTATTTTCTGACTTTTTTTACTTCTGTTATGTTGCCCACGGCTTTCAATGAAGTCTAAAATTTGGTAATTATCGGTTAAGTTTTTTCTCATTGCTTTGTTTTAATTTTTACTGTTCAAATATGTAGCATTTCATGGTATCAGACACGTTGCGCTCCATTTAAGATATGTAACACATAAACCTATATTGTGTTCGCGGAAGCTTGGAGCATATGGAACAGGTCATGGTCGTGGTCATGGACTAGCGAGGTGGAAACTGTGAGGCTAGAGGAATGAACTACCCAACCAAAAGAATATAGAATATATAAGAAATATATTTTTTAGCGTAGCTTTAACTTACATCCAAATTTCTTGCAGGGTTGCTGAGCTGTTTTCTAAATAACACCCCTTATATAATATAAAATTTTAGCAAAATAATACTTAAGCAACTGGAATGTGAAATGTTTTCATATAAATCGTATACAGATAAGAATACATAAAATTTTTTACAGGGTTGCCACATATTATAAATTAGAAACTTTATAATATGCGTAGTCAAAGCGTAAGCCAAAAATTTGTAATAAAGTGCATGGATGGAAACAAAATTAAATAACGAACGGTTTAGGGTTGCCATTATGGTTATTTTCGTAAAAACAAATATACAACGTTGTTAGCAAATAAGGTCCAATACAAGTTACAAGGTTACAAGTTACAAGTTTACAAGGGCTTTTATAAACACCTATGCAATTAAACATTATTGCCAACAATCACCTAGTCTACTTTTTTACATAATTCTTAATACCTTAATGATAATAAAAAAATATATATGAAACCTCCAACAGCTGCTGCCAAATGGAAAATTTAATTTGTATAACTCTGCGCCTCAGTCATGACCCATCTTCCACACATTGGCAGTTAAATTGCCCATAAAATGCAAGCAAAAAATGGGCTCAACTACTGACTCAATTTTTATTGACAGCTGATGTGCAAACGCATCAGTTTTTATTGCCATTTTTACAAACGCCATCGGTTTTATTTTTTGTTTTCATTTCGACGCACAAGGTTGCCGCCATTCCAGGGGTATGAGTGAAGTTTGCAACTCGTTTTTCTTACAAATTTATAACCTCGCAATCGCATAAGGAAAAACGCAACCGCAACGCCGCAGGCAATATCAGCTGCTGGATCGATTGCTCCTGTCAATTTCTTATGCACGTGCAACATTACAAAACAATTGGCGTTTTATAACAATGCGCAATTTTTATGAAAGTGTGAATTAAATTTTAAAATAAGCAGCGCCGGCAACGCGGCAAAGCGGCAAACAGAACAAAAACGAGGAGCAATAAAAACTACTCATATAATGCGTGCTAAAATGCTTTTGAGACCACTTCCACTGCCAACCGCAAAGTCGGCTGTTAAAAATGTGCAGCAGCAAAATGTGGACCAGGGTTATGTGTGGGCATGAGAGGGCGCAGGTGGCAGCAAATATTGATTGCTTCATTAAGGAGTCACACATATGTCGCCGCGCCTGTTTTGTTGCAAGTAGAAGAAAAAATATTCGAGGAATATATGTCTATTAGGGTGGTTCAAAAATACATAGGCGCGTGCGTATTCCTTCAATCCCAACGCCTAAATTTCAGCTTTCCTGGCCGAAGGTCGTTGACTTGATGTAAAAATTTAGTTCCTACATTTACGTACCACCCTAATGCGCTTACATAAACAGTTCATAAAAAGGCGAGTAACAGTAAAGAATTAAAATAAATAAATGCTCCGCAATTGTCCATTTGACGGCGCACGGTTGCACAGAAATGCAGGTATTTTTGCGTTGCGATTTTGGCGGACAGACGGACACACCAAATTGCTTCGACTTTGAAGACAGGAGTTCAAAGGAAATGCGCCGACGCAGCCGCCGTAAGGCAGCCCAAATACAAACGAACACATGTTTTTTTGTTTTTTTTTTTTTGTTTCTTAAATGTGTATTTGCGGTTTTTATATGCTGTTATTTATTGCATCACATGCGTTTGCAACTGCATACTGCAAAGTGCTGGAGCGAAAAACCGTTTGGCTTGGTTATTACTAATATATTTTTCGTTAGCTGGCCGCTTGCTGATATTTATTACAGTTGGTCCAGAGCTTGTTATATATATGGCAATATGTTTATCATAACAGTAAAGTAGAGCAAATGTTTATGGGGGCCAATCTTAAAGTGAGGTAGTGAAGAAAGTAATATCCACATGGTAGTTTTCTATAGTTGGAAGTTCTTCCGGCGGTAACCTAATACTGAAGTCCTATATTGTAATTTTGTTCACAGCTATGAGTACGGTATGGGTTACCGACATCCCAAATATCATTCCAGTTATCGCGACCTGATAAAAAGAAACTAAAATACCAAAAGAGATAAAGGCTACCTCCAAAGATGGTATTAGCTCCATGGCTTAAGTTCATTTGGAGCCTAAGTAGACTGTTGTAACACTATAGGAAGTTCATAGTAATTACAATTTTTTACCAAGTATAGAAGTACCCTATAAATTTCGACAACTTTAGTAGGTCTAAAAGCTCGGAAAGCTCTTGCGTCCTCCTCACCACCAAAAGACCATGGAATTTCGTTCGGAAGAAACCATTGCCAACATCCAAGAATCTAAGTTCTAAGAATGCCAACACAAGTTGACCTAAGGGGGCGAAATCTCCAAGCATACTCACGAAATATATTATCAAAAGAATTATATGTACAAGAAGAGTAGAGTAGTGATATCAAAGGAGTGAGGAGTCAACGTTTTAAGTTTGAAGTTAATGAAGACACCAATTATGCAGCTCGCCAATCGCTTGCTTAATATAAATAAATACTCGTACTTCTTGTCCAATTAATCACCAAGTTTCTTCAGCACTCCATGCAATGACTCACACTGCAGCCAATTTATCGAAATGCGGCGTCCAACCGTCGCCGCACACCGCGTCATATCATATTACTTATGCATATTTCACTGCCCCGCCCGAGTTCTGTGGAAAAACACAAGCAAATTTGCAATGTTAATTTTATGTCACGCCCACCATGCGAAGAAGCTACCAACCAACTCAGCGGACAAATATCCACACACACACACACACACACACATACATACACATATACATACATACATACATAGATGGGATGCCAGTAGATTTAAGTCGCCAAAAGAGACGACAATCAAGAGAGATGGATTTGGTTAGTGCTTGTGACGGCATTAAAAGTCATTCAATCACGGCGCAGGTAGCTGGGCAACAACAAAGCCAACAGCAACAATATGCTGAAATGAAGGTTCGTAAGTCAAAGCCATTAAGTCGCATGGAGTAGCGCTGCGGTTGCGACGGACAGCAGGTAATAAAACACATAATGCGAGTTTGTGTAGCTGAACTCTAGTGGGCGGGGGTGTTTAAAGTTTTACCTGCAAATAAATTCAACACACGCCAACACAACGCCAGTGTCGGTGGTTGGCTGACTGACGGACTGACGGACTGACGGACTGACTGTCAAGTCAGCGAGAGGCGCTCAGGCTGAGTGCAGATTTAAATTTCCTTCGAATGCTGCGAACGAGCACGGACCTGGGATGAAACAGCGTCATCCTGCCGCAAATGCGTGGCCTGTAGACGCGCACTGTTCGAGCGGTTCAAGCAGGATTAAATGGCAAACCATAGCAAAGTGGCAGCTCAAGTTGCCCGTTTGTTGTTTGTTTATTTGTTTTAGTTTCTTTAAGTTTTCATTGTTTATGTTTTGTTGCAGTTCAGTTTGTTAATCCTGCCCCCAAATACGTAGAAACCCAAAGCATTGGCATACAAACTTGCTATGCACTACGACCAACCAACAGTCGTTGCCTGGTCGTCTGCTCGGTCCTCCGCTCCCTCCGCGCCAAGTGTCTGCTGCTGACGGTTTCGAAATCAAAAAGTGTGAAATTCTCAGAATCAACTGTTGATTCTTGCGCTGCTTTTGTGTTTCCTAAGTGTTTTATATTTGTTTAGTTCTTGAACTCTGTCAAAGTCGGTCACCACATGTCGCCACACTCGTAAAATCAGCAAATTCCATTTTTGAAGCAGTAAGTCTAATTTGAAAATCAAATTCAGACAGCATAACCTAATTTTATGTGGTGTGCGATCTAACATTAATTTTGCCTGTGCTAATCCTTTCACTTTGGAATAAAAAAAAACTTGACAGCTGGTTTGTGGAATTGAATCTTTGCCCCTTTTAACTACACAGTTAGTTTATAATGATCGCTCAATAAAATTATTTGGCATTTTTTTGATGTCAGCGGATTAATAACGAGTTTAAGGAGAGCAAACGGTGACGAGAACAGCAATAATATCAAAACTGTTCGATTGAAAACATCGTGAGCACTTAATATAGTACGACAAATTGCTAGTGGCCGAGTCTACAAGCTATGTCGGTATTTATGAAATCGATCACAACAATATTGACGCCACGGTAGTGAAAAGGGTAATGGGTCTTAGAAGCACCACTAGCACCGAGAGCTTCCAGCATATATATATTTCAGTTACATAAGCTGGTCGTGAAGTTAGTAGGTAATGAGTTCTTCGAAAGTGCGAATGGGCACAAAAACAAAAATAGGTATGTAAATCCGCTTAGTCGAAATATATATCCACCATGCCATTCTTTTAACAGCAGCACTATCTATTACCAGATCGGCCACTTACCAGCGCCATATCAGTGCTTTGCTCCGATGTTGCATAAATTTTTTTTTCGCTCTTTTTTTTTCATTTTCATTTCGTTTATTTTTCTTTTTATCGCGTTTTTCTTAAAGTTCGTAAAAGTTACTTGTTTGCCGCAACTTGTAGTTCTCCTCTCCGTCAGCGGAATATGTAATTAGATGTGTTCTTCTTGCTGTGAACCTGGCTCTCTGCCGAAGATTTACTTACATGAACCTCGGTTTCACCGTGCTTCTGCGCTATCATACCACTTCGTTCGCGACATGCCTACACACACTCGTATTCTGGTTACCAATTTGATTTACGTTTGCGCTGTAAAAGTTGTAATCTTTTTGGAACCATTAATATAGTTTTATTGCTCTCAAACAAGTTTGCACTACTTCGTTGCTGGCGCACTGAGAAGCTTGTAAAGCTGCTTAACATTCTTGTCACTTTCGTTGCGCATTGTATGCGGAACCCGGTTGGTTGATTTTTACTATTTTTTGGTACTTCATTTCTTGAGAAACCTCTATATCTTTGTGGCAGCGATTTGTTTGCCTTCCACGACTTTCAAATAATTAAGTTATTTCACAGCGGATTTGTCACAATTTCGATTTGAGACAAAAAAACAAAAAAACAACAAAGCAACAACAATGTAGAACACCGGTGGCATTTCTCACATATGCCAACATGTGGCCTTACAAGCGCACCAACAACAAACAACAACAAACAGCAACAAACAACAGTGGATGTAAATACATTAGCGCCAAAATTTACAACATCGTCAACAAAAGTGCGAACAACTTCTTGGAATTTGTCTGCTCACATCTTTGGCATTAATCTCTTCCGTCGTTTGGCGCTTTTCTACTTACAAGAGTTCCAGAGCACTTTTTGTTGCTTCTCGCCATTGTTGCCGCAGTTGTTGTGTTTGCTGTCAGCAGCGTTTTGTTTCTGCTTTGTCATGCTTCGCAGCCAGCGGCCGTCTGCCGTCGCTGGTCGCTCACTACACTCGCGCGTACTGATCTCTGCGACAACAGACAGCAACAACAACAACAACAATGCATCTGTGTTGTATGTAACTATGAGTGGTAGAAAGAAGCCTTTCGCCGCGTCTACTAAGTAAGCTGCCAAGCGTTTATCACTTCTCTTCTGCCCGTTCGGCCACAGTTGCCGTCCGATCCATCTACCCTTTTCTTGAGTTCTCGTAATACTTGGCGCTCTTCAAGTGCCGAATTGGCGTTGCCATGCATAATCTCCGGAAAATTATTTATTTAAATCGTTCACCGTCGCCAACGACAACGACAACAATAACAACGGACAACACCTACTTACAAATAACCCGTTGTGTGGGGCTCACAGCGGTCATCGTACGAACCGCAGACACCTTCAAATCGCCGCGTCCCAGCACACCGCGCACTGGCAGCGGTCCAGTCTTTCGCCACTTTCGAGCTGCCAAAAAGATAGCATCAATGAGCGTAGTAAATTCTTGAAATTTACACTACAAGTTATTGTTGTTGCTATTGTTGCAACTCGCCTACGTTACGTGTAGTACGACTTTATTTGTACAGATTTGTGCCTTTTGCCGGTCGCTCATTGAGTTTCAGCGCACAAAAAATTGTTTTACATCAGCGCGTTACTACTGTTGTTGTTGTTGTTGTTGTTGTGTTGTTAGAGCCACTTTTTCTTAGCTGCCGACGCGCAGTTAGATAAACCACACGCTAAATTGAATCAGCAGCTTGTGGTTGCTGATGTTGCTTCATCCATCTTTGCACGTGAAGATTTTATTAAAGCGAAAACCGGCGGCGCTGCTCTTTGGCTTTAAGCGTTACCGCTCACCGCTCACCGCTCACGCTTTCAACTGCTAATATAACACCGTGTATGTATGCATGTATGTATGTACGGCTGTTGATCGCAATGTTAATCGTACTTTTTATTTGCCATTTGACTTTTAAGATTTTTCCATAGCGATTTCGCCGTAAATGAAAAAGAAATGAAAAAAGCGCTTAAATTGCTTTACACGAATGCCGTAAAATTAAGCGTATTGTAGCGGAAATACAACGTACTAATATATACGTGTACATGTATTTCTTTTATTAACTTGGTCTCTTTTTATTAAGCGGTGTCTTCGGTCACAGTTAACCTTGCCAGCGATGACATATCGCCGCGAGATTTAGATAACGCAGCACAGCGCTTAATCTCTGTTGGCTGAGCGTGTACTACTTATTGTGCAATTGATATGGCATGCAATTTAATGAGCAGATCTTCGTCGATGTATACCATACCATACTGGGAAGTTGGTCATTTCATTTTAAGTTGCTGAAATGGCCTGTAGATTTGCGAGCGCAAGGAAGAGGTGAGCGGTAAGAAAAATTTCAAAGTACCCTGTAAAAAACTGTCTTAGGTAGGAATTAGTCTCCCACAGATGCCTTTAAGTTAGAATTAGTTATTAATTAGGCGCAAGCGAATATCTTTAGGGTATAATTGGAGATTGATAGGTGGTGAAATCTCCGAGCTTCAAAAATAATTGCTTGAGATGTGTAGCAAAAAGGATTATTGTTAACATTATTCACCAATTTTGGCGCCGTGAGAAGTTTCTTGCAACCAAAGCACTCTATGTGCTCTACGTGTATATGAGGTTATGAGAGGACAGATGTTATAAAGTGAAATTTTTGGGAGCCTAGGTCTACAACAGTTTAATGGAAAATGCGAACAAACTGTGGCAAACTTCGAGAACTCGAAAATATTCAAGTTCGAAAGCGATACTACTTAATGCAACACTTGTGTATGAGATTGTTTATAAACTATTAAAAACTATTAAAGCATAAATTATTAATAAAAAATCCAAAATATAATTCTACAAAACAATAACAACGCTTGCAAAAATAAAGATCGGAAATAAGGGAGCGTGTCTCGAGCGCTTTAAAGTCTACGCCGATAAAAATTCGACACTTCCAGCGCCCTCTATCGCCTATCTACATAGCGTATTCACTACTGAATATTATTTGTAAATGTGAATTTCCACTTCTTCCACCTTTTTTTCTTTATTGATTAGCTCTACTAGTTCTTTGCTTGGAACAACTACAACAACCCTTAAGTGGGCGTGTCCTCCATCAAGCCACATCCCTTTTACACATTTTGTCTGTTCATTAACGGTTAATTCGTGTGACATATATATATATATATGCACCAGCTACGCCATTATTGAAAAAACACAAAACGCCGAGAACGAATGAAAAATGAGTTGTGGAAAAGTGTTCTTAGCTGAAGATGAGATAGCAAATGGCAGTGTAGCTAAAAGAATGCACCAAATAACACATTACTTCAGCGAGAGAGGCGTTCAGCGAGAGAGTTATGTTGCTGGCAAAGGATCAAAATGTTTTTTCAATTAAACTAGTTTTTAATAAAAAAAAATTTTTTTTTTTTTAACTAACTACTCTTCAACAAGTTTTATTTAAATATAGCATGAAAAACTGCCGAAAAGGCGCTGTTCGTATTTCAATTAAATTTTTTAACTTTTTTCCATTTTTTTTTTCTCTTTTTCATTATCTTTCAAGTAATTTCAGATCACCTTATATTCTTTTGCATTCGCTTTATTTCCTCCAACTTTATTAAAAACCATTCGCTGTTCAAACAGAACTTATATACATATGGATGTGTGCCTGTGTGTATATATTTCAACTACTCCATTCACCAACACGCCCCTTTTAATACTAGCTATTGTAGAAGTTTTCATTCTGAGCACATATTAATTTATTTAGAATGGAATGCCCGGGATTTCGAGCGCCGACGGCAAATGTTTTTCTACACTTCACACACATAGGCAAAGAGGCATGCATACAAATATATAATGTAACTTCGTGCTCGATTTCAGTCCGCTACCTCTAGCTACTTCAGCCACAGTAAACCCTTGTTTAATACAAACGCATATATGTACAATGAAATAGTTCTTAGCGTCTTCTGAAGCATGGCATAAATGTTATTTGTTTGTTTTTGTTGTATGCATGTAGATATGTTTGAGCGCTTATGGTGCTGCTCCGCCCACAGTAATTTCGAAAATCGCAGGCAGTCAGCGAGACAGCCAGCCAGTCAGCTAGTCAAAGCAGCGGTTTGAGGCGACATGACAGCAAAGTGGAGTTGCGTGCGTGACTTTTTGACTCCACCCCCTTGCATACATACTCACCAATGTACAACGCATACACATACATGTGTAGCCACAAATGTATATGATTGCACACTCACATAGTTACATAGAGATAAAATATTCCTTCAAATATGAACATATGTATGTAGCAATGTGTGCACACAGGGTATCAACAAAAACAACAACAACAACAACAACAACAATCAACAACCACGTACATGCACACGCAAACACACACAGGCATACAAAAGAGACGTTTAACGCTATTCCCTTCAATGTGTGGCATGTGGCGTTTTGCCGTCGGCTTTTCTGTTACCCTGCTGCTTCGTCGTCGCTAAATCCCTTCTTCTCGCCTGCTCTACCGTCGGCAATACACACTAAGTTTCCGCTGTCAGTTCAGTTTGTTGTTGTGTTGATGGCGTTTTGATGACTTTTTAAGCAGTCAACTTATATCCTAGCATCTCCGCTTTATATTTTTGTTGTTTTATTTGATTTTTAATAATTTCTTAGTTAATCGGGAAGGATAAATATTCAAGCAAACTATTTATAGGTTCGGAAATTATGTTCTTTATGCAACAAAAGCAAGCTTTCGATCTGAAAGTAAACAGCAGTCTCAAGTAGCATCAAATTACTACTTTTGTTTGCTTAGGAGTTTCTGCTCTGGACTCGGAAATCAACCGATCTGGCTTTTTATGATATGCTTCCTTGATTTTGCAAAAATCCCTCGAGGAAGTGGCAGCTTTCTACTGGAAAGTTATACTTAGACAAGAATAGTTGACGAAGGAAATCAGTTGTGACAGGCCGCTGAGCCGCAGACTGCTGGCTCCTGATTTCCTGGTCCCTAAATAGTATTTCAGTCTCGAGAGCTCGGATATTAGATAAAAATCGGAAAAAGTAATAGCAATTTATCAAACAGGGTCTCTAGAGATGAGAATTTGATGTCGCTACATGTCTAGGAAATTTGCCCTCTATGCCAATGGGGGAGTCAGCCTCGTTTTACAAATATCTCTAAAAGGTCTTGTTCTTCCACTTAGCTGTGCTAAATTTATGATAAAGGCGAATTTTCAAAAAACTCAACATTTATATCTGACCCAAACTTGCTTCAAGCATCGCTTAACTATCCGCGTGAACTTCCGTATTCGACCAGCGACAACTGAAACAACAACCCTCAAACTGCAAAATTAAAGCATTTCCTGACCGCAAAATTATTTCAACCGCTACTTTGTTGAAAGACATGCAACTCTACCGTTTTAGAAAGAAGTACAACGAGGAAATATTGCATAGAATTTTCACAAAACGCCCACAATAACAGCACTTCCTGAACATTCCCCTAGCGCTTTGAAAAAAAATATCATAATCCCGTATCCGCTCACCCATCCCCCGCTTACACGCACGCTCACTGAGTCGACTTGTCATGTTTAATATCAGATAAGACGATGCAACGAGCCAACGAGCCAACGAACTGCCAGCTTTGTACTCGTATAGTAGTACTTCGTGTTCTTGTCGAGTCGCCACACTAACAAAAAGTAATATATAAATGAGCACGAGAGCTAGGGACCAAATAAAAATAACAATAAATAATTATTATGTTGTTAACGCATTCATAAAAACAACGAAACAGTTTAGTTTTTTAATGTTTAAGTCAGCAATTAAGTGAGAATTTATCAACAACAACAGATCGCTCGTGAAACTTATTGAGGGTGAAGTGTATGACGGCATGGAGAAAAAGAGTGCATAACATTAAAACTTGTGCAATGTGTGGTTTAATAACATGCACACAAGCAGAAGTATATGTTTGTCATGAATCCTTCCACGAACTAATTGCCATCTTCGTTACAGGGTCACTTTACACAGGTCAGTTTTCGGTCCTGTCTTCATGTCGTTTGTTTGTTGACATTCTTCGTAGAATATTCTTATCTACTTCTCCTTTAATGTGTATTTCTTATTCATTTACAAGGGACTACTAACTACTGCAACGCTCCATTAAATTATATTAAATCTTATCTTAATGACAATGAAGAACAAGAGTGCGCTGTAGAAGAGATTGGTATCAATTTAGCGAGCGGTCATCTTCGCTTAATCTGCGATACAAAGCTACATGTGACTCAATTGAGTGGGAAATGTTATCTACTATAATAATAAAATCGAGCCAGTTCCTCCAGGTTCAACACGCATTTTTGCGGACCGAATCGAAATATATACAGTGCTCCGAAAATGGCAACTCTTCTCTCTCCTTTTACATCATCATTACCTCGCTCTAACTATATGGCCGGCAATTCTTCATTTGTAAGCAACGAATGTAAATAATTTTCTCATCCAAGCACGAAAAATACAGGTAATCTATTATTTATCCAGCAATTACATGCCTAGAAGACATGCGAGCCGCCTTCCGAAACCGCTACTGTGTCTAATAGCTCCAAATAAGCGTTGGGGAAACTAACGCTGACAAATAAATAAATAAAGCCCAAATAAATATTGATAATATAATTAACAAATATGTATTTCCGAACTATAGATAGGCGTATGTTTGTCGCCCCAGTGACTTTTATCACTCTCATTTCACACACAACAATACAAATCGTCGGCGCTGTCACCGAAATTGTTGGCGAACCAGCTTAAAAGGTGTTAAATAGATAAATATCATATTTTTCAGCTCGTTTGTGGCAAAACTTTTACTTACAACAAGCTTTTTTTTTGTATCTTTTTCGGCCTTCTTATGGGTTTGTGCTCATATTTTTATAGCTACATATAAAGCTGTTGTTTGCCAAGCAATAAAATCAACAAACAAGAAATGAATGACCGAAAATGACCGACAGAAAATAAATAGGCAACTTTAAGAGGTCTTACGAATTTGGGTGCTTACCAGCATCTATGTAGGGTGGGCTAAATTAAAAAAAGAAAATTAAGAGTATCTCAATTGAAGTTCCAACAGCACCAACAATGCCAATTGGTTGAAGATAACAGCAAGGATATAACTAGGAATAAGCACGAAGCCAATCGTGAGAGTTCACGCAGTTTATCACTGAAGATCAGGTTTAAGTGTTTACATTTAACTGTCAATCTCTACTTAATCTTAAAATACTTTGAAGCAAGTGATTGCTTAGAAAAATTATGCAGACATTTTTAATTTGACTCCTTGAAAACACCTGTTGATTTAAAAGCTATTAATGGAATTTTTCCAGGACAAAACGATTAATTTCCAGTCATCTTGTTTGGTTTGCTTTATTTACTTAAGTTTTATAGCAAATAGTTACACCTTGAAATGGAACAAAGAAAGGTTTGTTCTCTCTAATCAGCGGTGTGTCAAATTTCGCAGCAATAGTATTGATAAATATTTGTTTAGCAATTAAATTTGTGGTAAAATAGGTCTATAAATATTTTTGCAATGAGCACAGTGAATTTTAACAGTGCGTGTATATATTTACAGTTATCTCATGATTCACTAAAATAAGGTTTATTTGCCATTAACCCATATTTGACATTATTTACTATATTTTTGGATAAGATAATATTTTCTAAAAAATTTTGCGTGGTTCTCTAACATATTAAAAATTAGAATAACATGGAAACGTTTTGATTTTGAGAATAGTGTCTACGCACAGTTTAAATAAGCGGAAGGATACAAAGCATCCTCAAAACCTCTAACCGGGTGGCACGCCAGCGAATACAGCGAGTAATGAACCTTGCTAAGTTCAATGTCCTTTAGCGATGTTAGTGACCCTTCCTGAGTTTAATGACCCTTATAAAGATCACTGACCTCGATAGCGGTCAGCGAGATCTTTCAAAGACGTGGTATAATGATGGGAAATATTACATAAACAAGTTGAGAATTCCAATGAGTTTTTAATGAGAATGCGCAATACTTCAGTGAGTATCTAAGATGAAGCATTAAATTGATTACTTTTCAATTCCAGATTACAGATTCCACATTCACGCCATAAAGCAGCGAAATTTAGCATTTTGGCAAGTAGTTAGCTGACTTCTTTGAGATAAGAGTATTTGAGTTGATTTTTGTCGCCAAAAGTTTGCGCTAAGTGCGGCAAGTTGAACAGCTTAGAACGACTTATTTATTAACAACTATGTGTTGGTCCATATGTACATATGTAAATGAGCCAAGTTCTTATACCAACCGTCTATGCTTAAAGCTTCTTTCACTTGGCAATCACAACTTTTGCCGATTTACACGATCTCCCAACTTAAACACACACTTAAGCGGCGGTTGAATTTCATTTCGTTTTCATTGCAAGCGGCTTAGAACGATAAGTAAACTGAAAAGAAGCTGTCTGCAAACATTAGAGAGCTGCTGGTTGAAAATAAAAAAAGAGAAATGCTACAAAGCAGACGCCTTAAGCTGCAGGAGCAATACCAGCTTCTTAAACAGTTAGGCTGGCGGTCAGTTAGCGCAAGAGGCAGGCAGGCATCTTGCCAATATAGTGCAGCAAATACAAATATCGGCGCACAAAAGTATGCACATATTTGCTATAAATACACAGCCATAGCCTGACTAGCACTTCGTCGGCGTTGCGCCTGCCTTCGCCTGGACCGTCGTCGCTTGTGGCAAGTGAGTATGTGGAAGTTGCAGAAATTTGCCGATTTTGCACGGTCGCATTTTGGTCGCTTTTTATTGCATTTTATGTGTTTGGGCCACCTCTCATTCTCGCTCGTCTGCACTTTGGCCGCCTTTGCTGCTTCGGCCGTCTGTCTGCACATCGTCTTCGTGTGCCGCTTTCCAGCGCACTCCTTCCTTATTTGGCCAACACATTTGGAGCTGTTGATGTACAACTGTTGAAATTATGTATTTTGTGTGGAAAACATCGTGTTTGTGTCCGTTATGGATACGCCGGCGACCGCATGATGGACCCCTTTTTAAATGGCTGGCTCTAAGTTGTGGCACAAAGGCAGCGAGCGCTTGGCATGCCTTCGCATTTCTTGGGTGTTTTTGCTCTGCTCAGCTCTTTTCAGCTCTTTTCAGTTCTTTGCATTGTTCTTGCGCTCTTATTTTATTTGCTTGGCGTTGTTTGGCAGCCACATCCTTGAAGTGTCACTTCGTGTGTTTTGCAATATCATTCGTTGCGGCAATTTTCCGTGCAGGTTTTTTTTTTTTTTTTACTACTTTGGCCTTTTTATTGGCCATGTTGTACATGTATGTGTTTGCTTTGCGGCACGGGGTATACGCATTTCAAGCGTTGCAGTGCAAAAGAAGCGCACAAATTTTGCTTATCACAAATGCAACTCATAAAAATCTCACATTAAATATTTAATGAAAAAAATAAAAATTGCAATTAAATGTGACTTGATCACCACTTTTTACACATTCACATCTGATTGAGTTATTAAAACACTAATTTATGTAATAATTTTTTAATTGATTCGAGCAAAGCCCAGTCTCAATTTCGCTTTTCCATTAGCCACACGCACACACACCCACACACACACACACACACACACACACACACAGCACAGCACTGCACAGCACAGTTAACCGCGCAGCTGGTTGGCTTTTTATTTGCAATATTTGCTTTTTATGAGCATTTAAAAATGTGAGTGAATTTGTGGTGCATTTTTTTACAACAGCTTGCAACAACAACAACAACAACAACAACAACAACAACAACAACTACACTTTTGCCTTTTACACTCTCCATATACTTTTACACGTGTTATTGTTATTGTTAGTGTTGTTGTTGTTGTTGTTGTAGTTGGATTTTTATCTGTTATTGCAATTAAAGCCGATGATGCAATATTTCGCAATTATATAATTACTTTTGCAATTGCTTGACTATAAGCACGATTACATTTTGCACCGCACACCAGGCGACTTATAAATAGCGAAAAAAAACAATTGCCAATGCAAATGACATGCAACGGAAAGTCAACGTTGGGAACTAATTAGAATTCCCGAGCGCACGCCATGCCGGGCCACGGTCAGGTGGGCTGGGTGTTGCCTTCCGGTTGTAGGAATTTCTATAAACTTGTATTAAGCGAGTAAAAGAATACCTGAACGTTGCGAATTATATTCGTTGGGGGAGTAATTTGTATTATAAAGTGGCATGTTAAGTTCGAGAGACAAGTTATTTACACTTGAAATAATCGCTACAGATGGCTGACGAGGCGTCAGCGTTCGCGCACTTCCGGTTAATGCACTACAGTTTCGCTTACCTGCAAAGTAAAGAAAAAATAACAGTAAGTTATACATGTTGGCCAAAATTGTAAAATTGTCGAAGTACAATAATATATGTCAAGTAGTTTTCGAAGCGTCGGCGAAGCTGACTCACAACATTAATTAATTCATAAAGGTATTTTTACAATAACCACAAATGATTTACCTGCCATTAAATAGCACTCACTCCAATTTATGGCAACTCAGAAACGATGTTCGCTTTGCTGTCGAAATGGCAACCAAAAAAATATGAAGGGGCATAAAAGTTCGAAGCAGCTTAGCTCGCATACCTAAATCACAAATTAGTTAGAAAAATATTGGGCGAAAAAAAAAACTACTAACAACTCAACACGCTTAAAAACGCCACTAATTTGACACAAAGCAGCCGTTGAAGCGCAACATCAGCAACATAATCCGCTTATGACAGCGAGTGAATAGAAACATTTGACATTTGTCATGTGACAGTCATGCTTGATGTTGTTGTATTGCTATGTAGATGCGTTGTGGCGGCCGTTTTTGCCTTTGTCTGCTTTTGTTATTAATTTTTCCGTATGCCTCTGCCCCTGCCGCTGCCCTGTCTGTCATTACTGCCTAGTCACAACTTGTTGCTGACATTGCAAATACAAAAACCAGAAAATCATAAAAAGTAAACACATAAATGCAACGAGTAGTGGTGGACAGCAGGCAGCGAGCAACGTTAAAGGAAACGCTAAAAAAAAAGGCGCTGGTTGATTAATAAAATAGTTTCCATAAAAAAGAAATGAAAGAAAAAAAAACAAACAAAAAAACAACTACTTGTTAGTAAAAGAAAGCCAGTGAACGAAGTAACTGTTGTTTAAGATAGCGTTGCCACATATAAACCGTGTAATTTTGACAGTTTGTTTAGCGAGCTGACACATTTAAACGAGTCGATGCCGATGCAGTGGAAAACGACACGCTGCAATTGGCGATTACGAACGAACGTCATTGCGCATAAGCAAACGGTATAACGAAAGTAAGCAGCAGAGTGATAAAAATAATAAAAAAAAAAAACAAATAAATAACAATAAGCATATAATTTGTAAAAATATGATTCGCCGTGAAAACTGGTAATGAGTTCCGATCGTCGGCTGATTGACCGCCGAACCGGCTGGCTGATTGTGTGCGCGAATTCGCTGCCCGATCGAACGAGTGAATGACTGTTTGCTGATAACCTCGCTGGCGCGTCATTCATATTATATATATATATATATATATATGCATGCATGCATGTATGCGTGCAATGATATGCGTGCAACAGTAATCATTTGTATTATTTATGCACATGTGTTGATGCACATGCTTATACATACACACATACCTATATTTTCAACGCTTTGATCTTCGCGATGATTTCATTGCATTTTATACACATGCATGCTTGTACATATATATATATATATGTAAATGTACATATGTATGTGCAAAGTGGCATTGCAATTGCTCTTTGTTCGTTTTCTACTTTTGATTAATTGCATGCGCAACAATTGTGACAATGAATATAAAATTAACAAATTATATGCGAAGAAGTGTAAATGACTTAATGAACAAAAATATGAAATGTAACAACAACAATAGCAATAATAAAAGTATATTTCCAAATACAAAAGGGAAAAATATGGCAGGTATATTCCAGGCGAATTACAATTACTCAAGCATTTAATATTTTGTTGTTGGAATTCTTAGTTGCTCTTTGGTTAATTCGAAATGCTTAATTAATTATTGTTTTACAAATTAACTAAAAAAACTTTAAAAAAATTACTGTTGCAAAATATTAGCATGTTTCAATTTATTTATTTAAAAAAAAAAATTATTAAAAAAATAATATATATTTAAAAAATTAAAATTATTTATTTATTTATTTATTTACTTAAAAATTATATTTTAAATTTATCACAATTTGAATAGACCTATATATTCCTCCTATATATTCTATAACTACATATATTTCATATTTATACCTATATATTCTGCCACTTTCAAGAAAAACCGATAAATGTATTAAATTACTGGCGCATTATACTAAGAAATGAATTCATTACGGTAATAAATGCAACAAAGATCAAAAAGAAGAAGTAATTAAATGAAAATACACATATAAGTATGAAAAGGGTGTACTTTTAGGGGTCTAAAACTTTCATTTTAAATCATGCACCCAAAAATTAGAGATATTGTCAATGATATTGCTTCATTAGTTAGAAAATTTTATAGCACATAATATTTGAATAGAATTTCGGGCATATGGCCACTTATGAAGACCACACTAATCCCACCCACGCCAGTCGGGTCTAGGCAATCGAAACGCGCTCCGACTTAAACCGGCCAAGCACTGTCCACTCTGTCGCTCTGTCCTCGGAATTTCTTGTTGAATGTTTTTTGCCACTACAACAACAATAACGACCGTATAGTGAGCACAGCACAGTTTTGCCCCGCTGAAGAACATTGGTCTCCGGCTCGAGCTTTGGAAATAAATTTGCTTAATTCTTCAGACTCAGTGCCAGTGTAAGCGTTTCCATAGTAATTTGCCAAAGTGTAATGCACATAAATGTCAAATGCATGTCTGTACTTTGACAGCTGGTTTGACAGCCGGCCCTCCATGAAATTTTGTGCCTTCAAAAAAGCACCCTATAAATATATATATGAACACTAGAAGTGCAACCAAACAAATTGTGACTTATTTTAAGACGAATTGCAAACATTTATGCATATAAAACTTTTTTTGTTTTTTTTTTTTTAATATAATAGCGTTGAAGCATTACAATTTCTTTAATAATTCATTTTTATTTGCAAGCATGTACTTATGACTGAGTTAGCAAACGAAGCGATCGCTTAATAATATATATTATATATTATATACTTAATATTATATAATAAACACACATTTGCAGATAAGCATTTTATAAGGCGTGAGAATGGAGCTAGCATTTGCTGATAAGTCTGAATAATCTACACAAATTCAAAAGTAATTAAATAAATATAAATTTATAACACAACGGCACAATCTTTAAAGTTATAAAATTAGTTATATATTCATAGCTGAATTCGGAGAAGCGTGAAATAAAAGCATGATCAGCTTCGACCTTTAGTAGAGCGTCGAGTTAAAGTGGTTAAAATAGGTCAAATAGGAATTTAGTGTTAACAGGGTTTATATATATTATATATTAGCCGTATACATTGGTCCTATATTAGGTTGACTTAAGTACGAAGTTCTCGAGTTTAAATTTTTCACTTCCAAGTAGGCAAATCATAACCACCGAGATATTCTATATTACTAGATAGGTTCTCTCAAAGAAATTAAAATTAGGCGTATATATATTTGCTCTCTCTTCACATTGTCACAGTAGAAAGCCTTTTACCAAAATCTGAAATAAAACTCTATTTTGTCTAACTACAAATGTAAGATCTACAAAGTGTGTACCAAAGACTTCACAAGAGTAGTCCAATATATTGGCAATAGCTAGAGTTTAACTAGCCGTTGTTAGTGAACATACATGTTTTGTAGGGAATATTTTCTTACTATTTCTACATGGTTCTCAGATCGGAAAAGCCTATTCATATAGCAAATTAATTCTCGAGGAAAGTTTTGTGGCACGAAAGCTGAGAAAATAGTTGCTTCTTACCTCTCTGTTGATAGATTAATAATAAAATAAAGCCATCTGTGGGAACAAATGGGCAGATCAAAGGCAATTAGATCATTCTTTCTATAAGGACGTATATAAATATGGTTTGTTCACAAAGATGTTTGCTCTTTAAAAGTTGGTCCGCTTATACTGAGTTGAAGAACCTGTAACAATCACCGCTCTTTTATGGGAAGTTGAGTAAAATATACAGCACTATGCTAATAGATCGCTCTGATCGTGAATCTTAAATAACCTTGTCCAACAGAGGTTTCAGTATTCAGGAAAAAAGATAAGTGCACCGAGAGGGTAAGACATACACAAATTGTTTTCGAACATGAATCTTACACTAGTTTATGATAAATTCAGCACAAAGATTTATTTGTCAATTATTTCATGTTTATCCATCTAAACAAACAATTTTGTAAAAGCCTTAGCAGGTAGAGCATGAAATTTAATGCGCTTAAAAATTGTTGGGTACCTACAAATTTGCTGTATGTCTTCTGAGGATTTTATGATTTTTTTTGTTTCGTTTTTTTTTTGTTTTTTTTTGTTTTTTCCTTCCATGGCCCGACACTTATAGTCAGGCTATAAATGCAAAAACCGGCGATTGCAACATTTCAGCGAAACGGCTGGGTTGGGCAGCAAACGGCAAGGGATTGTGGCAAAAAAGCAATAAAATAGTTGCAAATCTCGTTAGTACACAGTGAACAAAATGAAAAATGCACGAAAATGTAAGGAAATAAAAAGAAAAACAAAAACAAAATAAAAGCAAAAATACAACAAACAAAGGCACACATGGCTACCCATTGTTGACATACCAGACGGAATTACTCGAGGAGAAAAAAACAAAGCCAAACATTAAAGCAACAGCACCAACAATAATAGCGAAGCAGCACCAACAACAATAACAAGAACAAGAACAACAACAACAACAACAACAACAACAATGAAAATGAAAATGGAAATGGTGTAGCAAACTAAGAACGAACGAATGGGGCACGGAAGGATGGATGGCTGGTTGGTTCGATAGATTGCCGTGTGGATAGACGAATGGCTGGTCGCTGGCTTCTAAAGGCTGGCAGGCCGCTTGGTTGGACACACAAATAAGCGCAGGCCAACATTTGCAAAAACAAATAAAATGGCTGTCTGTAGTGCATAGAAAAAACGGTACGGTACGGTACGGTGCGCTGCACTGCACTGCTCCACAACATGCCAATACAGTGCAGTCGAAACAACAAAAACGCAGCATGCAACACTTCACATGTGTGTTCGGTGGTGCGTCGTTGCATGCCAGGCAGCGCAAATTCCTGTGCAACACTGCAAATCATTGTCGGGCATGTCGACAGCAAAGGGAATTGGTCGAATAAAAAGCAAGTAAAAAAAACAGCTGCAACAACAACAAGAGCGACATGGAATACCAAATAAATGTGTGAACGCGTATGAGTTACACACTTGTGGCACCGAGTGGGTTAAAGCGATATTGTGGCACACAACAGAACATTTGCGCATAGGGGCAGATAGGGGGAGATAGGGGGCGGCAGCAGGCAGTGCATAGCACATAAAAGTACAATTTGTGTGCACTCACCGCTGGTGCACATATTAAGCTGCTTGCCACATCGTCAACCGAGTCGTGAGCAGCGCAAGCCAGCCAAGCTGTGCGTGTGCATCGAAATGCAATTTCCCCAAACAGCAACAGCGCCGAGCTTACATGTGCAGCAGTTTATGCGCAAGTGTATTTACGAGCACGCGTGTCTGTGTGTGTGTGTGTGTGTGTGTTTATGTGGCACTAAGCGCATTTAGTGGTTTCCAAGCGAGTGTGGAAAAGCAGTAGCCGAAGTGCTCCTGCCACAGCTGCTGCTGCTGACTACATGCATATGCCACAACAACAACAACAACAACAACAACAACACCAACTACCTACTATTAAAAAAAAAGAAATGCTCGCATTACTTGCTTACTACTATTTTTCAGCATTTCTCTAGTTGGTCGGTAGTTGAGAGCTTTGCTACGTGTTGACTTAGAATTTTTACACGACACTATGAGTATTTGCACTGCGCTTCAAACGAAAACACACACACACACTTACACACATACACATATATATATACGCCGGCGAGCATCCAAGCTGGCGTCAAGGGTTAATGAATGCCGACTAGGGCACCGACGAGCAATGGCAGCATGCGCAACACCATGCAAAGAAACCAAAAAACAAACACAACAAAAATGCCATCAGAGGCAAAATAGAAGCATAAAAATTGAAAAGAAAAAACTAAAGTGTTACGAAACAAAACCGGAGCAAATGCCAGCAAAAATATTAGACAAAAACGTATCGTCGAAAAAACTTTTACTCGTCAAAGCCACTTGGGCACGTTTCGGCGTTAAATGCGTGCAAGTAAGCGCATCAAAGAAATACATACATACATATATTTAGCAAGTGATAAAAAAAAGTTAGCTACAAAAGTGAAACACTTCAACTGTGCGCTGGCTGTGGCGTTTGGCGGCAAATATTGCGGTAGTTTTCGAAATGTTCGCTATTTGCTTTTTGCGGCTCTGAGCGCTAAAACTGTTGTGGAAGTCAAATAATAGCGCAATTTCACATGGAAAACGAAAAACGGCGAAAAAACATATATACACGTGGCAGCAACGTTGAGAAGTAACAAATATTGCACTTTGCTTAAATGCACTACCCAAGTCGAAATCGTTCAAATTTTAGGAAATAAGTGAAATATGAAAAAAGTTATGAATAAGCATTAAGTTTGAGCTTTTCACTTTAGGTTCACCAATTGCACATATCCTAACCTAAAATGGTCTCTTTGAGTAAGCTTTTATATGGCAGACAGGTTTGTTTGACTACCGACCGCGTCCATTTCTTAAACATGTGTTGTGAGTGTAAAAAGTGCCGACGAAACTAATTTCTAACATTGCTACATAATATTGGGTTGTTCGGAAAGTCATTTCGTTTTTTTTGGGGAACATGAAAGACAGTTTTCGTATAATGCCTTTCAAATGGCCATAAACAGTTGAATTCGACAAATTTAACCTCTCACCGATCTCTCGTATGGTGATTCGCCGATTTGCATCAACTAATGCCTTTATCGCCTTCCAGACCGTGGTGCATCTTCGACATCAAAATTGCCGGATCGAAATTTTGCAAACCAGTTCTGGCACTGGCGTACTGTTAACACGCCTTCTCCATACACATCCGTCAATTTTTTTCTCGCTTGGACAGCATTTTTACCTTTTCTGAAGTTAAAAAGTAAAATATGACGAAAATGCTGCTTATTGCTCTCCATATTTAAAAAGGCACCAACCAAAAACTACTGGGTAGAATTAATAGAACTTTTTCACACACAAGCCTTGCAATATCAGCTCTCATGACATATAATGGTTATGGGGCTTAAGTGTGAAGTTAGTTTCGAAAAAACGTAATTAAGTCCTCTGGCGGGAGAAAGACGAAACGCCTTTCCGAACAACCCAATATATACACAAATTAACTCAACAAAATTAAAGCGCTATAAGGGTTTACATTTACAACAATATAAGGCTGCTGGGTATTTATTGCTTGCCGATTGCTAACCGAAATGACAGAGATTCACACCTCTTGTACAAATGGAAAAAAAATTCACATGTTCTTGCATACTAGGCCCCTAAAAACCATATATAAATCGCAAGTGGGCATGTTATTCGTTAGGTTTTACCTTTTTTAAGTTCTCTAGGATTCGGTACTAGCTTTTTTGCCGATGTATATTTTAATAGTAATAAAAACAAATAACAAAGGCTGTAAGTGAAAAAAATGGGTCTTTCAAAACCGTGGTCTTACAAATTCAAGTAAACTTTTTAAGCTTCTCTATTCTGCGCTCTATTCTAAAAACATTTTGGCTCCTCCCTGCCGCCTGTCTTGATGTCATCGGAGCAGCTATTATTGTCAAATTCTCAAAAGGTAGATTGAGAGACTGCGCGTCGGCAATATTTTTGACCCCTTAAAACTTAATAGGTATTGACAAGCACTTAAAGACTGTGAAAATAATAGGTTTTTTTTTTGGAAACATTTACTAAACCCGCAGAACTCTTTCATGGGTGTGCCGAACTCCTCGAACTCCAAAAATGCCGGTGTTTCAGTAAAAACCAGCACTTCATTCGCCTAGGGTGAAATCACACCGAATGAACACACCGTTACAGAGAGAGAGAGGGAGAGGGCGTTTGCACACCTCATTTCAAGTGATTATTGTTATTGTTTTTGTTATTGTTTAATGATTTTCATGCAAACGCAGCTGTTTTTATTGCCGACATTTATTATTGTTGCATGCAATATGCTCGCAGGTGTGAGTGTGTGTGTGTGTGTGTGTGTGTATGCAATAACCCAAAACCCAGTAACCAACTTATATTGCCAATAAAACAGATATACGATTCGACAAACAACTACCACAACAACAACATCAATATAAACAACAACAACAACAACAACACCAATGTACACACAATAGTAATGGCTCATAATTCCAGTTATTACAAGCGGTAAGCAATTTTTAAAACGAGTGAAAACAACAACGTGCACAACAACAACTGCTTTATAGATAGATAAATCATGTGGGCGATTACACAATAACAACAAACAACAAGCAGAAAACGAAACGACAAGGAAAGATAAAAAACGGTGGAAAAAATCGGCAAACACAACACATACATACACGCAACAAATCTATTAAGGTGAATCGGCGAATCGGCGAATCGAAGGCAGGTAAGTGGGGAGGCGGACGGGCGAATATGCTTTGCGTGGCTTGCGGGATAAATAATCGCTCGAATATTCGTTCACGCGTTGCAAGACGACAGCGACGGCAACGATAAAGCGGCAGACAGACAAGCGTGCTAACAACAACAATAACAACAACGACGACGCAAACAAACAATGACTTGAATGAAGGCAAGTTCCGCTCATAGAAATGGAAACCGGTGACTCCGTTTGCTATTTCTTATTTGTTTATTGTTTTTGTTTTTGTTTTTTGTTGCTGTTTTTTGTATTTGCCATTGCAATTTTTTCCTCAACGAGGTGGGCGGCGATGAACTATCGCACTCGCTGACTTACTAACTGACTGATCGACTGAGTGACTACCGCCGCTGCCACCCAGTTGACCGCGCCGCCTGCCGCCGCTGCCGCCGCCGTTAGTTAGTTTTGACGGCGCGTGGCGTCACTGCATGAGCCAGTTCGTTGGTGTGTCTTAGACATCACATACATACATACATACATACATCTCGGAAAAGGTGGGTGTGGGTGCGCGGCTAATATAGTTTAGTTATGCGATTGGGGAAACCAAACCGAGTGTGCGGTTTTTTTTTGTTGTTGTTTTTTTGTGACTAGGCAGTCCGCCATATGTCAAGCAGCTTTAGCAAGTACGAACAGCTCAGCTGTGTGCATCTGTTTATAGGTGCGCGATTATGCACTTCTGCGCATGTACGCATGTGCGCATTTGAACGTTTGTGTGTAGGCGCAGACGATTTTTCACTCAACTAGCTGGTAAGGCATGCGCAGGCGCGTTGATCTATTAGCAAGGTGCGGCATTTAGTTCGTTTGGGAAAAACGCGCAGCAAATTGTGCTTCATTTGCCTTTGATGGTTAGTGCTGGTGGAGGTGGCGTTGGCAGCTTGGGTTGGGTGCTGCCGCGTCGCCGAAATGTAAACATTGGAAGATGAAAAGCTGCGACAATATAATTATTACGTATTGTAATCTGTGGTAAATGTGTCGCATAATTGCGGTGAAATCGGTGAACGCAATGGGAGGAGAGATGGCAATAGTTGTATGAGGTTAGCGGTGTGGTGTGTTATTGGGAAAAGCGTGTGTTTTTCTTCTGTCAAAGTGGCTATGAGTGAATTGAGTTTGTGTGACTCCATTTCATATATAAAATAATATAAGAAAAGCCACGTTCTCTAAAGCCATACTCTTTCAGAAGCCATAGTAAAATAGATTGCTCTGTAAATTGATAGGCGATTTTGGTCAGACTCTTCCTAACATAACGAAAGATTCAAATAGCATATAACAAAAATCAACTGGTGCCATCAATAACTAAAAAGTCTATAAGTGGAATACTGAAAGGCATATTAACCTAACCTAACCATATTCATTATAACCTCAAAATTGTCATTTATTATTCTTCAAACACTCATCTCCGCTGAGATCCAGCAATGCCAACGTGACGACGGTATGGAGGTGAGCGGAAATATTTCTGATTTGTGACGAAAGACGTTTTATAAGTAATCCTTTGTATCTCTCAAACATACTTTCTTCAAAAATTTCATCTGAGGAAGAAGCACAGTTATTTTGAAAGCATAGTTTGAAACTAGAGAAATTGGCTCCGACTTGGGTTTGAAATTTCGGTCATTGATAGCTTATCGCTTGCAGCTTCTAATGCCGGTAATCTTTTATAGGGTTTCCAGGAATTTTTTTTAGAAAAAAATCGCTAAGAATAAAAACGAAGAAAATTTTAAACAACTTCCCCCCATAACATATCTCGAAAACCGTTATACCCTTTCTGAATAGTATTTTCTATAAGCAAAGAATAACGGTTTTACTTTTTTTTTAAATTAATTTAAAAATTTCGAAGTATTACCGAGGAAGAGTCCAAACCAGCAGGTAAACCAGATCAAAATAAGAAAACTGAGAAGATATATGAAGAGAATAAAAACGATAAAAGAGAGTGGTCCAAGAGAGAGAGAGAGAGAGAGAGAGAGAAGAAAGTTACTGACTTCAAACTCCCAAGTTTTCATTAATCAATTAGTAGAGCATCACTTAAACAAGTATTGGATGTCAAAAAGAGCGATTTAAGCTCGTTCAATTCAAGCATTCTTGTTGGTCCATTCTTAAAGGCTAATACCTAATACCTATGTAAATAGCTGATAGCGAAACAAAAAATATATATTCCCATTCTATTCTCATTCTATTCACATTTGAAATTCCCTATTCCAGCTCGCCATTAGTTTGTGAGCACTTCAGCCTTATAAGCCACACGAGTCTTTGAAGAAACCACTTCAAGACAACAAAAAAGAATTGTGCAACCGGAAAAACAATATTATCAGCACTTTGGCATGCTTAAACAACGCGCAAAACTTTTCCAATTTATTCTGCACCGCGTCGCAAACGCACAAAGTGCCACTTGCCACAAACGGAAAAACTACAAAATATAACGAAACAAACAAAAAACGAGAACTGCATAAAACAAATGGCGCTAACACAAAACCAAGCATTCCAAATAACGACACGCCAACAACTTAGCACCCGCACGCCCCTGCTCCTGCTCCGGCTTCTAACACATTTTCATATTTTGCGGATATTAATTTCAAAACGCTTGCTGGAAGCCAAACTTTTTGCCTTGCGACAGCGCCAGCCACACGCAGCCACTACAGTGCGTGTGTGTGTGTGTAGGTGTGAATGTGTGCGCATGTATGAGTGTAGGTGTGCTGGTGTGCTGGTGTGCTTATGTGCGACCACTAAAGTGGCTCCAATGGCCAAGCATAAGTTGGATTAGTTTATGGGAATGCAAGTAGTTCTGGTGGTCAACCGCTTGGAACAGTGCGGACCGGGTGGCTTGTGGTGCAAGGGTTTCAATATATCCACTTACAAATGTATGTTTGTACGTGTATGTGCTTCAATTGCGGTTTGTTGCCAAAAATATCTGGTAGGTCGGTTTGTGTTTTCGAAATTCTTTGCGGTAAAACATGGCGGCCTGGGAGTTTCAGTAGCAGATACTGATATTTAAAATGATTGGGCAACACCAAATTACTTTTAATATATAAATGTTTATGTACACACACAAATGTAACCAATTGTAAACGTGTTATTGAAATATAGGGACTAATTCAAGTATACTTCCTGGTAGTTTCCATGCGAGCTCTTATGCCAAAAGGTGTGATTATTACTGTTATAAATTAGTAAACAGGGAAACTGGAAATATATAAAGAGCGCTTTATATAGACGATGCCTTGGAACTTTCTTTAACATAAGCTACTTGGTGTTGTAGCAACAGAAAACATTCCATAAGTAATTTCGGGGAATGCTACCGTATTGACTGTCGCTGAACAGATAAAAGTCCGGGAGCATTCCGATTACGTAGACTCGAATGTCGCGGAAACGGCTAAACAAAAGATATGAACGGAGAGAGGTTGAGCTGAACTATCAACAAACGCCCAGATTTTGTAAACCCAATTAAGCCTTCAGAAAAATCTCGGGACCTCCCTTGAACTATTGGCAGTGGAGTCTAAATTAAAGCATAGGTTTCACTCGTATTTCCTTGCACTTACCAAAGCATCCGCTCAAGATAAAAATAAAAGAATACGTGCTTCTCTGAGTTGTTGCAAGTGCGCACCAAGTCAAGCAAGTTATCAAGCTGCTAGGGGCTACCTACATACATATCTTTGCGAATCCATCGAGACTATCAACAAAGACCAAAATGTCACTCAAACAAAAGTCTTCGAATCACCGCAAAGTTCTCAGAACCAAGATTAATGCTGAGTGGCTCTATTTGGAAGAATGCCTATGTTTTGTCACATGATAGGTCAAGGCCTAATCTAACATCGTCTTTAGAAGTTGATTTTTGAAACAATCCGTACCTGTAACACCGATGAATGAAAGATCAATAAAAGTTCGCCGGAAAGAAATGAGAGAAATTGAGAGAACTTACTTTAGAGGTCATATTTTAACATATAGACTGAATAAAAGCTGCTCAGGGCTTCTCGCTCAGCCTACCAGAGACTCAAATGGAAAATTATTCTCGAAACTCTCGTTGCCAGCTTGAAATGGAATATTCAATTTGAACTCTCACGAATTGCGCTTAATTGTTGCTGTTTTCTTAGAACACATTTTTCTAGCTATTTGTTCTCCATTATTTCATTTCACATTCCATTTTACATGCCATAGTTTGTGAGAAAAAAAATTTTAGTTGAGAAATTTTGGACAACTTACATAATATTACTTAATAATTTTTCATAGAGATTATTTGTTGCAAATGAAGTCATCAGAATTTCGGTATATGAAAATGCAAAAATAAAGGAAAAATATGCACGTATAATGCCGACCTCGCGAGTCCCGCCTAAAATAAATTTCAATAATAAACATTTAATTGTGTGAATTGTATGCCATTGATGGCCTGCCGCCAAGGCCAACCCCAACAACGAACAACAACAACAATGCGCTACAAATTATATCGCAAATAATTGCAATGAAAGCGTGCTAAAATACGAAACAATAACAACAATAAACAAATTAATAAAGAAAATAGACTGTACGTACAGAAAATTAGGTCAATGAGCTGCCGCGCATAGCAGCAGCAGCAGCAGCAACAACAACGACAATAACGACCACAGAAAAATCAACTTGAATACAATTCGGTTGCTTGCCACTTGAATCGCTCTCTCTACATATGTATGTATGTATGTATGTGTGTGCGTGTGTGTGTGTGTGTATGTGTGTGTGCTTCCCGCTTTTTCTGGGTTACACAGAATGCGAGTATGCCGAGGGGTCACCGCGCGCTCGCACCCACACAGCGTGCAAAAGCGAACGTGAACAATAACAAAAATTAATAGCAATAACAACAATAAAAACAATAGCAATAACAAAAACTACAATAACAATCGAATCAAACTATGTGAGGGGCACCAATCAAAGTGTGTGACGTCAAAAGTTCAATGACCATAACGAGCGACAGAGAGAGGGAGAGAGAGAGCGCGCGACACGAAGAGCAGACAACAGCGATGACGACGAGGCTGGCAAAGCAGGGGCGCAGCAAAAGCGTTGATAAGCAACACCAAGATGTGGCGGTAAAAAACGACACCCCACCCAATATGCCGATAAATATGTGAACCAACACGCACGCACACACACACACACACACACACACACACACAACCAACACACCAACAAGTAAAAATGAATTTACAAGTGAGAATAATGTAGATGTGTGGGTGTGGGTGTGTGTGTGTGTGCATGCAAATGAATGTGTGTCAGCAGTAAATTGAGGGCGCGCGTTCAACTTTGAAAAAAATAAGAATCAACAACAACAACAACAATAACAACCACAAAACAATTACGGTTGGCAATAAAAGCAATAATGCAAAAACGGCGCAGGTATTTATGAATAAGCATATGTAAATATGTATGTATGTATGTATGTATGTATGTATGTATGTATGTATGTTTGTGGCGGCAACGCGCGGAAGTGCTAATTTTCCAGGGCGTTTAGAAGCGGCATCAACAATGCGCTATTGACACACCGCCAAATAATCCAGCAAATATTTATAAAAAGTACTTATCGTTCAGTTTGTCACAAGCACTAACAAAGCAGAAAAGCAATAAAAAAAAATAAATAATAATAAAAAAAATGCAAACAAAAGTGAAAAGTCAACGTCCCATCGGGCGCATTGACACATTTTGTGATTTTATCGCGCGTTAACTAACATTTTTCGGCAGCCATCTGACAAGAATACAAGAGGCACAGATAAAGACGCCCACAATCAAACAAACAAACACGCATACACTTTTTTTATACATATATAAATATATGTATGGTGTATATACGTATATGTGTATAGGTGCATTTACATGTTTGTATTAGCATTCCCACATAGATTAGACTCTAGCGCAACGCTGATTGCCTGTAGCAGATACGAGCATATTTACAAAATGCCACTGAAACTAAACTTGCGTGTGCAGGGTGTTACAATAGGTGCTTTTTGGAATGCTTTAAATATGAAAAAAAAAAGTTTTTTTATAAGGATCTATTAGTTTCCGGTTAGCTTGAATCGGCTTTCCAGAAGGTGGGTGGTGACAGTATAAGGTTAAAGGAGCTTCAAGAAGTTATGTGTGTTAGATGAATGGTTTGCGTCGATCTCGTAGTCACTCGGTAGGTCTCGGTAGCCATTAGCTACCTCAACTTCAGCATTTATTAAAGTTTATCGTTTTTTTTAGTTAGTTTACTAGATCTTTAATGACTTGCAGCGGTCGGGTAACCGAAAAATTCGGCACCCCCCTCAGTTCCTTTACGAAATACTCGATATAAAGCGCAATGAACGCCGCTTATGTATTATATATCAGACACGCCGTTTACTTTATAAATCCGTAATCTACCCAGTATTTCCAAATAGGCGAATTTTTGGCTCTAGCAGCCATGTTTCTAACAACATTACTTGTAAGACTTATATTCAGTCTGATATTCGAAGTCATAAACTATAATCCGGATCACGGAAATCACTCTGAAGCCTAGAGAAATCGAGCAGTAAATCTTTCATATAGCCAAAGCTCCATACCGAAACACCCTTTATATCAATGTGGTGTGCCTACACTCAACTATATAGTTGTATAATATTTTTTCAGCTTTTTGTTTTTGCTTTGCTGCCTGTCCGCTCAACTAACTCGGATACATCGTAAATTAAAAGCTCACAAAAAGGCGGAGGCATAAATTAATTGTGATTTGCATATTTAGTGAGGGAAAACAGAAGTGCAAAGCAGCAAGAAAAAAGCAAAAGTGGACAGCAGCAACGGACAGCAGGTTGAGAGGGTTAACGGCAAGACAAGCCAAGCCACTCTGCTTGTCTATTTGATGTTTTTAGTTGCTTAATTGCCAATATTTGGTTTTTTGATTCTGAAATCGTTTGCATATAATGTGTATTGATTTGGTTTTCAAAATTGATTTAGTGCAAATGAGTTGAATGTTAGGCAATTAGCTGAATTCGATTAATATATGGAAATGTTGTGTTAATAGAATGCGAATAAAGTAATGTAAAACATTTCGAGCAAGTATAAATATTCACAAATCGATTGGAAATGAGTAAAAGTTGACTTTATTGATTTCTCTGGCGATATTGTACGTACGTGCGTCGAATAAATAATATTCAAAAATTATGCTAATAACAATTTGGAACTGGTACTGGTACTGGTACTCATCAGGCGAAAGTTTTGAGCAGGAAAGGTCAAGCAATCTAAAATTTTCATTAGCTTCATGCAAGCGATAACTTTAGTTTATATATATCTTGCTCAAATGCTTGGATTTTTACATAAGTTTCCGTTTATTATATTATAGGAACACTCGGATACTAAAAAGTCTCTCTGTCAAATCATGTTTTAATTCAAGTGGAACCACAACTACTATTTGGAGCTTTCTCGGTAAAAAAAAACACAAGAAATGAACTTTTGGAACACTTAACTCTCTTTTTGCTCTTTGCTCTTTGCAACAACTGAATTTACAAGGTTTAAGAGAATTTTTAAAATAATTTTCTCTAAGTACACATAAATGCATCTGTTTAAGAAATTGATCCCGACTTTTGTTACAAATCCAGGAAATCCAGCCAAGTGCCGGCATGTGTTGAACCGACCCACATCCACTGCTTGGAATGTTGTTGCCTCGTGGAAGTGCAATTAAAAAAAAAAATAAGTTAAAATATTAAGAATATTATCATATAAATATTTGGCCATATTTTGTTGCCAGCATCTAATAAATTTCAACCACTTCACTTTCCATACTTGAAATTCAGTGCCAGCACAATCCCTACTACACTTGGCTGCCCCATTTTAAATAATTAATGCCTCATGCTGTTGCATTCAAGTGAACACTTCATTTTCATATTAAAAATATTTAAAAAAAAAGGAGAGAGAAAAATGCAAAATAACAGCACAGAAGTGTACAGAGCGCCACATTGTGCAATGAAAATAAATCATAAAATGCTTATGCTTCACAAAAGGGCGCCATAATTTGCACATTTCCACACCCACTTCACTTACACGACTAGTTATCGTTAATGAATGGCAGAAGAAGCAGTCTAACCGATTCGCAGCTGGGAGGGCAGCGCAAAGCGTCAGCGAAGCGTTTCAAGTGCAGCGTTACTTCAAGGGGAGAAAATGGAAATGCTTGAATTGACAGGGAAAAAATTCGCTGGAACTCCACTTGGGGCGGGCAGGCGAACAGGCGAACAGGCGAACAGGCGAACAGGTTGACAGGGTTGAATGGGTTTCAAATTAAATAAAATTTTATGTTAGTTGATAGCATTAATTTTTTTATTTTTTTTTTAATATTTTCGAGGTGAGTTTGTAGGAAATATAATATAGAGTTTACGGAGTTTTAAACGCATTTTTGTGTAATATAGTAGTTTGTTGCCTCTAAATTTAATTCTGGGCATGCTGTCTGAAGCTTCGTCCACTAAATTTGCACACACACACACACGCGCTTGCATGCAAAAAAATCGCCAGCAACTTTGCAGTGGCATTAAATCATAGCAATTTTCTTGGCGTTCAGTCGCCCACTTTAAGCGCGCTTGCTGTAACTAAGCCCCGTGTCTGCATTGGTGCGCCTCCCCAGCACTCGCCACCGCTTGCCCACCGACGTGTGTGCAAACAATTCAAGTGCTCGGCTGCTTGCAGCGCACAACTGGCTTTATCATCAACTGAAATGCACGTTCAAAGCTTTACCTATATCACTATGTAGGTAACTGCATGCGCACATACATATGTATATATGGAGTATTATATCATACGTGCACGTTTGTGCTTACTTATTACGCTTACTATTCTCATTTTTTCTTTTGTTTTTTTTTTTTGCTTTTTTTGCTTTG
This sequence comes from Bactrocera minax, assembly GCA_021498325.1. Taxonomy (NCBI): domain Eukaryota; kingdom Metazoa; phylum Arthropoda; class Insecta; order Diptera; family Tephritidae; genus Bactrocera; species Bactrocera minax. The sequence goes on from JAKEEE010000025.1 coordinate 1,093,638, forward strand.
TTGTTGTTGCTTTTGTGCGCTGTTCATTGTTCTTGGCTTTGCTGCCGCTTGTATCAGAAAACGTACAAGTGTTACACTTCAGCTGCATGTTGCATGGCAATGTTAAAGCTTCAAGTGTTACTAGCGGGCGCGCAAGCATTTATATATTATACAGGGTGCTTTTAGAGGTATAGAATTTCCTAGAGGGGTAGCTATCAAGCAAGTAAGCAGTAAGCCAAGACTTACTTCCGGCACAAATACTGGCGAGATTTACTTCCAAAACGGGGTCTAGTGTATCAGCAATGGAATCCCGTCGCTCGTACAACCGTCGTCCGAAATTCTATTTTAACATTGCGAGCTACAAGTATTCAACATTTTATTGATTTTTCTTTGCTTTGTTTGAAATAAAAATTCTGTACCACTAAAAAGACACCCGCTAAATATATGGGCACGTCAATTCCAATGGATGTTAGCATTTTCAGCGCGCCGCTTTGCTTCAGAACACCCTACACCGCGCGCTCTCTTCCATTCCTTTGCGCCTGAAAGTGTGCTTCAGTGCATTCTTATGAATTCATTTCACTCGCTTGCCATGTGGCATGTTCGTCACTTTGTCGCCGCTGCTGCTGCTGCTGCTTATTTTCTTAATTTTTTGTTGTAGTTGTCGCGGGTTTTTTTGTGCTTCCCGGCCATGCAGAGTTGCAAAGAAAAAGTCATGAATATATGTATGTAGAGGCAATGTAGCGTACAAAAGCAAAACAACAACAACAACATTAAGATTCTCGTCAAGCAAAATAATCATAATAACAACAAAAGCGCATAAAAGTTCACAGATGCTGCAGTGTGTGTGCGCATGTTGCATATGTTGCAAGGCAAGGCAGAAATTAGAAGAGTAAAAAAGTTGCAAGCAACAACAGCATAAACATCAACAGCATAAACATCAACAACACAGCAACAATAGCAATCACGTAGCTTAAATAGAACAACAATAGCCGCAGTTATCGTGGCTCGTCGTCGTTCCCGACGTCACCGCTTTCGTACGCGTTCTCGTTCTCGTTCTCGTTCTGGTTCTCGTTCTGGTTGTCGTCTGCAGCCTCAGTCAGGGACCTTCTCCACGCCATCGCCATTGTGGCAATACAATGACCCCCAACCGACAGCGAGTAAACGCTGCCACAACGAATAGTCAGCTACATGGAAATACATATACATATGTATGTGCGTATATATATATGTGTGTTTATAAGCATGTCTATATTAGTAAGTGTGCATGTTTTTATGCTTAGGCCTTGCAACATATAGAATATAGCGTGCCTATGCGGTGTGTGTAGCGCTTTCTGCTCACCTACATTGCCTGCGCACATACACGCCTACACATACATACATACATACATAAATAGATTCTCGTAAATGCGCGCATTCTACTTTGCGCTTTATAAGTACCTCATATATGTCTATATGCATTTATTTATGGCCTATAGCGGCCCATGAAGTGTCTCTATTACGAAATGAAGGAGCGCATCTCCCAACTGAGCTTTACGAGACAATTGTGCACTTTAAAATGATACCGAGAAGACCGGGTGATGCACCCGGTTACATACACCCACACAAAATTATTCGCTCCCATCGAAGGAAAGTACTGAAAAGTTTCGCCGAAAGCTGTAATTTGTATAAAAGTTGGTCCAAGCTCTAGTGCGGTACAAATGGCTATGGAAATTCTGACCACTAAAAAATCACTTAACGTACGTTACGTTAACGTTTTGGCGTGAAATTTGTTTTGGATGAACTAAAAAAAATAACTCTCAAGCCGGTGATGTATCCGTGACAATTCGGTCTGCTTCTTTTTATTATAGGTTTGAGAATATATTGTCGATAATTTCTAGAACGCGTCTATATAGAGTTCATAAGACTAAATATATTTTAACTGTGCGTATTTTCTCCCCAGAGAAAAACCGTTTTCATAAAAAAAAGCCCGGTTATGAATCGTACAGAACTTCTTATTTCTTGGACCCGGTTATAATGGCAACAAATCAAGGCTGTTGATTTTGCCATCCCTTTGACGAATACGAATCAGTTTAGGGCGATTTCAAGTACCTTCAAGACCAACAAGGTTACACCTTTGCACACATGAAACTTCCCCGAAAACTTTCCACGCCACTTTTCGTTTGGGCGTAACAGAAACCATATCTAACCTAAACACAGCGAAGCTTTGAAGCATAACCGAAAAACAACAACACGCATTCAACAAAGAAAAGAAGCAACAAAGAGTCAAAGAAATGGCATGAAAGGCATGTGCATAGGCCGAACAAGCAAAGCAGCAATAAAAGTGAAATACACACGAGGAATTTACAAGAACAACAACACAAAAATAAACAACAACAAAGTTCGCGCAACAAGAACCAGAATTTAAAAAAGAGTAGACAGACCGAAGGAAAACTCAAATCAATGCGAAAAGCACAACAATAACACATTAAGCAACATTTCCAACAACAATTACAACAAACAGATAACATTGACAAGTATACAAATCAAGTAAGAATGATTAAAACAACACTAAGGCATTAATAAATGTCGATACTTAAGAGGAAAAGTAATTGCTGGTGCTGGAAAAATTAACGCTGAGATACTTTGGCAAGAAAAAGTGCAAGAAAAAGAAGAAGAAGAGAAGTAGAACAGCAACAAATCGCAGCAAAAACAAAAAAACAAAAAACAAAAGAAAAAAAACAGAACAGATTAGAAACGATTGCAAAAATGGTAAAGCCAACAAATGCAGTTAGTGTGTTAAGATAGCGAATTGAAAACGGTCGAGCAACAACAACAACAACAACAACATAAACATAAGCAACGCTAAAAACAATATACGCCAACAAATTTATTGCAATGAAAACAAATGTATTTGATGGTGTAGCAACAACAACAACAACAACAACAAGAACAAGAACAACAACAACAACAACAACCACATTATTTTCAAAACTTATGTTAAACGATAAAAGCAGCTGACCAAACAACACGCAACGCTCAACCAGCAAAACACACAGCTCAACATGTACACACACACACACACACATGCATACACACACAAGTGCACATGCATGGGCTGAATGGAGCGCATGAGCATTGAACGTGCCGTTGCTTGTGCTAAAGTTTACAAAGTTTTTTATGGTATTTTTCAAGTGATAAGTGCCGACAAGAATGCATGGTCTGGGAAATTTACTTTTAAACGTGTAACCAGATTTATTTGAGAAGCTGGAAATAATTTATTGTCGACAAGCAGATATTTGTAGCATTCGAACCACTTTTAGCAGCAGTTAGTTCTACGCCAATGGAGGTTGGAGTTTCAAGCACTGTAGTTGAGATTCAGATTCAGGTACAATTATATAAGGTAAAGCGCCAGAAGAGCCAGAAGAGGTCTTCAAAAACGTAAACTTGAGACAATGCGCATTGGACAATGGAGAGAAATAGTTAGAGATATGAACTTTTTGCCGCAATGCAATTTGCCAAGTATTTTTCCAGATTTTCGCTGTGCTTGGTATGGCTTGGTATGGCTTGGTTTTTGAAAGCAGTAAGAACCCAGAAATCGAATATTCACCAAAAAACAGTGTCTTAGCCGTAGCAGTCTTCACATGCCGTGAAGAGCAAGAGAGCAAGCGCAAACGATAAAGAGAGCTATAAAACTGTCGCAGTTGCATCGGACGTTAATGCTTCTCCAAAGCTAGGTATATGAACTATTATATGACATTTATGACGCATAACTAATCTGAAGGCTTTGTTTTTGCCATTACCAATAGGTTTGCTTCAATTAGACCCACAGAGTTGTATGTGCCAAGCGCTTAGATATAGATTTGAGTCACACACGGACAATGGAAGTGTCGGAAACTAGCTATGGTTACTTAAAATAGGGAAGTGGATTGGTGTTGTCAATAGGTGTGGATGGTACGTCGATATTTTCGATGAGGCGCACAATATTTTTCTGTAATTTGAACTTAAAATGTAGCCTAACCACCAAAGCCGACGAGATCGCAGTAGTCCGAAAATATGACAACCACTCCATTTTAGGCGCTTCGACCGCACTTCCACCAATCATATGGCCTTTTCTTGGGTATAAGTTGCTTACACAGTTTGTTTGGAAGTTTTTCTTCGAAATAAATAATTCCATATATCTCCATCCATATATTTTCCCACTTTCACAAGTTATTAGTAACTAAATTAATACGATTTCGTAAATTTTATAAAATTGACCGTTGTTAGACTTCATAAATTGTGAGACCTCCATAATTTTTGATCAATATAAAACGGCCTTAGATATTTCCTAACTCATCCCCAACTTTGCTGCAGTTCTATTCCCCTCCATTTCTACATACGAATATGCAAGAGCTCATCGGTGCGTCTATGGAAAATTTTTAATTATAGACAAATTTCCGCAATTAAAGCACACAAACGAGCAAATTGAAAGAGTTGTAGGCGTTGCAGATAAATAGCCAAAGCAACTCCAAATGCACGGTTGGTGGGCTGAACGCTGGGTTGGGTCCGTTGTCTGCGCGACATTACGCCAGCAAAGTAAGCGCTGCGGTGGTGCGTCAGCGTGAGCATGCAATTTGTACATCAACTCAATAGATTGGTTAATACACACACACACACATACACACACGAGCACACAGGCGCGCACATTTTGTCAACGTGTCGAATGAACAAATTGACAAAAGTGCGCGCCCGCCCACCTCGACAATATCTACACATGATTTTTTCACTGCGTCATGAGTGTCATGTGCGGCGATGACGGGGCGTATGCGCAACCAATTTGGTTTTCTGCAATAAATGCAGTCTGCAGCGTGCGGCAGAGCACATTAAGCGCCCACACAACACTCATGTCATGTGCAATAAAATAATGATGCTGCACAACAGCGCCATGCATAGAGATAACAACAAGAACAACAACAACAACAAGAACAGAACAAAAGCACAATCGATGGCAAGCTGCCATCAGGAAATGAGTGCTGTCGAGTGTCGACATAAATATGCGGGGGCATAGTCTTCGCACTGCCGGGCGTTGTGGATGCGTTTGTGAGCGTGTGGGCTATTGAGAACCGCGCAGCGTGGAGGAGGAGTGTGTGCGTTCAAGTATTTTCTATTCACAAGTGTGATTTTACAACATTTAGCAGCTATAGAAAATAAAATAGTATTATTTATTTCCATTTAATTTTGACACGCTCCTTAATTGCCGCTCTTATTGCTTTCAAAACAATCTCAATTAATTCCTCGCTCTTTTCATATGTGATTTAGATTGCACTAAGCATAGACAAACTGAAATATTAGTTGAAAAATATGTGCAATTTCTTGTGAAATTTATCTTCAAAATAGTTTGCTCGCCACAGTGCAGCTAATGCCGCACCGCTGCTGCAAGAACTCGTCAATTTTAGAGCAAAAGCAAAGTGAAAAATAAAAACTTGTAAACACTCTCACGGGAATCCGACAGTCATGCGCCATAAATAAAAACATATTGCATTGAGTGCTCAGCAATTGGCTGACTGGTCATTCTTTAGTGCCATTAAAGTCATGGCTAATATTTATTTGATGCACGGAAAACTGGTTTCCGCCGCGTTGCTATTTGAGTGAAGTAAATGTGTGCGGTTTAAATATATTGCAAGGGGAGTGTGTCAGTTTTTTTTTTTTTTTTCTAAATATAGTGTAGACGGGACACTTATTCGACGCCAAAAGCTCACTATACTTCCAGGCTTTCTAATCAGCGCTTGAGAGTGCTCTAGGGAATAGAATAGTTTTGGGTAAACCCAAGAAAAAACCAAAGACATAAAACCCAAGACCATACCCTTTCGCAGTTCTATCAGAAGTACTAGGCGCCTGTAGCACTCTTCCAACGGTCACTTATTGATTTATCACGAAATATGCTTCTGCTTGACACCCATTCTACATATCTAGGAGACAGTGATCAATTTCTATATACTATTTTGTTGCTAGGTTTTCTTGCGCGGAGTCTTAAAATACAGACGCTTCTTTAGATAGTCTGACCGTTAACAATTTTTATAAGGAGTACCTTCACAAACATGAATTTGAGGCTCCCTTTAGATCTCCCTACAGTCTTGTATGCATAAGAAATGCTGTGGAAGGAGCCCAAATGAACCTGTGAAACTTATTGACAAGTGGAAGAAACGTGCTCAGCTAAGTCAGAATCTGCTGAGCAAAGACAGTAACAAAATTTTCGCAATTCTTCTATAAGTGATAAGTGGTGCTCACTCACCTGTCAGAAGATTCCGATGAGTCGCAACGATCCGTACAGCGCTTCTTCTTGCGTTTCTTCTTTGCTTGATTGGCGGCCGCCAGCAGCTTACTGGCCGCTGTGGCCGTAGCACTATTGCCGCCGCACAAAGCGCTCGTGAGCGCCGAATAGACGACGGCTTTGAGATCGCCGCCGCTCTGATGACGCGCGTAAGCCGAATTTAGTTTATCCGAATCGAGTAGAGTGCGCAAATTTTCCATATATTGTTTTTGTTGTTGGTCATTTAGCAAACCGTTGGGGAAATGTGCGGAATTGTTCATTGTTGTTGTAGCTGTTGCTGCTTGCTTTTGTCGCTTGTTTAGCGCAAAGTAATGCGCCGTTAGTGGTGCCACAGAGGCCGGTGTCGTGAAGCGGTTCAACGTTGTTGTGGCATGCCCATCGCCCTCTGCTGCTGCACCAGCTGCGCGCTTAGTGCCACGCACAATGCCTACACTGCCGCCGCTGGCCAATGCATTGTTTTTGCTTTTGCCGCTTTTACCATCGACAGCGGTCTTAGCTGTTGCACTTAACGCCGCTGAGGGTGGTGGCAGTGTGGGCATGGGGAATTTTATTTGCTTTTGCTGTTGACTGGCGCCGGTCAGTATTGTTGACACGTAATTAGCGTTGCTGTGGCTCACTCTATTGTGTTCGCTGCCATTGCTGTTGTTCTTGCTGTTGACATTCTTGTTGGCACTTTCCCTCTCACCGCCGCCAGCCTGATTAACGGCATTGTAGGCGTTTGCGGTTGTGTTGCACAATTTGTTGCCACCACAAGCATCAGCGTTGCTGCCACATGGGCTGTTGGAGGTGTTGCCGCTCAACTTGTCCACATTGCTCTTACATAATGTAGCTGCGGCTGTGGTGTTGGTGATTGCATCGACCGTAGCGCTGGCTGTTGGCTTCATTTCACCCTTGGCTCGGATGGCCGGCGCTCTTAAGCACATATTGCGCTTGTTGGCGGGTTGTAAAGTGAGATCTAAAATGTTGTTGCATGCCTCCGCAGCTTGTTTGTCGCTGGCAATTGCCGACAGCGCAAGCTCCTTTGTGGCAGGCGACTTATCGATTCCTTTCCCATGCATTTTGCTTACACTAATACTCCTGCAATTGCTGTTGCTCGCTGTTGCATTGTTTAATTTGGCAGTGACTGGTGTCGTATCTTTTTTGATTGTCTTTAAACTACTGTTGTTGCTGTTGTTGCTGTTGCTGCTGCTGGCGTTGCCCAAAACAGCGGCAACAAACTTCTGCTGGAAAGAGTCTATAATCGCGCACTCATTCAAGCCAATGCTTGCGGCGCTACCGGCATTACAAATGCTACTATTGCTGCTGCTGCTGCCACTACTACAGCTGGAGGCGCTGTTGTTGCTGCTATCATCATCGGCCAATCTGCGCCAATCGGTGAGATTCTTCGGAGTTTTAAGTTTACACTCGCCGTTGTTGTTGTTGTTGTTGTTGTTGCCGCATTTGATGTTGTTGAGATTTGCGCTATTCTTAAGCTGATCGAAGAGTGAAAGTTGCGGCGCAGTGTTATTGGTTGCGGCTAGCTTTGTATTCGAGCATGCGTTGGCACCTACTGAGGTATTTATTATGGCAGTGTTGTTGTTGTGGCCATCTATATTTGTTGGAATATCTAGCTTATTGCTTATAATCGCTACATTAGTGCTACTGCTGTTGCTGTTGTTGGTAAGGGCAGTGTTGTTGCTGGCAGTATTGTTGGCGTTCTTTTTTGCGCTGTTTGTTTTTATTGTTGTCTTCGAGTTGGCAGACATTGTTTTAATGACACTTATGCTTAATTCTGTACTACACACATACAACAATTTGTTTCCTGGATTTATAAATATTTTACGCACTCAAAATCTTCATACACTTAGTGGTTTATTTCTCCGCTCTTAAATTAATTCTATGCGCAAGTCAGTTTCGCTGCACGCTGCAAGCATCTTGCCACTTGTTGCACGTTTGTCACTGAGTTATGCGAGCAACTTGCCAAAGAATCTCATACGCATCTGCTGGAGCACATATTTTGAACACAATTTCTTTCTCAGTGGCGCCAAATTTGTAATTCAACCGATTTCTCAACAAATTTTCACTTTTTTAAATTACTAAAATTCACACTACACCCCGCACACATTTTCAAAGGATTTGCGAATAAATTTTAGCCAAAATTAAACTTTTTTTCATGTTTTTAAGCAATCATTTTAGTTCCAGTTATTTATGCAAACAATAAAAAATTCATATTTCACGACACAATGCGACTCTGCATTATATATATGCCGCCACTTCATTTTAAAATTTACACAATATTTGAAATTTTTTTTTTATTTTCACTTCATTTGATTTCTCTTAGCATGCATTAACGGAAATTTTGCAAAATTTAATATTACTTTAACACTTGCTTGTAAATCTTTTAATAGAAAATTTCAAAGTTTTTTTTTTAATTTTTCACACTCAAAAAGTTTCATATCGTCGATTTTCAAAAAATGTTCACAACAAACACTTCATTGCATACTTTTGTTGGTAAAATTTTGCTTAAAAACACACAACGGTAAAGGCAGGAAAATTGCTGCCTTAATTTAATTAAATTTAATGACAATTGTGTCTCTTTATCAATGCGTTTCGTTTTAATTTTTCAAAAAGTGAACGCAGTAGAATATATCAGACAACTCGAATTAATTTAAATTTAATTATTTACTCAAAACCATTTGCAAATCGTATTAAAAACCTCTTTAAATACCTTTTTTTTCACAATTTTTTTTAGTTTGTTCACTTTTTTTTGGTATGAAATTTCGCACGAACTCCACAACACGCCCTTATTTTATAATTAATTGTATTTTTTTTTTTGCACAAAATTTCACCTTTTCAACTTTTTTAATTTTTCGCGTTTTCTACACTTTCACACAAATATTTAAATGATTTAGTATTTGCTTGTAAATGCAAGAAACAAAAACAACAACTCTTCAAATGTTCCACAAAGTTAAGAAACACTGCCTTCAAATCTGCATACGCGCGTTTGCCGTCGGCACATTGCATGTGCCAAATCGAGTCTAGCTTTGCTGCCTCTTGTTCTCGCTAGTTGAGTTTCGTCGGTTTCGATTGCCGCTGCTTTGGATGTGCACGGTGTTGCCGTTGTGCTGCCACAATTGCCACTACTGCTCCACTGCCAACACCACTGCTAGTTTTGCTGTCGCTGCTACTGCGCCAACTGCAGTGGCTGCTCGTTTGCGTTTGTTGTTGCTGCTGTTGTTGCTGGTGTTTTTCACTTTTTGCACTGACTTCAGCAGCAAACAACTTTTAACTTCTGATGACTGGTTCTGACTCTTTGTCTTCGTTTTGTTCGGTTTTTGTTCTATCTTGTTTGTTTTTTTTTTTTGTTTTCGAGCTTTGTGAATTTCCGAAATTCACCGCGCGACTGTGGCTGTGGCTGCCTAATAACCTGCTGTCTGCCACTCCGTTTTGTCTTGTTTTGTTTCGGCTTCGGCTTCGGTTTTTGTTTTTGTTTTTGTTTTTATTTATTTTATTTATTTATTTATTTATTTGTATTTTGCACGGAAGGGTTCAAATACAACTGCAACAAGTAACCGGTTTCACGCGTTGCTTTTTTCGCATTTCAACTTTTTATGCACTTCACTCACTTCACACACACACACACACACACACACACCCGCCCGCCACTACAGATGTACGTGGCCGGCACAAAGCGACTTATGATATACTGGTGCACACTGGTTCTTTGTTGGCCGTTGGCGTCGTCAATGGTCGCCAATGCATTTAGAATGAACTTAGTTGTTGGCTTTTTCGCTTGGCGCAGCACTTCCTCTCCTTCCGCTTCGCCTATGCGCCACACCGTGTTCGCTAATTTCGGGCAAGAACTTCTTGTTCGGGGTGATTGCGATTCTGTGGTGGCCTGTGCAGGCGCTTTGGCAGCGCGCTGAGCGTGTGAACAATTCTAACGGTTTGCAAAACGTCAGCGAACGCATAAATTTTATGGCAATCGATTTTTTCCACGCTCGACGAGTTGTAATTGATTGTTGTTTGCTGTTGTTGGCTTTATTTTTATCCTCTTAACTTACTTCAATGCTCGCACTTAATCTTATTTAATTTATACAAAACATGTATGTATATGTTGGCGATTTGTTGTTGTTGTGGCGTAAATTTGCGAGTGCGCGTGTACATTCAATGTTTAAGTGATTTTTGTTGTTGTTTTTGTGGTGATCAATGCATGTTGCTGTATCAACATATGCAAAATTATGCAAATACGCACTTTAATGAACATGAATATGATCGCGTTGGTTGTTTGGTGTTGTTGTTTTTTATGAATTATTCAAATTTCTATTTTTAGCACTCTTCTTGAGCTTGAACACATTATTAACATTATTAACGTTTGTTTCGTTTTTTAACTGCAAAAAGAAAAAGATAAGATTGGTTAGTGTTGGATGATTAATTTTCAATGAAAATCCGTTATTTTTACTATATATATATAGTATATAGTACCCAATAATGTTAACTATGAAATTCGAAGAACTCTAAACTTTTTATTTACGATATCATCCCTGCATGATCTCACATTTACTTTTTTAGACGCTCTCTCTTCGATAAAACTTTGCTTCATTTGAGATCGCTCAAAGAAGTAGTCTTAAAGATTCTTCATCCACTGGTAAGATTCTTCGGAAGCTCTTGATAGTGTTCAAAGGATATTGTACCCACGAATTATCGTTTCCTTCGCACTATCTCACATTTATATGCACCTAAATTTTAAAAGAATGTCAAAATTTTCTTTTTATCAAACTTCTAAAAAGTCAATATAAATATATTATATATACGAGAAATTCGTGCTCTACCTCTACTTCGACCATAATTTCTGCGCGCCTGCCGTGACTCTAGCTATGCCGCTTGCGTTTCTGCGCACGTACGCATGCACACCGCTTGTAATCATAGCGTATGCTATGCCAGTCTATCGCTAACCAACAAGTTGTTTGATCAGTCAAAGCCATCGATGGAGCCGTAAGACGCGTCGCCGGAATTTCTCGGCGGCGACGGTATTATCAACGATCGGCCAATCGGCGACGAACAAACTCACTGGCAAATCAATGTGCGCGTGAATATGTCAGGCAGTCGGTCGCAATGTCGGTCGGTCGGTTGGTCGGTCGGTTGGTCGGTCGGACGATTTGTCGACAAGTCAGTCGATCAGCCACGACAACTATCAAGTCAATTGGTGCATGTGTCGCTAGGCGAGCGCGTCTGAGAGTCATACGCATGGCCGTTCCGCTCCCCTCATATGGTTAGCAGTGTATTTTTAATATTTTATTTGCTTTCCATAAGCGATGTTGTTGCAATTGTTGTTTTGAGCGTCAAGTATGCGCTTGCTTAACACTTGTTTTACAACAAATACGTGTGGAAAAATTACAAAATTACACAAAAAAGCAATGATAGTGTGGCAGTCGATCGGTGGCCAGCTGTTGTTAGCGAAACGGTAGTTACGGGCATTATATTCAACTATTGTGTGTGTATGTGTGTGCGCGTGTGTATGTAAAATTGTATATATATGTATATATGTGTATATGTGTTTTGTTGTTGGTTACACAATATTGAAAATCATATTGCTATTTATGCTAATTTTTTGTATACATATATAAACATCGGGGTAGATAATTGTGGGAATTTCGTTGCGGCGCTTCAACGCTTTATTGTTTACATACACACATACATACACACATGCACACATGCGGGTAAATAAGTATTTTCAACAGTTCTAAATGATTATAAACATTTTTTATTAAGGCGATTTTCATTCTTGCTTTTATTTCTGCGAGATTTTATTGCTAATAATTGTTGTTGCTTTACTTTTGTTGTACATAAAACAAACACCATTATGTAAATAACTAAGAACTTTAGTATTCCATCACATTTATCACTTGCACGCGCCGCGCGATCGCCAAGCATTTCTGCATTTCAGCACCTGCCCTGTTCGCTTGCCACCTTACTGCAATTTCACATACGCACTCACGCAAACACAAACAAAAACACACACACAAACACAAACACACACACGCATTTAAGCTTTGGCCTCGCCGTAACTCATTGCATTTCCGCCGTCGTCGTCGTCATTCCGTCGCACATCTCGTTGCGTTTCAAGTAGCTCTTCCTCTGCCGCGCCTACACACTACTCTCTACTCTGTCTTCCTCTCTCGCTCTTTCGCCCACTCCACACCTACTGCATACACGTAATCTCACACACATACGCACCTATGCACTGCACCGTACTGTTCTTCGCAGGCGTCGTCATTTCAACTTCATCGTTCACTTCCGTTGCGTCGCCGTTTTGCGGCCATTAGTTAGTTGCAAGCACTTAAATTGTAATAAATATTTAATAGCGTTTATGCAGTAAGCCCAAGTATGAACTACGCCTGAAGTAGCTTTTCGCGCTCGGTGTGTTTGTCGACCGTCCGCGTGCGTGGAGGGCCCAACCAACAGCCGTTTGGAGTAACTCAAGAAGCGAGCGCTCATTGAAGACTGAACTATTTTAGTTGCTGTTTCGCGGTTCGACGCGATTCGACGCGATTCGTGCGCCACCAGTTGATGGGTTTTCTAATCTTACGACCGCTTTGGTTTTGGTTTTGTTTTTGGCGGCATCGTCGTCGTCGTCGCCGTTGTTCATTCGTTCGTTTTGCTCGTGTGATATTTTGCACGAACGCGCTGTTGTGGCGGCGGTCGTACGCTGCGCTAGCATCTACTTTCGATCGTTTGCTTTGCACATACCAATCGTGTTCGCGATTCTACGTCTGCCTCGCGGTCGCGCTATCAGCCGCACAACGGTTGTGGTAGATGTTTACTTTAGTTGCGATGTTTGACGCGCTCACTGACGGCTACATATTTCATGCTAGTAACTAGTAATGATATCGAGTTATCGAGTTGCCAGATTGTAAAATAAAATTACAGAGCAACCAAGAACCCAGAATCGTCTCCAACAACTGGCAACGTCGAAAAGTAATAAACACAAATGTAATCAAACGAAAAAACGCCACCAAACACCAAACAACTCTGCGCAGTCAGCGCTCAGCTAGCGTCAACGTTGGCGTTTCACGAGCGCCGTCAACGAATGCACGTCGTTCGAGTTCGTTTAGCTCACATGTCGAGTGCGTTGTACTCGTATAGCAAGAATCAACGCAAAAAAGAAGCTTACGAACGCGCGAACGAACACTTTTACTAACAAGCTCGTCAAAGCACGGAACGCACGAACGGTTTGCGAGGCGTCGGCGACGATGGCGACGATGGAGAACGATGAGCGACCGAACACTACGAACACGATGCTTGCGACTGCAGCAGAGCAACAAATACCATACCATACAACAGTAATAGAATAACAACAAAAGCAACAACATGTAAACAAAACAAACGCTGATAAATGTGCAATCAAAGCGGTTTCTTACACTTCGCACTCTTCTCACACTTCTCACACTTCTTTCTTTCTTTCTTTGGATTTTTGTTAGTTTTTTTTTTTTTCGATGTTATTAAGTTGTTCTGCGTGTTTTATATATGCATGGGCATATATGTACTTAGGCATGTGTACACATGTGTATGAATATTTTTTTAATACACAGACATATGGATTTTGGAATTGATTTTTGCTGCACTCGTCACATTTTTGTAGCCGATTTTTTGCAAATATTTGTCTTGGATTGCAAGTGGGGAATATAGGTCTTATGCTCATGCCAAGGCTACTAAAGCAGATGCTCGTTAGAGCTACCATGAAGTAAGTTAAGGACACTTTACTAGATCATACAGATTATATATGCATGGGCATATGTCATTATGAGCTCAACTAAGTTTCTGTATTCACTAGATTTGTTCAAATGTGAGCCTTAGTTTCTTGTATCAGCAAATGTACTCAATTTTGCTGAGCGCATAATTAGCAGTAATTCCATAAACAGGAAATGGCTTTCTGCTTTCAACTTTCAGCTTTTTTCTGCGGAAGATTTTTTTCATTCAAAACTTTCGAAAAAAAGGTCTTAGCGGTTTTGGCCGCTTATCAGAAGGGTCTTGACATACCATGCCGAAATTGCCTCATCGCAAACTGTTCGATAGTATGTGTAGTAGCGCAAATATATCCCACCATCAACATCAAACAACCCACAAATATTTGTTGAGAGTTTACTAAGTTGGAAACGAAACAGATGAACCTTTTGAAACTCTTTAAATTTTTCCTTTTTTTTTCCGTTTCTCGAACTCCAGAAAAGATATGTGGCATATCTTCGAGTTACTTATATTATTAAGCTGTGTGCTAAGAACTTAATATTTATCCAACCAGCTTAGGTCTATGAGCACAACCTCCCCCACCTGCTGCCACTCTGTGTACAGCACACGCACATTTACGTTCGTCTTTCTTATCAGCATTGTCAATACACTTGATATCATCGAAAAGCATCAACAGCAGTGGAGCGGGAGCACCGCCCGCTTACAGTCAGTCAATCGGCTCTCGGCGACAAGCTATACACAACGCTCGTCGAACCCGCGAGTGACTGACTATGATTTGCCTGCTGACAGCCTTAACGCATACCATGCCGCACATATATGCACACACGCGCGCAAGCATTTCGTTTGTCAAACTATTACCACATCAAATTAGCATTTAAAATTTTTTTCTTTGTACCTTTTTATTTTCATTTCGCTTTGTTTGTGTTGGTTAACGCTTTAAGCGTTCAACCCACTACGCTCTTGCCTGCACAACAAAGTCATTTGCTCTCAACTTTTGCAGATACATGTGTGTATTTGTCCTCGCTCGCTCTCTCTCTCTCTCTCTCTCTCTCTCCCTCCCTCTTCCCACATGCATGCTCATCTTACTCTTTCGACTGCCACAGTCGCTCTTAGCTTGCATTGGCAGTCGTCTTGAATTGCTCGCTAATATAATAGCTGTGGGCAACACGTGCTTTTATTACAGAAGTTTGCTAAGATGCGTCTTCCCCAACACAAACACACACATACACACACACACACGCACAGGCATACACAACAAATACAAATAAGTATTACGTATACGTCGCGTTGCTCAGCGCATTCGCTTCGTCGCGGTTCGTTCGCTGCGACGCTGAGCACAACGCTCGCTGTCACGACGTGTGATGCAACTGATTCTTGCCTATTTATTTGCTCTACTATTGTGCGCATTGTTGCCATATAGTATATGTAATACATGTTTAACACATTTTTGTTGTGCTGGCTGCTTGGCGCTCAGACGCTAATATAATAAATTTGTTTGTTTGTTTGCCTTTTTCTCCAACAGGGAAGTCAGTAATAGAAGGGCATTGCCATTTGCGTGCTATTTTTAAACGCCAACACAGCGTTAGTGAGGCGCTCTCTTTGACAAAGCCGCGTGCGCTCTTTGTGCTCGCTTATTCGAGCACGCTCAATCGAGTTGGTTGGAGTCCAACTTTGGTGGCATGCTTTCACGATCTCGTTTTTGTTTTTTTTTTGATTTTTTATTTTGGCAATACAACAATACACTCTTGTTCTTTTTGCTTTGCATTTGCATTTGCTTTTGGCTTTATTCTTGTTGTGTTTGCCATGTTTTATTTCGTTAGTTTATGTTTACATTTTTCTTCGTGTGTGAGTTTCTTGGCGACTTGTGTTTTCTTTATCCGCAAATACTACTTTTCTTTTGTTATATTTTTTATCGACATGGGTATATGTATGCGCTCGCGCGCCTGCATATGTGTGTGTGTGTGTGCGTGTGTGTTGCATTGGCAAAAAGCAGCTGTGCAAGTTTCAGCTGTTTGTTTTTATTTTTGTTTCCTATGTTTTGCTTTGTTTCGTTTCGTTTTGTTTTGTTTTGTTTGGCTTGTGGTTTGTGCACTCTTCGTTCTGCTGGTGTTTTTGCATTTGTTGTTTTTGTTGCTTCTTTATCACTTTGCCAACATTCTCAAGACAAGCTTTAATACGTGTTTTTTCTTATTTTCCTCATCTCCGCAGTTTCAAAATTCCAATATTGTGCGCTTTAGTGATTTTGCAGGTCTTTCACATTGCTTCAGTGTTGCAAAAAATATATTTCTTAAAAATTTGCGGTTTATATTGTTATGATTTATGTTTCTTGTAATTCCATAAACAGGGTAAGCTTTTCTGGTTTCAACTTTCCTTTCCTGTGGTAGATTTTTTTTATTCAAAACCTTCGATCAAATCGCTTCTTAGCGGTTTCAGTCGCTTATCAGAAGCGGTCTTGACATAACATACCGAAAGCGTCTGGAACGAAAGCTTAAACTGAATCGTCTAAATAATTCCTCAGTTTAAGAGGAACACATAACTACTCAATATATTTTTTTATTTCACTTTGGTTGCAGCAAGTTTTGTCTAATTCCAGACGCTCCATAGCAGAGTCTCAGTTGTGAAGAGTCTCATATATAATTTCTGTCATGAAAAACTTTCTGATCAGCTGGTCGAAAGCGGCTTAAAGAACACAAGTTGAGAGAGTAGAGAAGCTTCAAACAAACATTTAGCAATGCCACATATGTACACGTATACAAAAAGGATAACTGAAGATGATGGACATGTTCAAATCTAGACTTTATCAATCCGTTTTCATTGAAATCAGTTGTGTGGAAAGTCCAAAAAAAAAAATGGAAACATTTTAAGCTGATTCACCTTTTTGTTTAATTTAGTGACTCTTTCTAAAGACGCTCAATAATTTGTTTTTAATTTTCAAAAAATATTAAATATTTATTGGATCAGCTTTTTGGCATGTTGACCAATTATTTGCTACTTTTATTTAAGAAACAATTGTTAAAATTTATTTAAATTGTCAGTTGATAGCCTCACCTTGCTAAACATGCTCGCATTGGGCCGTGCCTCGTCAAATAATTTCCCACACTGTGGACTTTTACCTACACCCATACATATGCTATAATAAATGCATAAATCCTTACAAATATGTACAAGTGCATACTCGCTTCCCGAACATTTCGGAAGTCATATACCTGTCATTTATACCATTTGTCTGCCTGTTTGTTTTCCTCCACATTCCTCTACGTTTGCTTCTTGTACCTCACCCTTGCCCTGTGCATGCATAATGTTCCTTTACTGCATCACACTTCTCTTATACATTTGCAATGCATAATACTCTTTCTAGACTTTTTATTCTCCATTTGCAACATTGCATACAACAACACATACATACAAGCATATATCTCATTTTTATTCTATTCTAATAGCCTTTTCGCTTCAGCCGCTTTGCCGCTTTGCCGCTTTGCCGCGCTCCCAGCTGTTTTCCGCTGCTTAAGTCCCTGCTGCCAACTGCTTGACAGCAACTACCGTGCTCACACACTTGCTTTGTTGTATTATTACAGTTCCTTTGTGACAGGTTGTTTGTTGCCGTGTTACATACAAAGTAGAGGCACCAGCTCGTCAACAAGCATTTCACTGTCATTGCCTTACTTATTGGCATTCGCTTATTTTCGCTCTGCTGTGCTGAGCCGCATACTAACGCTACGCTTCCTATGTTATACGCGCATTGTTGTTGTTGTTGTTGTTGTTGTTGTTGTATCCGTTTTGTAACTTACGAGTGTGGAAGTGCAACGACACCAAGCAGAACAACTTGAATGCATGCCACAAGTATGCACAGCACAGCTAAGGTCGTAACAACAAAAACAAGGATGCTTATTTTGATAATAACACGCGAACTTTTATGTATACCAGCAAAGAAGTTTTCCTCGCTGCAGGTCAGTAATTTATGTATTGTGTGTAATCGCCACTAGCTATTGCATATCCTCTTTGCGGCGAATTCTAACTTTTTCAGTGTTTGACTCGCTTAAAAGCACTCAGCGTTTACACGCTTGAGTTATACAGTTTTGTTTTATTTTTTTTTTTTTTTGGTTAAATATATGTAGTATGAATTGTAAATTGCAATTTTTGACCAACTTTGGTTATGACTTTAAAAATTTCCACATCCATCTTCATCGTAAGCACCGCACATAAGCATTAGTGAGGAGTGTGTAATAAAAGCACAAATAAGCTTTTGAATTCCCTCCAAAATAGCCAAAATGGCCAACTTCTTACTACAACAAAGTTCACCGTAAAATTCTTACACTTTGCCTTGTTCGCCGCACTCCACTTCCGTTCTAGCAGCATTCACAGTTCACCAACTCACTTGCACTTCATTTCGCTTTCATGCACACACAATGTTCGCACACCATTTTGCGTTGCTTCAACTTCACTTTTTCCACAAATTTTCTGTTTTCCGCTGAATGCAACATTTAATTAAATAATTTTCAATTTGACTTAAAACATTAACTTTATTCTATGAATTAATCCGTTCAATTTCCCACAACACTCTGTTCGTTGCTTACCAATTCAATTCAATTCGGCTCCTAACCACACGATACGAGACGACGAACTGACCCAGCCAACAGCGCTTTTGCAATGCTTTTACAATGCTGTCAGCGTTGCGCTGCTATTGCACTCTCTGCTGCCGGTAGTCGGTGTGTAATCATTGCATTCGTTGGCATTCGCCGTTACACTCACGAGCGCTTTCGGTAGCGTGAGCGCTACTGGCCGGTTGTATGTTTGCATTTGACTTTTACCTTCTTCCAGCGCAAAGCTCTGCGGTTGTTATCGCTCTCCGCAGGCCTCATTTTGTTTGCAGTTAAATTCTTTTTCCGCCAATTGTGTTGATGAGCGTAGCACTTATTCTCTTTGTTCTCTTGTTTACTTGGCGCTTTAATAATACCATATTTCGTTTAATGGAATTTTGGGTAAGTTTAGCGCAAAGTGGAAATGGCAATGTTGACAAGTGCTTCGGCTTCCGCACGGCGTTTAGCGCCATCTGTGTGTGAGCTTGCAACTTAAATTATATTTTGATGAGTTTCCTGTATTTTTTAAATTTATTTGTCATAAACAAAGTACAAAGTTATTTGTTTGAAATATTTATTTTCCAACAATATTTAGCACTAAAAATTCGTAGATCCATGCAAGATGCATTCTTACTACTCTTCTTGTATAAGTTATGGCAACACAAGCACAAAAACAAAGGGAAGCATTGGTCAAACTACGAATAGTTCTTGGAACGGTTGCTAAGGTGTTTAAGGCCTTTAGCTGGCTATAAATCCGGCTCCTTTTATGTTACTTAGGCCTTTATTATCTGGGGCATTACTATCTTGGTAACAGGTTCATTCAATGTTTGCAATATATGAGAGCTTGTGAAACAGTTCTCTTCGGTGTTCGCTGTTGCTTCGGTCGAATGGGCTTGACATATTATTAAAAAAATATGCAAGTCAATATTTTGAAGAGCTCTAAGATCTTCCAGCAACCTATCTTAATCGGCAGTGTTAAATAAAAATGTTGAGAAACTTATAATCAGAGCGGTTTACTCAAAGAGAATTCAACTTCTATAATAATAAGCGGTTTTAAGGCTAGGTTATAATAGCCACACATACCGTTCTGCATAGGCGGGCTTGGAATGAGGACTTCAGGGGCAAATTAGCAGGTAAAGATTTCAACAAATATATATATTTTTATATTTTACTAACTTTTCATGAAACCAATACTCACTCCCGCATCTCTAATTACAGTGGATTGGAGTAGAGAGAGAGAAAGAGTGGATGCTATAATCAATCGATCGTTTTTATACCCGTGGATATCCATTCACACACGATGATTTACTGCTACAAAAATAAGATATCAATTTTCGTTTCATATCGCCGATTATTTAGGTGAAATATATACAAAAAAAAGGCTGACGGAAAATGTTGAGTGCTTGAGTGAAAATGCTATATTTGAATAACGATACTCTAAATTTTGAAAAATCGACGTTGATGATGAAATATCGATATTTCTAATGACACAAAATATGTTTTATTTTGACTTTCTATTAAAATAGTTTATTTAAGTCTATGACAAGTAATATACAGTGGAATAGACAATGGTAAAATATCTTCGAAAACTAAAATACTGTCGAAAAAATATTTACAATCGATAAATTATAGTCTAAATTTAAAGAGAAAGGTCTAATGTCTATTGAAATGTTAGTATAACAAAGTCAACAAAGTCTTATACTACACTTACATGCTAATAAAGCACTTTAAACTTTTCAATTTTATACGCTTCTTAATATACAATTACGGTAATTATATTCAAGTAATAAAAATAGCAATAATTATAATAATAAATACATTGTAGCAAATATTTTTTAATCGTGTAAATGCATGTCTGTGACTACGTCCACACGGCGGTAGGGATGAGTCCTTCTTTACTGGTGCCAGGTGGGGTAAGCACCTCTTTGTTGAGGAAGTCCAATGGAAGATTGACCAGGAAACCCTACATAGTTGTGTAAATATATGATTAAACTGTGTTATAGATATTTAGTTAATAAATATTGGAAGGCATTCAAATCATTCTAAACTAAATTAGTTACATTATTTGAAAATTCTTAAAATAAGAGACTTAGAGTTATATGATCTAAATTACATATTTAATTCCTCATTAATTATTAACTATGCTGTATATTTCAACTCACCTGTATATTTGCCAACCGTTTTGTAGCCATTTCCGGATCGGACTTACATAATGGCGGCTCTTCTTGATATTTTCGCAAATCCGCATACGATTTCACCTTATCAGTTGGTAGACATTTGAAGATCTCTTCGTAGTGCTCAGTATTACGTGTTGCTGTGCGTCGCCACATACCATTCCAAAACTGATCGATCACCGGATCCGTCACATCGATCGGCATACGATCTGCGTCTGGATCGAGTAAGCCCAGATGCTCCTTGAATAGAAATTTGCGCAGCCTACCGGCGAACACGCCACTTGGGTACTTTTTACCGTTCATGCGTCCATCTTCAAACTCTTCATCGGTAATGATCGCCGCAATTTCCGAATCACGTTTGCCGATCATCGAGCGATCATTGATATTTGCCGAACCGCAGATTACAACACGATCGTCTGCGATCAGCAACTTGGAGTGGACATAAATAAGTTCGGTGATTGGAATATTATTGAGTTGTGAGTTTGTGCGTAGACTGTGGAAGGAGATATATTCACCGGGATCTTTTATGCCAACCTCCTGCAGACGTGTGAGTATTCCAGAGCGACCGCTGTGAAGATACAATTTTAAAATAACCAATTTAAGAAAAAGTATCTAGAGTGGAATTACCGTGATATTGATGCGTAATTCCAATGCGTGATCGCGCGCACCGCATTGCCAGTGCTGCCGCCAACGTCACCTTCGAAGCCAGGCAATAGTGGTATGATCACAAATACACGGAAAGTTTTGCGCTCTCTATTTATAATTGAATAATAAAAAAATGCATTTTGAGGTTAGAAATTTGAATATAATATTCCACTCATACTCACTTATGCGCGCGCACAATTCGCTTGAACAGCGTTTCACCAATCTGATTGCGCACATTGCCATAGGCGCCCGTTGCGCCCAACTGCATTGTGATGAAGAATTGATTTTCGATGTAGATAAAATGTTGCGCCTTCGTTATCGTCTGTATGTAAGCGTCGTGTATGCTTTGCTCAACCAAATCCTGCTCGATGAAACCGCAGCTCCATGAGGAAGCGCTGCGCAATAGCTGACACGTAACACGATTCTGACGCTTCAAGATAATATTCGGATTCAACTTGATGTTGTGGTAACTCTTTGGCATTAAATATGGGAAGCTGGCATTATCGCGCATCTTCTCCAGCTTCACAGCATTCCAGCGCTGTATGAAATGACGCGCCACATCGCGCGCCGCTGGACCCACTAAACACATGCCTACGTCATGCCAAGGCATACGCGGTGTTGTCGCGCGGTCTATGATGTCGACCAGCGGCGCATCTAAGTTCATCCAGTCTTTGAGTATGAAATTGGAATAATCTTTGCCGAACCAATACTTTGCTTGACCATAGTAATCGTTCAGAATTTGCGTTTGGAAAGGCGTCGGATCCTCTAGACCGCCCAAGCGTCCAGTTTCCACCTCATCAATGGTGAACACAAGCTGTTTGGGATCTTTCAGCACATCAGGCGATTTGTCACCCGCTGCGCGTTCATGTTCGGTCATTGTTAGCCTATTCACCAAATCCTTACCCTTGCGCATCGCATTTGTGGTGATTTTCTCCAGAACATTCTTACGCTCCATTTCGGGTGTATTTAATTTCATGCCTTCGATGGCGATTGGTTCGCCTGTGGTGGGTGAAAGCAATTCAGGTATCACAAGCTTATCGCCTGGCGAGAGAGTGCGCAGCTCAACCTCTTCAAATTGGTGTACTGTTATATCGGCGCTCAATTGTTCCCTTTTTTGTAGGTCGATATTTACATTGGTACCCTTGCGTGAGGACTTCTGCGAACCAAAAGCAGAGTCCGTATCGTCTTTAGTAAAGAAACCGCCCAGCCGTCGAGTGCTACCCGAAGCAGAGGCTGTGGATATGCTGCCAAGGTCACTAAGACGATGACGATAGTCATCCCAGCGACCATAACAGAGATCGAGACCACCGATAAATGCGTAGGTTTGATCGACCACAACAATCTTTTCATGGTGAGCCCAGAAGAACACGCCTGCGCGCGCATGATCTGGATGCCGGAGAACCTAAGTGAACAAAATGGCACAAATATGAGGAAGAAATTTTCTTTCTATGAATAGTAGAAATTTACCTTTATATTCTCATGTGAAAGCCTCTGTTTGCTGTAGTAACTATTAATGCCCAACGCCATTTCGACCTCTTTGTACAGTAGCACGAATACCTTGATGCCCTGCGCCTATAGCAGCAGAGAGAGGGGGAAAGAGAAAGAGAGAGCGAGAAAGAGAAATTTAATATTCAAGAGAGATTTTTTATTTTGCCAATTTACTCACCGCTTTACGATGCAGTATCTTATCCAAACGCCAGTAATCGCCATCAACCGCTGGCCGCTTCATATAAATCTCCGGACTCAACCACCAATCAGCGATATAGATTTCCTCTTTAGCCTCTTCAAGCGCATCTGCAATAGCGCCCATATAAGCAGAACCGTCGACATGCCAACTCGCTTGAATGCCAGAACGCACAGGCGCATAGGACATATGCGGATTGGGATAGGTGAAGTCGCGGGCATAGCTATTTGCTGTCTTCTTGAGATATTGCATCCACTCTTTGCACTTTCGACGCGTCCAACACTTGAGTATAATATGACGATTATTAGTGAGCACCTGCAGACCCTTACGCATGCCGGTCTGATAGATGCCAGTAGAGACGTCGAAACCCTGATCGAATAATATCACAGATCTGCAAATTGGAGTGTGAAATACTTATATTGATGAAAAATAATTTATGAAAGCTTCGGCTGTCGCGATTTTACCTGATGACACCGTCGGTGGGACGTATGTAGCCGAAGCAGGTCTCCTTGACAAAGAACCAACGATTACGCCATTTGCCGTACAGGACGTCTGAACAAAAGAAACTGCAGCGCACACAGCACTTTTGCTGGAAACAACCGAAGAAATTACAACCCGCCTGACCGGGACGCGTGGAGCCGGTACGCTTTTGTATAGCGCCCTCCTTACCCTTAATGCCTAAGTCAGACACAAAAGAGACATTTGAGACTTCAACGAAGTTCAGCTGTTGAAATGCAAATGCAAAGGCATATTTAGTATAAGTACATTGCAGGAGTGGGAAAACCGGAAATATTTAAACCCTTTCTGCTCACCGTTTCGTGATGATTTCGATATAAGCTGATGTTCAGTAAGTTGTACAGATAATCCTCCAATTGCTTTATACGCATAGGCAGGGACTCGACAGTTATAAGCGACTCGGGTCTATTTGGGAAACGTGGTAGCTTTCTCTTCTTCTTCCTCTTTTTGCCCATAATACCCAGGTTTGCCAGCGGACTACTACTGGTGCTCGCCAAGACCACTGTACTGCAGGCGTTACTGTTACCATTACATTGCACCTTCTGGCTCGTCTCACAGAGCGTCGTCTGCGTCTGTGATTGCTGTATTGACTTCAGGCGCGCCTCATCGGCCATTTGTATGGCTGCCTTTTTAATCGTGGCACGTTTCTCCTTGTGACTGCGCATCGGGAATGGAATGTTCAGTGAAGTGCGAAAGAAAATCAGTTGCTGATGCAGCGAATTGAAATGCTTGTAGCGTCGCTTGATGGTCCACGTGAAGGGTCCATGCGTCAGTTCGATGGTATACCTACGGAGAAGAACGAAACTCTAATAACTGGCCATTTAATAATATATTGGTGAACTCACAAATTTGGGTTCAACAAATGCGTCGTCACACTGCGTTCATTGTCGATTATTCGCACTTGTATCTCCATGCCGGGTATGAATACTTTTCGCTGAAAGGAGTTGAACTTCACGCTCGGTCCATATATAGAGGCGTATGGTATCTCAGCAGGTTGACCCGGCAAAGCACTAGCGCCCTCTTCCTCATCGTCATCGTCGTCGGTGTCTTTGCGCTGCACCAGCACTGGCTTATCGCCGACATTCGACAATATCGTCACCGAATCGGGAAACGCCAGAGTCTCATCATATTCCGATTCGACGAGTGAGAACTGAAAATCAGGCACACAGCGTGTAACCTTTTCCTCGCCATCTTCTTGCTCCAACTCATCGGGTGTGCAATCTCTACTCTCACCATCAATGCTATCGGTGGCGTAGGCAATGTAGGCTGGTGGTTGGTGGGCATCCATATTGCTGCTCATCATTATTGCGCCACCGCCGTCGAACTGTGAATAGAGATGTGGATAGTCTAGCTCATCATGGACAAGCGCAGGATTCGCAAGACCTGTCTCATGATCGATAAATTCGTCTGTCAGGTGAAAAACGAGAGAGAAGATTTTTTTGAAGAATTGAAATAGATTAGACATTGAACTTTGTAATGCAGTATAAAATTATATTAGGCAATGGTATAATTTGACTTTCGGTTATTCATTCCGACCACAGAAATGTCTCAAATATACAAGTCGTCTCTACTTAACCTACTTATATTGCAACCAAAGATACTATAGTCTAAGCTTTCGACCAAAAAGAGTTATGCTAACTGAATATGTTAGCTTAGTTTGGATGGATTCTTGCGATTATGACAAGTGAGTAGTATTTCAGACTGCGATAACTCTTGTACCTAACCACAACATTTGTATTCATTGGGAATCTAAAAAGTCTCTAGTGTCTTTAAGATATTCCAATATGTAAAGTACTGGATTTTTATAACAGATAGTTTGCATTTTCACGCGCAACCAATGGATCCCAAGCCTACTTCCTTGCTGAAGGGTTTTGAGGACAGAGGGACATATTTCTGATGAAGTATTTTACGTGAGACAACATAGATAGATTTAGTTGTCATTTGTAGCCGACGCCGACTTCAGAGAGTCAAATATATTAGCAACAAGAATATCAGTCGCCTGACAGTCTTCGACAGTGTGCTGGCTCGAGTTCATGTTAGTCAAATCTCGAAATTTGTATGACTAATCCTATTAAAATAAAAATTAGCCTACTTTTTGGAGCACCCTGCATACTCTCTAGCATGTTTTTAATCACTAATAGGCATGCGGACCCATAATCCATTTAATTTAAACAATTGACCCTGAAAAAAATTTTCTCAGTGCAACCAAATTTTTCGAAATGACGCTTCCCACGAGAAGAATAATAAGAAAACAACTTATCTCGACGCATCTTCTACGTAGTAATGTAGTAAAGTTTAATCGCAACAAAGCTAGTTGAACGCTAGAACGCAACTAGTTAATACTGAAAGCACGAACATAAGTGGACGGACGAGCATTTACCAGATATATGTGTATGTAAGTGTGTAAGCAATGAATGTGGGGCTCTACATGCCCCAACTATTATACTGCCACAGCGAAATTCAACTTTAAAAATTAATTAAATCGGCTGGCTGATCTAATCACAAGCATCGTAAAATTTCGCATAGAAGTCTCAAGTGACCCGCAGTGGCATATAACTGTGCTTTTTTGCAGCGAAATTACGACGTTGAATATAAATAAGCATTTAGCTTAGTTTCTCCGAATCAGTGTGAGTGCGGCAGCGAAAGTGATTTGTATTGCGTAATAGTGGGCGGAAAAATTGTGAAGAAGCCAAGCCATCAAAAGCAAAACTACAGTTTTCGAAAATTATAGTTTTCGAACCATGAAAGTAGCCATAGTATTCTTACTGCTGGCCGGTATGCTGGCCATAGGCGTCAACGCCGGTAAGTATGCTACACAAGTATAGTGTATATCCTTCGAACGCTTGGTTATTTCTAAATTGGCGCATCCTCTTCATTTGTTTGTGCTTTTGTTGTAGTGTTTGTAAAGCAAACAACAGTAATACCATTTCAAATTGCAGGCAACGAACCGGTTTGCTCATATCGTAACACTCAAGGCGAAACGATATTCCTGAAATATTTGCCGCTGCTCAAACAGGGTCAGGAC
Organism: Bactrocera minax; assembly: GCA_021498325.1. Classification (NCBI taxonomy): domain Eukaryota; kingdom Metazoa; phylum Arthropoda; class Insecta; order Diptera; family Tephritidae; genus Bactrocera; species Bactrocera minax. Next base: position 1,120,252 of record JAKEEE010000025.1, read on the forward strand.
TATGTGGACTTCGGTGTGGATGGCAAGTGTGTGAAGCGCGCCGTTTGTTCTGAAAACTTCAAAACCGAAGTGGAGGAGTGAGTTTATTTCGATAATTAATATATATATATTTTTTTTTGTTAAAAGATACTTGAATGTGTCTGCGCATACATTGGAATTTAAAAATCTACTTTCCACGAGCGCTGTTAATTTAACTTTGGCAAAAGTTATTAATTTTATGTTTATTATTTGCTTATTTGGAAAAATTCGAATATTTTATTTTGTTTTACTTTAAAAGTGTAAATTTTTCATTGAAATTTTTTTATCATTTCTTTGAAATTTGTAATTATTTAAATTTCTTTTTTTTATAATTTTTTTCATAATATTTATAAATTTTAAACTTAAACTTTTTTATTTAAAATGTAAAAATATTTAATTTCTTTATTTTCAAATATGGTAAATTTTTTTGGATTTTATTTCATTTGTATCTTTTTAAATTATATTAGTTACATTCTTCCTAAATTAGAAAATAAATCTGATTAAATTAACTTTTATTTCATAATTGCTTGTTTTATCAAATTTTATTATCTTTTGTAAAAATTTATTTGAAAATAATTTTAAAATTTATTTTTCTTAATACTTATTTTTAATATATTTTCATAATTATTTTGGATTTTTTCAATTTTTTCTAATTCATGATAATTTTTTAACAATATATATTTTTTTACTTAATTGTGAAAACCTTTATCTCGCACAGAATAAAAGTTCGTTAGTATTAAAATAAAAAATAATACTCTAATATATTGCCCTCCATTTTAGCATAATTATTCTAAATTTGTTATAAAAATATTATTGTTCAGCAATGTTATTGTTTTTATATTTTAATTCATATATATATTATTATTTAAATGTATATTGTATTTATTTTATTATTTCTCTTTATTTTTTTATTTATTTTTAACCTTCACCGTACTAATATTTAATACGAATTTTAATTATATTTTTTAATTTGTTTTCATACTTTTCTCAGTTGCGGCAAGTATCGCGTCACGTGCGGCAACAAAAAGACCTTCAACGGCGTCTTTCCTGGCTGCTGTGTTAAATGTTAATTGAAAAACAAAACAAAAACAAAACACAAGCCAAAAAAAAAAAATTATAATCTTGACATGAAATGATGTTAAACGTATTCAGCCTGAGCTTCCACAATGAAAATGTTTTTTTTAATGATTTAATTCAAAAACTGTACGAACGTTATGCTTCACTGAAAAGCTATATACAATATTAGTACTGCAAAATTATACTATTTTATTAAATATTGTATTTACTAATACTACATAGCATATATATACATTAAAATATTGCATAAAAATAAATGAAAAGCATGAAAGCTTAACAAAAATTTTTTTCTACGATTTTAAACCATATTTGTAAACAAAAAAATATTTTAGAATTTTAAGTTCATAATTTACTTATTTTCAAACGTCAAACTATTATTTGCTTGTTTATTTATTATTTTTATTTTATTTCATTTTTTTTTGCGACCAAAATTTACGACGTGTTTAAGTGCCGAACATGACAACAGTTCAACACCTTGCACTATATAAATCTGTGGCATATAACGGAGGTGATAAAAAATTACAACAAAGCCGAGAACATGTAAAACATAACCGCAGTTTTAGCAAACAAATTGTCGTACAACAATATAGTAAGCCATTTTAACGCTAAATAAATCTGCTGCTGCCGCCTCAATGAGCTTGGCCATATGCATGTATGTTTGTGCATATGTGTATATGTGTGCATGTGTATGCGTGTGCATGTGTTTAGCGCATAAGGTTGAGGTGAAAAGTTAGGTTCATGCACAAAAACCCGCAAATAGACGGACAGCAGACATGAACATAACCTTTTATGAGCGCATAAACAATGGCAACATATGCACCCGTGTGTGTGTGTGTGTGTGTGTGCGTAAGTGTATATGAGTGCTAAAAACGGCCGAATATAACTTTTGCAAATGGGCTTGCTCAAAGTGCATTTAGAAACCATTTAGCTTGAGTTGAGCGAAATGGATTCCTTGTTGCATAAAAAAAGAAGTTTGTAACCATTTCGTAATATTAATTCTCCAACAACAATAAGGAGTTCAAAAAAATACATATCTATAATATGCCCATACATATGTGGTACGTACATTCAGAACTTTGAAATAGAGAAAGTGACCCTTAACACACATTTGTCATTTACAAAGTGCGAAAACTACAAAAGAAACCTGAGAAAATTGCTCGAGGCACAAGTTTTTGTATGAAATCATGCACTCGTTGGGTCACATGTTGAAAGAGAGCAATAAAAAATAATTATCACGCACTTTTAGCACATATTCTTGTTGAAACAAGCGCCAGCTGGTCATTTTTAATTACAACAAGTACATGTTATCTAAATCTAGTCTCACAGTCTCAAAAAAAAAATGGCCATGGACCTATATGACAGCTTTAGGTACTACCGAGGTTACGGAAGTGAATAACGAAAGCTTTTATAAGCTTTTATAAGAGCTACATAATTATCTTTCATATAAATTATTTTTGGTTTATTACTAATATAGCCTAAATGTATACCTAATCAGGTGCTCAATCTGTGTTATTCAAATATTTACGTAATTTCTGATAAACACATGCGTTTCGGTATATCTCCCTCAACCGTTTCTTTTTTTATAACTGCTTTCATATTTACTAAGCAATCACTTTTATTACTTTTATTAATTTTATTAATTTATTATTTTTTTTAATTTTTGTTTTTGTTTTTAATATAATTTTTGGTATTAGAATCTCCGCTGTCAGTAGCTGTAAATGATTAGCGGCTTTACATCTTTATGAAAACAGTTGTTGTCAAACTGTGGGCGTCCCTAATCAATATAGATAGCGTGACCTCAATCAATTTTGTGAATTTCAGTTTCATATACGTGGGTTCTGCTTAAGACACAAAAAAAAGTTGAAAAAAGGCAAAAAGAGGTACTTCTCGTTAGAAGATACAAAACAAAATAGAAAGACAAATACTTTTTACTATATATGAAAGTTCTAGAAATTGATGCTCCAAGATGGCATTGTTTCGGTGTGAATTTTTCGGGAGAACTGAAGCAGTTTCCAAACCACGTGCACAACTGCGGACTCCGTTTCGTTCGAATCGAACACTAATATACATATAGTGAGTTGCTTGCCGCTTTAAGGTTCCCTCATTTCATAGGAACTGATCACTGTGTAGATTTTCTAATAAGAGTAAATAACAAAATAGGAAAGCTTCCTCTCTTAATTAAGGAAACAACTGCTTGGCATTTTTCTAAGAGTTCTGAGTAATGAGATAATATAATGAGATATGCAAAAATGTCTTAGAAATAACATCCACCGAAATTTGTTTGCCGTCATTAACCTTTAATCTTATCACGCATTAAAAATAATATATAATCTCTGATACTCAATTAAAAGCAACACGTTTAACTTATCACTGAGGCGCAAAAGCCTTCATACCAAATATTTAGCAAAGAATTCAAAGTCATGTTCAAGACGCATATGCGAAAAAAAAGTGATAAAACGAAATGATATAAAAAGCTTTGCGATTTTATCAGTGCTTGATATCGATATTTTATCCGTGCAGATATTGATATCGATAAGCAACGGAAATTTTTGAAAGTTTTCAGCAAAACAATGAAAATAATTGCCTTTTTTTGTGCCAGAATTATTCAAGGTTGGGCGAATTGAAATTAAAACTAAAAAAAGTTTGACTATTTGAATATTTGAGATTTTCAGTTATGATATACTCAATTCTCTCACATGTGATGGCGGGGTATTCAGGAGCGAGAGCGAAAGAGTGATGTTATTTATAAAACAAAGAAAGAAAGTTAAACTGTTAGGATCAGGTACAAATTGGTTATTTAAGACACTTATGTTTCCAATTTTCTATGCTCGCGAAAATTCTGACTTTAGCTCTCATCTTTAAAAGGTCTTTAGTACCTTAGTAAAATGCTCACTTATGTTATAGCGGTGTTTTGTATTCCCAAATGAGTCTAGCAAAACCAAATCCATTATCAAAAAATTTTTGATGATCATCTCTGGATGTCTCCATAACTTAATTCTGATTTTCCTAAAGACTCGTTCAAACTAGTGCGAATTTAACCTACAAATTTAGGCCCAAAAGTGTCCCAAACAGCTGTCCAGGTGTAGCAGTTTTTTTTTATTATGATAGCAACAACCTAGGACTATATGGTTTCATTTGTATAGATTCTGGGAAGCCCCGACACAATCGTGATTTCTTCGCATATACAATACTTTTGGGTATTTTCCTTCAGCAGTAAGTTCAAGTTCACAGCAGGTCACTTATAAGCTTCAATGATAAAGTTTCTATCTAAATATCACTCATCATCAAGTTAACTACTGCTCACAATCAAGTCCACATATAAACTTTCATTAGTCACCTGTCCGGGTAGATGGCTGCTAAAGTTCGCAAACTTGTCAACTGATAAGTAAGCTTTAAATGATTTTGCAGCAAAAATGGTTCGACATTTTTATTGATTATATCAGGTTGTTAAACAGAAACAAAACAACAAAAACAAATGTTAGTAGGGATCATTGCAATATTTATGATTAAAATTGTACCAGTAAAATTGTATCCATTTTGATTTAGTAAAAAATAAAAGAAATAGGAAAAAATATTTCTTTTCTGATATATAATTATATATATATGAACAATTTAAGATAAGTGAGTTGACTAAACTCAGTTTGTTAAATTCCATTACGTAAATGAAACGAACAATAAACAAAACAGCGGCAGGCATTTTTTGAAATCTGGAACTCACTTAGCAATGCCTTTTATAATTAAATCGCATGAGAAATAGAGAAGCGATAAAAATAAAGCGGAAGCGCAAGCAAAATTAGAAATTAAAATATATTATTTGAGGTCAAGTTCCACAGAAGTTTTGCTTAGTTTACTACCATATATTTTATATATTATATAATCACGAGTTAATGGCATTAAAACGCACTGTGCCACACTGTGCCTGCTCAACTAATTTGTAAAATAAAAATGGCCACAGAGAGAACACACGAAAGAGCTTAGACGCTGCAAATTAACAGCAGCTCTATGCTTCTGCTCAACATTGTGCACTTTACAGAGAGCATTAATTAATGAAGATGAATCAGCTGATCTTAAAAGATACTTTACGAGCGTTGATGTAATACTAAGTCGTTGGCTTTATGGGGATTTCCGTAAGTCATTCAAATTGAAAGAGAGAATGTACCATAAGATTTCACAAGTGTGTACTGTGCGACGGCAAGAAGTGAGCCAGTATAATGAGTGTGACAGTATTTGATGTTCTGTTGAACAGCAAGTGGCATGGCTACGATTGCAAAGCAGAATTTCTGTCAATTTCTTATACACTGAGTATATGGTCCTGAAGCGGTAAAAGGAAGTGAGTTGACGATTTGAGGAAAAATTTACTCGAAAACTGCTATCTAAGGGTGGGTGGTCTCGAGAACCAACCTTAAAACCTGACCTAACTTAATATCTTAAGTAAATATTGAAAGATGGATGGTAACAAAAGCTATGTTCTAAATCATTACACCCAAACCGAAAGCAATTGACGTTCGGGTGAAGATTCAGGGTTGCTTATGAACTCTATTAAATTCATACATGCATTGTAGGCGTTTTTCAAATGTTTCTAATGGTCTTGGCGGCACCTGCAGGTCATATGACAATTGTCATCTCACCTTAACATCTCTAGCTCCAGCTAGTCTAAAGTAATGTTTTACATACAAACATACATACAAACATAAATATACATTAATGAGATCCATTTACAGACGAGTCAACTTACGATATTAACTGCACCAAAACTATTGTCTTCTTTATTATAGTTCGCTTTCAATCAACACTTATGTTATACTATTGACTAATGCCAATGACCAATATTTGCCAACCTTGTACCATTGACTTCATGGACTTTTTTATATTTGCAGTGCGAATAACTTTTTGTAAGTCACAAATACATATAAATATATAAATAAGGCAATGTCTTCCATTATTGTACTAAATTAGCGATAGCCATAAAGAATTACGCCTTCTTTAACAAACGATACAGTCAGAGGCGCATTAATAGGTTCAATTTTGCACAAAACGCTTTAAATGTTGCGTAAGCCACAAGTCGGCATTTTTTATATAATACAGATATAATATTAGCGGTAGTATACCACTAGTTCATTGGTTTACAAGTACTACTTTCATCGAAACACTTGAAATATCAGTTCCTTATACACTCAAAACACTTAAAATTTTTTAATTGAATGTGTTAGATAATTTTAATTTGAAAACCGTAAAAAAATTAAGTTTTTTTTTTGCATTTAATTAAGCATATTACTTAACTGGCTGCCATATTCTTCAGTTATTTTTTAGTGATATGGATATACTAGCTTATTTGTCTTAGAAAAAGCACCGTTGCGAGTGCATATTTATATTTCGCGCATATCTGCAATGCCATATCTGATAATTTCTCTTTGTGTAAATATAAATAAACAAAATATGCGAGTACATTTTAAATTAAAAATAACTGATAAGACTATAGCAAATTGCGGTAGAGCGACATATAGCATTCAGGAATTAGTGTTGGTACTATTTTTTAAACTTTTTTGGCATCTCATTACGTGCAAAAGCCAACAACTGAGTCATAACAAGCTGTTACTAAGCACTTATGTACTTATGTGAACACATCAAAATTTAAATTTGTCGGCGATGTTATGTATTAAAATTCGGGTTTTTGTTCTATTTATAGTTGTTTCTAATATTTAAATGTTTTGAAATCTAATTTACACACTTTCAACGCCCTTTACTATCCCTTCGTTGAAAATAATCAACACATTTGGTTTGTGACTTTAATAAAATGTGGTAACCGCGCCTAATTGTAGGCAATGTTTACTATAATATTATTGTAAGTACAATATTTCAGGAAGATTTCGTTAGTAACGTCAAAAGAATGTCATGTCTCTCATGGTGAGACCAAAATATAGTATTACAGTGAAATTGTCGCTTCGTCATTATTATTTTTAATAGGTATTATTATTATTTTTATTTTACTTAAAAAATTTTGATACTTTTCCAAGCCATTTAAAAATTGTTTTAATTACTTACTGCCACACCCTTTATTCACTTTGCCATCCAACTACTTCTGACCATATATAAATTCTGCATGTGGCCTACAAAGCGCTGACTAACCTCAAGTGACTCAACCTAATTTGATGTAACTGGTTTGCAATTTGTATGCGTACTTGTTTGCAAATAACCGTACACTTTTCCACTTATAATTTGAATTCTGTAATATATGACCAAATAAATATTGGTGGCTTTATTCTCGGTTCTTATTTCAAGTGAAATTTTTAAGCAACAATATCGTAAATATTGTATACAACGAGAATTTCCCAAACAACTTTGTACAAAAACAAAAAAACAAATAAATTAAATATCAATTAATAATGAAGCCTAAATGAAGAGTGTTTGCGATATTTAGGAAGCTGCGTAAAAATAAGTGTGTTATAACAATAAAGACATAGGGTAGAAAAAATAATTAACTCCCATGCGGAAGAAAACTTCCAAGCTTCAAAAAACCTTAATAAGCCTAAATGAGAAAAAATGTTAAACCTTTTAACTCTAACTCTAAAATTAACAGTTTTTATTTAAAAAAAAAATGTATTTTATATATTTTTATACATACTTTTTAAATATAGAGCAATTTTTATATAAAAATGTTTAATTTCATAACTTTTTTATTTACATTTTATTAGTAAATAAGTGTTATTTTTATTTAATTCCTTTTAGGCAATAAGTGTTATCGGTTTCGCGCTTATATACCGATTTTATTTATTTTTTCAAATATTCCTTAACACATGCGTTTAAAAGCATTCTTCTAGTTCACATAAACCAGAAAAATTGAGTGTTGCCAATAAGAAGATATACTCTGCAAAAATTCTGACTTTTCTGACTCAAAACCCTAGTATTAAAATCGTTTATAATCTTTATAATTTCAATACAATTATTAATGCTTTTTAACATCTTCTTATGCACCTTAACATATCATTATACATTATAAATACTGTATACTAATTTTCCTGTTCGCTCATTTACCTATATTGGCAATCAGCTGTGATATGCTGCGTCTGTGACGTCGCAATTCATTCATACGACTTGCATCAATTTGTTCCGTCTCGGCAGACATCACGTCGTCTGTATAGTATATTTATATCTTTGTTGTTCTTAACTCACAATATACTTTTTTATTATTTTTTAGTCTACAAAAAGTTAGTAAAAAATTTTCAGATTATTTTTCATTGAAATCAAATATTTTTCATCAATATTTTTCGCAAATCACACCTTCCGAAATTAAAAGAGCACTTTTAAAACATTTTTCCTTGCAGAATTCTGCCACCATATAGCACTAAATTAAAAACTCCGCCATAGTAGTTATTCTATTGCGATATAAGACACTTACACAAACACATTTCACTTGTTTACTTTCACTTGTTTTCATTTCAAATGTTTATCTCTCATTAAATCTGCAGCTTTCGAGTGTTAAGAACACGGCATTGTGCATGTCTTCTCACAATTTCACCAATTTACTTGGATATTTACAACTTTTGCACGCATATTGCCAATGTGTTCCAACCGTGTCTATGCCTGTTTCAGCCTACACATATATGTACAATTGTAACTTTGATCTTTCACTTAATTAGACATGCATTTTACTTTGCTTTCATTTTTTTCCCGCTTTTAATAATTTTCCTTTTGCTTAGAACATACACACGTGCTCGGCTGCTTGTCGTGCAAGACAAACATGTGGCAGCCACACAGCGCTAATATTCGCGTATGGGAGCGTACAATTAACGGTAAATAAATGATTGCTGGTTTGCAACAAGTGACTGCGCCGTAAGTAAAATTGCAAGCGAACAGTGGGTGTCGAAAATATGTGGCTTAAATATCTCAATTTTTGAATGTTTCCTTTTTAATTTTGCATATCGTAGTAAAAACAAAAGAATAAAAATATATTAACCAATTTTAGCAGAAAAGAGTAAAAAATTGAAGAAAATTTGCACAAATTTAAACAATTTTGATGCTAATACAAATGCAATTCTGCAGAAAATAAAGTTTTTTTCACGAAATTGTAAATTTTATGACCATACTCAACAACTTTAACCCTTTTACGAATGGGAAATAACACAATTTTAACGAATTTCCTTTCAACAATTTTCCTTTTCACCTTTTTTCATCTTCAAAGCACAATTTAATGTCAAATTATTTACCATTAGAAACCGTTTTATATATATTTAACTTTATTTGATTTTTTTTCTTGAAACAAGCGTTAGCAAAACTTTTGTCCGTATACTATTAGTACCCACTATATGCACATAAAATTAAATAATGAAAAAAAAAAAGTGATAAGAAGATAAGAAACCTTGTTTGCACGTAAATTAAGCGCTATCACTGCACACGACCAAGCGCAAAGTGCCGCTAAGAAATTAAACAAAAAAAAGTTTAAAAAGCAAAAAACTAAAGCGCGCTGTTAAGTGTGCCTAGTTATCTTTAAAAACTAGTAAGAAAAGGTCTGTGCATCTTCAAGCTGAAAACAATACAAAATGTGTCTGCGAAGTACTTGAAAATTAGTAATGAAACCTTTGTGAACCTTTCGAAAACAAAGTTTTTGAAACCGATTTATAATTTTTAATATCACAAATATATAGAAAATATTATTTGACTTTGTAAACTCATTATTTTCAACATTACTTTCATAAAACCGGCCACATATTGAAAACTAAATAAATTTATTTTACGATTTTCAAAAATAACACTGCACTTGCCGAGCTAAACACACTTTATGCATGCAATGAAATCGACCGAAAATTCTGAAATCAGCGCAGCAGCTGTTCAGTGCATTTTTCACGTTTCATTATGCAGCCATTTTTTTTTTGTCTTTCTTTCAATTATATATATTATATAAATATTTACAGCTACTGAGCCGATTTTTGCGTACAAAACGTGCCAATGCGCACTTGGTTTCAATAATTTTTTCTTAAAACATGTTACAATAAACTTTGATTTATTTTTTGGACTACTAAGTCGCGTAGACACACCAAACTCTGAGCACAAGCCATAACAGCCGAACTCGACTCTGCGTAATTTTGAAGACTTCACTATGATTGGTGTTGTTTTTGTAACTAATATTACCGTTATGTTCTCAGCTGTCTAGATTTTGACAAGTTTTAAGAGGAAACTGTTGGAAGAGCAACAGAAAAGTATTTTTGCTTGTAGGCTGACAGTCACTTGTTTATAGCAATAACTCAAGCTCAGAGTCTTAACCCAACTTAAGCTGTTTTGCTATGTGAGCACGAATATTGATGCATATGCATATAATTCTGTTTATTACTTCCAGTTATGTGCACACAATTCTTCTTCTGTCATTGTCATTTTGCGTTTATTATACTTTTTCCTTTGTTTACTTTTTCTATAATGTTTATGTTTGCTTAAAAATTTAAATGTAATCAAAAGTTTACTTGTTTGCTTTGTATCTTTGACTTCTTCCTCACTACTTCACTTCAGCACTTGGGCACTTTTGCAATTTAATTTTTTTGGTTTTTGTTTTTTGTTTTTTGCACTTTCTTCACAACATCTTTAGCCATTGTTATAACTGGCTGCTGTTGCTCGCTGCAATTTCGTACATTTTTGCCTTTCATGCGGCCAGCAACTTTCTTTTAATTGAGCTCCACACCACTTGCTCAGACTGTGAAATTTCTTTGTTGCACGGCACACCGGCACTTGCGCAGCATAGATGAGCAGTTCAAGATGATGAGTTGGTAAAAAAAAAAAACGGTTAAAGAAAAAAACAAGTAAAGAGAATCACCCGTGGAATGCCAACTGCACGCCAATTAAGCTCGGTGTGCCTTCACATTGGCCCGAATTGCGAGCGCTCTAGCGCAAGCGGGCATTAGCCCACTTTGAAGGTTGACAAATAACTTGGAACACTTTTTGTTTTACAAGCACAAGTTAGCCGACGCTAGGTGAAGCGTCAAGTGAAGCGGCCGCACCACGTACGCAAGCGCTGACACTTCAGACGCCCACTGGCTTGATACAAACGCCAACGAGTAATTGTTATTACTAGATTATAATAAATATTTAGTTACACATCCGCCCCGTTGCACCGACTGCGCGCGGCCGTGCGCGCGTGTGAGCGCGCTAGTAGCATGAGCGAGTGTGAGAGAGCGGCAGAGCGCGCGTTAGGAGCACTCATACTAGCCTGCCGCTGCGCTCGCCAGCATTCACTAACTGTTTCTTGATTTATTACACTACAGCGACAACAACAACAAAATATACTACAATTTACAAACACTTTGGCTTGCAAAAATTGTTGTTTTGAACACTTGAAAACACTGACTAACTGGCCTACCAACTGCCACTTAAATGGCGTTTGAGCACACGAACCGCACACGAGCCGCACACGTCAACGCTACTTTGGTTAATAATATTAACTAAATGATTAAAAATGGTTAAAAGCGACAAGGCAACACGACGCAGACAAACGAAGTTGGCTGATGTTGGCGAAACGGCGAGGCATTCGCACATGTGTGTGTGTGTGTATGTGTGTGTATGTGTGTAAGCGCAAGTTAACGATGTGAAAACGGCCAACTCAATGCTGCGCTCGAAAAATGGCAAACGACGAGCGTTGCGTTGAGCAAAGTGGAGCAGCGCCCGAGGGTATGCGAGGTGAAGGTCGGTGCGGTGTTGAAACATCAGTGCCGGTGTTTGCCAATAATAGCGAATACATTTAGGAACACATGGCGTTATCAACAGAGTGTATAACAACAACAACACAGCAACAACATTTGAAGCACTGATAACAAAAGCGACAACGACGAGTGGCTTACAACAAACATAAACGCAGCCGGAAGACGAAAAGAAATATTTAGTACGAGCATAATCATAATAAACGCGGGGAAGGGGAAGGTGTAAATATCAAAAAAAAAAAAAGAAAAATTGCAACTCGCTAACGGCTTTTTTAGTTAGTTAATTTTCGCATTTTTTTCTTTTTGTTGTTGTTTTCTTGCTCAGGTGTTTACCTGGTTTCATTTCAGTTGCCATTGTTCTGCTAACTACACTTTGTCTTGTGTGTCCAAAGTCATTATTCTTGTTTGGAGTGTGCGTTTGTGCCCGTGCGCGCTGATTGTTTCTTTATTGTTTCTGGTTTCATATTTATATTTAGACTTTCGTTGCTTGTACCCAGCACAGGAAAGCAAGCGTGAGGTACTTCGTTGGTGGTTTATTTAGGTTTCGGAGCTGATCCCAGCTGCTTGTAATAGTATAACTCAAAGGCAAGCCAGTTGTAGATACTTCTGACACACTTTTCCTAACCTCATTTTATTTATGGAACTCAAAGGTTATGTATAAATAGGGTTAAGGTAGGTTCTTCCTATCTACGTTGTATCTGGTGTACTCTGATTTCGATTTATTTGCTTCATAAGACAAAATTTATAGTCTAAATTCATTAAAATTGTCTCGACTGAGAAGCAAACTAACTTTCAGCAAACCTTCGTCAGACTTCTTGTGCTAAAAACAAATTAAACCTCGATTTAAGTTAGTAATTTATTCGCATCGAAGAGGTAGACTTCGAAAGAGAGCTTTTATTTAGACTTAAGCTTGTTAAGTCTTTCTTAGGTAGTGTTTTCTCAAAAATTACAAAAAGTTTCGAATATAATTCAAGCCCTAATATACAGCCTTGATCGAATTATCGAATCAAAGAATTTGTCAAACACTTCCTTTCATATAATCAGTGAAATAAATACCGCATATGAACTCAATATCTTAACAAATATTATGCTCCAAAATATATTGAACTCAGCGCCATCTATGGGACAACTAAAAATTAGACATGTTGTTTTTGTTGGTCAAATCCGGTTTCATTTAGTACTAGCCTCAATAAACCGTGGGTTTAAATCACACGCATAGATTTTTATACCTTTTTAGCCATATTACTATTCTCCTGTTTCTTTCGTTAGTTTCAATTTCTTTGCAACGGTTTTCTATTACTCTTTATTGTTCGTATGCGAGTAATTAAAACTGAAGCTTGCCAACTGGCTGTGGAGCTGGTAAGTGTTGAAAATGGAAATGGTAAAGTAGCGTTCAAAGACAGCATAGAAATATAAGAAGAATATGACGTCAGCGAAGAGCGAAAATGGACAGATAGCGTGCGTAGAGTAATAAAAATTCAAAAGAAACGGTTGGCAAGGTGGGTGCATGGCGAGACAGCAAAGAGTTTACAGCGACGATTTTTATTTGCATTTATGCGACAACCGTTTGCCTATTAAGTATTACTAGAATATGCTGTAAACAATAATGAAAAATAATAAAATCTCATTGAAAGACAACTTTAAGGTCTTTTCGCCCAAAAATCCGCTTAAAAAATAACTGTTGTTAGAAAATGAATATTACGCATCTAATGAAGAATCAGTTACACGTGTTGAAAAAACATTAGCGAAATTATTTTATGGTAGATAGAGCTATAATATGTATATAAAAATATATATTAAATATATAATAATGAAGATAGTGTGTAGTTAAAGGGAAAATAACACACCCAAAATGCCAACAACATTATCAGTAAATATTGACCTTGCGATATGTAAGTATGCGGCGAAAGCGATGTTTTGCTATGTTTAACTGCACTATTGTTATTCTGATTAGAGGATCTACAATTTTCTTTGTCAACTTTTGAACCCCAACATTGACGCGCTCAGTGAAAATAACGTGTTTATAAATGAGTTGTGCGGTGTTTGTTTCGTTTTTGAAATGGAAAATATTACACGATCATAGATATATATGCATGCATGAGCAGTGTGAAACTGAAGCTTTTAACTTGTACAATAGATATATATACCATATATATATTATATTTCAAAAATTTCAAAAATTTTCCGATAAGATATTGCTCAGCGTCAAATATAATACTTTTACTCACATTAAATTTGAACTTAAAATTTACGCAATTTTTTTTTTTTTTCAATTGCAACTAGTACAATTCGGACTGGTTTCTAAACCATTTGAATTAGTAGACATTTTAATTTAATGATCTTCTCATAGTTTTTTTAATTTCAGTTTAAGTTTAATTATTTTTAATTAATTTCTGTCATGACTATTCGTAATATAGTTAAAAGATTCAGTCAAATTAAACTATAGAGATTTTGGACTAGTTGGTAACTAGTTACTAAATATTAACATAGATTAATACTACTGCGATTTTGTTTACAGGAAATTACTAAAATCATTAAAAGGTTCTAAAAACGAACTAGCACATTTTGAACTAGTTTCAAACCACATTTTTAAATTAAACAAATTAACTTAAATTTTCCATTCTCACGAAGCCATTGATGAGATGTTTTATTTATGATTTACGGGAACACGGAGGAAGACAAAATGGCACGAGCCACGAGTTCAAGAGTAAATGCTCATGAAGATTAAGAGACAATGGTGACATATATTTAACTTTGTATGGTTATATTATTAGTCAAAATTTTAGAATTCAGCGGTATTACTTGGATGAGTGACCTTTTCCTGTTTGAGAGGGTAGACTTGCAACCGCAGGACCAAACAAGCAACCAAGTAAAAAATTTAAGGAAAATATTAAAATCGGAACGCAGATACGATAAATTGTTAGTTACTTATTTAATGTTAGTCTTTAAAACAATATTATATAGTATTATATATGCTGATATTAAAAATTAACCGCTTTTTAAACTTTTTGATCAACTTTAGTTCGTTTATAAAATTTTTGGGGTTTTCAAAGAAAATGTTCTTTCAAAAAGTTTTACTTTTCTGAATTAAGAAAACATGAAACATTCTTGTCACTGTAATCCGTGATAGAATATTGGCAATCGATGATTTTAAGACGATTTATATTTGGAAAACAGATTTATAATCTTCAAGAGAATTTCCATTAATTTATTTCCAAAATAAAATTGGTGAATGCACAACCAGTGCACTATAAAAAAAAAAAAGTCTTATAATAGTAGCGCTTTTAAAAACGCTCAATTCTTCCTACTGGGTCTCACAAAAACGTGAGCACAATTTATAGTAACTAAATATTCAATTCCAACGGCGCGAATAATAAATTAAATAAATAAATAAAGGCATTAATGCATATAGAAATCAACGACGCTGAGTAAATAGACAAATATGCGTACATAAATAAATGCAAAATTAATAAGCAAATAATGTACAATGAAAGGAGAAAAGCAGAAAAGCAGAAAACGGCGAGCAAAGGGAGTTATAAATAAAATCAGTGGAGGGTGGGTTAGGTTAATGTTTTCCGATTGCGATTTCAAACATATACTTGTATGAGTAAAAATATCTATGCTTTGATTTTGTTAAAAATATATATTTCTGCGCTTAGCTGAGTGTGAGCAGATTCACCGATTTATTATACGTGTGAGGATAAGTAAAAATTATATTTTTATGCGCTCACTCTCGCAACATATTGCTCAGAGCATAATATAACCGTACATCTAACGGTTGTTTACTGGCCGAGATAGGTAGTCGTCGGTCGGTCTGTCAGAGCAAGCGACAAGTTGAGTTTTGATAGTTTGATGAAATTTTGCATAAGTGTTCCTTGGCACTCGGAGGAGCCTAGTATTGCATATGCTTATTGTTTATACAGCAGCCTAGGTTGTGCATAGAAAATGTAATGATGGGCGTGATGCCGCCCACTTATAAGTGAAATTTCATATTTCATGCACTGCTGAGTCGATTGAAACGATTGAAATTATAACAGTCTCATTACATTTTTCTCAAATTGTTTCAAAATGGAGGAAATCGGACCATTTTTACACCTATTTTCGCTTGTATGCCTTTATAATAGATAGTTGAAGTATAAAACAAAGTTATCGAAATAAAAGCTAGTAAAAATAGTGACTCCGTTATGTGGCAACTCTGCTCCTAGAATGATCGAAATTCGTTCGTACACTCCCAATATCCCAAATATATATATAACACATATGCTATATAAAACAGTTCATATGTGAGATATTTTAGTGTAATCAAGGGGGCATTTACCTAAGCTCAATATAGTTTGTAGTCAAACGATTGGATTAAATTGGTCTGTGCTTTGAACCAGTACCCATATACCCAATATACTGATTTTCGCCCAAGATTTAGGAATATGAACAATATATTATTAATATATATGAAATTCGTTCGCATTTTTTATAGTAAAATTTTGCAGATACCTCGAAATATTTCACCAGACTTTAATTCTTATTTCTTCTTGCGAGAGTCTCTAGCGTTCAGCTAATCCCGTATTTGGGTCTACCTTACCTGTTTCATGGTAAATTCGAACAGTTTCGTTCAAGCAATTCATAATTATAACCATGGATTATGTAAGAGTGTTTTGCGAAATAAATTTCAATAATGAGATGCAATCTATTTCATTTTTCTGCAGCAAATTTCTCGTTAAAGTGCTACATGTTGTTTTTAATGGAAACATCAAAGCTTTGTTATAAATGCGTTTAGCGTGAAAAGCAATCAATACACAAGCTAATATAATTGTGTGTAATTTTCTATGAAAGTCAATAGCAAAAACAAGCAAAACATACAAACTAATTGGCATAAACGCCGTGATTGGCCATAGTACAACTTACATTAGTGGCTGCTATACAAATCAGGTAAATAATTCCAAATGCGAAATGCCAGTTGCAAAGTGCAGCACGAAAATCCGTCACTGTGGCACTCAGTGGCAATGCGCTGTTGTTGTTGTTGTTGCTGCTGTTGTTGTTGAGTGATATTTGTACGGCGCTTTGAGCGCTGTTTTATGGGAGAGTTGAGCGAAGTTGCGAAGTTGCGAAGAGCGGTTTTAAGCGCGAGCAGTTTTCAGCTAAAAAAAAAAAAAATATTGTTGCTTTGTTGTATTAAATAACTTGTTGCTTGTTTGCTTGTTTTTGTGGAATATAGAGCTTTTTGTATTCAAGTAATTTGCCACATTTTGGAAGTAGCGACACGACATGTATTGCTTTCCAGGTTTCACAAGGATATTGTAAGCTGCTTTTGGCACCGCACAACTTTAAACACTTCACACCGCTAATATGAAACAAATGTAGAGATATTTCCACAGCAACACTTGAGTCACTTCACTTGTTTCAGTTAAAACTTGACGTACATTGACTCGGCCGCACTTGAAATGCAAATATGCGAATAACAAAGAAAGTGCCTTCAAATATTATTTTCGCCACTTTGCACACAAGACCAATATCGGAATAGCGCATGAATCACGCGCTCACTTGCCACACTAACGCCTAACACCGATAACATTGAATGCCCACTGCAGAGTTGAATTTTCAGCTTCGCCTCAAAGCAAAGCGCTACACACTTTCCAACTGACTTTTGCCTTTGCCTTTTGATCGCTACTTTAACGCGTTCCCACTACACATTTACGACTACTCTGCCTTGGCGTCAGACAAAAGCACGGCTTTGCGAACTTCAAGCAACAGACAATAGCTACAACAACAAGGTGTGGTGAAGGCTGAAGCGAAAAAGCTGCGACGCGTTCGCTTCAAATGAAGTCGTAACTCGTTGAGTTCACAAGTGACTGGGCGCACAGCTTCGGCGCGTGGTGGTACTCATGTGGTCGCAAAATTAACAAAATACATATGTACACACAATACCCCTGCTCAATATGTATATATGCATATATGTATGCAAGTGTGATATGAGTATTTATGAGCTTGGTTTGTGCCTGGAAAACTGAGCGGTTTCGGTGTTTGTCCGACCGCAGTGGTTTGTTTACTCATAAATGCATGATTGACTTGCTCACGAAGGACGGGATCGACTGAGTGACTGAGTGATTGAGTGATTGAGTGACCGACTAAAATTGTTTGACTGAATTGATTGAAGCGCCTAGATTGAATGAACAATAAACTGAGTTGTTTTTAAGCAGCAGACATATGTATGTATGTATGTATTTAGTACATGCGTATGCATTTGAAAATTTAGTTTTGAAAATGAATTTACTAGAGATATAAACATGCACACAATAGATCGCAACAGCAAAGGCAAGCGATCAGTAGAAAAGATATGTAGCACTAATGGTTGTGGCCCAGTAGGAAATTTACTACAGAAATAATTTTCGCAATATTTACAAAACAAAAAACAGATCAAAAGGTTCACTATAGTGCTCTAATAATCTAAAAACCAGCTTTATGTTGAAATTTCCAAAAAATATATATTAAATTGTAATCAGATAAGTTTCTATAGATTTTTCCATGGAAAACCGTTATTAGTGTAATGAATTTTGGTAAAAACATTAAGCTGAAAGTTGGGCTTCTTGTTGAGTGACTATAGCTATAGGTATTTACTTGAAAACACAATGAACGAAGAAAGATGTGGCTCAGAAGAATTCGAGATGGGACTTTCTTTTTATCGAATTAGCGAAATTTTCACGATAATCTCATGCTAATTGTTTTAGAAATTTTCAGTAATTCTAAAAAATTGTGTCAACAAACTAAAATTAAATCAAAAATATACATTTCAAAAAACATTTGTCTGAATGCTGAAGATTTTTGTTGCAAATATATACACGATTCGTCTTACAATCGTCGATTCATTCCGAATATATACCCGATCATACAATCCTTCTCACTAAGATTCCTACAGGCTCTAAATTGTTCACGCTTTTCAACGGCGAATATACACTATTTTTGACAGAAACGAAAAGACCCTGAAAGCTAACATTGAAACGAACTCAGATGGCGAGCCCTACCAATTGAGTATATGCAAACACGTGTACATACATATATATGCATTTAGATTATGTATACGTTTGTACGTCTATATAGACAATAATCGAAAAAATACACAGAATTTCTTTTGAAAACGTACTTAACAAAAAAAAAGCCACTTACAACGGAAGAACACCAACAAAAATGCCAAACGATCACAAGCGATAAAAGTATAAATAAATGCATATATGTATGTATATATTTCCGATACATGCTCGTATAATATGATAGTTTATTGATAGAAAAAGAGGCGTTTTTATTATAGTATGCGTCCGAACATATGTATGTATATATATGTACATATGTATGGGCGCAGATAGCAGCAAATTTGGCCAGAGAGATTTCAGTGCCAGAAAATCGCATGCTGCTTTGATGTATATGGTGATTACGATCATTTATTTCATATGGCGATTTATTTCAAGTTTCCGAAAGTCGATTTTATCGCTTAACATTTGACGTCATCAGCTGAGCCCACATTGATATCGCATGCAGTCAAAGTGATTTACTTAGGAGCAACTAAGGATTTTACGACACATGTCAATCGGATTTGCGGAGTTTTGCGACTTTTAGAGAGGCTTATTTGCTGGCTTGGCAAGTCCAGAGCTCACTTAACATATAAGCACAACTGAAGTACTGGAATTCTGTTATCATTAAGGTATATATGCACATATACGTACATATACGTACATATACGTATATATATACATATGTATGTGAACTTGTTTTTTAATTTAATTTTTTTCAAATAATTTCTTTACTTCCGCGACAATTCACAGTCGGTTGCTTTTGTACATACTTTTCTTTAAATACTTTTATTAGTTTCTGCAAACTTTCTAGCACACTTAATTCATAAATCGCGTTACTTTATTGCTTTAGTTTGGATTTGTATCGTTTTTATGTCTATTTTCGCGTATTTTTTCGCATTCAAATTCGCCGACTGGCGATAACTTTGAACAAACATACATACGTTTGTGCAAATAAATATACAAAAATGCTTTGACAGCAAATGTCAGGTTGAAACAGTGTGTGTACGCAGCATTGCCAGATGGAGAAGCTTTCAAGTTCTAAATTTATGAAAAAAAAGTACCAGTAGAATTGAATCAAATAAAAAAAAAGGTGCAATATGCAAACAATATAAAAGATTAAAGAGTTTGGTTATTTTATTTTGTTAAAATAAATCAGAGTTGATTTTTTATGGTTTATGACAACAAAAGAGTATAATTCATTTCATAAAGTAAAAAATAATTCATTTGAAAATTTTCTAACCCACCTTCTTTCTTCTTGTAGCTGATTAAAGACATATATAGGCATCCAAATGTTTCGGCAAGAATACCTTCTCTCTGATTTTCGGCTACTCTCTCACTGCGAATATGCTTTACAGCTTCAATGTGTATATATAAAAAAAAAAGTTGCTTAAATTCGCGCTTTATCGCTAATAATTACACAAATTTTATCACAAAGCTTATTTTAAGCTGCCTACAAACAAATTTCACCCGAAAAGTAGCGCTTAAATTTCGCAATTGCTATAATTCAAAGCACGAGTAGCCCACCATGGCGTATGAGTCATCTGGAATTAATTATATAGTTATAAGCAAATTTCACTGCACTAATGTTTTCGTACGCAATTTATGACACCCGAAAAACAAGACTAACCAAACAAAGCATAAACGGTGACAACGCAGTCAGATTGGAGCAAGATATGAAAAAGTAAATGCGAAATCAAATATGAAATATGTAGATAACGCTTCTGTTGTCTTATCTATTTGATATATCGAAAATATAGTGGGAAAAAACTTATGAAATGGTGATAAAATTTTTTGAATAAAAATGTGATATATACTAATGGTTAATGAGAAATAAAGCGACTTGGAGCAAAAAAAAAATAAAAATATAAACATTTTAACAGTACATTTCACAACGATTTTAATAAAAAAAAAAAATTCTGGAAAGTCAGACTTCATACAAAATTTAAATACTTTCTATGATTTTTCTTTAAATTAATTCTTAGTAAATCAAAAAAAAAACCAGCGTTATATTTAAAAGCGTGGGTAGACTTTTAAAGCTCAATAACCAACATTTCCATGTAAAGAATATTTTTACTCCACTAAATACAACAAAATCCAACAATTGCACCTACCGTGTGTGGACACATACAAGTATCTAATGTGTCTAAGCTGACACTTTGTCCATGCTGCATTATGTACTATTAAAATTTAAGCATTTTTTTATTTACATGCATTCCTTTTTAATATGAAACTCAATTTTTTTTAGTCGAAAATTCACTGTTTACTTTTATTTTATGCTTTCTTATTAATTTTATATATATATATATATTTTTACATTTTTATTTTTTAATCATCTTCATAAGGGTTATTTAAATCCATTTTACATTTTTATATGCGTAAAATATTTTAAATATTTATACTTTATATTAATATGCGTACTAATATTTAATTCATACTTTTCTTTTTTTTCATTTTTTGTTTTTGCATGGTTTGATTTCATTTGATTTACAACAATTTTTATTTTAAATATTTATGTTTATGCGACACATTGGTTAAAACATTACAATTAATAGTTAAAAATAAAAAAAAATTAACGCTTTATAAGTTGGCCTCCGAAAGAAACACTACTACACATACAAACGCGCACTTCTACACACTATAGCAGCAGCATTTTGTAAGTGTTAAAAAATATTTAATTCTTTGCTTCTTCTTCTAAGAGATTTTCATTAGACATATCATTTGTGTCGAGCTTAATATTTCCTCATTTTTGTTGCGCAATAGCCGGCAGCGCACTGCGGCATAACGAAAGTAAGTTAAAGCAGCTCAAATCTCGATTGTTTGCAAGTTTAACTTGTGCTTTACTAAATGTACATATTTCTACAATTAAGGCATAGCTTCTATGCTTCTGCGCGTTTGGCCAGCTTGCTGGTGATTGGCAATTATTTCTCCTCCGTTTTTTGATACTTTTTAGTTATTTTATTAACTGTTACAAATACCTGCTAAATATGTTTACGTATATGCAAGTTGCTCTTGGTTTTTTGTTTTTGTAGCTAATTCTTAATTTTCTCTTTTTTGTTTTTTATTTTGATATATATATATATATAAATATGCGAAAAAGATGCACTAAAAATAAAACCTACAAATATTTATGTGTTACATAAAAATATTTTCTTGTTTATAAATAATTATGACTATAATTGATAAGATATAAGTAAGTTTAACACTAAGCTGGTATATTTCTGCTAAAAATAACTCTTAGTATTATATTTTACGAATGCAGTTTTGTGCAATAAGCGTGTGGCGCACTGCCTTGTGGATGGCGCTACGTATTGAAACTGAAGTTTTTAACTAAAAAAGCATGGCCATAATGAAAATGTCGACAAATTTGGATAGCAGTACTCAAATTTGAAGTTTTCTTTAATATTTTTATTTTTTTTATACTCTTTTTTAATTTAGTTCTTTTTTTTTAACGGTAAACTATTCTTTTTAAAAACTTCTGTACTACAAAAAAAAGTTGTCAAAGTTTGTATACAGCCGATACGCAGCGCGCAGACGACCTATGCATGATGCAAGACTGCATAAGCAAGTATATATATCTGTCTGTATTATTACTAATTTAAATCAACACTAATAACGACTTTCTTTCTTTTCTTTTCTAAAACTAAATTAGAACTCTTCATTTTTATATTTTATAAACGTTTCCGAGTTTTTCCTGCTTTTATTTTGCGCACCAACTTGCCTGGCGTCTTTTCAATCATTTTCAAAAAACCGAACAAATTGTTTGTTATAAAAAATATCGAATGGGAAGCTGATCTTGGAAAAACGAAATGCAGGTAAGTAAGGTAATAGTTTGTACGTCTTTTTCAACACTTTTGTGGATTGTTGTTGCTGGTTTAGAAGTAGAAAACATTTTCGAAATTATTTTGAGTTGACAGTTCTTGGCCGGTTATAACTCCGCGTTCGTTCGGTTTTGGTGGACCCCTGCCCTGTTGACTGCCATGACAATACCGCTTTTATGGGTGTTAAATATTGTTCTCAACATAAATATTAAATTTTGTAATAAAAAACTATTATAAATATCAGTAAATCGTAATTAAGGGGGACAACAAAAATTTTAAATAAATTTTTAGCAACTAAATAACTATAAATATATTTGAGAGAAAAAAAACTAATTTCGAAAATCATCACCGAAATTTTAGATACATTTGTAGCAACTAAGCAACTATAAATGTATTTGAGAAAAAAAACTAATTTCGAAAATCATCACCGAAATTTTAAATAAATTTTTAGCAACTAAATAACTATAAATATATTTGAGAGAAAAAAAACTAATTTCGAAAATCATCACCGAAAATTCGACATTTTCTTTGAAAATGCGAAAATTGGCACAAATTGTGTCACTACACTCTCTAACTGGTTCACGAGTTTGTAAAACTCAGATTTGAATTTAATAGGCGACTTTGTCTACATTTGCAACAAATAAAACAAGTCAAAAGTAGCAACTACTTTTTTGATTATTTACCTTGTATGTTTCTTTGTCTGCCAATATTTTGATTATTCATATATATATAGATAGTTCTCATAAGCGTCTTAAAAGCGTATGCCTTAGGCTTACTAATGCTGCCAACTAATGTCTACTACACTGCATATTTTTTGCTCAAAACAATGTTTTATACATTTCACACTTGCGTCACACATTTCACACTTCTCTCTCGATTCGCCGAAATTTGGACAATAACAAAAAACAAAGAAAATCTTAAGCATCATTTAAATCACAGTAATGCTGACTGCCTTCCTGTGCAAGAGCACCACCTGCGCCTGGCAACTCGCCATTGGAGGCGCTCACGACATTCGCACTACCGCCGCTGCCCGCATTCACCACATGTCCAACATGCGCCACCGGCTGCGTCACATGCTGTTCATCGTCCAACGACAAACCCTCCTCCACCAACGCATCCGAATCATTGTTGTGCTGCACCTGCGGCGATGATGAACTCTCACCACAATTCGTCGCATACACATGTTGTATGCGACCAGCTGGCAACTGATTCGAATCATCCGTATCCGCATCGCGTATCGAGCTGAATGCGCCACCCGTATTCGCATTTGGCGATGATGTATCCTCATTCGGTGGATACACGTGACGGTGGTAACTACCGCCGCCAACACTACCGCCACCATCACCATCCAATTCAGCCTCGCGCACGCTACCGAAGACGGGCGTGTGTGACGAGCTGTTGCGCAAGCTGGCGGGTGGCGACCAGACGGTCTGATAGAGCGGCGAGGCAAATACATACATGTGGTTTAGGTATTCCATGTCGTAGGAGGGTAGATAGGAATCGGTCTCCAATGGATTGTAGATGGGCTGATACATGGGTGTTTGACGGCAACTATAGGGGCCGGAGGTGCCGCCCGTGTAGTGTGGCGTATCGTATGCCTGGCTGCGTGTCGATGACATGGCATACGTGGCTAGACCCGCAGGACGCGGTGGCATTGTAGCGTAAATACCACGATAAGCTTCAAACGGTGTCTGTGGGTAGTATGCATCACTCCAGCGTACGTGATTCGGTGTGTAGTCGCCTTTTGCGTACAACTGCAATTGGAGAACATTGAGTAAGTGTCATTGTTTGTAAATTGAAACGGCATGCAAAGCGCACACACAACACATATACCTGTATTGGACGACAAAAGCCTTTGCTTAAGTGCCGCGGCACACCCAGCGTGTAGCTGTGACTGAAGCCGACCTCAGAGCTGAGTAGATATTCGTGAAATTTGTTGGGAAAGAACTCAATGTTGCGGTAGTTGTTGTAAATTTCGGGCTACAAAAAAAAAAAAATAAAAATGAAAGCAAATATTGATTAGTTGATATTCCTGAACGTTCAAATCGAAACAAATCAATATCTGTATCTGTAGACTTACGTACCGTCAAATTCTTCTTCTTCTTGTAGCTCGCCCAATTCTGCGCCTCGAGTATCAGCTTTCCGCCGGGTCGCAATTGATTGAACATCCGTTTGAATGCCATCTTGAGGCCGGCATCGCCGAAATTCAAGTGTATCCATTTGGTCACCGATAAACACAGTATGAGATCATATTGCTGCGTGTCATTTGCCAGCTGCGCCTCATCTTCCAACACATAATTCTGATGACGAAAGAAAACGTTGCGTGGGAAGTCATTTTTACGCTTGCGATTGGCGGGGTCGCCACTGCTGGCCGGTGTGGCGTTACTTCCATGACCAGGCGTATTGGTGGACGCGCTGGGCGAGTGGCCGTCGTGCGCGTTGGCGGCGACAGCTGTGGCAGTTGGTATGCCACCGTATGTCAGTGGAAAGGACACGGGAAATAAATCAGTGGCAGGTACATGCAATGCTTGCTGTTGTTGCTGTTGTTGATAATGATTGTGATGATGATGGTGCATGTGATGCATATGATGGTGATGGTGATGATGATGATGGTGGTGATGGAATTGTGGCTGCTGTTGTTGTTGTTGTTGCGCTTGCTGTTGTGTCGACGGGCGCTTTTTGCGACGACGCGTCTTTTTCGTCCGATTTATGCTGGCGTCAGCTGTGGCGGTGGCTGCTGCCTTGCCACCCTCAGCGTTGGCAGTGTCTTTTGTGCTGGCAGTTTCTGTCTTTATTTTGTCCACAGCGCTGCCGGTAGTCAGCTTTTCCTCTTTCACTGCAACTTTCGGCTCTTCCTTTTTAACACAACCGGCGACCGCATCCAACGTTTTATCTATTGGCGTGTTGGTCGACGGTTTGACCACAGACTCTGGCGGTATGAGTACATATAAGCCGAGGTTGTGTCGCGCACGTGCTACCAACTTCCTATCGATATCGATGCCCAATATGGATTTGGGCGCAAAGTTGCGCGCCACTGTGATTGTCATATGGCCCACATTGCAGCCGATATCCAGTATGTCTTTGTTTTGGAAGAGCTCCAAGTGGCGCTGAAACACTTGCAGACGCACATCCACCAACTCGTTGAGGTGGCGCAAACCAACGTAGCGATCGTAATTGCCATACTGGTATTTAACGCCGTCAGCACGGAAATTCGGCATTTTTGTTGGCGGCATAAGGGCAGTCGAGCTAACTGAGATGTTTGCGCTGCTCTTTGCGCCACCAACGACAGCCGCTAGCCCATCCTCGCTCGGCATTGTGGTGGAATTCTCACCGGCGCTGTTGTCCATCAACGACTCCTGCTCACCCGCAGCGACCGAAGTGGCACCGGAGATGGTGCTTAGTGGACTGGCGAGTCCAACTTCGGAAATCGTTTCGAGCTTGCTAAAGTCGGGCGTCTCGACGCGCAACATGTCGGCTGCAAATGTAGGGCGAGCTTTAGTAGTGAATTTGAATTCGTAATGAATTGACTTACCTTCGCTAAGCAGCGATTTGACTGGTTCATCTGCTGGGCTCAACACATCTGCTTCGCTGATTGATGTTGAGCGACGCGTTGGCTTGCGCGCTCCAGTCGCCGCGAGACGTGGCGGACGCTTCCAAGCGCCAGGTTGCGGCACTACGGGACTGACAATCTTGTCCAATACATCGCGGTGGAATTTCTAAGTGGTAGCATGATGAAAATTAATTGTTATAAAGTTATTCGACAAAGCTCACTTTCAAATCATATTACTAGAACACCCTGTATGTACATATATCGAGGTGCTCACAAAGAGAAGCTGTCGATGACAACAAAAAAAGCGCGATGTAAACAAAATGAAAACAATTAATCACGTCCCCTACCTCGCAGCAATAAAAAACAATTACGTACAAATACACTCCTTTATAGCCCAACGACATATATATGTACATATTCGCATATACGTGGCGAAAAAAATAAACGCCAACAAAATGGAACAAAAGCCACAACGAAGCGCATTGACATCATCACCCCCTATTTCCCCATTAACCTTCTAACCGACCGAACAAGCACTTCCCTAATCACCGCAACAGCGACCGTGTTGTTTACTTTTATTTCGATAGACACTATATATATGTATATATATATGTCTGCGTATGTGTGTGTGTGTGTGTATGTACATACATTCCTACATATATGAGCTACGTGCGCCTTTCTGCGCTCTCTCGCTTACCTTGTTCTTCTGCGAGTTATTGCTCTCGCTTATCTTGCGTTTCCTTCCGCCACCGATGCCCATGCCGGCGAGCGCACCGTGCGCGCCCAGTCCGGCCATTGCGTTGCCGCACGTGCTGCCGCTCGCAGTCGGCAATGTTATCGAATTCAATTCCAAACGCAAATCTCGATTGGCGCGCTCACGGGGCAACAACAAAGCGCCCACACCAGCGCCACCGATAACAACATCGCCGACAATACCAGCGCAAGCAGCGCCTCCTATCCCTTCTTCCATGCCAGCCTTTGTTGCTGTAGCAAGTGTGCCACTTGCTGCTTGCGATTCTCCAGCGCTTTGCAATGTTTCTCCGGCAACGTTCGGTGTTCCAGAGAATGTTGAGTTCACTATGCTGGCGTATTGTTGTTTCACTGGCGATGTGCTTTTGCTGTTTCGTCGCTCAAAACGTTCCTCAGTGACGATTGCTTTACTCATAACGGCGGTCTCCAAAGTTTCGCTCTCATCGCGCTCTTCCAGCAGCAGTTGCTGCTGTTGTTGATATTCAGCTGGCGCGTTCTCGCATGTGCTCACCACCATTGGAGCGCTTTTGCCCGCGATGCACACATTGTTGTTGATACCCTCCCCCAAAGACAGGCAGGCGTTGGCGCTACTCTCTAGCATTGAAGCGACAGAAAGCGTTGTGGATAACGAAAGCGAAGTTAAGCTAACGCTGCCCGCTTCAGTGGGCATTGAGCTGCTGGCCAGCGCGGTTGAGTCGCTGTCGCCAATGGAGGCGCTACCCACGGACGATTGATAGGAGTCGTAACGGCGGCGCTTACTCTTACGATTCTTGCGATGACGATGCTTAGCGCTGTGATGGTGTGCGTGTCCGCCACGTGCGCCGCCGCGCTTCATCGGTGATGTTAGCTGCTTTTCATACTCCATCGAATCGACGGGATCGAGCAAATGCAGTGGATCACGTATATTGGGCGGTATAATGACCTCCACTTTGGGTGGTGTCGTAATTGGCGACTGACGTGGCGTGGTCGCCGGTGTATTATTGTTCGATGAAGCATTCGAATTTTCATTTTGCAATGAATTCAAGTTGAGCGGATCGGATATATTGCCGCCGAGTAAGAATTTAGTTGGCGGTATGATGGTCTCTTTGCGCACCCGCTTGTCCGGCAAGAAGAATTTCGATCGTGTGCAACAGAAGTGCAATGAGCTGGCAGCACTGCCAGATTGTGAGCTATTTGTGCTGCCATTGGCAGTGTCCTTGCCATTTGGGTGGCCGCCATTGCAGCCGTTTACGAGGCAACAATTCGTGTTCGCATTGCTCCCGATGGTGTTGTGTGCCGCGCCAGCGCAAAGCACGTGATGGTGGTGACTCCCGGTGCCCCTGTGGAAGGAAAGAGAGGAGTTAAATATTGTATTTTTAAAAATAAAATATTCGCTGATATAATTATAATGAGAATATAGAAAATATGGGTCTAAGTAACTAATACAACAACAATAGTTAAAATTAAGAAGAGAAACAAAAAAAAAATACAAATTATATTTAAAAAGAAATAAATGTATCAACATAAATACGAAAATTTAATTAATTTTTATAATTTATTTATATATATATTTTATTTATTATTATTTACTTATTTATTTATAATTTATAATTACTTTTATATTAAACTAGGTGGATTTACATTTCTACACCGCATCACACAAATTGTTGTTGCAGCTTGCTTTTCACATATCTTTTGCTTGTGTTGGTGCATACAAAAGCACCCACAAACATAAAATACCAAAAGACAACCATAAATTCCTACAACTTAATTACTACCCCCCCCTTCCCTGCCACCAACCAGTGGCAGCCCCATCTGACTCACCTATGCGCCAACAGCTTTTTGTACATTTTCATGTGACCATGGCCGTAACCCAGTTTCTCCAGGTTGGCTATGGCGGGCGGTGGCAAGCCATTGCCCGATACACCAGCACCACCAGTTGCGCCTCCAAGACTGCCCCCACCGGCGGCATTCGCGCCACCAACACCACGGTGTCCACCACCGCCGCCGACAGCGCCTCCGGTATGCTGGTAGTAATGATGACCGCCAAGCTGGTTCTTGAAATTCTGTATATTCTCGAGGTCGGCCTTACTTTGGGCCGCCGCCGCCGCAGATGCGACCGTTACACCGGCATCAATGCCAGCGACACCGCCACCGCCACCACCAACGACATTGCCGCTTTGCAACATATGCTGTTGCAGTTGTTGTTGTTGTTGTTGTTGCTGCTGTAGTTTGGCACCGCGCTGTTGACGTTTGTTCCATGTTTTGCTCTTTTTATTGAGCAGCGTGGCCGGCGCGGTGGCGCGACGATGGCGCACAAATTGTTGTGGCGCACGGAATTGATGATATTGCTGCTGTTGCTGTTGTTGTTGTTGTTGTTGTGATGGTTTGGCCTTATTTGCTGCATTATTGTTGTTGCCACTGCTTGGCGGCGTTGGTGAGCGTGTCTTCGGCGCGGCGCTGGTGCTGCTGCTCACTTGCTGTTGTTGTTGTGGCGCGCTGTTGACGCCGATTTGTTGTTGCTGTTGCTGTTGCCGTTGTGATGTAGTGGAATCTACACAGTTTTCATTGTTCTGCGCTGCACTGTTCACACTAATTGCTGTTGTGGAATCGGCAGCTGCCGTTCGACAAGCGTCCTTACTGCGCGTCTCCATAGTTTAAATTCAATTCACTTTCAAACACTGTTTTTACTCGCTTCTTCTTCAACTTGTTTCGCTCTTCACTGCATACTTATGGTCATAGAATTAATTCACAAATTCACTTTGCTTTAAGTAGAGTTGTTGGTGTAGTTGGTGTAGTTGTGTGAGTAAATTGCCGGAGTTTTCTGTGCTGTAATTAAACAATTTAAATTTGTGAGATTAGAGCGCGCGGCTTTCACTGTTTGTAACGGTATGTGTGTATTTTAGTGGCGGTGCCGATTGTCTAGTACGTATTTAGTAGGCTTTTAGGCGCTTAATCAATTTACTTCATAGAAATGCATAAGCCATCACGTGATTGCTTCGTGTTTTAAATGGCATTTGGAAATGTACCTTGATCTAGAATTAAAACCTAAGTGAACTTAAGCACTGTTGCCTACTTTTAGGAGTTTCAAAGTAGAATTTCCAGGAATATATTGCTGGGTAAGTAATGAAGCTTTGAGTTTTTGTATGCGTAATTGCTTGCTGAGTGTCTTCTTCTTGCTAAGAATTAAATGTAAATAGAAATTTTCCAAAATTTTTTTTATGTGTAACAGTTAGTGCATGCCTTAAGGCGCTTAAAAATAAATTTAGACACAATTTTGAAATTGCAATTAATTAAAATAGCCAAAATTTGCAATTACTGCGAATATCGGAAACATTTTTATTCAGAATGCGCCTAAAAGTAGTCTAAATAAATTCTTTTAAATTACCTTTAACATAGGTAAAATATTATTTTATAAATATTGTTCCGTTGTAACTACTAGATACGGGCCAGTTTAATGTTGAAGCAACTTTCCCAGCTTATATATATATCAATTATCGGCCCAGCCACTCGCCTAAAGCCGCAGTAGTACACCAGCCAGCAATACTTCAACACATTATTAAGCACACTTTTCGGCGCTCAGTACAAATAAAATCAGCTTACCTAAATTATTAAACGAATTTTCAACAAACAACTTTGAAAGCTTTATTGTCTGCTTAAGCTTTAAAGTATAAACAAGACTCTCGTAAAGTCACATTGTTAACGTATCACGTTTAAAGCACTTGTACAACACACTCTCCACTGCGCTCAAGTGTAGATGTAGCGCGCCGCTTCGTGTTCAACTGTTTCGCTTTTTTGTTTCACTTTTTCTTCTTCAGCTTCTTGTAGCGTAACTTTGCACTTGTCATTGACGTTTTAATTCAATTACATTGACCGATGGAATGTCGTTAGCGCGGTCGTTGTTGTTGCCTTACGCGCTGACGTCGCTTGCAACGACTGAACTTTAACGACTGCGGTTTTTTTTTTGCCAAACTTTGTCGTTTTTCTGCACACACTCGTATAACGGTTTACTTTATTATCGTTTGCTTAGCTCGCTCTTAAGTAATAAAACGGGGCGAATTCACGACGCTTCAATGCACTTCGAAGACTCGCGTATGCCCGTCAGGCTACTTAACACACTTTAAAGTCACTCGTTTCGATTCTTTTACTTCTCGTCTTTCTATCCGCTTTTGTCGCTACTTTCACTGCACTTTTGTTTTATGCGTACTTTAATTAAATTTTCCGCGACAATGGTATTCACTTTATTACACGTTGTACGTTGTACGTTGTACGGCGAGTATTTGTGCCGTTGGTTTGCGTCTGTTGCCTACTTTTCGGCGTGCTGGCTTATGCGCGTTTCAATGCCGAAATCAGCTTAAAAATTTTTTTTTTTTTTTTTTTTTTGTGTTATCCACTTTTTTGACTCACTCTTTATTTGCTCTTATTCTTTGTGCTCACTTCCGTTGGATGACTTCGCTTCTTCCGCTTGAAATCAGCTTCCGCTTCCGTCGTCCACTGTGTGCGAATAATTGTGACTGCGTTGAATGCTGCCTGCGCGACTCCGCCCGCAATGATTTTGTAATTACTCACCGCTCCGCTCAGCTTTAAGTGAACTGCGCATGTATGTGTGTGTGTTTGTATGGTGTACTTCTGCTTCAATTTTGTATGTATATTGGCGTATGGGCAGACGGCCAACAGTAGTTGTAGTTAGGCTTTAAATCTCTTGCAACACATTCCAATGTTGCTGCCACAGCGCCCGGATCGCTTCACTCCTCAGCTGTCTTTTGTTACTTCCGTCGCCTGGTTGCTCTGCTGGCTTGCTGGCTTGCTGTTGTTGGGGTGCACTGAAATGTGAAAAATGCCCATAAGGGCAAAACCTGTTTAATACACTCGACTTTATTTGTTTAGCAAGAAAAATAACAACAAAAAAGAATTGGTAAATGTATGCTTTGAGGAATACAACTAATACAATGGACTTAAATGCTGAAATATTAATAAACTCTGCCATGAGTAGGTATAAATGAGCGCATATACATACAAACAGATATGTATGTACTGTGGCATGCTTGTTTGTATGTATGTAGCGGTGAGTCCGTCCATTTCCATGCTGGCACCTAACTGTCAGTGCGCCGTTATAAGTCCTATGGGGCGCAAAAATTTTCCTGCTGAGTCAACACGACAGCCTCAACTTGAAAAAGGTATCGCAATATGAAAGCAACAACAAAAAAAAAATATATATATATATATATACGTGTGTGTGTGTAATGAAAAGCAGCATTTAGCTGGCAAAGTGATAATCAAAAGCAGCAGCATAAATCCTATAAGGCGACATTGTGGGCAACATCCCAACTAATAGCAGCAATTTATAGATGACAAACGCTAAAAGCATGCTGCCATAAAGTGCAAGTTCTATAGGCACCGTGGAGCAGCCCGCAGTGTCAAAAACAAAAATCTAATTTCCTCAACTCCTGTCTATCACGTGCGGCGCGAAAACAATCCTCCAGGCAAGCGGCTCTTCCGCAGCCAACAGCGGCCACCTACCTACGTCAGCTTAGCAACACGAAAGCTTCGAGTACCCACATGCCTTTCCAAATAATCTTACCTCCCCACTAACTACCCTCTAACCACAACTACCGTGCTGCTGCTCCCTACGCTCCGACATTCTCGTGATGAGCTCGTCGCATGAGCTGCTTTCAACCGGAATTTGGCTGATTTTGTGGTTATATATTGTTGGGATATCAATTGAATGTTTTTTCGCTCCGCTGCGCTCCGCTCCGCTCATTTGGTGCCATTCGCAACGAACGCGCACCCGAGTACAATTTCAATTTCAATTGAGTAGTAATATCTCCCCTTAGCTTTCGTGCGCTCTGCTCCCCCCCCCTTCGCCGGTGTCAACTGCTTCTATTCAATATTTCTTTGCTTAATCTGATGCTTCCGTTTTTACGATAATTGTTGGCGATATTGATGATGGCAGCAAGTGGCACAAAATTTAGAGTGTCTTATGAAAAGGCGTTATGAAAAACTGTCGACACGAGTGGCTTGTTCGCAGCATCTTCTTTACTTAGTCGTTTTTAGTGTTCCTCTTTCCATGCAAGAGTATTTAATAATATCGGAATTTTAGCTTGCATGTTTGATGACTTTTCCATTTATTGAAAAGCTGCAAAGTGGTGCTGCATGTGTTTTATATATATATACATCTTTATATGTATATACTATATTGCTGCTGAAATAATGCAAAGCGTATGACGATTGTGAGTGCTTGTTTGAAAATACCGAGTGCCATTGAGACATCTTTAGATATTACATAAGCTTAAGTGCTTTTGTTAAACTTCGGTGCTTAATTAGTTTTTGGAGCTTTCACTAAACTTCAGAGCTTCCATTAGGTTTTGGAGCTTTCACTAAACTTCAGAGCTTCCATTAGGTTTTGGAACTTTCACTGGTTACAACATTATGTTTTTGTGGTTTGTTGCAAGCTTTCACTAAGATGTGGAGCTTTCATTGAATTTTGGTAAAGTTTTGTTGTAATGCAATTCAATTTCAAATTCCTCCCACAGATAAGTTAAAAGCCTTTAAATGTAAAAATCATAAGTAAATTGTAAAGTAAGGTAAGTAAGTTACCTGGAATGCTGGTTTCTCTTATTTTCTTTAATTTCTTAAAAACTCTTTTATTAAGTTTTTTGAAAACTTTTTCAAAAATTTGCGATTTTTCTTAGTATGTTCAAAGCTTATGAAAATGCTTTAGCGATTTCCGTAATTTCGAAAGCTTTATTGGCTACCTTTATATATGATTTTAAAGGTCATGTTAGTGTTGCATTATTTTTTCTTTCAGTATAGTCTTATTTATAACATATAAATATCCACCGATGCTCATAACGCAGTCACAAAGATTTTATGAAAATACAGAAGCATGCAGGAACTTAAGTTAAGAAAAGAAAGCTTGCAAGACCCTAAAAAAAGACATAAAAGTATTACCAACATTCATAAAATTCTTTTCATGAACAACAATTTTGTATTACTTTATCTCTGCAAATAAATGGAAACTTTTGATGAAGTTGAATGAAAATTGGAATTTCAGAGAAAGACAGCCTTGGTTGGAAAAGCTTTTATTTGCTACGCAAAATGTAAGCAAAAGAACTAAAGTATAATATTTGCATTTGAATTTGAATTATTAAAGTCAATCAGGAGTAAAACGTGTCCAAGAGCCGACAGTTCGTATGAAAGGAAGAGCGAAAGGAAGAGCGAAAGTGATAGCTAAATGACATACAAAAATGATAATCTTTAACCCAATCATACTTTGCATTTCAATAAGCCAATAATTTGACGCATTTTCCTACAAATATGCGAGGTAAACGATGAAAATGCCCCAAGGACACAGATAACGCAAAGAGTTAGGCATAAAAGATTACATTAGTTGGAGTGACGGGGGCGTGAGCGCGTGGGTCAAGGGGTGAAATTTATGTGTAAACACAGGAATGCCGAAATGACAACTTTATAGGCTCGTTACACCCAGCTGCCCGGGTGAATGACTGTATTCCACGAGTTTGAAAACGGTATTTGTGGCACACACACACACACACACACACACACACACACATGCACGCACACCAACATAAGTGCTATACTTTTTATATGAAGCAAGGCGTTCACGCTTAAGGCGTTGATTATGGCTGTGTGCTGGCGCTTATCACTTGTGCTGCTTGTGTTTGTCATTGTTATGGCAAGCTTTACTCTGTGTTGTTTTGTTGTACTTTATTGTTATGCTGTTTATTGTTATCAATGTTGGTAGAAAGCTTAACTGTTTGGCCGGAATGCGAGGCATGCAAGCGACAATAGAAGAGAGTATAATCGCATATTTGCACACACACACAAACACACACACACGCACATACAAACACACACACACACGCACATACAAACACACGCATAGAACACAATGGCAACTCCAGTGGCCGATCCAAAGCCGATAACAAATATAAACAACAAGAACAATACATGCAGGTATATACATGTGTGCGTGCGTGTGTGTGTTGTTGTTGTATATGTATGTGTAAATAAATAACTGCTTAAGGACTGTAAGGACACTGGTGCGCATAACTTCAATGTAAATAGGTTATAAGGAAGCTGTAAGAAACGATGAAAGACAGAAGTCTGTGGCAACAGACCGCAGGCGTATTTGGAGCGCAACAAACACAAGAGAAGGCACGACCACTACAAAATGTACATGCATGTGTGTGCGCACAGACACAAACAAACAAACAAATAAGCAAACATGCATGCATGCATGCAGTGGCAACCTTTGTGAGACAGGTTCATTTACGTGCTCATATGTCATGTGGTTGTGCTTTCGCTGTCACTTCAACTGGCTTTGGCAATGCAACAACTAAAACAACTAAAACAACAAGAATTTCATGCAAGATGACATTTTATTTCAGCACTCCGTTTGTTGTGTGTCTTATAAATAATAATGGGAAAATAAAGCATCTATTGTATAATAAATAAATCTGTGTCTGTATGTGTATGTATGCATGTATTTATTTCAAAAATTTATGAATTTTTTGTATTTATTTTGTAGAGAAAAACACTTTATTCTGTTTTTTTCTTGTTTTTTTTTTTTTTAATATTGGTGTGGAAAAACTTTTAATAGACGCAATTGAGCATCAAAAACACCTGCGCACCTTTACTGAAAAAGGAACAAACATATACACACATACACAGATACATACATACATACACACATACACACAGGCACATGCTATTTAAAAACTGTAAGGCAGTGGCAGTGTGTAAATGTGCACCTCACTACGTATGTGCAATAATATTATTCACCCTTTACACATTTCGGTTGCATACAACGCAGCCGGTTCGCTCAGGGCTATCACGTTCACACGCAAAAGAAAAAACGCGTGTTTGTGTTGGTTTTTTCGCTTGAGTGTTTGGACTGGACTAGCCGATGGGTCTGGCGATTTTCGGAAGCGACGATTTAAACTTTAAATATTTAAAATGTAGCTTTTCGGTTTATTCAAAATGCAAGATTTAAAAGTTAAAATATTTTTTCAACACTATCAAAGCTTATATTTACTACTGTTATATTTATTACTGTTATTTGTTGTACTGTCATTAAAATTTATACTTCGAAAACTTAATGAAAATGAGCAAGGCGTAATTTAAAACAAAATCACGCAAAAAACACTAAAAAAAATCGCATCCGAGCTAAGAAAAGCTTTTGCATATAAAAGCTTTATTAATATTAAGTACCATGGTCTAAGTTTAATTCGGATGCCAACTAGTTTTTTGTGTGTTTATGAATGAGTTACAGCTGTTATAGAGTCTTGTTGGCTTAAAAGCGCTTAATAGAAAAGCACTCAATGCTGCAAATAATCAATTAATAGGTTTCGCATCATATAACTTTCATTTGAGCTTTTCGTAATTTTTGTTTGCAAACATTCCAGTTTAGAAGCTGTTAACATCTAAAGCTACATTCTAGAGCCTTCATTTATATTGCTTAAACAATTTCACAAATATATACACCACTTAGAGCTTAGTAGCCAAAGCTTTCATTCTTAGCCATAAAGCTTTCATGCTTTTTAAATTCACAGCGCACGGAATTTTTTTGAAAACTTTTCTACTTACCGCTCGCTTTACTACCTTTTTGGTACGCTGAAGCTTTCATGCGTAAAAACATAAAACTATATCGCTGGATACCTCATATGCGTGCTTTGAAGCTTTCGTGAGTTACAAGAAAACAAAGGTAAGCTTTTAACTAAAATTTTGTGATTTTTGTGCGCTTTCTATGTGGTTTAAGAGTTTCCATTTCGATTGTCAAAAGCTTTGACCTGTCATCAGCTCTTTCATGCAGTCGAATTTTTTACATTGTTTCCAAGTGGATGCAGGCATGCAGACGTATTCTAATTTGGTTTAGAATAAATCAAACACTCTGCCAACCTCAAGTTAATAACCATACCAACAACAACAGAGCATCCTGCAACATGCTCTACTTTAAAAAGATAGATACAAACACTATTTTAGTTATCAAATTAAAATTTCCATAAAACCACTTCCACATAGTTGCTTGCACAAATTCACACAAAAAGCTGCTTTGTTGCAAAATTGTCAAAACTGCTGCAGCTCATGCTGTGGACCGGACCACACGTACTACCTAACCCAGCACATACTGTTGCACATAGTGTTGCAAATGTAACGGAAGGTGAAAAATTTGCATATTTATTGCATTCACACAACGACAGTGTGGGGGGGGTGGGGGAGCGGCGCGCAGCGGAAATTGTACGAGTATGCTGGACGGAAGGCAGGGCAGAGCGACTGTCACACAGTCAGCCGCAGGTATGTTGCGGTGCCTCAGCGGAAAAGAAAGTCATTAATTTACCGTTGCGCAATTTTTATACAAACGAATATTTTCTCCGCAAGAATTTAGAATAAAAATACACTCATATCGTTTTTCATTACATGCGCTTCACTTTTTTTTTGTTGTCATTTCTCCTTTTTTCGTGTTTTTTTTTTTTTTTTGTTTTTGTGGTGTGCGTTATTTATTCGACTGTGTGCGACAACTAAGCTGCTGAAGCAAAATAAATATATTCTTCAACTGCAGACTATTTACTTACTGGCTTTGTGTATGGTATATTTGCAAACAGTTTTTTTTTTTTTTTTTTTTGTTTTGTTGTTGTTGACCAAAGCAAATGAACGAGTTGCATGAATGCAGCAGGTATCCATATTTCACCGGCGCACATCGAAAACATGTTGCACGTGTGTGCGTGCTTTTTTATGCATAGTGTAACGGTATTTTATTTGTAACTACAGATTTGCATCCTTTTTGAAGTACTTTTCTGTGCGAAATGGCTGTATTTGTGCATGGCAAATGGCGGCAATCAGTTCTGGACATACGAGGAGCGCGCCGAAATAACTCGGTAACTGCAAGTAAAATATATTTGGAGACTTCTGTTGTCAGTATTAAGGGTTAAGAACTATATTAAGTTGGTTAGATTGCCGCATATGGAGCTACAAGGTAAACTG
The DNA here is from genome assembly GCA_021498325.1 of Bactrocera minax. Taxonomy (NCBI): domain Eukaryota; kingdom Metazoa; phylum Arthropoda; class Insecta; order Diptera; family Tephritidae; genus Bactrocera; species Bactrocera minax. The sequence continues at coordinate 1,158,188 of JAKEEE010000025.1, forward strand.
ATGTTGTGTAAAGGCATCGGTTGTACCCGATTTACACTCAGAAAATAAAAGGCTTAACACAATTCTCGTAACACCAAGTGCCACAGGCGCTGGGAGATTAAGGTATATGTAGTGACAGATACCATTCAGGACCATGGCGACGCTTGAAAGCTGCTCAAAGCTCAGCCGAAGGATCTACGCAGCTATTGTCGGATACATGCCTAGAATACCAGGGTTTTGAGTTTTCAGCATATTTTGTTTCATAGATATATATCACAATGAGGAACTTCTGGGTTTTTGAAGGCATCAGGTTCCAACTCAGTATTGATTTGAAGCCTTAAAGCGCTAGTTTATATCATAATCCATATAACTATAATTCCATAAAAAAAAATTACTTTGGATAAAACCCATGATCACTAGGTAAGCTGGCGCTTGATATTGCTCAGCTGATTAGGTCAGAGTTCACATCTACAGCTTATTGATAACGTCTACAATATTTTATTAGCCCACAAGTTTGGCAATAAGTACATAAGCTCGCTATTGGCAGATAATACAACGCTAAATACACTGAATAACCGATATACTCTTTCACCGCCCGATTAACGTAATTGGTTTTGTGGTTTGCTAAAGCGTCCTTAAGCGTACACAATGACTGCCATTACTTGTGAACGAAAGCTTCGAAGCCTTTTGTACTGCGGTCGATTTGCTTTACTAAAGCACACGCGGTCGTCTTTAATGCGATTTCTAAGCTCAATTGAAAGAGCTTTCCTCGACCGCAATTCCTCCACAAGCGCGTCGAAAAACCCACTCCTTCAAATATATATAGCAAAAGCCCAACTTAATTAGCTTTCTCAACCTCTTGAAATGTGCTTAGCGAAATCGAAAGTCTTAGCTGTGTTTCTGAATTATACATTTTTATAACAACATTGTTGAAATTAATTAAGAAAATCTTAATAAGCAAAAAATAAATTGTGTGTGTGTGTGTGTGTGTTTGCCCCAGCTGCAGTGAGAACGGAAATTGTATTTGATTTCATGTTTTTTTTGTATTTTTTAAGCCGCTTATTAAGCTTATGCGCCGCAAAGAGCACTCAGCCAAGGCAACACACGACGGAGCGGCAGCAAAATGGGAGAGAATAAACTGCAAGGGAAATAATCGAAAATTCAGTTAATACCAGCAAGCTGGAGAAACATCAAAAACCACTATTGGCGCGCGACAACGGAGTCAAGGACTCTACGCTCCGCTCCGCTCCGCTCAGTTCAGTTCAGTTCAGCGCTCCGATGTGAGTATGAAATAAACGCAATTAAGTGGTCAGGCAGAAGCGCACCCACACATACACCAACACACACACACACACATACGCTGTCGTTGGTGTCGCCTCCGCGGTGCCTTTGAGCGTGGCAAATTGATGAGAAAATCCAATTATCGTCTCACGGTGATGAAGTGCAAGTGGGCGATGGGCGAGGGGCAAGCAGGCGACGCAAGGTGGCAGCAGTGAGCAGCCGGACCAACCAAATGCATAGAATGTAGAAAATCAAGTGGCAATGCATAAAAACAGGACATACATATGTATGTATGTATGTATGCGTATAGCATATGTGTGTTAGTATGCGTGTGTGTATGTGTGTGTATGTGTGCTACATATGCCGCAGCCCATCTAAATTACGTGAAGGAATACGAAATAAACTGTAATAGTTGCTGAAACGAAAAGTACGCATACAAATGTATTCGTATGTCTATGTATATATATGCATGTGTGTGTGTGTGTGTATGTGTATGTGTGCGGCGAGAGGTTTGTTAAGAAACGCGCTAGGGCAAGTCAATTTCAGTAATGCTTTGAGTGAGGGAAATGCATTACAACACACACACACATATATATATATATATAGATTTTAAGTACGTGCGTGTGTGTGAAATTTTACTGCTTCCATACGCATGTGGTAAGTAATTCATGCGCAAACACATACAAATATGTTTGGATATGCTTGTTTGTATGTATGGGCGCATTTGACACTGACGTGACCACAAACGCCAATTTCGTTTCGGTTGTAAGTTAAAAGGTATTAATAAAATACAAAACACAAACAACAAAAAAAAAAAAAAGAAAAAGAAAAATTCTGTTATTTTGTTGCCGTTGAAAGCCACATGTACAAATAGCATGCTCTTCAAATATTTATTATCAAATTAATTAAACATTGTCAAGATAAAACAAACGCATACACACACACACACACACTTATACATATACATACACATATCTATACATACAGGCTGTACTCCACTATATTTTTATATGCAATATTTTTGAAGCTTTCTACGGTTGCCAGCTATTCAAGCAGAAATGTTCAAATCAATATATGTTTGTATGTATGTATGTATGTGTGTGTGTGTGTGTATTTTTATTTTGCTTACTCAAACAAGCTGCAGCTGTTAATAAATCTTTTATTGTCATGCGAGCCGAAGCTAACAATTATTGTTGTTGTTGTTAAGTAAATGCGACAGACAAGGTAAATTAAATGAAATATGTGAATAAATAAAATTACTTGAGAAATATTTGCGCACACAATGGTTGCTGCGCACGCTGCTGCTTAAGCCGTGTTGTTGCATACAAATTGCAATGTGCAACAATGCAAAAAAAACATTTTTAGAGCCAACAAATATTTAAAATTGTTGAGATGAGTGAAATGGAAACCATAAATCCAATTAGGTGCAGATCAAATTCTTGTTGCCCATATATATATATATATATATATATATAAGAGGTGTGTATGTATGTATGAACATAGAAGCACAAATTAAGCTGCCAATATAAAATTAGTCTTGATATTCGTATAAAGCAGATTCAATGTAAGCAGAATTTTTCAAAATATCAGAAATTAAATTAGCTTTAAATTTAACAAACAAAACTTAAAAGTTTTAGTAAATAAATACTGAAGAATATTTAAAAATACATACTACACGAGCATTTATAGCCATTGCCAACGAATTTTTGTTTTCACTAATTTATTAAATTCTTTCAAAAGCGTAGATTTTTAGCTCTTACACTACTACTGTACAAATTCTTTGCATTTTCATCAACTTTGTTGCCAAGCAAAGTGCCAAATACTATTTGCCAACCAATCCCAACTGCCGACCTTCCATCAGAGCTGCTATCATACATTGTGGCTAGTTGGCATGCTGTTGACCAGCCATAAAGCCGTATTCAACGCTTAGCATATAACAACATTTTATATAAATCAGCGCGTCAGTGGAAAATTGGCGCTATATCGATCGCACAAATTTTTTCATTTTTGTCGAATTTGTTGAAGAGCTGTATATGTTTTTCGTGGTAAAACGAACATTGTAAGCTCTAGTCGAGAGAATTAATTTGCAAACTAAATTTACTGCAACCCGAAACCCGCCAATAAGGCCGTATAATGGCTAGCACGACTCTATTTACAATAATTTCAAGGTCATTAAATTTCAAGTTGCAGCAATTCAAATTTTCTGGCGGGCAGACATTAGCATCTACCTCAGACCCTATTCACCAAATGTGCCGTCTCGCTGCCTTAACTCACTATACTTAATTCAGCATTCCACTGCACCTACTGTCTTGCTAGTGTCTCTTTGGAGCCCTTCTGACACTTCAAACATAACATATGAACTCACCTTTGCTGTCTATATATCCGGCATTTCATCAAACATTAATGATTACGACGGCATACATTTGAATTAAAGCGCTTAACTACTTCCTGATAATAAAAGTTCATCTGGTCAGACAATTAACGGTGAAAAAACGACTACTTAGTGGTTATTATATGGAAAATATATCAATATGTATGCATATATTTTTTTCTTTTCCTATTGACTCAACTGCAAACCAATTAGCATATAAAAAATCGCGCGCTAGATTAACGTATTGAATATGTCTGTATTGTGTAAATATGTAAATATGTAAGCCATTACTACTTGCTGATAACCGGCAATTGTACTCGGCCATTTGGTGTTTAAATAATGAAAGCAAAACGTGTAGACTATTTAAAAATCATTAAAATAACATTTTGCAAAAATTGTGCAAGCAATTTTCCGCTAATTACACAATCATTTAGGAGCACAGCCGGTTACACGCGGTCTGCAGCAAGCACACCAAATGTGGGGCAGGGTGAGGGGAGTGTGAGGGTCGGTTAACACTCTGGCGCACGAACTAAAAATATAATGCAGCAAATTATATACAAAATTCTATAAATAAATATCTAAATATGTAGGCATGAATGTAGATTAAAGTGAAACACAAAGCAGCTGAAGCCGTGAAAAAAAATATATGTACAACAACAACAACAACAACAACCAAAAAAAAATGGCAACAAGCAAAAAACGGCGAAACAAAGCAACACAATTAGCCAGTGAAGTGGCAATGCTGCCAGCCAAAGCTGCTTGCTACTTACTACCGCAACAACACAGTACACAACAAAAATACAAAAAATAAAAAAAAAAATTTTTAATAAAAAAAATTAAATAAAAAACAATTGCAAAAACAATAAGCTCCAAGCAAAAATGTATAAAACAATACTCGCTCTTTATTGTGCAAAAAATCTGTTCTAGTTTCCCATACTTCCAATTCAGTTGTTGTTTTTGCTGCAATTTAACAAGTCATATTTTCGCCACTGCTTGAAGCATAGTAAAACTGTCGCTTCGGTGTTGAAAAAATAAATAACATGACTATTTAATGTTGCACAACTACCGTGGTTCGAGCACACACAAACGCACACACACACAAACAAACTCACTCACACTCGCTTAAATAAATAGTCGCCACTATGCCGCGAAGTTCAGATCCCCCCCCCAAAAATCCGCTCATTTTCACATCGCTATAAAAGCATTGGCAGTGTGTAGCTATTCCACTATGTCAACACACCCACACACTCACACACCCACACGCACACACTCACCCACGCAACCAAGCCACCAAAGGGCGCTGTGAGCGAAAGAAGAGCGACCGAAAGCCTCCCGAACTGCTGTTTACTTTCAGCGCTTGCAAGCTATGCGAAGTAAGACTAGCAGACATACCTACACATGGATAGTGGCAGTGGCATGCGTATGTATGTATAAGGCAGCACTGCCACCTGATTTTATTGTGTCCATCTGCATTTTTACTGACGTTACCGAGCCGCCGGAGCTGTTTGCTGGCGCTAATGAATTCATAATTTGCACCTCGGACACACAAAATAAACTCACACTCCCACTATATACAAATGAGCACGTCCTATGACTACCCTGGCGGAAAAATTGTCACAGTCGTGGCATAAATAATTTTAGTAGAACAAAGTAATCAAATTAATCTGTAAATCCAAGCATAATTCTACCAATAATAATCTGACATTTAGGTCTCTCTCAGCTTTCTCAACAAAATATTATATATCCAACAAAGCAAAGAGCCAAAAAAAAAAACTTGAATCACCACCGTACGACTGATCAATAGCTATATGAAGCTGTTTTATATACAACTACTCGGATATTACCCTTTTATTTATTATATTTGGACTGGTCGGAAATTAGAGAGAAGAAAGAGTTGTTAAAATTCTCACCACCGGACATTACTCCACACATAATCATGATTTATTCTCATAAAGAGATAAAAGATAGTTTCACAAACGAGAAGTGGACAAGTGTGGGGGGGAAACACATTTTCTAAGTTCCTGACAGTCTAATCTACATAACGGCGAGTAGAGCCAAGGGCTGTCACCACAGCAGCAGCACCCCATAACCATTTGTATAATGTTTCATGGCGCAACAACAGCAATAGGCGCAATCTATATGTACATAAGGGTCAGAGCTCTCAGGCAAAGAAAACATTTTTATAATATGTCGTCTTCGGCAAGCCGTTATCAACGGCGAAAAGTGGCATTTTTTTTTAAATACTCAACATAAGTAGTGGTGGGTTCCAGATGATGTTGATATTTGGATCATAGGGACTTAGTAGCTTATTTCACATAATAGGCTTTGGTGGAAATTAGTATGAGGAAACTAACACCTAGGAAAATAGCCGAGCATAATCTCACTTAATCACAATCTGAGCTTAATAGCTGTGCTGTTATCTTATCACACCGGTAGTTGGTTTCTACATTCAAAATCTCGTTTAACTTTCAGCTTAAAGTTCTGATGTGGACTGAAGCTAAGCAGCAATTATTGTAAGTTTTCATTTTTTGTGGGATGTGTGGCTTTAGTTGCTTTCTTCTTACTCTAAACTCAAGGTAAAAACAAAAACAAAAACAAATCCGAAAACTTTCAAATAAGCAGCTTAACTATGATGCCTTTGTTCGAAAAATGTGAGAGTAAAATTCTCACCACTCTTTCCCTCTTCCCAATACAAAGCCGAAAATACTGAAAGTACAAGCTGCTTTGATATTTCAAACAGCATCTAATACACATATAAGTACTCGGTAGTGAATTTAGAAAACTTGACGGCAGTTGGTTAACGGCATTGTGCTCCCAACTAACACCGAAGAGAGTAAGGATAGCTGGCAGCGGCCAACAGTCACCAGGAGTGCTGCCAACTAAATTTATCAGCAACTAGACTGCAAATTAAAATTAGAAACAAGAAAGTAAAAAAAAAATAAAATGTAGAAAACAAACTGTTTTATTGCATATATATATGTATGTATTATATAAGTACACGCATGTCCTTTGCACAGGACAGTACAAGGCGAACAATACAAACATATGGCGCGTTCTTTGAAAGCCCACTCGCATGCATACACACACACACACACACACACACAAATAGGTTGTTGCTCGTGTATGCAAAATGATTTTCGTATGCAAAGCCTACAGCTTAAATCCGCGCAGTTGGGGAAACAAGAAACCAACAACCACGTGTACAACAACTGCATTTCACATAAAGGATCCCAGTAAACAATAGGCGCAGCGCAGTAGGCCGTGTGGCGCGGAACAACCGCAGAAAATGAGACAGTAATAAGGAAGCAAACAACAACGGCGGAGCAAGAAATATAATGACATGATAAAAAAAAAAATCCACAACACTTTTATATTTTAATTTTGCTGCCTACAATATCTTCACACTCGCACTTTGTGGATGGACACACACGCGCATACACACGCATACACACTGATAATTTCAGCAGAGAAATAAAAGGCATTGTACGTTGTGTGCCACACGCAGCAACAACTATGCGATGGCAAAATGTATTCGCAGCGGCACGGAGTCTTGCGCCGCGCGTTGAGCCGTCGAGACGCGCCAGCAATGGCAAGCTGCTATGTTTAGCACACACTTTAAATGCTGTTGCATCCATGTTGAATTAATGTGTTGAATACTCGTAGCACAGAGCCGAGGCGTAACTGCTGCATATGTGGCATATGAGTAATGGGTAAAAAGGAGGAAAGCGGATGTATGCTAATGCTAGAGGCTACATATTGTATGAGTAGAGCGGAAGGTGGAGGTGTTTGGAAGCGCAGAGACATTGTCTAGTGGCGTTTAATATGCAAAGTGGCAAGAAGCAGGCAAACAAACCCTGGCATAGACTCACAGATAAACTGCCATGGTAGGCGACATAGTTAACCCTGTGAGAAAGAATACTTGAACGCTGGCGCTTGAAGTTTCTCTTTTAGATATTTCGTTGAATTCGTGCCCCTTTTTAAGCAAGGCATCTCCATGTAGCTTACAAATATGATAGCACATAGTTTCATAATGCCTTCAAATGTTGATGGTTTTATGAGAAACATATCCCGATGTTTGACTTTACCTTCGGAGAATTTTTATCGGTGAAAATTTAAGTTCCCGATCCATTGGTTGCAGCTCAACAAAGATTCGACAACACCACTATTTTTGCTGACGTCACACTAGCGAACTTAGGCTAACGGTACATAATTGCACAGTATTAGATTTTGTGCGACGAAATGGACTCAGCTTTTGTTCAATGTAGTAGAAAAAGTAATTAAGCGCTTCACATAATTTTAAACTCCTTGACCAGAAGATTCGGTCGGAAGATTAACGAAATTTCAGTAATTTAAGGAGGTCACGAACCGAAATTTATCACACTTTGACTACAATTTGTCAAACTGAACATACGTTGTACTCATTTTACTGACTTTTGACTTGAAAAGTTCCTTACGAACTTAAAGGAGGTGTCTTGAACTCAATTTTATTAGAAAAGATCGCAACAAATTAGAACACAATACTGAAACAAACCACTCCTGGAAGAACATGGAACGTGATAGAAAATTTAGTTATAACGGTTATTTTTTGGCCTGAAAATTTTACTAAAACTATAAGCTGCAATTTCCTGCTGGTCTTGATCCAGCAAGTAAGCGGTGGTGGCGGCACATTAAGCGTAGCAGCAACAGCTTTATTTGCAGCAATTTTCCAGCGCTTAAGGCTCTACCAACAGCTGGCACAGCGGCATGTCCTTCCGGAGATATCTTTTTAAAGCGCCACTAATACCACTACGACCACACACACCAGCCTTGTCACATATGCAGCATTCACTGTCATATTTGCTTTCGAGCCTGCCGCTTAAATAAGTCGACGTGCAACTGTACTAGTGCACATGATTTCATTCCAACTTTTTCAACTTTTTTTTTGTTTTGTGTGTTTTCGTGTTTACTATTTTCGTTTTTTTTTTTTACTTGTTCTGTAAACTACTCCGCAGCAGTCCGGCTTTCTTGAGGCATTTGAAAAAAATTATACTTTTAAGTCTGAGCGCCGACAATACAAGCGGATTTTGTGGTGGCATAAAAGGATTTCATTGCGTTTGCCACACACAAACACACAAACATAGACATATGCAAGTGCAATTGTGTGTGCTTAACATGCTACTTTTGGTATCCTTTAGAGCATTCATTCTCACTACATATTTATTAGCGCATCTTTGCGTCGTTATTTTGCGACTTGTTTTTTTGGCTATTCATTTTTAGCGCATTTTTATTTAAATTTTTCAGTTGTTTTGTTCACTCATTATCATCTATGCTTTTCTGTGGCTTACAGTTTTAGTGCTCGCATGCCTCCTCGTGCCTTAACCCCTTCCATGCCTCATCTGCATATATTTGTCCGACTGCTAGTTTGGTTTGTTTGGTTTGTTTGGCGTTGGCGTTGGTGTTGGCGGCTAAAGCAGCGTGTAACCGCCGAATGCTGATTTCATTTTGCTTTAGCTACCTCCAACACTCGCCTTGCCGCGCGCGCGCCTCTGGCCGCCTGAGATTTGTTGCAAGAAGTTTCGCCTGCATTTAAATTGTAGCTTAATTTTAAGTCCTTAATCGGCTTTGTGGCACTGGGTAGTCTGCTAGCGATACATGTATGCGATATTCCAAGTGATTTGCCAACATTTTCAATGAAACTGTTTATTACCGAATTTCACACAACACATATTCACTCATTTGTTTATGACGTGCGCGTCAAATTGGCGCGTACAACATTAATTTTTTGACGTCAACGAACTTTTTCACTCACTTGCTTACTTACTGACTTACTTACTTACAAGCTCACAAATAAACTTGTTGTTTCTTTTGCATTGTATTTACACTTACAAGGCAGTTACCGATAACCTTGCACCGATACGTTGAAGCTGTCGGTGGCACGAATATTTAGCTTTTATTCTACACCTCTTAAGTTCAAAACTTTTTAAGCGCAGCAACAAATATGAATGTTAATATTGGCCTCCCATGTGAGAAAATTATATTCGACAATTATTGGTAAGTGTGTAGTGTCATTATGTACTAGTCTGTAAGTGATTTCATTGTAACCATATTATTAATGTCATCATATTCATTTTGGAAAATATGTAATCTATTCCAAATGTACGCAAAATAGTCTTCATAGTCTAACAAGTGACTTCTGAAAAGAAGTCAATGTTTACCTGGAACCGACGACGAGGAGTCCAATAATGCATAATTGATCCATATAAACTCTTAATACAATTCCACGAAACATTTTATACCGATATTGAGCTTGCATGTGAGACTTTTGACAGAGCTTAATTTAATGGCGAAATATAGCTACGTCTTTGCTGTTCAAAAGTTGGCAGTATTGACTTCAGCTTCGCTATTGTCATCGGGCATGATTGGACTAACGGTGGGTGAAAGACCGTTTCAATCAAGTGGGTTGCGTACATGAATGACAACTGGTTTACCGTTAGTTCGAATACTCTCTCCCGAAGTAAAATGAAATACCAATTAAGCTCGATTAGGCATTCAGCAAGGGTACCCTTGCCATATTATCGCGATACAGAAGTTGTCAATCACAACGCTAATAAAAGTATAACATACACAGGGTTGCATTTCCAATTCATTGCAATTCTACGATTTTCAATCACTTCTTCCTCTACTCTACTTTCTCTACTGGGTATTTATCAGTATATATATATGTATGTATGTATGTATGCAAGTAAGTAAATGCGTGTGTACTCATTTGTTATTTACTCTTACTGCTTTGCTTGTTGACTTCTTAACTTGATTTCTTGGTGGCAGTAAAAACAAGAAATAAACTTTGGATGATAGAGCAACTTGGTTGAGTGGCTATCAGATTAAATAACTGGTTAGCTGACTGACTAACGGACTAACTGACTGCCTGACTGACTGCCTGACTGGCTAACTTACTTTTGCGAGCCGAACTGACAGTCTGACCAAGTGCTCTCGCTGTGTGCCTGGCCTGTGTGTAGCCGTTGTTGTAGTCTAATTCACCGTTACTTTTTTGATACGCCGGCTACTAAGTTTCATTCCACTTTCTGATGTTTTCTTACTTGTGTACAGCTTTTGCTTTATGCAATTCTTGCAAAAGGCACAACTTGTTCGAAGTTTTTTTTTCTTTAATACTCGTTTCCTTTATTTGTTTCGTTTTGCTCTTGCTCTCTCTTATTTTTCATTACTTGATTTTTTATTTATCGCCACTATTTTTGCTGCCCCACTTTTCCTCGTTGCTCGCATAATGAATTTGTTGCAAGGTGTTGCACGTGAGCAGACTTCGATATTATAAGTGAATACAAAATGCTAACAGTGTTTTCAATTAAAAATTAAAACTCATTTCATTTACATTTTATTGGGCCAAAAAGTGGCGTGGTGGATTGGCGTGATTAATTAATGTGAAAATAGCGTTGGAGAACTTACAGCGATTTTAGATTTACATATTAAATATCAAATATTTAAAAATTTTTCGAGTACATTTTGCTAACGCGAAGTGGCGAATTAATTACCATTACCAATACCATTACCATAATAATAATAATAAAAGTAATAATATTTAATAATTTAAAGATAACTATAATAATGTAACACTAATTTGTTATTTATAATTATTTCATAATAATATTCAGTTACAACTAATAATTCAAATGCTGAAAGAGTTTTCCAATTGCGCATTTTTATTTTTTTCCAAATATTGCACGCTGAGTCCCAGTTTTACTATAAACGGTAGACCTGCGGTATGAGAAATTTCATCAAAATGCCTCCAAAACTTATTTCGTAGTGAAGTTTGATATTTCAGAGCTTTTAGAAAGAGAACAGATGAACTTGAGGTGGGCCAGAGAGGTCTTGGTGGTGGTGCTTTCGAAACCTATGAATACCTACCTATGATTTGTTCGAAACTTTACACATAACGTCGATGTAAAGGTTTCGAAAATTAAAAAAAAATCGTTAGTCTAATGGGGTGTCAATGAAATAACAGAATTTTTAAGATTCGGTTAAAGGTTTGTATAAACCGACCAACCGATTGTATAAACTTTGAGCAAATTATACAAATAAGTTAGTGGAGAGAATAGGGAAAGTTGAGGCAAGGCCGAATCAAACGACTTGCCGATTGGTGCACTACATGTCTAGCCTAATATCATAATATTATAGAATAAGAAAATCTGAATAAATCGAAAAAGCAGCGTGATTGCATTAGCTAAAGGAAGTATACCAAATGTATGTATGTACTTTTTACGGCAGTCAAAGGAATGAACACTGTATTTAGTGCTAGTATCCCTTTTTCGGTGCTCATCTGTGACAAACATCACTTAAAGTGGTACTAAATTAAAGGTACAGATGGCAGCTTTGTGACAAACATAATATTACTGAGCGCCGACTGCTGTTCAGAAGGTGCTCGATGACTTTAAATCGACGGTTAACTTATGTGGACTATAGAATTTTATTCTCATCTGCTGCTGCTAACCGTTTTCTTAAACTATGAGCAACTTATTTAAGAGTTAAAAGAAACAGTCACATTTTAATTACAACTAAATAACTCATTTTATTAAACCACAGCAGCGTTTACAAACAAATTGCAGCAGAATTTATAAATATACAGCTTCGTCGCAAGTCTTCTTAAAGTACAACTGCATTCAATTTTCACAAACAACAAACAACAAACAACAAACAACAAACAACAAATAGCAAACGCATGCAAATAATATTCCCTGCAAAGTATGCGAATTTTAATGCAAATCTCCAACGAAACAAGCACCACTTCAACACGAGAGAGCTGAAGAAAATGTCGTTGACACAGCAGCCGGAATGGAAGTGGAAGCAACACAATGGGCAAACAGGCAGCATCAGCTCGTAATTGCGTTTGTGTATTTAAAATATTTTTAAGCAATCCTTTCTGCCACTTTCCTTTCGCATTCAACTCGGCTGTGCGCACAACTCCACTCGAGTTCTTTTTATGTGCTTCAGTGGTTACGCAGCTGCTTTGTGCTTCTTATTCTGCATTTTCATTAATATTTTTTTATTTTTATATTTTTGCTCTTAATTTTTTATTTTCCCCCTTTTTGAATAGGTGAGAATGCCGTTAAGTTGTTGTCATTAAGTGCAACAACAATTAACGACAAAGCACAAGCAACAACGTCAACAACTTTATGCTTACATATTGCTGATGTATAAGATTATTAAGTCGCCACACAAGCGCGCCGCCCTGCCCCTCACGCAGCCATGCTTTCCGCTGTCTGTGTGTGTGTTTTTTTTTGCTGCGTTCTCAAGGATATACCACAATTTGTACAACCGACTGTTTCGCATTATTTATGGCAGCGGGCAACGGGTTTCAGCGAGCAGACAGATTTCGGTTAATGTCGGTGGTTCGCCACCCCTTGGCTCTGCTCATTAATTATGCGTGTGCGCGTGTTCGCGTGTATGTGTGTGTGTGTTTGTGTGTTTGTGTCCTGCAGCATGCTCCGTTGGCTTTTGCCTACGCAGCTACCTACGGTTACCTGGCGAGCAGCAGTTGCAGCTCATCATCACCAGCCGCTTCGCTTCACCACTGAGCCTTCGATGCTGCTTCGCCTTTCACAAGCTTTATTTCATTTCATTAATTTAATTTAATTTTACGCTGCACATTTATCTCTTGTCCACCATTGCGCGCTTATACCTGCAAATAAGTATGTATATATGTAGGTGTGTGTGTGTGTGTGTGCGTGTATTTCGTTGAGTAGCTGGCGGGCCTTTGGATTTGTTTCTTCGGCGCTTGTTCACGGCCTTGCCAGCTAGTTGTTGCTTTCGTTTATCTGCTTCCTTGTTATTGTTATTGCTCACATTAATAAGGCACGACAGCGCACACTAAAACCACGGCAACAACAAAAGTAGCGGAGTGTCTACAGTTTAATTATAACTAGTCAAAGCGATTGAGATGCGCAATTCTCTTTGGCAACTCCATTTTGTGGCGCTCATTTTTATTCCAGCAGCTTCGCTTTCGTATCCAATTACCGGTTCAGTTTTCCTTTTCGTAATAGCTTTTGGGAATGTGAATGTGTGTGCAGTTTCGCCTTCATTACTAGCTTGTAGTCGTGGAATAGTCTTTCGAAGCACAAAAACATACTTTGCTTTATTTTATTACTCTTCTTCGAACAAAATTGAATATTGTAGCTTGGTCTGCACTTGTCTCATAGTATTCGGCGTGTTCGCTCTCAATATTTCACTTAGCTTGTCTTCGGTTGCTAACTATTATCCATTTAGAAAATTTGTAGCATTTCATTTGTGGATTTTTACTTTCATGTTTCCTTTATGCTTCCTTTAAATCACAAATTTCTTTTCTTTGTTTGCTTTCTCAACTGATTCAATCAATTCTATTTCGCTTCGCCGCTCACAGCTGTCACACTGTATGCTTTACTGTTTGCATACTCGGTCAATGTCGCATGAAAACGATTTACTTAACTCATTTTCCGGGCACACCTTTTCAATTTCCACAACCCTTTTCACATTTTCAATACTAATACTTAATTTTGGCATTTCTGCTTTCGACATTCTTTCGGCATGACAACCGACACTTGTCGGGTTTCCTTTGCCCGCCTTCCATTTCAGGCTTCCTAAATTTTCTATTTGTATCGAACAATTTTTATTACGTTGTTAACTCTATAGGAGAAATCTTGGTTATGATTTATTTTGATTTATTTTGATTTATTTTATGTAGATGTTGTTTGGCGAAGCCATAACTTTCGTTATTATGGTTTAATAAATTATTTCGTTAACTTTTTAAGAAGTTCACAGATTTTTACAAAGTTGTTTCGCCTAAAAGTATGCCAGTAAAATGCAGTGTATGCAATGCCACAAAGCACTTGATAATTGAGAGTGTACCTTGTTATTAATACCAAAATCATTAAAGCGTATATAAAGGTCGCCATTATTGCTATCTTTTATATCTCCAAAAAAACATGTTCACCTATTCTTCAGCTCCAAAGTGCTCCAGTTGCTTATTAGTCCCTAACAAACTGTACAAGCATTTTCCGTCTAAGCTGTGACAAGTTTAATTACTCCGTCTTGCTCAGGCCGAGTACGAGTCCGAACGTGCGCTTGAGATTTTTGAAGTTTGTTTGATTCGCCCGCAACTGTCAATCGCTGTGTCACTTAGTGAACCCATCTCTTCGCTGGTGACTTTTGCGCTCATTTCTCGCTGATAGTTTTAGGACAAAAACTTTACACTTTCGTCAATTTGTTAAGTGTGCGGCGAATGGTTAGGGGTTAGGGTTGTTCTTTTTAAATACATTGCTAATTTTTTTTTGCATTCCTAATTGAAATAATTATTTCAAATTTCTCGGAATTATCAAATTTTGCTTCTGAATTGTATTTCAGTTCCGAAATTAAGCTTTTCTTAATTGATTTGTGGGTTTTGAGCGATTTTGTGTATCTTTCATGCAAAAAATAATTCCAAATTTTCTTTTTCTTTAGAAATTGAAACCTTTGATAAATAAGAATTATGAAAATCAGGCTTTCAAAGGTTGCAGCCCGTATCCAAGAAACAAAATTTGTTTTACGCCAATCAATAAAAGCGAATAACCCTAATATTCAAACGCGCGCACACAAGAGTAAATAAGCTGTACATGGACTTTCGGTCTGGCTTTTATTTGTTCCTTTAACCCACTTCACCCTATCTCCGCCAGCTGATAACACTACAACAACCGCGTACCGCTACCGCTGCAAGTGAGTACTTAAAGCAATTTTTCCAAGTTTAGTTTTTGCCAACATAAGTTTTGTTTTTCCTTTTTCAGCTGAAACTTTTCCGCTTGCTTTTCCCACTGCGAATTTCAACAAAACGTTTCGCGCTTAATTAGCGTAAATGAAGAAGAAAAGCCAGTTTGTTGTGCGAGCCAAAAGCAAAAGCGGCGAAATATTATTAAAAAACATATAAAATGAATTCCCCGAAGTGAAAATAAAACTGAATTCGAAAAAGGAGCGAACATTTGCCAGTTACAACGGCTGAGACAACTGCAACACATCTATGTGAGTGTGTGTGTGTGTGCGTGTGTGTGTTTGCAGTGGTACAAAGTAGTTGGCGCGCATCGGTCTTCTGGTGAAGGTAAAACTTTGTTGAAAAAAAGCTGCAAATTAAAATTAAATTGCACTTAAAACTTGTCTAGCGTTGGCGACAACAGTTGGCCAAGTTGTTGGGTTTGTCATGTTGACGGTGGGCACTGCTGCAAGTGGGGTACTTAAGGCATGAGGAATCTTTTCGGGTAAGCAAATTACTATTTTCCTACGTTTGCGCTTCAAGTGGGGTGCGTTTGGATAAGTGGTAATGTATGTATGTATGTATGTATGTATGTATGTATGTATGTATGTATGTATGTATGTGTGTGCGCTGGCACTTCAAGGAGCTGCCTTTCTTCCGCGAATGCGCTTGTTGGAAACTTTTGTGTCACTAATACTCACTTCTTTATATTTCTTCGCTTTTTTTTTGTTTTGGCGAGATTCCTTTTTTGATTTAACTTGGTTGATTTTCCTTATTTTCTCTAAGTTTTATTTCTACAAGTTTACTTTTTTTCTATTTTCTATAATTTGTGTTATTTGATTTGCAGCTCATTCGACGATCGTTTGTGGCATAAAATTTATTTAAAATATCGTCTCTCTATCGTCTATAAATCTCTCTTATCGAAAATATTGTTTGTTGATGACTATGAAACCTTCCATATAGACCTAAGCGTTGGTAACTTTAACCAAACAATCCGATTTTCATTCAACTGTAGCAGAACTTGTGGGAAAATTATAGTGTTCTGGCTGCTTACATCATTGCCGAAGTCCTCGGCTGCGTTTCGAATTAACGATTGATCGTTTCAACACACTCTCTCATGGAAGAAGAGACTCTCTGTGACTAAACTTGCGCTGAGATGCCACAGAATAAAAAGAAAACTTTCTAACAACTAGTTTCTGCAGAAGCGAGGAAATGCACGAAATCGGGCCACTAATGCATCTGAGTATGCAAATTAGGATTTCAAATGTTTAAACTAGCTGTTGGAGAGGACAATCGAAGAAAAAAAATGTTGTGATATGGATCGTCAAAATATCGGAATGTCGGAATGGCGGAAATAGTGCAATGAATTAATGAATTCAATGAAATATAGCATGAGATTCAGCTAATGAAAAAGTTCAGGTGAAGAAGTTTCAAAAAAAATCGCTGAGGTGCTGCGGGTCTCCGCTTAAAACTTCCGAAAACAAAGTTAAGCACTTCGATATCAGTTAGGATTTTTTTTTGATTAATCCAAGTACTTATTTTTCAACCTTTTAATCACTCTGCACTTGATTACTATTAAAATATATATGTAGCTTTAAAATGTTTTAATGAAAAAGAATATTTCAATTAACAACTTATTTTAATTAAGCACAGATTCATAATTCGCAACGCAAACAAATTGCCCTTTTCACTTTCAATTAAATTCATATTAAATTTGCTTTGATTAGTAATTTGTTAATCGGACGTTTTTGTAACAGCAAACAGCTACATGATGGCAGAGAATTCGTGACAGCAATAATCATATTTAGTTAATTCTTTAATTTTGTTTATTTAACAGCTGCATAAATTTCAATTGAATATTATTTCAATACTACTTTGCTTTGCTTTGTATAGCACAGAACTTTTTCAACACAGCTGTTTTTTTTTTTGTTTTTTCAATAAAATTTTCTTTTTTAAACGCAGGCTCTTCATTGAGCCGCCTATCAATTAGCAATCACGCGCTAAATGAGCATTTCGTACAGCTAATATTTACAGAGTAAAATTAAAATGCCAACTACAAAAAACACACACACACACACACACACAAATCATTTCAAAAACAAAAACAAAAAAACAAAAAAAAAAAAACAACACCAATAATAAAATCGTTTTTCCAATGATTAATTCCACAGCATGCGCCCCACCATCAACGCGCT
The DNA here is from genome assembly GCA_021498325.1 of Bactrocera minax. Lineage (NCBI taxonomy): Eukaryota > Metazoa > Arthropoda > Insecta > Diptera > Tephritidae > Bactrocera > Bactrocera minax. Next base: position 1,175,757 of record JAKEEE010000025.1, read on the forward strand.
TATTTGTTCAACCCGATCAGTAGTAATTTGATTGCGCGACTTTCCCTAAATAAACCCAAAGCGCTTTTACTGTTTGCGTGTCAGTTTTTATTTATTTGCTTATTTTAATGAAACGTGCACCATTTGTTGGCTTGTTTGGCGCACTCATAGTCCGCGCACACCGCTGGCATGCGCCCATCAGCGTCAACTATCAATTGCACCTCAATTTATTCGCTGTAAATTCACTTTGATTGCTTCGTTTGTTTGAGCGCTTGCGATGAGCATTGCATTCGCTGCTGCCGCGTCCACTGCCCATTTATCCACACACTGTCGTTCTGGACATTTGAAGCTGCCAATTTTTCTATGTGGAGCCCACTTTTTTCATCGACCACCATCGACCACATTATTGTTACTGCTCCGCTGCGCCGCGCCGCCGACACTCCATTCATCATCCGAAACGCCTATCAGCTCATCCAACTCTGCATTCAATCTGCTGTCGGCTTTAACCGCTGCGCTGCGCTCCGCCTATCGGTCGGCCGTCGGTCTGTGCGTCTACTCATCTGTCTATCTGCGGGTTGGTGCGTCCCGGCTCGTCTCGTCTCGTCCATGCTCTTTCTTGTCCATCTCATGTTTTATGATGTTGTTTATTTTTCGTGTGCCATTGAGTTTTTATGCCTTTTTTCCTTTTTCCTCTTTCCTCCTTCCACAATTCTTTTGTTGTTTTATGTGTTGACTCTCTGACTGACCTCTCTTCGTCTCGTATTCGTGCGCATACCTAACTTATTGCCTCTTACCCCTCCGCGGTGTGCGTGCACTTCCACCGCCGCGTGTAATTTATTATTGTTTGCTTTTCTACGTGCGTACAGTCGCCTCTATTAGTGTAATGCCATGAAGTAGTGTTGAGTATGTGCTCATATTTTTATGAACATTTTTATAGTCGTGTACATTCATTTTCGGTATCTTGTGTGTATGTGTGCGTGTGTGTGTGTGTTTGTTGAAGGTCATTTACGCCTAAATTGAATGTGAATTCATTTTTATGCTTTTTATATTAAAAAATTTATGTATGCGCCGCTTTAAAATATTCTTGTGGAACATAAATGTATGAGCGTGTGTGTATGTGTGTAGTTTATGACCTGACCATGGGTTATGACGAAATGATTTGCTCGCTGGAGATATTGAATTACAAAAACGTCGACTTGTCGCCTTAAACGGACAACCACGAATGCCGAGTGCTGAAGTTGTTTGAACAAAGTCGAAAAGATGAATTAATGGATGTGCATTTATGCTTGAAACCAACTAAAGTTGTCGTGAAACCAACTGTTCACCGTAAATCAGAAAATTTTTTATAAATAGTGTATTGCTATGGTTAAAAATATACACGGCAAATTTAGTGAAGCCATATGTCCATGAATAAGAATTTTACACATCTTACACGAACAACAAACACTCACAAGCTTTCATCTCATTGTTCAAGACCTTCATAGATCATTCGCGATATGCTATCCATACCAAAAGGGAACGGATTTCGAGCACTCTTTACAGTATTTAACATTTTGCATCGCTTTAGATGAAGGAAGGGAGCTTTAAACTCTTCTACGGCTCAGAAGTACAGTCGCCTTTTTAACATTATATGTCTATGGTATGATTTCATATATTACCAGGCTTGATTTTGGCAATAAAATCCTGCGCGGCATATAAATAAACACCGACTCCACTTATAGAATCTCACCCGAAATAAATGGCCTTCAAATATATACAAGTTAGTCCCATTACAAGCTGCAAAATCCTTCCACACCACATATATCTTTCTCACTTCACGTCTGGCAGGTAACCATGACACATACTTTGGCCACAAATATATTCCAACTATGTATCTAAAGTAAAGTTGCAGGGGCTAATAAAATTTTCTTGACATCCATGGGTTATCAACTTGGCAGTAGTATTCCTCAAAATTAAGGAAATTTTAGGAAGTCTTTTTTGTCACTAGAACAATAAGAAAGGTCATTAACCTTTAAAGTCATTAGCTTTAGATTCGAAGAAGAAAACAGTGATGATAACGAAGGAAACATTTGAGAACTTCGTAAAAGTAGCTCGCACAAATTGTAGAGAGTATTTATCGTAGTAAAAGAAAGGCGGCTCACCAAGAGAGAACTGAGATCTTGAGACAATTGATTTTCCACCTTCATAAGCTTCTCTGCGTCTTTTTTTGGTGAGTACAGACTACATTCCACTCTTCTTTGCAAGTTCCAGCACATCAAGCCGCATATAATATAAACTTCGTTCCCAGAATATCTTCAGAGTTAAGCAATCTGGGAAGTCTCTATCGAAGCAGCCTCCTTTTAAATCACGCAGAATTGTAAAAAAATTCTGTTTTAGGAGTACGAAGTCACACAGACAATCAAGAACTAAAAACGAAACGATTTGAAAATAAATTCTCTTCACCCTTGTTGCTCTCGAAATGAAGTGCCGAACATGTATACATAGATACTAGCATATATTTCCACTATATTTCGCTCCAACACTTAGAGCTAACTAAGCAACTTACTTAGCAAACTTTAACTTATCTCAGCAAAGGCTCTTCACTTAACTACTAAATCTTCTACGTACACACATATATCTAAATGTATTCACACGCCCACTTGCAGCAGATTAATGTAAAATTCTTCCTCGCTCGGTTTTACCGCTATCCGCGTTAATTATCTGCACTACTTCTGCTTGTTTGTAGATTTCCCAAGCAACGCCATGCTGAAGGTCAAATTAGAAATCCAACGGAAAATTAAACAAACTAAAGCATAGCGAAAATAAAGAAGCGAAACAAATAAACTAACAAAATCTAGAAAATTGCAATAAAACAAATGTGTAAATAAAAAAAAGTATTGTTGCATGTTTAGAAATAGGCGAAAGTAAGCGTTGGGAAATTGTACAAAACATTTAAGGAAAAAATGGAGAAGTCACTATCCGAAAATATAGCGAAAAGTAATGCAAAACAACTAAATAGACGCCAACAACAACAAAAACATATATATACATAATATTACAAATACACTGAAACAATGTTTGCATGTAAAAGCAGAAATTTAGCTTAATGGAAAGCGAAAAGTTGTTTGCTTTTATCGCCAACAAACATGCAGAGCAGCGCGCTAGCAACGCCAAAAGGATATTTGTACGCACACACATACATAAACACACACTTTGCATGCATGTAGCGAGTGCCGCGCAGGTGCCGATTTGAAATAGAAAGAACGAACGAGTGCAGAAGAAAGCAAAAAAGTGAAAAAGTAAAAAAAAAAGGATATCTGAAAACTAATGGTTGTAGTCGCACAAAGCCAGGTGTTTTTGTATAGAAGCGGAAATGCAAAAAAAAACATAAATACACAAAGTTGTTGGATAAACAGCAAATGGCAGGAATATGAAAAGTAGTGCCAGCGTCAAGGTAGGCTTTCACAAATTGCTAAAAAAAAAAAAATGGCAAAGTGAAAACATTGTAAATATGTGAAAAACCTGAGAGAAAACACGAATTTGTGCGCACAATTTTCGATTGTTATATACGAGTATTTTCAGCTGCTTTCTGCAAAAAGTTTTGCTTTCGTTCTTGTTCTTGTTCTTGTTGTGTTTCGTATTTTTAGAATATCTTTTGTTTTCATGCCAGCCAACAAATTAAGCCAGCGCGATATTGAAACCATTTCTCAAGCCAATGAATATTTCACGTAGAACGAGTATGTGTGTGTGTGTGTGTGTGTGTGTGTGAGTGCGAGTATTTTGCTATTTACTCGTGAGGCTTTTACTTTTGCGGTGCCATTATGGCATGCCAAGCAGCGATTCTTAATCAAATTGACGCGTTGTTGTTGCTGGCGCACATTACTATGCATTCGAATGTAGTTGTTGTTGTTGCTCAAATTGTTGCTAGTTCCACTTGAAAGTGTGCTTTCGTGTTGGCGCAATTACAAGTAAATACGAATTGTGCCAGGGTCCTTCTGTTCTCAGCGCACACACAAACACACACACACACAGAGGCATACATATGTGCAGATTACATAAAATTGCAGCAATACACATCTACATAGCATACTTTTAAGCGCAAAGTCTATTAATGTCAAGTATACGCCCTCGTGTGGCACATTTATATGCAAATTAAAGGGCGACTGAGCAGCAATTTTTGTTGCATTTTCTATTTGCTTTGTTTTTTGCTTTTGATTATTATTCCTAAGACGTCAAGACAGCTCTGTGTGCGTTTCCGTTATCGTGGAAGTACGGTTAGTTAGGCTAGGCATGTATTGTGGTTGCCAAAAGGTATACTACACATATTGGGCGGTTTAGGTTATCGAGTTTAAAAAATGTAAAAATTCAACATAAGCATTTAAAAATTGTAGGGGAAGTATTTTATTTTATTTTTTTTTGTAATTCTAGTAGTATTTTTGCTATAAAATTTATTGCAGCGGAAATTTGTAGCAATTATCAATCAAAAAAATTGATAAAAAAAATAAAAGGCTCAAAAAATATCTGCTGAAATAAAAGGGTTGCCAAATTTGTCAAATCTAAAAATATTATAAATTTTTTTTTTTTTTTTATTTTAAACATTTCAAAAAAATTCACTAAAAATTGCGACTGGAAAGCTCAAAGTAAGTTTAATTATTTGTATCCAGCAAAGTATTACAGCAATGTATTGTATAATAATCAAGCAAAGCCGCCACCATGTTTATTTATATTTGTTAGTAAACGCTCGCATTTTAATATTTCTGCCATGAATACATACACATCCAGTTGTGAGTTCCACACTTGTGTCAAATCAAAACTAGCTCTATATTTGCATTCTCGCCGTATACCAATATTAACTTGGCTTTCATGTCAACGGCAATCATAGAAATTTTGGTGCTTGAATCAAAAGGATATAACACTTGATAGTACATAAATTTTGGCGCTTTGATTTGCATAGCACTTCATAATATGGACATCAATAATACTCGACACCATTTGCATTGAAATGTTGAGGCTCAAAAGCGACGAGCAAAAACATGTAAATCGTGCGCCACTCAGAGCAACTCAATTTTCCATGAATTTTTTAAAAGTTCGCACACATTTGCAATGCGTTACAGTGCAATTTCACCTTACTGGAATATTTATATACCTTTTTTTTATTATTTTGCACAAAGGCGCTGTTTGCAAAGCTTTTTGTTCCATGTAAATAAATTTGTTTTTCTCGCTTGCGGCAAAAGACGCGTATTTATATTTTTCGCGTTTAATTTTTTCGCTCCAACGCAGCCGCGCCAACACGTAAGAGTAAACAAATGGCTGTTGATGGCGGCTGTTAACGCATCTCTTTTTATAAACAAATAAAGCATGCGCAGCAACAACAATAATAACAATAGCAACAATAGCAAAAACAACAATAATAACAACAACAACAACAACAACAACAACAGCAACAACAACAACAACAGTGATAGCAGCAGCAGCAGCAGCAACAACAACAACAACAACAACAACAACAACAACAACAACAACAACAGTAGCAACAACAATAGCAACAGCAGCAAAAACATGAGCAGCGTGTGTGTGTGTGTGTACACACTCGCCAAAAGCAAGTGCGGCTACATGGCAGCACGAAGAACGCCGACAGCAGTAGCAGCTAACTGGCGTCACTGCTGTCAGCGCGCAATCAACAAAGCGGTGCGCCCGCAGTCGATGTTGTTGGTGGTGTTGCTGGTGTTGTTGCTGGCGCTGTTTGTTTTAGCTGTTATTTTATTTCGTTTGCTAGCTATTGACACAATTTAGTTATATGCATTTCCATTTTCTCTTTGTTAACAAGTTTTAATGCAAGTTTTTCGATTTAAATTTCTTTTTGGCTTTGTTTTTTTTGAATTCACTTAAGACTTGCTTAGAATTGCTTTTGTATTTCTTCTAACTTTATGCATTCTTTCCCTCGAAAATGTTCTCTCTACTGCATACTCGCAAAATTTTACGAGGAACTCCCTGGAGCGTTGCTCAGAATGCACTGTTATATAATTTTTCTAGCAATGCTCGACTTTACGCCAGTAATTTAAGACATTTGAAAATATTTTTGTGAAAAAAAAGCTCCTGAGATCGTCAAAAAGCTCCTCAGATCATCAAAGAGCTTTTCAGCGGAGATTTTTGGAAACCCAAATATTTGATTCAACTTCAAAACGAGATATAGTGAAGAGATAAGAAGCTGTCAAGAAGCTAGGTTAGGTTTGATAAAGTGTCTGTTTCCAGGAAATCCAGAAGAGGTTTGTACTAAAGCGGTCACTTAGCACTTCATTAAAGAGAGTGCTTATGGCACAAAAAACTTCACCTATGACCTTAACAACCAATTTCAATTAGTTTTCAACTGTCTCCTTTCTCCTATTTGGGACTAAGGAATGAGCTAGATATGCTCTGAACTAATCTACTAGACTTCTGCCACAAGGTCTCATTTCCAATCTATCAAATAGTGATTTATGAAACCTGGCGCATTTTGCAGCATACTCAATTGAAGCTCGATTTTGCTTCTATTTTTACAATATTCTGCGATGTGCAAAAATTAATGGCAACATCACGTTTTCAATTTACCGGTCGCGTTCGCATTGTGTCTGCTGCAAGCGGCGTATTTGTGCCACACTGAGGGCAATGGTAACGGCATAAGAACAGCAATGTTTGCAGCTTTCACTTGCACACCCACCCACCGTTGATATTTTCGAAGTTAGCCAATACCGTTATTATGCGCTGACCCAACCGACGCTATTTTGTTTTTGTACGGCAACAGAGTAACGAAAAATGGAAAGAGTTCGGTGTTTCGATACTTTTTTCACAAATTTCCTTCTAACTACACCCTTTTCAAAGCAAAAATAAAAAAAGGAAAAAATAAAAAAAAAACCGAAAAAATAAAAAAATGTGCAAAAATGTCAACGCCGTTGACTACTGGGTGGAATAGTTGAGGTGGCTGGTTGCACGTATAGTATAAGGCGAAACCTAATTGCATTTGCTTATTTTTCTGCTCGGCTGCAGCGCTTTAGAATTTCGACAGTTTTGCTCGCCGCTTTTTGCTTGTTCTTATTTTATTCGGCCAAATTTGTTTCAATTTAACAGTTTGTCAGTCAACCCTTTGCCAGCTTGCTAAGCAAGATTTTTTTAACACATACATACAAATAAATTGCTTTACATTCCTAGTGCGGAAATTCAATTACGACATTTTCACTTTCCATTTAATATTAGTTTTATTTGTTTACTAGCCTTTTATTTAAAATGCAATAAAGCCAATTTCGCTTAATTGACTATTTAAATTTTTATTTCGCAGTTACGGCAAATGCTGTGCTCTAAGCTGGCATCTCTGTCGGGCGTTAATGATTGGCAATGCTATCGATGCGCCGCCTAATTTGCTTAATTGACCCCTATCAGTAGGGGTCACCTAGATTTTTCTTCAAGCTGTTGTTCAAAACGTTGTATAAATGAAATACGTACTATTTCTATATTCGCAATAGAGATATTAGTTCTGAGCTTTCGTGTTGCTTGATTGGTACAATAGATGGCGCTATACGTATTTCTAAATGTGTTAACTTTTCGGTTTCAAAATCACTTGAAATGGAATATTTGAACTATAAATAAATTCTGGAAATGTTACAGGACTTGTAATTTTTCCCAACACAATTAAATCTACTGCCAAATTTAGTTTATACTTGGACATTTCCGAACTTTTTAAAGTCATTATTAAAAAAGTACTTTATTTCTAACGATAGGTGTCGCTGAGGCTAATATATATTATTATATTTTTTGGTGCATTATTATCTATTTGATCGTTTCTAAGTCGAAAATCAAAAGGATTGGTCCAGTATATGAACTGCCCGTTAGATGGCGCTGTTTGTCTCAATTAAAAAAGTAGATATTTAACCAACCAAAAATAACGCTGACAACCCCAGATTATCGGTGGTTGGTGCAGAAAATACTTCGACGCCATAAATTTTAGACAGCTGTTGAATTTTTTCAAAACAAATTCAAAGAAGAATGATTAAATGATTATCTCGAAACTAATAACAGATCAAGATCAAGCAAAGTTAATGGCGCTATGAATAAGATATAATCTATAAATAGTATTTAATTGCGAAGAAATCTACTTACATCGCTTTTTAAGCCTTAAATTCTCGAATATGTACCTGAAAAAAGAAAAGTTTGATTATTATTTTTTACATAGTACATGCTTAAGAACAATTCATGTTGAAGAATATACAAAAATAATCATACTATTACAAATTAGAAACGAGCAATTAAATGGTGCAAACATAAAAGCTACACAGACCCACTGCTGGGGCCGCTCATGCGAAACTCGCGTAGCGGTAACCCACTTACTACATTGTAAACTTAATTATAGACGTAAGCACGATAGCCTATGCTAAAATAAAAATAAATTATTTTTCATAGAAAAAGTTCAGCAAACTTATATATTACCTATTTATTTATATATATGTAGACATAAACAAGGATATAAGTCACAAAAGGGAGCCAAGAGAAATTATTTTAATCAAAGTTTTGACAATACAAAGCTTTGACGCTTTGACTAGGTAAACAAAATAAACTGTTATTTGAGCGCTTCCGGTCTCTTAAAGCAAAGGACACACCTACTTATGGAAGATGACAAAATGCAGCAGAAATTAAGCATGACTGTTCCACAAAAATTCTGCGCTAAGAATTACTGTGAATTAAAATTTGAAAAGAAATCTTGAAATAAGTGCTTGGCAAAAAACGTCATAACTTTCGCCTAGGAACAATACAAACAAAGTAGATACCGAAAGGCTTTCGAAGTGCTCTCCGCAAATTTTTTTTTTTGTCAAAAAAAAACAACATCTTTTTCTTTTCGAAACCGATTCAGTTAGTAAAAAGTAGCTTGATAGGTCATTGTTTCGAAGTTCAAGTTCGAAGGTATTACTAGAAACTAGATATTCCTTTCTAAAAGTTAGTTAAGCTAAAACTATATAAAGACAGCTATAAAACTGAGCGTAAATTACAAAGTTTACAACCTTTTCAAGAACTAACTAAACGAACTTTAGTTATTCGCGCCGCCGTAGTCTGAAAATAAGCGCCAAGAAGCGTGGAAAACTTGAAGCGCGGAAAATTGCATACTTTGTGCATATCGCCTTTCCACAAGTACGCCAAAGTATGCATTTATGTGTGTGTGTGTGTGTGTGTGTGTGTGAATGTGCGCAGATGCCTTCAACAATTTGCCACGTCAACCTTTTTATTGCCTTTAATACTTTTCGAAGCACTCAAAGCTTGTACCAAGTAACTATGTGGCGACTGCAAGCAAGACTACAACAACAACAACAACAACAACAACAACAACAACAACAATAAACGTGCAACCTTTACCAAGACGGGGCTGGGCGCAGCGTATAAGTGTCGGTCGCTCGTTGCAGCAAGTTGATTGTGTTGGCAGTTAATTTAAGTATGTGTTTTTGTTTTGCCAGCTTGTGTACTAACAAACGGCAAAAATGCTGGAGGTGGCAATAAATTTATATATGTATGTATATATATATATATGTAAGTTTGTATGTAGCTGAGTTGCCGATGCATGGTTGGTTGGTTGGTTGGTTGGTTGGTTGGTGTCGACATGCACATGTTGCGCCCTCATTTTCTATGGCAGCAAGGTCACGACATAACTTTTACACTCAACGCGGCAACACGCGATATAGCCGCGCGCATACACAGTTATAACAGTAACAGTATTGAGCAGCAGTTTGTCATGCATATTAATGCATGGGCAAGCACCACATTTTGGTGGCAAGTGCAAGAACCAAGAAAATGTATGCAAAGACATGTCCAATCAATTATTATTGCGCGTATGCAATCAGGGCAAGGCAAATGTGCTGACTTATCGAGTGATTTTGACAAATAGCAGGGATAAATCAAGTAAATTAAAAAGCAAAAAACAGACAAACTACTAACCCGAACAAGGAGATACAAAATTACATAACTATATAGAGTCAAATCTATATATGCAAACATATGTAGCTAAATACACACTCGAAGATTTATGTTCTTCTTAGCTTTCTTAATACTACTGACCTCAAGTATCAATACACACACAAATTCTTCAAACAGCAGTCGCCAGCGCAGTAAAATTTTTAGAAAATATTAAGCATCAGCTCGACGGCTCAATAATCAAATCAATCGTTGAACATCTCGAATGACACTGAACTCGCGCAATATCCACGCATGTGGCACAAATACGATTTCATTGCCAAAAGTGTGGGCGTAATGTCGCCTATTTAGGCGCGAAACACTTTCGAAGCATAAATTTAGGCGACTTAAATGCCAGTAGACACGACAAACCGCCTTATAAGCCCACGCAAAACCAAAACCAAGCATACACAGAGAACACATACACATACACGCACAGATAGGCGAGCACTAAGGTTTGTACGACAATTGAAAAAGGATATGGCAGCCACGCTGCCCCTAACCGAATTGCTTACCACACATACACCTACATGCCATATATACATATAAGACTGCTTGTGTGTGCGTATGTGTGTGTGTGTGTGTGTGTGTGTGTGTAGGCCATGGGGCGTCTGGTTGACTGCCCGACCCAGTTGTGCTAGCCCACCCAACGAACCGAGGCCGCGGCAGGCAAACTGTATGAGCGCAATTTCCGCCCCCAGCGCCGGCACTCATATTTCAGCAGCCACCGAGTTGTGTTAAACACTGTGCGCCAATGCATGCCGGCCACATGTTGTGACATGTCGGTATTAGCTAACGTTGTGTTGAGGTTAAAAGGTTGCGGTGTCCATCTGGTTGATGGGTCCATACAATATAGACACACACATATAAACATATGTAGCTGCATATATGCCTATATACATATGTATGTATGTGTGTGTGCATATTGATATTGTCTATAATGCTATTATAGCCTTAATTATGCGCCAACACAACAACGCGCGCTCACAGTAAGTTGCCAACTAACTAATACATGTGCAATAATTCATAACTAAAACAGATGATAGCAATTTATAATTTTAATTAGACAACGTTAATTAGAAAAGTGGCGCATAGTTAGATTGTTTAAAATTTACTTGGTTAATTATTATTGTTGCAAGTAGTTTCATGTTGGCATAATCAATGAGCCCCATTTGAGTGGCAACATTGCTGTGTGATAGTGTGAAGGTCAACAGTTTTGTCGATTAAAATGCCAACTCAGCTCAGAAAATCGCAATAGTTGAGAACAAAGTGCCACTGACATTTCCTACTATATGGAACTGTTTTAATAATAATTATTAAGTACCCTGAAATTTATCGATTTACTTTGGACCTATTATTTTCCAATCACATCATGGTACCAATATTCACATTTTTTATTGGTTTCTAACCTGTATTTTCATCATCTTCTCCTATACTCTCCATTCTCTTTCCATTTCTTATGCGTATACCAATCACTATCGCTAAGACTGCCTGCCTCTAACTCAATTCCTGCTCCAACTTTAACTCTTTTTATACCTCTATATCGACTCCCAACTTTAACTCTGGTACAATTTCTCTTCATTTCTCCATACACACCAGTTTCTATTGCTGTTTGTAACCCATGCTCTCCATATTTCTTACCAAAACTCCATTAATCTGGCCTGATTGAGCGCTCTATTCGTGAAACTTTTGAGAAATTTTAATTTATCGAATCTTAGCAAGAGACCTCTCGCTGATAGAGCACTAGTGCCTAGTAGAAATATTAGCACTGACAACAAATACACCCTTAAACGCACGACCCTAGCTGTATTTAGTCTTCATTTTTTACAATTCTTCTGCTACTGAGAGGTCTTAATTTGAAAATCCAATGGGGTTTTTGTAAAATTATATTGTATCAACTTTAACCAGCAATTTTGCGTACACTGTAAATTCCAGCGTTGTCATAGCGATTGCTTCAAACACAAAAAACAAAAACAAAAATAAAAATAAAAACCAAGAGCCCTCAAGCATTTTCCTTTGCACTTTATACTAATGATATTTCTATGCTTTAAGCATACGCTTATAATGAGCTAGTCGTTTGGCAAAAGCTCGCTTGTTTTCTAACTTTAATTTCTTTCCAATTCACAGCTTGCCGTCATCCCTCGTTATTCCCGACCACTAATGCACAATTTTACTCTGTGAGAAAACAGCTTGCTCGAAGCAACTTGGTGCTGAACTTCTATTCTATTCTATTATAATTACACGAAATGACCCCGATAATGTACAGCAAATGTGGCAAAGTGCCCTTCAACGCAGCTTTGGTGTAATAAAAGCTAACCATATTAATTAATTTAGTGCCAGTGTTGCTATGATAACGGTAGGCGTTTCTTTAATACCAACAGCCATAAAAATACAAACGAATTTTCATGCAAAAATATCAAAGCGGAAATATATACAAATACATGCATACACACATACACATATAAATATATGTATGTATATGCTTGAAAGTATATATATATACATATATCAGCCGTGAAGCTGCAAGCGCGAGCGTGTGATATTGTGCCAGCAGATAGGAAAGTGAATAAATTTGCGCACAAATAAAAATATAGGAAATTGCGAATTTATTTTAAAGTAAAAGCAATAAAAAAAAAATGTAACTAAAACTCAATTAAAAACTATTTGGATGAAACTAGGTATTTCGGAAACTCATTCAGTGCATATTTAATTACAAAAGCGCTGAACGAATTGAAAATATCTATGAGTGCGTGTGTGCGTGTGTGCGTGTGTGTGCAGTCATTCATTGATGCGTGGCATAAAGTTTTCGGAAAGCCAACAATAACAACAACAACAACAACAATGAAATGGGAAAACATGCTGCTACCAACAGTTTGTGGTTTATTATGACATACAAATGTCAACATAATCTCAATTTTGCGGTATTTACGGCTGCAATTGCGAAATGCAGAATGAGAAACACACAAACACAAACACACACACAGAGACATTTGCACAATAAATGGTTGTTAAATTGCGGCAGTACGTGACGGACGCATACAAGCAATTAATGCCGAAATTATTGGCTTGAATTAGATAGAGTGAAATACTATTTGCTGTTCGGTCTGAATGGAGAGTTACATATGAATATATTACATTCATATATCGAATGAAAATTGCAATTTAAAATGCAAAAATTTCGCAAGTGTATATCTGTATGTGTGCGTGTGTGCGTGTGTGCGTGCATAAATAGATTTCCAATTAATTTATTGCTACCACACGTATTACTGCCACATGCGGAGCACATAAATACAGTTGCGTACAAGCGCACATTGTCGCATGTATACAGATTAGGGTGGCACTTAAATGCATTTACTTTTTTATAAAAGTTTTGGTTCGGAACTGAAACGGTTTAGGCAGCCCAAACAGGTTCAAACTTCCCCTATGGAGATTAATAAACGAATTGGGTTAGTTAAACTGCATGCGAAACGGTATCGGTTATTTTTGATCGGCATGTTCGTCACAATCACCATGACGTTCGACTGTGAAGTACGAATAAGCCATGACAATTAGTGTATTAGTGTTGAACAGTATAACAATTTAAGATAAAGTTTTACTATGGAACTTGAAGCATAAGGCGTTGCGAGTTTATCACCATTAACTACTCTGTCTTTTGAGTTGGTTATGCACCTCAGTTAATGGCGATAACCTCAAGTGTGTGTTATTGTATTTGAATCGTCAGAGTGAGAGAGAAAAAGCTATCAAGGTCTCTTATGGATCAATTCATTGATTAACATGAAGCATGTCGCTGTCGAACTTTTACAAAAGTCCAGACTTGGTTTCAAAAAAAAAAACTTCGAGCGGCGGTCGCAAAATAAGTGCTTGCCGTAGAAATGACACAGACATGGCCAGGCATGGCCCAATCACTTTATTATCCAGATTCACCTGTTCGAGTTCCGCTACGCGATATCTGACATCAGCTGATCTGTCTAAAATTGTTTTAATTGTTGTGTTTAGACTTAATGGCATCGATATTGGGAATTATTGTTTCAATTGAATCATTTAGTTTTCAAAAGGCTTCTCAATAACAGCTTTGTCCAGATACAACACACCCTAACAGTTTCCAAATGAGACCAAAATTTACGCCAGGTCGGTATAATCGTCTGTAGAGTTCGACATTACAACAGGAAATCGCATGTCTTCTTACATTTAAGGTCCACCCTAATCCACATATATACATCGACGCTGTTTTCAACGCATTCAGCGGTGCAAGTGCGTTTAAATTAAAACTCAATAAACACGCACAAACATGCAAACGCTTCATATTCATTTCCCATTACACTGTGCTGCCGACCACGGCCACTTTGGCAATTTTTGTGCCTCCATCGCAACATGCAATTGGGGATTGCAGACATTTTCTGCACGCACATTTCGTGTTTCAAATAATACCAACATGAACATGCTCTTTGTTGCTATTGTTGTTATGTTTCTTTTCATATTTCGGTTATTTTATTGTGGTTGGCCATTTGTAACTGTGCTGGCGCTATGTTATTGGTCTCGGGTATATGTCGGTCCGGTGGTAACATTAAAACAACAAGACTGTCGGCCATAAATTTTCATTTCGTATTCCTGTACATGCTGACACTTCCTACGGCCGGTTCCCGTGGACATTTGCGTGAATTCAGTCGAGCAGCAATCGACAAAGATGGCTGCAGCTGCGGTTGCCACGTATCGGGGTCGGTCCATGGTGTTGGTTGGGGAGAGTGTGGGCCAATGCCAACAATTTTATTAGCTTAGCCTGAAATCATTGAATTTCAACTCAAACACAGTGTTATATTGTATGGAAGTTCTTTCGAAATTCACATTTGTTGCTTGTAATTGAATTGCATACTTTTAGGCGATTTTACATGTTTCGAAATTCATTCCGTTTAAGGGGGATTGCTTTCCTTTCATGTATGCATGTATAGAAAAAGAATATGTGTGCAAAGGAAGAAAAACATTCAGTGCTCTTTACACATACATATTCCTAGGACAAAGCGCCAATTTACGAACAACCAAAGGGTACAAGAGATACTCCTAGACGACGCTATTCAACGCATGGTTATCCGAAACAGTCACCGAAACAGTCACCAAACCGACAATCACTTTGAGCTTAGCTTAGCTTATCTAGGGTCTGCCTGTTGCCGAGTCGAATCTCTGAAGTCTTTCTCTACCTCGGAATCAAACGTTCTCTAATTCTTCTATGAATTTAAGTATGATGAACCACTAGGATCCATATTAAGGGCATATGTATGAATTTGAAACTGATGATGATGCAAATTGCTTACGTTGCATACTTTTAATTGTCATTTATTATTCTAACCGTTTGCATATATTTAAAGGACATTAATTGGTCACAGCTGCTTTCGACTACACCAAAAGGCAACTAACCTATAAGCCGGCAAGTGTCCGCAAGTACTGCCCTATCCCACTGCAATTTGCTGTTAGCGCGCCGATAATTCATTAAATCTATGCCCAAAGTCAGAGAGAGAGGGAGAGCTGTTATGAAAAGTACACGTAATTCTTAGCTAGACATGCGTCTAACACGTGCCGGCAATGATGATACCGGCAGACAATGAGGCGGGTGGTCTGCAGCCTATCATTAGCACAACATTGGTGGTGGAATTGAGTGAGGGTCTTCAACTTGTGTGCGTTTCTTAACCACGCTTCGTTGTGTTTACGAGTATTCGTTGGTCACATTTAAGGATCTTTACTATTAAATAAAGCTGCAGTGGTGGTGCTTGTTTCCCCCAACTTTCAGCATTTTCTTGCTGTTTTTCTTTGGTATAATTTTAACGTGTCTTTTTTCTTTTTATTTCATTTATTTTGGCGCTTAATCGTGAATGCTTTGTGACTTGCTTTACTTACCTGCTCAAGGTCCCTTATATTCTTCACATGTGGCTAATCAGCCGTTTATTGAAAGCAATTACTTTTTAATGTTTTTCGACTTGCCGCAATCGATTAAGCAAATAAGCATGAAAAGTGAATTATAAAATGATTATCGTTTAGAGTGGCAAGGCTGAATTTGGTGCGCTATGAATTATTGAGGAAGTAAACGGGGCAATTATATAAGAAATTGATGCAATTAGAAACAGAAAGGAGCTTAAAATAACAAAGCAAACGCAATGAGCATAGAATAAATGCGACAAAGAAGAACTTATTTGAACCATTAAGAAAACTATGCTTGCATGTGAATCATTTTCCCAAGGCAAATAAATAACGCAAAGACAAATGAAAGCACAGCCCACGCGTAGAAAATACACTGAAATCTTTTTATTTGGCAGTGAGCCAAGGCAGAATACTTAATGTTTATAAAACAAAAAGACGAAGGAAAATATTTCAATTAATTTTCGCGCCAAATTGAAATGAATTTATTTATATCGCTGCCACTATTACTATTATTTATTTGTTTATTTTTCCTACTGTTGCACGACTGCAAAAACGGACAGCAATTTTTATCTCACATACAACAACAATCCGACATTTAAGTAAATAAACAAAAACTTACAAAGAACGCCCACAGCGCGAACCAACAGCAAGGACTGCAGCGCGAGAATTCGCATAGAGAACTACAAAGTCGGTACGCTTTGGCATATTTTAAAAACAAACCACAACAACAACACAAATGTACACGAATATGAGCTAAAGCGTAGAGCAAGAAGGCGAACGTTGGTTGCATTTGCATTTATATTTAGTAAAACACACCAGCACAGGCAACCGCATATTTACATATGCTTGCAGGCGCATACACCCTGTCGCTCGCCATGGCGTATACGCAACCACAGATATTTCAAACTCATTTAAATGCTATTGTAACAGCTTTTACATTTAAATGCGAGTCTGCTAAAAACTGTTTCTAAAAATGAAATGAAATGGAAATCAAAATTGAAAGCGACAATGACGGCAACAACAAATGCTACAACAACAACGACAGCAAATTTAGTAGTAACCGCAACACAACAGGCCAACGGACGACTCACTACCAACTGACTGGGACCAATTCATTGTCTAACTAGCGCACTGACTCACCGACTCACCGACTGACTGACTGACTGACTGACTGACTGACTGATTGCTTGACTAACTGCTACACAGATCGGCAGCAGGAAAGTAGGAAAAGTCATTAAAATAATTGCAACATAATTAAAAAAGTTGAAATGTTTTCACAAAATGCGGGCGCTCATACAAATAGCTGGTGACATATGCCATGCCACAAGCCCCTGAGCGCAATAAACGCCTACACTCAGTCATACTCGCAGAGAGTGTATGTGGAAGTAACTAGAATAACAATATAAGAGGGAAGAACCCATGTGGTATGAGATGAGGCAGACGCAGCACCGCATCGACATGCACACACACACACACACACACACGCACAAACACACAAACACGCACATATACATACATATTGATGTCGAAACGTGCAGCTGGCTGATCTCAGATTGACTCAAGTTTAAATGGCAGAAATGTGGGTGTATAAATGCGATAAAACTTTTTGTTACAATGCACGCTGGGGGATTTTTGAATTTTGTTAATTTGAGCATTTAATATGTAGAGTAGTACAGCAGTGATTTAAACGCCTGAAGAGCTAAAAAGAATTGCAGCACTTGATGTAAGGGAGTTATAGGCACGAAGGGAGAGAAGATGACAACTTTTTGATAGCAAACATTTATCTAGAGTATTTAATAGTATTTTGAATAATTTTGTGCATAATAGCGAGAGCAATAGCGAGTCTATACAACAAATTAACGCTATAAGACCCAACAATGCACATTTTTATATATTCTGTCAAAGACCTAGAGAACAAAGACTTACGTTTCCTCGAAGCTGCTAACGTCTTTAAGCGTAAATATTTCCAGCTAAGTTGATCCAAATAGCATAACTAAAAAATTTGCGGAACTTATTAACCCATTCATGCCAGACTCTTGAGTTCTAGTGCAATTTTTTTAAGCTAACCATGCATTAAATCAGTTGGTTAAAATATTTCAAATTATAATTTGTACAAGAATTGAATAATTTATATGAAAGCACTTATTAATACCATTAATATAACCTTAACCCTCTAACTTTTGCCGCGCAGTGTGTTTCTGATAATTTAGATAGCTTAAACCTAGGTTATCTCAGCTAACATCCGTGGTATAATATATATATGTATAATAAGTAAGTGAAACAAATTTACAGAATAACATTAATTTTAAATTTCCGGTACCAACTAATCCCTCACTAATTACTTTCATGCATTATAATTTACTATATCACTTTTCGGCTGGCATCTTAAGCATCTAACGCGTTTTATGTTCACAAAGAACAACAAACGAACTAAATAACCAACATGGCTCACTGCCTCACTGGCTGACTGCCGATTTGACTGTTGCACTGTCACACTGCCTCGGCCAATTCCAATTCGGTGCAAGAAACAAACCAACCACTGACTTAACTTACTTGGCAATTACAATACGAGACGCCAAATAACTTAGAAACATGTCAACGGGCTTCCGACTACATTTAAATGTCAACCAACACACGCCTTTGGGTCACAGCACAATGCACGAGTGGCCTGCAACGGGCGGCGGGCGGCGGGCGAGCATTAGACGCTAGACAACATGCACGAACGTAATACGATATCACAACAAATAGGAGCAACAATGACGAATTTTCCAAGTGCTCATATTGTAATTTGACCAACCCGAGAGTTGGAGGAACAATTGAAAGAGCTGGGCGCGCAGGGAATAAATTCTACTAAATCGATGATTAAAATACGTCCGCCAGTAGCACTAGTGTAATAAATAACATACAAACAAGATCATGTATGTGCTTGGGTATGGACTCCAGACAGCATAGTTGAAAATGTTGAGAAAGTGAAAGGTGGTAAGTGGTAAGTGGCATGTGGCAAGGAGCGATAAAGAACAAGTTGAAAGTTCAGTTTAATGCGCTTTGGTTGAGAGCGCACACATTTGTTAAGATTAGACCGTTACAGCGGTTTTAGGAACAAAAACAATCAAACACATGCGCATATATGGGTTGAACGTTGACTTCAACTTCAAGCGCACAAAAGTTGCACAAAGCGCGAAGTTCGTGAAAGTTCGCCGAAGCTGAAATTTGAAGTTAGTTCTCTTCATAAAGTTTCGAATGATTTAAATGAAGATAGCTAATAGATATAGACAATGAAACGTTATAAAACAAAAACAAATAAAGCGTTGCCTACATTTAAGCGCTTTCTATGTTTTAGCGAAGACATACACCTAATGGGCATCGGATTTTTTATATAATTTTTCCGGAATAAAAGTTATAGTCAAATTGAAAAAGATTGCCATTTCACCGAGACGCTTTATTACAGCCTCTAACGATATATGAACGCGAATGGTACTAAGCGGTGACAGCAATCACGAAGAAAATGCACATAAAACCTCCAGAATAAAATAAATAAAAAGATAAGTAAAAGTCATTATAGTCTAAACCGCCATGGCAATAATTACACTACACCCCAAACTCTGCAGCAATAACCAAGAAAATAAAACATTTACAAGCAACAAAAACATAACAATCGCAATAGCAGTAACAATTATCGCTCATACACTTGTGCGGAAGTTGTCAACTGGTAATATGAAATTTAGTTCAACAGAGGCCTACACTTCCAGCAGCTACGACATAGGTGGCTACGACAAGACGAAGACGAAGTCTGCCACAAAGCTGATTACTTACGAAGCTGTTAAGATACTTGTGTAGCGCTGAAGCGAAATTTGTAGACACTAAAGCAAATTAGACGGCAAGTACGGAGAATGTCACAACAATGTTGAAGACGTGGAGATGTAAGAAAAGGAAACAAACTGAGGCTTAATTTGCAGTACTCCGTTCGGCCGTCGCATGCAAGAAGCACAAAGCATTCGAAGTGAGCCTAAAGAGGTTGAGTAATATGAGAAGAAAGCGAGGGAAATGAAAATTGTTGAGGTATGGAAGAATAAGTTTAATGCAATTAGTATCGAGGGCGAGAGCAGGGAAGGTCGGTAAGCGCGCGCCGTTAAACAAAACCTTCACTTAAACGAAGTTTATTAATTATGGTATGCCATGGCAACAGATTTCTTAAATTTCTCGATTCAAGCGCTTCACAGCGCCACACAATAAACATATAAATTGCTGTGTAATATTTTTGGACTTTTTTTTTTTTGTTTGTTTTTTGTTGCCACAACTACTGCAATCCGCAGCGCACACTTGTTTTCGCACTTCACAGAGAGTTCATAACTTTTTCTCGGCCCAACCTCCCCCAACAAGTGCTGTGGGTGCTGTGGGTGCTGTGCTGCCACAAAATTGCTTATTTCTGTGCCTGACAAACTTTCTTTGCGGGAAATAAAACAAAAATGACGCGAGTGAGTAGAAAAGTTTGCGAGTTTTCGCAACCTACACGCACACAAACCGACCAAACAAACCAAAAATAAACAAATACGAAAGCATACAAATATAATGTCTGCAATTACATAAACTTGCACACTTTCGAATGGATTTGCGGCAAAGTCATTGACCGTAAATTATATAAGTGTGATCGTACAAGCCACCAAAATATGATATGACTGCGTAAGGCCAGAAGGAAGTGTGAATGAATAAAATGAAAAATAAATTAAATAAATAGAAAAAAATCTTAAAGTTTAAAAAATTTTTTTAAAAACACCGCATATATTAATTTTCGAATAGAGTGTCACAAATGTTTGAAAACCGTATATGAAATGCAAGAAATTTGGGGAAATACTTGTCACACTTAATTAAACGGGGTTTAAGTAGTATTAGTTTGGTCTCACCTATTAAATTCAAGGCAATATCAAAGTACTTGACCAAGAACTTTAAATCTAATGCAAATTATATCATATTATATCATTGAGTTTATTCCTCCGAGAGGTAAGCTTAGATGCAACAACTAGCAAGTAATGAATGGGTTAATTCGAAGTGATACCCAAAACAAGTATATTGAGTCAGAAGTGCCAAAAAAAATTAATCTTATCTTGCTTTAAGTATTAATTGCGGAACTTCTATTCCCATATCTATATTTAGATTGGCATTATTACTACATAGACTTTTGAATAGCAATTACGATAAGAAAATGAAGAGTAAAAAGTGTAAATAATTTAATAAGAAATGTATTTGACAATATCAGCTGTTTCGCCGACGTCACATTAGCGATTATTTGCTTGAGAGTTTCTTATACAAATGAAGTCTTTTTCGTCATCACAATGACACACGGAACTGGCACACGAAAAAGCATGCAGTCCTTCCGTTAATCACGCAAATTGATTACGATTCACTGACGTCACAATAGCAAGATGTCACATTTGCTAAGGATAGCCAATTTTGAGTTTTTCAACACAAAATAAACCGTTGGATCGTCGCTTCACTACATTCAGTCACATATCGACTTTCGACTTCGATATTTGGGAACTGCTGTGGTGACACCATTTCCAGTTTACAACGTTGTTTTAAAGCTGTGTAGAGGCGAAATTTTCGACTTTCGAAACCAATTTTTGCAGCTTTTTTGCTGGAACTGTGAAAAATTATTCAAAATGTAATATGTTGCTTAAAGCAGTGCAAAAACGAGCAGAAACAATTACAGTGCAAATTTCAAAAAATATTGGACTTTCCACTTCAGAATGCTTGGTTTATGCCTGAGAGCAGAGTTCCAACTTTTTGCATAACATAGAAGGGTGAAAAATCACACTATTACCAATGTCTTCAATGATCGAAATACTTTAGAAAAGCAAAATCTTTCAACAATTTAATGGAGCGTGGCTTTGTTGTTTTAATTCTATATAAAGTTCTTCAAAAACTTTTGTTGTCCTCTGTAGGCAGTCGAAATCATATACCACTGATTGTCTAAAACTACTATCTAACTAACTAAAACTAAACTAACTATCCAAGCTATTTCATATATATTTGTAATAGATCCATACTACCATTCACATAAAATTTGTTTTCATAAGAGTCTTTGACAAACATCAAAACAGCCTGGGAAGAGTATAGAGGTCTATGCATAAGTTTCATATAGAAGCGTTAAAAATGTAAGCATTCGGCTGTTTATAGATTCTGGCTGGCTGGCTGGCTTCTACGACGTTTTGTTGCATCTAGTCAATTTATTCAAGAGCATTATATTTTTTAATTTTCAAATTCAGTTAAAGATTAGTTTTTAAAGAATAAAATCAATCAATTAGAACCTGTTATAAGAGTCTGTTCACCTTACTGAAAGCAAAGAGACCCAATTTGTCTTCGAACCGTTATCTCTAAAATACTAAATAAGTTTATCTTTTCTAAATGTCCATCTAAATATGCAGGTGTACTATTCGTGTCAACACAACTATATTTATGCACACACACACTATTTATCAAAAGTTCTTAAAAGTCAAACAACAAATTTGTGATGATATTAATAGCTGGCATGCAAACAAGTAAATACTTGGGTAAATAGAGAAAGTAAGTACTTGCGTAAATAATTTACTTCTACGATATGACCGCAATTATGCGCTGACGTTGATAAGAAACCAAAAGCAAAAACCAACACTGAAAGCAACAACATTACAACCAAACTACTGCAAACGATGGATCAACTGCAAGCGGCAATGGCAAGCTGTTGAACAGTGCAATCAACGGTAAAAGTCAAGTAAACAAACACATCTACATTTGTATGTATATATGTATGTATGTATATACGTGGATTGGTGATAAGCAGCTACAACAAAAATGGGTATGACGAGCCCACCGCATTGCGCGCTTTGGTAGACAGACGAGTTGTTGCTGTGGAGAGCGCTGTGATTTTGCTAGTACAATTTATTTTAAAAGCATGCTCTTTCTTTGACACACACACACACATACACGCGGGAGTGCGGGAGCAGAGGAAGTGACAGAATACTTGTACTTGTTCGTATTAAAAATAGAATTTGAATGCGAAATGAGCGCAGAATGCGATGAGGCAATTGAACTAAAGACGCAAATAACAGGAAGATAATATTGCAGGCGAGATTAAATGAAATTTTATTACGATATTTAAATGGCATTAAATAATAGAAATAAAAGCGGCAATTAAATAAAAAGAAAAACGAGAATAAACAAAACAAATTTTGCAGTTTAGCGTAAAAAATAAAAAAATAACGTAAACTGTACTAAACTAGTGCAAAATGAATGAAATAAAAAATTAAATAAATAAGTAACATTATAAAAAAAATTTAAATATAAAAGTAAAATAAAATATGATAAAAAAAGAAGAAAAAAAAATAAAGAAAAGAAAAGGAATAAGAAATAAAGAAAAGAAATAAAAAAAAAAATTAAAGAGAAAATAATATATAAAAAAAAAAAAATATTTAAAAAAAATTTAAAAAAATATTTAAAAAAATATGAAAAAAATATGAAAAAAATATAAAAAAAATAAAAAAAATATAAGAAAATATAAAAAATATAAAAAAGATAAAAAAATATAAAAGAAGATATGAAAAAATAAAAAAAAGCTATAAAAAAATATTAAAAATATAAAAAAACTAAAATATGTATAAAAACGATAATAAGACATATTAAAACTATTATCAAAAGGTTTGTGGACTATAAAATTAATACTAAAAAAAGTATTAAAAGTATATCTTTTTTTTTATTTTCAGTATTATAAAATCAAACTAAAAAGAGAAAAATAGTATCAAAAATTACAAATAATAAATGAAAAACAAATATAAAAAAAAAAATAAATAAATAAAAAATAAATTAAAATGAATAATTAAAAATAAAAAATAAAAAACTATAATTATAAAAATATTAAATAAAAAACACATTTCAAAATTTATTTATGATTTGAAAAACTAAATCGAAATCAATTAAAAAACTGAATGCCAATTTGTTTACATTTAATTAAGTAAATACTATGAAAAGCTAAAAATAACAAATAAAAGCAACAACAAAAAGGAATCATCAACAAAATAAATATAAACTGGAAGCTATAAAAGGTATTAACACATCGCAAATTGCTGATTGACTGACAACAAAAACATAAACAAAAACAACATCACCAACGAGCATAAGCGCTGAGAAAACAGCAGCCATCAGCCAACAGCAAATAAATGTAAAATAAAAATGAAATAAAATCGGCTCATGTTTGCTCGCAAACTGAGCAAAGCAACAGAAGACCAAGTGGGGCCAATCATCATTGAAATGAAATGCTAAGCCATTAACACACGATACGAAAAAGAAATTAACAAACGCATTAGCGTCGGCAGCGTTCAGTGTAGCAAAGAGGTGTGTTTTTTCTGAAAATCTCGTAGTACAGTTGTGGGCAGCTGACTGG